>CM069235.1:35012521-36225399 GCA_035582765.1 Acer negundo | reverse complement strand
TACTAACACTAAGCAAAGATTTGACAAGAGAGCCACTAGCTAAATGAGATTTAAGTTCTCTGGCATTTGAATAATCAGCCTTTATCTTTAGATCAAGTGATCCACTTTTATATGCCTTCTTCAGTTGCAAAAGATCCACACCATAAGAAAGTACCTTGTCTTTACCCAATATGATTCGCTTATCTTTCGAGAGATTAGATTCCCTTCTGCTTGTTATGGAAGGCAACAAAGAAGAGAAAATTTCAAGCATCTGCCCCTCTAGATCAAGTTCTTCAAGTATATTTGGGATCACATCTTGAATCTCTCTTGGAATGGATAACCTGAGTGAGTTATCTGTATCTGCACAGACATCCTCATCCAGATCTGAATCACTTTCAGGAAGCTGATCTGCATCCTCTGTAAAGGGAAAAAAGGATTGAAAATTACTTGCACCACGAGTAGGTACAGTATCTGTTTCAGTATATTTTCGAGGCTTCAAGCATTGACAATTGCTACCTCTAACACCCCCAGCTCCACAGTCACAAAAAAATCGACTTGAGCGAGAATAAACGACACGATGACCACGGTGACAAACTTTTGCACAGACAGAACAACAGCCTTTAGTTACCGTCAGATCACAAGTATAGCAAAAATACCAGTGTTGTTCCATAAAATTGCTGCCACTAGAAGTAAAAGTACAAACTTTAGAAGCAAGGGCCCTTTCACTATTAGGATCCTCTTCTTCATCCTTATCTATGCTAGCAACCTCACCATCAGATGTTCCGTCATCCTCGTCTTCGTCTACAGAAGTTGCATCACATTCAAGAGGCATGGATCCCCCCTCTTGGTTTGCACAAAGTACCAGAGTCTCAGAATTTTTCCTTGACCCGACTGGCCTAGAAGCCACAGAACCCACAGAAAGGTTGCTGCTGGACACAGACTTTCCGGAAGACTTCTCTGGGGAATTCTTACAGGACCCACAATCGCTCAGGACATTTCCAAGAAAGCCAAAGAGATAGTTCAATCCAGGAAGCAGACGTTCATCACCAACCAACTTGTCCATCAACATCACAATCCTCTTCAAAAGCAATTTCATTGAATTTTCCCCTCTTGAAAGTTGAACAACAAAATGGAAAAAGGACTTGGCGATATGAATATCAAATTGTGTAAATGCCGTTTCAAGTGAAACAAGCACAGCTTCAAACAAATGATTATGTAGTTCTCTTGACTGTGATTCTTCAGTTGAGGAAACAAGACACAAAATAAAACTCATGGTTGACTCTCTAAGAGCACTAGAATTTCCCTTTGTACAGTTGACCCCTCCTGAAGCTTCAATTGCACAACCTAAAAGCCTCTTCTCGAACCACTTAGACAAGACAAGCAAATCCATACCAATGAATTTTTTCTGTATCTTTTGTTTCAGAAATATGCTTAGGTCTCCAGATAAAAGATCAACAAAGAAATTAAGCACCTTTTTATTTATTGATTCAGAATAACAATTATCCAAAGCGTTGATGAGAACCAACATATCACCACGTTGCAACCCATAGAACTCCTTGACTTGTTGAGACACATCATCTGCACCAAGATAAAATTTGAAAATAACAGACTTCTGAGGGTCTTTCCTAAGTGTATCCATGGTATCAACAGTCTTTGCAATTACCCATTCAAGGATATTGTTGTCCCTCACTTCTTCGGAATTGATGTCCCTTAAAAACCCCTCCATGTTCTTCATTAGAAATAATTCAAAACAATCTGCCATTTCCAAGCCAGCACTCAAGCTGCAATATATGGCTTCACATTTTTCGTGAAGGCTTTCAAAGTTCTGATCAAACTTCATGATCATCACTGAATCAAGAATCTGACGAAGCACTTCATTCTCCAAGCAAACATTTGCTTGCAAATTTTTCACTTTAACCAACCCATCTAGAACACAAATTATGCCTCTTATGTTAAGAAGACATGAAAGAAGGATTCCACTAGGAGTTTGAAGATGAAACGGAAAACCATGCAACATGCATTCAGAAAACAACTTAGATAAGATGCCTGAAGCCTGTTTGTCTACCACTCTATCCAACTTCAGTAAGAGGTGAAAAATAGACTCCAGCTGGCAAGAAGTGGTGCCACTCTTCTCAAGGAGTTCATCCTGCAAGGATTTGTCCAATCTACTATGTTTGAGAAGTAGCAGAGAAAACCGATTAGCATTAACCTGACCATTACCTAAGGTAGCAAGGAAAGCTTTCTCATAAACATGTAGGTATCTGCTCAACAAGGATGACAACATCCTAAAAAGTACTGATACTTGCCCAGCCTCAATTAAGCTGTTAATCAGGCTATCCGCAATGGTGATATAATCTGTGTCCCTAGATGTGTTTTCAGTCCACCATGAACCTACAGCAGGGACTTTATTTTTCGTGCAATATACCCATATACCAACATTTAACAAGGATAGTACCAGAGACAACCATGACCCATTTCTCAAAAAATCCCATCCTATTTCCTCAATGTCCTCAATGTGCATAGCATGTATACACTGCAGTACGCCAATGATAACATCTGGAAAATTACAGTCCTTGCCGACAACATTAGGCTGACATAGAAGTGAATGACTAAAGTGAAAGAAATGGCCCAGGTTAGCTGTGTCCAGAGTTTGAGATTCCCTCCACTGAGACTGCTGACACTCCAATGGCAAGCCCAAGTTAGGTATATCCCAACATAGTATAAAAATGTATCTTTCAACAATAAGGTCTTCCACTGCTGAAGCTTTCCTACCTTTCCAAAAACCCAAAATCAATGAGAAGGTCTGACACATGTCACCCCAATTCAAGCACAAGGATACAATAGCTGGATCGTCTCTACAAAGAGAAAGAGGAAGGGCTGAAATATCAATCAATTGACTGACAAGGTTATTAAGGATGGGCTCTTCTTCAATCCATGCACCCATTACACTCTTGACTGCAACTGTTACCCAAGAGGACAAATGATCATTGGCATTCCTAGGCACTTGTGACCCAAAACTCGGGCCTTCCCTCAACTTTGATCGCAAATCTAGAAGCAATGATGAAGGACAATTATGCAAGTAAAATATCATATGACGAAGGAGTAATATCAACCTTGAAACTAGTACAGCCCAGCAAGACAACTGTGTGTCATAGAAACCTTCAGATGGAGTATCCAATGCTCGGAGGCAATTAAAAACTAAGTTTGCTAGTGTAGTCTTTTCTCCTTCAGATGATAAGTGGAATGTAATAAGTAGAATTTCCATGTGAAACAAAGATGGAAGTGTCCCGAGAAATTCCTTGAGGCTAGGACATTTTGAACAAACAACTTTTGCCTTCTCAGCAATGAAATCAATAAATATTTGGAAAATTTTGGTTCTCAGCTGATGACCAGTCAAACCCAGTCGACAAAAAAGCGTATGAGCCAGCAAGGTCAAGGTCCGATCATTATAAACAAAGATACCACTTTCAACATTCAAAATTCGCTCAATCAGGTATCCTTCAAGTAAATCAGAAAAAGCATGGCATGTGAGAAGATTATGCAGAAGTTCAAAGCAAAGTTCATGGATCTGCCCAGTCTTCTTCTCTTCGTGCAGAGCAGTACAACTGTCAGATGTCTCAGAACAACAGCCCTGACAGTTGAGTAAGGAAAGCAAAATATCAACATGATCCGCACTGAGCTTTTTGCAGCCATCCTCGAAAATAGAACAAAGCCGTTCATGAGAGAAGACACAGAGTTTAAAAAAGCTCAACAGTTCTGTAGCAGCTTGCATTGGCATATTACAATTGCTGGAGCTAGAATTGACAGCAACTGCTGGTTGGTCAAATCCATCTGATGATCCTACAGAGCGACTACCCTCTGAGAAAAGATTCCCAAAAAGTGCTTCATCTTCATGGCAAACTACATTTTCTGGTTCTGTGGTGCAATTTGTTTTAGGACAACCAGAAGGCGGTCTATCCACTTTTAACCTTAATTTCACTCCTTCAGAGTGAAGGAAAAAAATAAGACGCATCAGATTGTCCACCCATTGCTTTGATGGAGGGAATATCATTTTCACCAGTTCCTCCACTGAGAACTGCTGAAGCAAAGGAATCTTCTCAAGATGTACATGGCATGAAGGAGAATCAATTAGCATATCTCCACCCCCAGTAAGTTCACTGTTGCATTCCTTAAGATCAAAAGCCTGATATGTTTGCCTCTTGACATCTTGAATGAGTTTCAATACGTAAAGAACTGTTCGAGGGAAAAAAGCTAAGGGGGCCTTTATGTTAGCAGAAGAACTGTTGTATCTCCATTTAGAGGAGTCCAAATTATTCAATATAGAAGCCACTATACATGCTTGGATATTCTGGAAAACATAGCTGTTGCAGAATATAACTTGGACTAGATGAAGAAACTCTTCCAACAGCAACAGTATGGTGCTTTCAAAACTACCCTCAACAGCAGCATAATTACTTGCAAATTCAAAATCAGGTCTAAACAAGCTGGGCAATGCATCAGCAAATGATGCAATTACTTGCAACAATGAGGCATCATATTCAACATAAGGAACACCCTTAACAAGACTTCTAAGCAACTTTAAAATCCTCAGGCTGAAAGACAGTCTCTTTCGGAAATTTGTACCTCCTATCTTCTCATCAAACATATCTGGCAGTTCAACCAGTTCTTTGCAGAACAAAATTAGACGCCGAATGCATTCCACATGAGCAACTGCCCAATGTTGGAATAGAAAAACTACATTGTTCAAATCTTGGTGGAATGTAAGTCCACTGTATCCAGATGCCTGCCTATCGGGTTGGGGTTGCACGCATTCAGATGCTAATGTCATTAAAAGTCGATCCACTGGTTTCTCTTCCCTTGAGCAACTGACACCACCTTGAAGAGAGAAAGAGAAAAAAAAAGAGTATGGTTGGGAAAAAGAGTAAGTCGCATGCTTGATACGGATTAAATGATAAAACATGATTATAAGAGCTATTCCAGTTTACAAAATCAAAGCTACCTTGAAGATTGCATTTTAAACTATCATCCAACAGAAGAACACCACAGTCACTAGAAACAACAGGCAGCAACTCTACAAGGCTATTTACGGAGCAAAGCTCCAATTGTTCAAACACTCTATCTGCTCCATCAACCAACACTATCTCCAAAAGCAGAAGTATATTATTCTGAAATTCAAACAAAAATATGTCATATGTTAACAATAATAAATTTAAAAACAAAAAAAAAAAAAACTAGAGCAGAGATTGCAAAGTATTGAGATAGAACATTGAAAGCACAATTGGCATGATGTATATATAAAAGAGAAATAGCAGGAAACCAACAAGCCAGAAAGACAGCTCATTTGTTAATTAATAACCATCAGCTAAAATATCCAAAGAGCAATTAATAATACTAAGGGTCAAATATTCAATCTTCATTGCGTTAATGCACAAACACGTCAAATGGCAGGGGTGAATGGAGAAGCAAATGGTTAAAAATAAAATTATATTCTAAGTATTGCATTATTTAAAACAAATAAACCAAAGTTAAAACATTTGTTTTTCGTTGGTATATGCCATTTCAATCAATTATCTTAAAGAAGATGAAAGATTGTGTACAAGGCATTCTTCAGTGTCTTTTCTTGTAAATCTTTCTTCAATTTGCTGGTCAATGACTTCGTTTTTTTTTTCTTTTTTTTTTTTTTCCTGTTCACTGTATTCTATAAATCCTTGTTGATTATATATCTTGCGGTAGAGAAATTAAGAGATCAATCTCCCTCATACCAACCCTTAACAAAATTTAATTTAACTTGTGTTTATGCATGGGGTGGTGTGGAGAGCATACGGTGCGCGGTTAAAAAATTATGCATTGTTCAACAGCATCAAAATTATGGAATGGACTTTTGATATTAGCAGGGTCCAATTAGGTTTTACAGTTGCATGTTCTCAAACTTGCAGAAAATGGAAATTTCTTAAGCACGTTATCAAAACCATAGCTGAAGAATATCTTCTGAATTAAGGTTCCATTAAAGCTAAATAGACTGGACTAATTCAGGCAGCATTGTAGGTAACATCAATACAATGCAACATTACTTGTACACAAACAGAGATAACATATAGTATATTTATGAACAGCATCTAGAACCAACTTGTATGGACATAAGATGTGCATCTATGTATCATGTATATATAAGATATTATTTAGCATACTTGTGATAGCATGTCCTGCATATTTTTGCATCTACTACAGTTTATATATATATGAAGAAATTGATTCAGTTTGGGTAATATAACCAAAGTCCCTAACAGTGAACCCAATTGGACATGATTCAATCTATAAAACCCAAACCAAAACCTAACCACTTCTATGAAATCAAAATCAAACCATCAAGTTTTTAAAGCTGAATTGCACTCATATTTCGCTTAAACAGCTTCACAAATTTCAAAATCAGTCCCTGGTATATAATGAGAAACTACTTCTTCTCTCTAATATAGTAGTTTGTTTTAAATTGTGCCACTCCCTCAAACTAGTTTACTTGGAAAAACACTAATACGAACTTTTTGCCAGATAGAATAAAATTAAAATTAAACATGGTTAATTTGGAGTTAGAATACGAGTTGCTGTCTCAAGTTCAGGATTTTGTAGACAAAAATGATTTCTTAAAACAGAATCTCTCTCTGCTCCTAAAGGAATAATGTACAATGTCGCAAATTACAATGTATGTGACATAAAACTGCTAATAGAAAGAATATGTTTGATGCAATGCCCAGAGAAGAAACAAACAAAAATTCTTTCCTATTAACCAATACTATCGATAGTTGCAAGATTGACCATCAACCCATATCTAACAGCACAATGATAAACAAGATTCTTATTTTCTGAAAGATGCTAATTGATAGACACCATATAATTTCAAAATATTAAGCCTATTGTAGTGAGAAAAGACGGGGGATAAAGAAAAAATATCCACATGAATTTTTGCTTATCTTCTAACTTCTTATAGCTATAGGTAATTTGGTTTTAGTTACCTCTGCCGGTAGCTAACCTAGGATCGAATCCCTTTAACAATAAGGCAACAGAATTCCAAGTGACAGGAAAGAATTGCTCAAAAATCCGTAGCTCAAAGGCCCAATGGACCTCCATCAGAAGTAAGAAAACAATACAGAAGAGTATCAGGCAGGGCAGCTAAGGAGAACTTAAAAATATCTCACTCAACCTAGACCATCACAGACAAAGCTTGGTCAATCTCCATCTTAGCCCTCTAGTCTAAAAACCCAGCTAAAAACATTAGAAGAAATGTTTAGATGAACAAACTGTCCAAAACAATATTTCATTACCTAATTCAAACATAGGTTATACTAAAGCCACAGCCAACAAGTCAAAATTCTAAATCAGTTCAACCCCTAACTTTTTTTTCCCTTTTGGAAATCCAATAACAAAGAGATCAGTAACACATAAACTATTCTGCTTCATGATGCTTAGCATGCTTAGTTCAAAAATGATATAAAAGAAATGTAGCGAAGCATAGGAGTCAATTGTTTTAACTCGGGAAAGAGGTTTAGCTAACACTAGACTAATCAATAAGTTGATTTATATTTGCTTTCAAGAGTGCCACATCTACATTGCCAACTCAAGGTAACATGCAAATGCTTTCTTCTTTGCTCAGAATATATTACATACATGCAAGCGCATGTGCACTCACATATACTAACAAATTATCCAATGTTATCAATTATCTGCTTGTTATTTTCCCTATTTTTCAAAAAGACTGGGAACAAGAATCAAAGTGTTGACCTAGACCTAATTTATAGGGTCAACAAAAACTCCAATTTTTGTAGACAGTGATCCTCCAAAAACTTCAAGATAATTTATTCAACTATGCAGATACCAAATATTTAATAGTTCACTTTAACAATCTCTAATGACACCACACTCATGCAAACACTTCATTTAACACATAAAACTATGAAGGTTCTGAGCACTGAAGGTGGCAATTTGGAATGAGAATATGAGATAAACCAAATACAATGTTAGTGAATGTGGGCTCATCTTAATCATGTCTGGATCAACATCTGGTTGACTCATTTTACATCATCAAACAAGTTGAGATGGGATTAACCTCTGCAACTTTAAGTAGAACATTACTGAGTTAATCAATAACTTATGTTGATCTACATTCAACTCATTTGTAACCGACCTAAATCAACCCATTCAACTCGTGCTTACTTTAATTAAAGCTTAAAAGCATATAATAATAGAAATTAAAGACATTTAATTTGTTTGAAAGTACAAAAATAAATTAATTGGATCAATTCCATGGGAATTAATTGTGAAATAAGTCGATAACCAGCATATTAAACTGACGACACGGGCATATAAAAATCTTGTTCATCTTCACACAAGTAATTGAATGGGTCATTTCAGATTGTCATATATACCTGAATACCGCTATATCAGCACAATCCAAATAACATGATTCACTAAAAATTGTAACTCACCCCTAGTGAGTACCAAGATTATAATTTATGAAGCTTATACGGAATTGATACATATGAGGTTGGAGAACATCCCACAGCTAGGAAGCACTGATACTGGTACAGGTATGGATACAATACTGATACGGATACGTCGATACGTCGATACAGCGTTTTCCAAAAAAATAGGATACGGATACGTTTAGGACATATATATATAACAGTAAACATCTTTAAATAACAATTGTCCCCAAAAAAATTTCATAGATAAAACATAAAATTTAAAACAGTAACAATCTAACAACCAAAATAAACATAAGATACTACAACACCTTTGGGAATTTTTCTTTCAAAGGTAAAAATATTTATTAATTATTATCTTATCTGAATTTTAAATCTCAAACAAATCAAAAATAGGTTTCCAATGTGGCCATGTGGTAACCAACGGGCACCAGCTAATTGCAAAATTGAGAATTTAATTTCTCAATTTTCAAGAGCTAATACACTAAGCATTCAATACAAAGTCTGAGAATTTTCCTCCAAAGGTGAAAATATTTATTAATTATTATCTTATCTGAATTTTAATTCTCAAACAAATCAAAAATGGGTTTCCAATGTGGCCATTTGGGTAACCATGCCAACAGGCACCAGATGATTGCCTGAGTGGCTGAGAATTTAATTTCTCAATTTTCAAGAGCTAATACACTAAGCATGCAATACAGAGTCTGAGAATTTGTCTTCACAATGTGAGAATATTTATTAATTATTATCTTGTTGACAGAAATTTCAAAAAAAAAGTTCAAAAAAAAATATATATTCCTATCATATACGTATCAGACATGTTTCGGAGTGTATCCGAAACGTATCCAATATGTATCCGAAACGTATCGGAAATTAAAAAATTCAAAAAATATTAGAATATCCTAAAAAAAACATATCCGATACATATCGGGGACTATCCGACACGTATTGTTATCCGACACGCTCTGATACGCGATTTGTTGGGCCCTATGAAGTATCCGTGCTTCATAGTACCACAGTAATCCACCACTTGAAAACATAAAAATCAAAAATCAATTGTGGACTTTCAAAAGAAAAATCAATTGTGGACAAGTTCATCTAAAGTATCTCATAAATTATCAACCCAGAATAAAGTTAGCATCAGTATCTAAATCAGCCAAGATAAAATTTCCATCACTATTTAATTATAAAACCTGAGAGACGCATGGGAAAAGCAAAAACCCTACTGTTAACATGCTAGAAAAGCCACAAACCTGCATGGTAAAATCATCGCTGAGGAATTTTGATTTCTCCAAGTAACAAAGAGCAAATTCTAGCAACTGATGCACGACAGCAATAATTATAGGTTCTGCCTGCTCCGCTGTTCATTCAATCACACCCGAAATACAAGAATAAGCACATACAATGATACAATACCACATCATTCCATATATATAAAAAAAATAATAAAAAATAAAAAAAAATAAAAAATAAAAAATAAAAAAAAAAAAATAAAAAAAAAAAAAGGAATCACATTTCTTGGTTTTAGAAGGAAATGCAAGAGAAGCATTTCTAAAACACTTGCTGATCTTAACTCATCGAATACAAACAAAAGCACAAGAACTATCAATCAAGCATCATTTTTAACAGTTAATTAAAAATTAGCAACAGTAACAAGAAACAAAACACTAATTTTAACTGTACTTTCATATTTACAGCCTCTGCTACTAACAAAATACGAAAACAAAAGCAAAAATCATTCTAAGAATTGGGAGCAATTTCAATAAGAGAGAGAAGAGAGAAGAGTAAACAAACCAGTGAGAGATCGAGAAGCGGAGGCGATCGCGTATCCAATGGAAAGAAGGGACTGAATCTGCTGGTCAGTCCAAGATTGAAACCCTAATAGAGAGGAATCATCGCCTCCGATCGGGCGGAGGGAGGTTTTGAGTAAAGAGTAAAAGTGGTGGAGGCCAAGTTTGATGGAATCGTGAGAGCGGAGGAGGTGGGAGAGATGGAGAGAAGACGAGGGTTTGTCATCGAAGAGAGATTGGCAGAGACTCGACAAGTGATCTGCCATTAGAGAGAGAGTTGGAATCAATTCATTACCAAAATGAATGGGATTGAATTGGGGTTTTATGAAATGAGAAGAGCAATTGTGTTAAGTCGGTCAAGAGAAGAAATGAGGAATCAATTGGAAAACTGGGGTTTAACTTTTAAGTTTTAGAGGTTGCTTTTTAGACAAGTGAAACTGATTCTTGTTTTTTTTTTCTTTTTTTATTTATTTATTAATTAATACTGTTTGTAATATCTGTGGGATTTGTATTTTTATTTTATTATATATATATATATATACGGTCCCGTTCCTATCAAGGCATCCTTATATAACTTTATCAGGATATTGAATGTGAGTCATTCATTTATAAAAGTGATTTATCAAGTGCATACATACCAAGTCAAAGTATGTAAAGCGAGTGGCTCACATTCAATGTCCTTATATAATTTTATCAGTACATCCTTATAGGAAAATTTCCGCATATATATATTTTTACAAGGGATTTGTATTTTTTATATGAGATTAATTGGCAGTTTGATATTACTGTAACTTTAATTCTCGTTGAATAAATAATATATTGTGAAGAAGTTAATAAGAAAACTTTTTGGTTAACATTTCTATTAACATTAAAAATTCTCTCCCTTGGGTTTTCTCTAAGCTTATCTTAGTGAAACTTTTGGTGAAACTGAAAGTAGCTGGTGGGTCCTTGGGACCACTGTTTTCACTCAACGGAGTGCTATTGGAGTATAAATCTTGGGTAGGATGAATGTTGATGAAGTAGCGAAACTATGCGAAGCCCTTACATTAAAAGAGAGGGAGGGGTCGTTGATGCCTCTACGGGTTGGTTTGAAAGATGATGGTAAGAGGTGATTGGCTCTACGATTGGCCAAGAGAATTTTGTCGAACAAGCTCGTAAACATGGGTGTCTTTATCGGTTTGATTTCAAAAATATAGAGAATCCGGCATGAGGTTGATATTGAAGTTATCGATGGGAACATGTTCTCTTTACGTTATAAAATGAAGAGGATCGATACCGGGTATTGCAAGGTGGCTGGTGAAGTTTTGATAAAGCGTTGTTGGTCTTGGAGGATTCTACAGGAAGAGGGGATATTCGAGAAATGAGGTTTAATCGAGCGGCATTCTAGATTCAAATACATAATGTTTGGCATCAAAAATTAGACGTTTCTTGGGAAGTATGATCGGAGAGGTAAAGGATATCGATGATGTAGGGACCGGAGACTTTGTAAGGTAATACATTCAGGTTCGAGTGGTAATCGACATTGATCAACCTCTCCTTCGTATTCTCAAGGTTGATGTTTTACTGGATGGCAAAGAGACAATGATGCTTTTACGATACGAGAGATAGCTGAAACATTGCTTCTGGTGTGGGAGAATTGGTTATCTCGTGCTGGGCAACATATTTGAAGCAAATGCGAAAGGACCAGAGGATTATAATTTACTATTTGGGTTGTGGTTAAAAGCTTCAAGCTCTATCAAACTAGGGCTATTCAAATTGCAAAGGAAAGGTCACAGAACTAAAGGTAAGAGTAATGACAACGGCGGTCAAGTTGTCACGCTTCCTGTTTCGGGGGAAGTGATGGTTTTGCAAAAACCTAGTAGCGGCGATAAGGGAAAGGCGGCGTCGGAAAGAACATAAGGGATGGTGAGAAACATGGTGGATTCAGAAACGAAAACAACGACCCAGGATTCTGGGGTGGATATTGGACAATTAAGTGAGAACTATAATAAGACGAGTATTGTTCGCATAATCTTGGGATCTTGTTTGGCTTAAAAGATGAGATGGATTCAGTTAAAGATACTAAGACATGAAGTTAGGGAAAGAGTCAATTGAAGGATTCAAATGATTCAATGATTGGCAAGGGCCAAGAATTTAATGCAAAAAAATCAATGGGCAAGATTCCATCGAATTGTGAGCTGCTTTTAAAGGATCAAATATCTGCAAATTTCGGGAAAATTAAACAAAAGGATATAGAAGGGCTCCAAAAGACCTCTGATGTGGGCTTGGCTAATTGTCTGATAGAGGTAGATATTGGGTCGATTCAAGGTAATGGAGTTGGTAAGGTAGAATTGGTCTTAACATATATACAAGAAGATGGGCTTGAGAGGTGTAATAAGGTTGGGCCAAAAACTGGTAAATGGAAACGGTGAACTAGAGATTGAGTGCAAATTGATAGCGAGATGAAGGCTAAAGTGCAGCTCAGTAAATGTATTTTAGAAGCAGAAGATGTGATTGGCAGTCAGGTTTCAAAGTTTGCTAAAGTTAACGATGGTTTCCATGAAGTGTCTGGTGAGACGTCGGTAGGTCAGTTTCGTCCAACTTGTCGGATGCTATAAAAACATTAGTTTAGAATGTTCAGGGATTATGGAGCACTCGAGTGTTCCAAGTCATGCTGAGGCTTAAGCAGACTTATAATCTGGATATTATATACCTTATAAAAACGAAGATTTATTGCTTTCCTATAGGGCGATGTTAGAGTTAAACTAGGATACAATGGCAAATTGGTTGTTGACAATATTGGAAAGAAGGATGGTCTTTGTCTATTGTGGTCTAATTTGGTGGACGTTAGCCTTCTCTCTGTCTCTCAGTACCATGTAGATGTCCATGTGACATCGTATAGTGATCTTATTTGGCGATTGACAGATTTTTATAGGTACTTGGAAATGGCACAGTGTCATCATGGTTGGGAACTTTTGAGGTGGCTCTATAGTCTCTTGAACCTACCGTGGGTGTGTGCCAGAGACTTTAATGAGATCATTGATAAGTTAGAGGAATTAAGAGGTGTTAAATGACCTCATGCTCAAATCGAAAAGTTCTAAACGACATTAGATGTTTGTGGTCTTTAAGATAGACTGTAATTTACATGGTGCAACAAACGTAATGGTGCTGAAATGATCCAGAAACGTTTAGATAGGTGTGTGTGTGTGTGTGCGCGCGCGTGTTTATAGTCATAGTTGGCATATTTTGTTCTGGTTTACATTAATTACTTATCTAGAATTTTAGAAGTCAAACCATAGGTCCATTCTTCTTGATGTGCGTCAATTCCATGCCTCTCATTTGATTGGTGCATAAGTTCAACGACGATTTTACTTTGAAGAGTGTTGGGTGGATTCGACTGGTTGCATTGACATCGTCAATGACTCTTAGGGGAGGTATGATAGTTGACAAAGTATGCATGGACTAACTGTCAATATTCAGAGATGTATGGAAATCATGGGGAAGTGGAAGGCTAATAACATGAGGGGTCTTAGAAAAGACATTAAGCGCAAACATGAGGAGCTGCGTAGAGTTACAATGCATATTAAACAAGGTTTATGGGAGAGGATTCGAAAGATTAAGAGTAAGGTGGATTCTTTGCTAGAGCAAGAAGCGATATATTGGAAACAATGCTCCTAGGAAACTTGGTTGAAGAGCGGTGACAAAAACTCAAAATATTTCCATTGGCGAGCTTCATCTCGCAAGGCACGTAATGATATTACATGCTTGATTGATAATTGATTTGTTAGATTTGCATCTTAACATCTAATTAAGCATCTAGTGTTTAGTCTAGCAGTCTTTACATTTATGCATCATTTACATATTTACTTAGACTTTTAATTCTCTTTAATGAGTCAAAGTCTTATGGCTTCTAAGTGAAGTTGCACAAACAAGTGAAGTCTTGCAACCAAGGGTTGGTTGGCAAGCATTGCCAGGTACGACTATAAAAGGCTTGCGGGTAGATTATGGGGTGCTCACGCCAAGAGTAACGGATTGGAGGATATCACTAGGATTGAACCAATAGTGGCGAGTGGTAGTATCTATAGCCTGAGGTTGTTATGAGTAAGAGTCTGTGTATCATTGGAGGGTGTAACCGTCTTTTCATATAGTGGATTGATGTGGCTTAAGTGGCTAGTTTTGCTAGTCTTGTGGTTTTTCCTTATTGAAGGTTTCTACGTAAAAATCAAGTGTTATTTATATTTCTACACTTTACTTGATTTTTGTTGTATGTTTGTATTGGGTTAATTGTGATTAATATTAACTAATCAAAAAATTGGTAATAATCGATTAAAAGCTCATTCACCCCCTTTATAGTTTGTATTAGACACATATAATATATTTTCAATTGGTATCAGGATGGGTTCCTAGACATACTTAGGATATCCTTACCATTTTTGTGTGTCTTGCTCTTGTGTGCATTTTTGATCTTTGCATCCATTTGCATTTATTTCACCTAAACATTATGTGTGAGAGTGAAACACTTAGAGATGGACTTTTCAGAGAGAGGATTGATTGCCTCTCTGTTGATGTTGTGGATGCTCCAACCTTTAGAGGTTCTATGAGCACTCACTCCAACATTCTTGCTTCCATTTCATATAGTGACTTCGATGAGGAAAACACCCTAATGGCAAAGAAGTTTAGAAGGCTTTTAAAGCTTGAGAAGAAAAAGGTTAACTTAAGAAGAAATGACTTCTAGGTGAAGACCTTGTTCAAGAAGTGTGAAGAAGTCTCTCTCTATGTTGAAGAGTATGTGCCTAACTTCACAGCTTTTGGGGCTTCCTATGTGGAAGATGAAGATGAAGATAAAGGCAAAATGGCCTTGAATATTGACTATAATGTAGAGGAAAGTGTTTGTGTGGCAACAAATGATGATTAAGGCAAAAATGCCTTAAATGTTAACTCAATTTATAAGTGTCAAGTGCTCATTCTCAATGTTTTAAAGAAAAATGGAGCTCTTTAAGGAGAATGAGTTTTTGAAGATGTGGAAGATTTCCTCAGTGGAAAAGATCCTTGCTCTTGAAGAAGGCAAGCAAATTTGTCAATTCCAACTTCATCAGTCCATGGAAATGATGCTTGAGCAATTGGAAGAAAACTCTATTCTCATCTCTCTAATAAAGACCATAGAGATGAAGTCTTTTATTAATGACTCCTTGGAGACAGACTTAATTGATGTGTCTAAATATGAGAAGGAGATTGATGATTGCCACCAATAGATGAAGGCAATGAAAGATGAACTTACCAACAAAGATAATTCCTTGAAGATTCTCAAGGAAAAAGAAATGAGGTGCTTTGAAGAATTGAAGAAGGCCAAAATTAAGTAACCTCAAGCTCAAGGCAAGAGCAAAGCTTCATCCAAGCATCTTCCAACTCAAGGAAAGTCCACACAAACCTTGGCAACTAAACCAAAGCCTAGGCAATCCAAGAAGAAAGGACAAATCCTTGAGAAGTCAACCACCTCTTATAACAAGCCAGCTATCAAGAAATAAGGTGATCACAAGAGACCCTCAACCGATGCATGCTTAACCAAGAAGGCACGCTTAACCAGCTCAACCACCTTAATAAGCTAGACCACAAAGATGCCACTAATCGGTTCAAGTTCCATGGAGTAGTCAATCAGTACACCATCAAAGACAACCTCATCAACATGGCAATAGTGGTGTCAAAATGTGTCGGGCCTACTGGGCTTAGCACGGCTGGTCCGCCAAGGATGGCGGGTCGTGCCCGGTCCAGCACGACCCGTTTGTTTCATGGGCCAGGCCAAGCACGACACGACCTCCATGCCTGCACGGGCCAGGTCCTAGATTGGGGCACGGCATGCCAGCCCGGACCGGCGTGCCATGCCAACCGAGCCAACACGGCGGGCCTACCAAATTATTTTTTTAAAAAAAATGTTTAAAAAAGAAATAATACCGTAAAGTATTGAACCATGATCCATAACCCTTGTTTAGGTAAGTAAGTTTTCATTTGCATTTCCTTCCTTTTATATAGGTTAGACCTCTCTTCAATGCTCTTATTTATACGATGTGGGATGTGCGATTGAATACAACTATGATTATAAACAATTACTATGATAAAGATTAAGAAATAATAATATGTGAATGAGATTTAATAATTTATTTACATATATGTATTATAATAATATATATTTTTTTAAAAGCTCAAACTACCCATAATATCAATAAACAAAGTTTCACAGAACAGAGAGAAGAAAAGAATACAAGTTTTAATTTAGTATTGCAGATTGAGTCAATTGTCTCCTAAGGGACATTGAAAACAACTTTACGACTTCATCAAAACCAATCCAAGCAAGGTAGTCTTTGCTTCAATGAATAAAGTATCATCCACCAAGTAACCATGTTTTGAGTCCTTCAGGTCAACAAATGACAAGAACTTTTTCCAACCCCACAAAACCTTATTAGATAAACCATATAGGTTATCATTTGTTTTCTCTACATGCTTTCCGTTCTTTTAATCTTTGACACATAAAATGATTTTAACAAACAAATTAGAGATTGGTGGAAAACATGAACGAGACACGTCAAAAAATATTAAGATACTTGATTTTTTTTTTTTTTTTACAAAACCATTATTTAATTTTAATAGACCTCCCAACTCTCACCATGTTTTCCATATTTAAAGAAAAAAATGAGACTCAAAAGAATATCAATATGTTATATTAATGAATGAAAATATAAATTCAATCCCACATCCCACATCAGATAAATAAGAGAAATGAAAAGAGGCATAATCTATATAAAAATGAGAAAAAAAGCAAAGGAAAACATACTTACTTGGACAAGGGTTATGGGCCACAACTCAATATACTATGATGTCATTTTAAAAAATTAATTTTGTAACAAAAAATAAAAAAATATTTATAGGCCTGCGTGCCGGCACGGCCCGGCCCATCTACATGGCACATCATGCCCGTGATGCTAGCATGTGCTGGGCCCCCGTTTTCAAAAACAGACTATCGTGTCGTACCAAGGCGAGCTTGTTTTCAAAAATAGGCCTCATCGGCCCTGCAAAAATGGATCGTGCCTGCGCCGGGTCGGGCCGAGCCATATTGACACCACTAGCCTCGATGATATCACAATACAATGATATAAATTCTCACTTTGTACCCACTTGTCATTTTTGTGGTATGATTGGTCATTTAAGACCAAATTACTTTAAATACATTAAGAGGTGTAGGTTAGAGAGCATGAAAGATAAACGGTTGAAAAATAGGGCAAGTTTGCATAAACCTAGCGAACCTATAAACATGTTTATGACCACTAGAAATAAAAGAGTGGAACTTAGATAGGTTAAGAAGAATGAACCCACTTGCCATTGTGCCAATGTCAATGTGACACCCGTAAATGCAACTAGGTTCAATGGACTTGGTAAGTCTATAAGGGCTCATGCCTACCATTGACTTTGTTGGAATTTGACCCCATGTGGAGAGCTCAAGCAAAGAGAGCAAACTTGCATGAATCGTCATATGCAACAAGCTTACTTGTTTTTGTTAGGATTATGCTCAATAGCAAGAGTGTAATGTTGTAATTAACAATCTTTTTCATATTAATAAAGTGATTTCTGGTTTAACAAATCGTATAGCATTTATAGTTTGTATTATAATTGTCAAAGTAAATAATCATAAGGTCTAAAGACTATGGGAAAAGAAGAATTGTTCGTACATCTGGATATGTATGTGGTAGACACAATTCTTTAGTTAGTCTTGAATATTGTTCACAACTTAAGTTAAAGGTTGGGCACCTTTATCTTGTTAAAGTTGTAGAATTCTTTTGCTAGCATTTGAGTGGGATCAAATGAGATATGATGAGTCTAAAATCATCGGAGTGTCTTCGAGCAAAAGGATCTAGTGCACTGGGTGCATTGAACTGGATCACAATGAAAAGCTTTATCTAGAACCGTCAATAGATAATAGTCTTTTCATTATCAGGACAATCGGAGAGTCTATCTTAATCCTGAGATAAATGATGGACTTATGGTTGCAAGTGATATCATTTGAGTTATCAATGAGTACGATTATATCGCATAGTCTATCCTCGATAGTTTGGTGATATTCATTTGTTAATCGATAGAGGACTTCATTTATAGATATGGACATCGTGGCTCCATTTAATTAAATGAGAGTATAATATCATCATATGGATGTTTTGAGGTAATTGGATATTAAATCTCAACGTTGAGTTTTCAATAGTGTCTATTGAAAACATGGCTTCTGGACAAGTCAAAATATCCAAGTTCAAAACGTGGTCATATGAGTAAATATGGTAACTTGGAGAGTTATAGGCGGTCTATGAACTCTTGGCGATTACTGATATTAATCACGAGGATACACTATCTCCAATATGATTGTCTAGGGTATGAATGAGGAGCATCTTCCTTTTCTATCTTTATTTAAGAGTTCAGTTTTAGCTCTTTAGTGGAATGAGTTAAAATTAATGGATCGGACCTAAGTGAATCATTTGTTGATTGTGATTAGGTTATGTCTATTGAAGCTTAAATTTAGATGGCCCGCCAAGATCCCCAATCCACACGGACTTGCATGGATCACTTGATATATTCTACCGGACCAATTTAAGGGTCCATCTAGAATTGCATTTAATATATTAAGAATATAATTTGCACATTATTTAAGTAATGGGCTGCTCAATTATATTAATATATTAATGAAAGACATGTGGGCTTGTTTCTTTTAGTAAGAATGGGTCTGGTTCACATGTGGGCTTTTTTATTTAAAGTCCAATGGATTAAATGAAATAGGAAAATAATATTAGGCCCATCTTATATATAAGTGGGGCGGCTAGGTTAAGGTTTTGACCTAAAAATATTATTTTGTTTCATTTGTTTTAATTAAATAAGAATTAATTGATTTATTGATTAATTGTTTAATTAAAGAAACAAATCTTTCCTAAAAGTAAAAGACTTGTTTGATAAGTAAATAAATAAATTAGTATTATTTATTTAATCAAATAAGGAGTCTTTTTTTTTATTTAGTCAAATAAAAGAATAAAAATAAAAGAGTTAGATTAGGGTTTGAAGTCTATAAAGTTAAAAAGAATTAGGGTTGAATTTCAGTCACCCTATATAAGTGACATGATGAAATTCGGCCAACCCTAATTAGATACTACATAGAATTCGGCAACCCTAAAGGAAAAAGAAGAAAAATTCGGCCAACCTATATATATGTTCTTATAGGGTTTGGCCACATCAATGAATTGGTGCTTGAGTTTTTATTTTCTTTCTTCTTCTTCTTAATTCTAAGAGAGTTTTTATTCTAGAGAGACAAAAAGGAGTGAAAAATTATTCTTTGATAGTATACAATTGCTTAAACATCAATAAGCTTGTGTATACGATATCGATCTAGGTTCACGCGAGTTTCGATCATAAGATTGTGAACTCAAAAGTGACCGGAATAATTTTGACATTCTTTTGATTGTTTTGTGACTAACAAAGAAAAGAAAGTATTTGTTTGGTCCATTCACAGGTTTGCAATTCAAAGGAAAGGGAGACCACGCTCCTAGGTGATCCACGTTCGTGCTCGGATTACCATCGACGTAAGTCAATCGGATCACGCGACAAGAGGTAATTTACTTTTGTTGATATATATGCGTGTTTATTGATTAAAAGGGTTTAAGGTTCATAAAGGAAAAATTTTAAAAGTCACTAAATCGTCTTTAGTATCGCTTCCGCTGCGTGTAACACTTTTATTTGTTTATTTTTCCCTACAGTTTTATGCTCTTTTATGATTGCTTAAGAGTTCTTGGTGAATAACATTGATTAATGTTTTAATAATGTTTTTGATAACACCCTTGCACGGTTGCTTTGTATTGTAATGCATGATTTCTGTTTTTGCTTGAGTATGCTTATCTGTTTGAGGAATGTTCTACTTGCTAGTACATATGACTGACCTTAAATTATTCTCCATGTTCATGATTCTTTGATATGCATTTTTAAGCTCTCTCTTGAAAAAGAGCTATTGGCAATATGATATGCAGCCTCATAATGTAGGAAATGGCTACTCATTTGAAACTGAGTGTAAGCCATCAAGAGAGTTACATTTGCATGATAAATAGAAATACATGCTTGCTAAGATTAAAGGAGAAAAACAGAAAAGTTGAAATGTTATTGATGATGTGGTGTGATGCATTGCTTAATAAAGACCTCAAAATTGTTTATTGATGATGTGTCTTACAATGGGGAAAATATGATTTTTTTTTTGATGTGATTAGTACACTCTGCACACAAATGCTTGGATATATATCTTCTTATCATAACAATAAGGTCTTAATTGGTTTGACTTCATTTAGAAAACCTGTTGATTGTTGCTTAGATTGATTCTTATGCATGAGCTAAAGAGTGCTTGTATTACATGTTAAGCAACTTTTTTTCACACACACACACACTTTTCTGTGAATAAAAACTCCTTGAATCTCTCTCGATCACTTTTGTGACATAAATTTGGTGTATATGATTATGCGTTGTGATTTTGCAAATAGCTCTCTTTGCTAAAGCAACCTGATAAGGGGAGCTCATTTGCCTATCTCATGATAAAAATGGGGAGAAGTCTTAAGAAATACAAGGGGAGTATTGTTTATGCTTTAGGGGTGAAATCATGAGAGAGAGTAACCTTGCTTTACATATGCATTACTTTGCTTGTTTTATTGTTATTGAGTGCAAATGCTCTTTATGTTTGTTCACCTCACATGCACTTGTTTTTGGAAAGTGTTTTCTTGCTATTGTGTGTAGGTTTGATGATCTACGAAGAGATTAAAGACCTTGAAGACTTAGTATCTTAGGTATCTCTTATTGTAACGTAGAATGGACTCTTGTTGACGATAGGTTTATTTTTGTTTTGTGAGGAATTTGTATGAGTGGTGATTTTGTCATGAAATATCCAAAGAGGGAGATTGTAAGGACCTTTATTTTGTGATTGGCTTATTTCGTGACAAATCACATTGGGGATGATTGTGCAATGGGTAGCTTAGGTCTTGTTGATGATTATCAAGGCAAGCTTACAAGCATCTCTGTGACTTCAAGAGCGAAAGGTATATTCACTTGACTTTGCCTCTTGAAGAGTTTAGGTGCACACACACACTTCATGCATGCTTTGTTAATCTTGCATTTATGTTCTAATTGTTTATTGTGTTCATCCATTACACCCATCACACTCGCACATCATTTATAGACTTAAGTGTGGTTTTATATGATGTAATTTGTTTCCCGATGATTGATCGAAAACGTCCACGCATGCACGATGGTGTGTTTGTCTTAGTGCGATGTGCAGCCATTAGAAAGGTTGTTAGGACTTTGAGTCATGTTGGCATTATTTTATATCAAAATGACATTTTCTTTGTATTGATTAGTTGTATAGGATTCACAGTTTATCATGCTTCAAGGAAATTGGACAACTCATCAAGTAAAGTGAAGCTTCAAAAGTAGAAAGTGTCAAAGGTATATTTAGATCTCCTTCCTCTTGCAAGGTGTGTAGGCACACGCACATGACATTCATATGTGTTCCTGCATATTTGTACACCATTGGTATAACACATTCACACACTTGTTGAAGTATACACATGCATTAGATTTAATTTGATAAACATTGTGAAATTGCATGTTCCAGGACTATCTCTAGGACATACTTGTGTGACTTTGTATTTATTTGTTTTTGTTTTATTGTTTTTGGACTTGAACATGATCTCATATGATTCCTTATTGAGTCCCGGTCATTTCATTTACTCACTTATTAGGTTTCGAGTCCAAACTAGGAAGCTACGTTACTTTACGTTCTCATATGTTATGTTCTTTTCGTTATCGTGTATTGAGTTGAATTCTCAACCTTTTTGCAAAGTTTCATAGTCTTCCTTGTGCATGAAGGAGTCATGGTTCGTAATCTAAAAACGGATTTGAATTTGGAGTTTGGAGGCCCGAATACGGTCTAAGAACATGAGAGGAGCGCGAGGAGGCAAGAATGGCCAAAGGCTATTGGGTTGTGCCTGTGAGGCTCACAGGCCAACCATCTCTCTGCCCTATGAGGCTCATGTGCCTCTCACGGGGTGGTGACGTGGCTATCCCCCATTGGCCATTGAAAGCCCTCTCTTCATTTCATTTAAATGATCTTCTTTCCCTCCCATTTCATTTCAAGAAGAAAATTTGAAAAAAGATAAATGCAGATTTTTTTTTCCAACTTTTCCAACTTCCAAATTCTATATCTTTCTCATTCGATCTCCAAATTGAGTGATTCAAGTTGAAGAATCTTTATAATCAAGTCCCCTACCTTTTCTAAAAGAGTTTGTAGTTGTTTGATCACGTTTTGTTGTTGTTCTTCGTTTAAAACAGAAAACTGCATGGGATTCCTTGGTATTGAACTAAACTTTGTAATTTCATCTTTTATGATCTTCAATTACTTTGGGTTTTCTTATTCCATATGTATGTGTATGTATGGTGAATGCTATTAAGAAGGATAACTTCAAATCAAAGCTAATATAGTATAATTAGAGACTTGAATGTGAACTAGTTTTCTAGAATTCTAGGTTTTCACATGTTTGTGAGTTGTATTGTGATTGGCTTGATATCTAGGGTTGTTTGTGTTTTGATTGTCTCATTTCATGATTAATAACCTTAACATGTGCTTAGATCCTTTAATTAAACAAATATAGAATTAGCACATTTGATTTTGTATTTAGAGCTAACTAGGATTTAATTGATTATTAATTATATCCTTGCTCTAAATACTTGCTAGAATATTCATTGATCATATTTTGTGATTCTAGCATTTTTGGTGTATGTTTCTAATATCTTTAATATGTGCTTCATGTATATGATTTATTCAAGTGTTAGCTTTGTGAATGAAACTAGGAATCACATGTGTTAGGTGTTTCACATGCTCTAGGTTTTGATTCATGTTTTGTATCTAGACTATCTTTGACTTGTGTGCTCACATGACTAAGTCTAGTTTCCATATAATGTATTGATCACATGTTCTATGTTGAGTGCTTGTTTGCATTATTTGCATTCATTGATCACACTAGGAAGTCCTTGCAAAAGGCATGAAGTCTTGACTAGGACAAGTTGTCTGGATAGTCAAGCAAATAAGACTTGGTTAGGACAAGAGGTCCAGATAACAAAACAAGAAGTCATGGCTAGGATCGGAAAGGTCCGGATAGTTATGCATGAGAGGCTCTATAGAGGTTTGAGTGCCTTAGATAGAGAGTTGGCTACAATATTGGTAGGCCCGGGCGATTAGATAGACATAGACTCTAATAGAGAGTATTGCATTGGATGTGCATTGGCTCTTGAGGAATTTCTAATCTTCCAACGATGTTGTGTAGAGATGAACTCCAATATATGGTGGCTCCGCATCATTGAGGGATTTCTTATCTACCAATAGGGATTGGGTAGATATAGACTCCAATAGGAAGTAGATCGTAGGTTGGTCACGTTTGAGGAATTTCTAATCTATCATCCAATATATATAGTACCTAATGGTTGTAGTTCAACATGTGGATGTTTCCTCCTTGGAGGTTTTACCACGTTAAAAAATTCCTTGTATCAATTCTTCCTATCTCTATCTTTCATATTTTTATATGTGTATGTTTTAATCATTGTTTCTTAATCTTCATTCATGATGTATTTGGAAACAAGATTTTGTTAAGTGTGAGATGTAAGCACATCATTTTCATCAAAGTTGTAAATATAATTCTTTTGTATATTGACTTATTTGTGCATAGTCATATATTGATTAGTACTTATACATATTGGACATAGTTGTGAATACAAGTATTCTTTGTTTTAGTTTTAATATAATTCCTTCACTAGCAAGTTGTAGTGTTCTACTTAATGCACTTACATTGTAATATTCAAAGTACAACTTGTAAAATTTGATCTTTATTGAATATCTTGCATATGAGATACATTGTTTGTTGGTATATGTTTCGTAGACTAAGGGTGGTTAATTGAGCATATATATATTAATTGTTTTCTCATAACAATCATATTAAAAGTTAATTTGTATGCTCATCAAGGTTTTAACAAAAGTCTCGAAAGAGTTTTGAAATTAGAGTATCAACCTATTCACCCCCTTCTAGGTTGTTTAGTATAACCTTATAGGTATTTTCAGAGGTCCATTTTCCTCTGTTGGATTGGTCTTGGGTCACATTGTCTTATACCATGAGTTTTGTCAATATTGTTATTGTCCAAATCTGACCTTTGGTCACTCAAATGATCATATCTCTTTATACAGATATTGAAACTTCTTTTTTGTAAAATTGAGTAGAAAGTAGACATTCATAATTTTCCAACGATATATAATATGAAAGATTTCGATGTCATTTGGTCGTGTTTTGGGTCGATTGAATTTGGAGCTATTGCGTTATCTCGTTTTGTATAACCTGAGACAAAAGCGACTTGTGAAGTGACTTCCACCCAAGTCACCTTGGAAGTCACTTTTTGACCCTTTATCCCGAGACTAAAGCGATTTATGAGGTGAATTCTATACAAGTCGCTTTTGAAGTCGCTTTTTGATGTTAGAAATCAGTTTTGCTTCCAAAACCACGTAGTTTCACTTAGGGCATCTATTTAAACCCCTCTTTCTCATCTTCTTCATTTAGACCATGAAAATATAACCCTAAAGAGATAGAAATAGAGGTTCTAGAGAGAGAAAGCTTCAAGCTTAATTCATTAACTCTTCAAACCCAAAACCCATGCATCAATCATTCATGGCTCTTTTTTATTACATCACTTGGTAAGTAGAACAAACGCCACATCTTTATTTATTGTTATATCTTAGTTAAGACATGTCTTTGATTGCTTAGTTTAGCAAATCTTCACTCTTATTGCATATTTTGTGAAGTTATGACATGATTGTATTTTGTCTGTGATAGCTTACAAGATTAGGTTATTTTGCCTAAATAGCCAAGCTTTTAATATTCCCGTGGAGTTGATTGTTAATTTGGTTGATAGTTTAATGTTTATTTATCTAGTCAAACTCTATTGAATATTCATGTGCATTTAATTGACAATTAGGTTTTTAGAAATCTTTACAACTAAGTGAGACCTCATGTATGTGCATGTTGGCTTGTTTGATAATTAGATTGTTAGATTTGCATTTTAACATCTAATTAAGCATTTAGTGTTTAGTTTAGCACTCTTTGCATTTATGCATAATTTACATATTTACCTAGACTTCTAATTCTCTTTAATGAGTCAAAGTCTTGTGGCTTCTAGGTGAAGTTGCACAAGTAATTGAAGTCTTGCAACCAAGGGCTGGTTGGAAAGCATTGCCAGGTACCGCTATAAAAGGCTTACAGGTAGATTAGGGGATGCTCACGCCAAGAGTAGTAGATCGGGAGATATCACTAGTATTGAATTAAGAGTGGCGAATGGTAATGTCCATAGCTTGCGATTGTCGTGAGTGAGAGTCCATGTATGACTTGAAGGTGTAACTGTCTTTTCATATAGTGGATTGTTGTGGTTTAAGTGGCTAGCGTGGCTAGTCCTATGGTTTTCCCTTATTGAAGGCATTCACATAAAAATCAAGTGTTATTTATATTTGTGCACTTTATTTGATTTTTGTTGTATGTTTGAATTGGGTTAATTGTGATTAATATTTACTAATCGAAAAATTGGTAATAATTGATTAACAACACATTCATCTCCTCACCCCATCCTACCCTCCTAGGTTGTATTAGACACATAAAATATATTTTTAGAATGAATAAGTGTGTTTGTGAGTGCACCTAATTCTCTTCAAGAGTACAAGTCGAGTGTTATACCATTGAAGCTCTTCGCTTTTAAAGCTTTGAGGAAGCTAGGGGTTTTTCCTGATCATGTTTGTTAGGATTTAGATTTGTATTGGCTTGATTCCATTGCAAAACACTATTTATTTGTAATGGTTAGTTACTTAGGTGGTTCTTGGTGAAGATGAGCTTCAAAAGAGAAAAACAACTTCTCATGCAAATATCGTTTTCAAGAGGAAAATCGCTTTCTTGGATGCTAAGGTATCAAGATACTTCTTCCTTTTGCAAGGCGTAAATGCACACACACACAATTCATACGTGTGTGTCCCTAGATTGTTGAGCAAACCGCACACACATACATTGCAATCATATGTGTCCCTACATAGTAGTGCTCATTTGGTAATAACATATTCACATATATGATTTAGTATGCTCATGCATTGATATTATATTGTCATACATTGTAGAATTTTATGTTCTAAGACTACGTCTAGGAAATTACATACTTGTGTGATCTTATGTTTATTTGTTTTGGGTTTTGCTATTTTTGAATTAGAATATGATCTTATATGATTCCTTGTTGAGTACTAGTCATTTCGGTTACTTACTCATTTGATTTCGAGTTCAAATGAGGAAGTTACGTCTTTTTCTGTTCTTGTACAATGCATTATCTTTGTCATCGTGTATCGAGTCGATTTCATATCCAATTGTCAAAGTTTTGTAATCTTCTTCGTGTGTTGTTAAGTTACAGCTCATAATTTGAAGTTGGATTTGAATTCCAAGTTCAGATGCCGAAGAACGGTCGAAGAACATGCAAAGTGCACAATAGGGAGCGAAGGAGAGGAAAAGTGGCAAAAGGCCACCACCCTTCCTTCTTGTTGAGGCGTGTGGCCACCACAGGAAGAAGGCCTCTCAGCCTCCCCGTGGTGGCCACGTGCCTCCCTAGGGATCAGGGGTGGTGAGGCCAAAAGACCATTTTACCCTTCTTCCTTCTTCAAATGTTTTCCCTCCCCATATAATTCAAAATCCCGTATACAACTCAACACAATTTTTGGTATTTTTTTTTGTTATATCTCTCTCAAATCAACACGAAATTGAGTGATTCAAAAACCAAAATTCTTATTCTTGAAGAGAGGAACAAGTCCCAAACATTTCTAGAGTAAAAAAATGTCCACAAAAATCGCAACAATCTAATCTCAGTTCGTGGTTCATCTTTTTGTATGGTAATCATCTTCTTTGCATTTTTTCATGATCAATTTGATTGTTCTTATTACTTGATTAATGAAAAATGTCCAGAATGATTTTGATTCTTACTTTAGACTTATTTGAATGATTTTCGAGTTATAGCTTTCTGTGATTTTGATTGAACAATATTTGAAGCTAAACGTGATTCACATGAAATTAATTCTAGAAATATTTTTTGATAAGATTGATTGTTGATTTCTAGGTTTTAATTTCATAAACTAGGATTTGTGATTGCAATATTGAATATTATAATCTAGTTATCTCTTACAAGTTCATAGAGTTTGTGTGATCAACTTTCTCTATTTGATTGTGTTTGCATCATTTGCATGACTTAGATCATATGCCTTGTAACAGGTGTGAAGTCTCTTGTTGTTGAGTGATTCTTCAACATTGAGCATTGGAAGTCTTAGCTTAGAGAGTGAGACTCTTTGTAAGTCCGAGCATAAAGTTTTGTCAAGGAGTGTGAGGCTCCGGTTAGATAAGCAAGGGAAGTCTTGACTAAGAGGTATGAATCCTCTAAGTAAGTCATAGCGAAGTCTTGGTTAGGACGTGAGGTCTAGTTAATCATGTAAGGAAGTCTTAGTTGTGAGCAAGGGGCTTGGATCAACTAAGCAAAGAATTCTCCCTAAAGACTTGTGATAAGTCTAGTTTAAGGAGTGGCTTTCTAGAGGCAAGCGATTTGTCTCTGTTAGGAAGTTAGTGGTAAGGTGTATCCACTTTGTTCTTGGATAGACTAGGAATTGATAGCTTGGGGATTATATCATCTGTTGATTGCCTTGAGTGTGTATCTCTTTTTACATAGTGGATTTGCTTGCCGGTGCTTGTGGATTAAACCTGTGGACATTTCCTTTTAGGAGGTTTACCATGTAAAAATAATTGTGTTCAGTTTTGCTTTTACTTTTCATTATCTTCCATATTCTCATTGATTTTATCACTAGTGTGTTTTATATTCTAAATTGTATTAACAAACATTCTTTTGTTAGACACATCAAGTGTGCATATCATTGTTCCGTATAAAAAGTATATTGGAAGAATTTGGACATATACCTATTTACACCCCCTATGTATATTTTACACTATATTGCTTAAGGGAAATTTCATTTGGTATCAGAGCGGGTGTCTAGACGCATTTAAATAGATCATTTCTTTGTAGTGTTTGTGTTTTTATCTTTGATATAGCCATATATGATTAAGGAAGTGTATTCCTATGTGGATTCTTTTGTGGAACTAATCGACTTAGATGAGAAAAAGATCAATGATCTTATTCTTAAAAATGAATACTTGTCTAATGTCAATAAGTCTCTCAATAAGAAGCTAGATAATCATGGTCTAGGCTCAAAAGAATTCAATAAACTTAAAGACAATATCCTAAGTCTAGAAATGAACTTAAAAGATAGCAATAATAAACTTAGACTTAGCATCTTGAAGCTAGAAATTGAGCAAAGTGATAATTCTCTTGTTAGTGCTAGAAGGCTAGAAAACATGCTTAAAGCCAAACTTAGTGAGCATTTAAATCAAGAGAAAAAAGTATGAACAATGGCTAAATAAATCACGTGAAGATGTTAGGAAAAGTGATGACATCTTAGAGAAATATGCCATTAAAAATATGATGCTTAGTGATAAACTTGATGAGGCAAGTAGGATGATAACAAGATGTTCTCTAGTTAATACAAGGTTGAAACCCTCATTAAAAGTGGTAAGCATACATGTGACAAAAGAGGTTTGGGGTATATCAATGAGAAGGAAACCTCTTATACTAACAAATTTACTTTTGTCAAAGCAAGTGTTTAAACAAATGTAGGTATTCTATCTCAAGGTAAAACAATGAAAGCTATCAGAAATGCCTTTACATCAATAAGGAAGTTAAATGGAAGATCACAACAAGATCAACGTCCAGGAGCAACAACCTCAAATTTATGAGGTGAAGCATCAAGGGTTGCACTTCAAAGAGGAAAAATTATGAGAAGACCAAAAGCTTTGGAAGCAAATGCAAATGATAAATTTCTTAAATTTATTCCTATTTGTCATCATTGTAATATGGTAGGACATATTAGTCCTAGGTTCTTTGAATATATTCGTAAATGCAAACTTGATAATGCTTTTCATGATATGTCTTTGAATGAACCTAGGTAATCATCCATGTATGGATATAGAACTAGATCTAGGAAGACATTGGAAAAGCATGTTGTGAAGAAACGTGTTGATGACTTGCTTGCTAAATCTTATGTTATGCACTCTACTATGCACAAGAAAATTGATAATGTTTTGTTTGATATATTTGAAAATGTGATCAATGTGATCAAGGAGCATGTTGGCAAGTCTGATATTGAGTCAAAGCATGATAGTGGTAAGAGTGAGAAGCATATTGTGAAGAGTGTGTGGGTTAGAAAAGACACATCTAAGTGTCTAGTTGCACAATATGCTTTAAGGGCCAACTCCTCCTACTCTTAGTACCTAGATATCAGTTGCTCTAGGAACATGACCAGGAATAAATAGTTCTTTAAGAATCTTGTTTTAAAGGATGGAGGATGGATCACTTTTAGTGATGGCACCGAAAAGCAATTTCTAGGCAAGGGAACAATTTGTATCCCTGGATTGTATAAACTTTGCAATACTTTGTATGTTAATGGGTTACAAGCTAACTTAATAAGCATCCCTCACTTGCGTGAAATTTTTAAGGAAGTTAGCTTTAACAAAGATGTGTACACAATAATTGATAAAAATGGCAAGATTGTACTAAGTGTCAAAAGGTCTATAGACAATTGCTATTGTCTTGAGATAAATCCTCTAATTTGCAACATGGCACATAAGTGCAATAAGCTTGACTTGTGGCATCAACGTTTGGGTCACATGAACTTTAAAGACTTAAAAAAGCTTGAAATATTAGGCATCTTTAGAGGTCTTCCCAGTCTTGGTAAAAAGCTAGATGTTGTTTGTAAACCTTGCCAATTAAGTATAAAAACCAAAATGCATCACAAAAAGAATACTTACATAGCTACCAAGAGACCTTTAGAACTTGTGTACATGGACCTAATAGGGCAAATTCAAACTGAGAGCATCAATGACAAAATATACATTTTTATATATGTTGATGACTACTCTAGGTTTACTTGGGTTTATTTTCTTAGAAACAAAACCGATGCTTTTGATTACTTCAAAAAAATTTGTAATCAAGTTCAAAATGAAAAAGGTCTTGATATCAAGAAAATATGTCGCATTAGGAGTGATCATGGGACGGAATTTGAGAATGCTAAATTTAGTGAGTTTTTCGGTGGTTTAGGGATTTCTCATGAGTTCTCCGCACCTAGAACTTCTCAATAAAATGGTGTTGTTGAGAGAAAAAACCGAGTCTTGCAAAAGATGGCTAGGGTTATGCTCAATAGCAAGAAAGTCTCTAGAAACCTATGGGCTGAAGCGGTAAATACCGCTTGTTATGTGTCGAATAGAGTATTTAGGAGACCCGACACAAAACAAATGTCCTATGAGTTATGGAAGGGCAAGAAGTCCAATGTAAGTTACTTTCACACTTTTGAGAGTAAGTTTTACATTTTGAATGATAGAGATCACTTAGGGAAGTTTGATGCTAAAATTGATGTTGGTCTCTTTCTTGGGTATGCTATGAATAGTCTTATGTTTAGAGTTTTTAACTTGACCAAAAAGACTATTATGAAATCTATCAATGTGAAGATAAATGATCTTGGCATGCTTGATTTATGTGTAAATAACAGTGTCAATGAACCTAAAGAAAATCTTGTTAATAACACTAATGCTCCTATTGATGTGGTTAGTAGTGAATCTAGTCAAAATGATGAAAATGATAGTGTTGATGAAGTAGGAAGTCAAGAGAATGAAAATGCTTTAAATAATAACCAACAAAATGACCAAGTTGTTGAACGTTCTCACTCTAGACTTACAAACTCTCACTATCAAGAAGACATCATAGGTGACTTGAATGAAGGGGTTAGAACTAGGAATCAACTAGCTAACCAAATTTTAATTGCTCGCTTCACTTCTCAAATTGAACCCAAAAATATTAATGAAGCTATTGTTGATGAATATTGGGTTGGGGCTATGCAAGATGAACTTAAGCAATTTGAGAGGAATGAAGTGTGGTCCTTAGTTTCTAGGCCTAAAGACATAAATGTGATTGGCACTAAGTGGGTGTTTATGAATAAAACTGATGAAAGTGGCAATATTGTGAGGAATAAAGCTAGGCTAATGGCTTAAGGTTACACTAAAGTTGAGGATGTAGACTTTGATGAGACATTTGCACCGGTTGCACGTCTCGAGTCTATTAGACTTTTGTTGTCCATTGCTTGTGTTAAAAAGTTCAAATTATTTCAAATGGATGTCAAAAGTATTTTCCTCAATGGATACCTTCAAGAAGAAGTGTATGTTGAACAACCTAAGAGTTTTGTAGACCCACACTCTCCTATTCATGTGTTTAAATTAAAAAAGGTTCTTTATGGTCTTAAGCAAGCTCCAAGAGCTTGGTATGATAGGTTGACTCAATATCTTATTGACAACCAATATAAGAGAGGTGGCATTGATAGAACATTTTTTATCAAACATCATGATCATAATATTTTTGTTGCACAAATATATGCTGATGACATTGTTTTTGGCTCTACTAATAGAACACATGTTGATGAATTTGTTAGTGTAATGTCAAGTGAGTTGGAAATGAGTATGGTGGGTGAGTTAAATTACTTTCTAGGGATGCAAGTGAAACAAACTAGCATGGGCATTATGTTGAGTCAATCTAAATATGCTATAAACCTATTTAAAAGGTTTGGCCTAGAAAGTGGAAAAGAATTTGAAACACCTTTGAGTACTAATCTAAAACTTGACAAAGATGAAAAGGGGAAGAGTGTTGACCAATGCCTTTATAGAAGCATGATATGGAGTCTACTTTACCTATTGGCTAGTAGACTGGGCATTTGCTTTAGTGTAGGTTTGTGTGCTAGATTCCAAGCCAACCCCAAGAAATCTTACTTAAAAGCTGTAAAGAGGATCATTAAGTACGTCAAAGGAACTCATAATCTTGGTCTATTTTATTCATTTGACACCAATGATATCCTAGTAGACTATTGTGATGTTGATTAGGCGAGGAACGTAGATGGCCGTAAAAGCACATCCGGCAGTTGCTTTTATATTGAGAATAACTTAGTTTCTTGGTCTAGTAAGAAATAAAATTCTGTTTCCCTTTTCTCTTCCGAAGTCGAGTACATTGTGGCCAGAAGTGCTGAACACAATTACTTTGGATGAAACAAATCCTTAAGGATTATGAGATAGAACAAGGAAAAATGACACTTTATTGTGATAACTTAAGTGCCATTAACATCTCTAAGAATCTGGTTCAACACTCTTTCATAAAGCACATTGATATTAGACATCATTTCATTAGAGATCTAGTTGAACAATCTATTGTTACTTTACAGCACATGCCTACAAAAAATCAACTTCCAAACTTGTTCACCAAGCCCTTGGACAAAGAGAGATTTAAATCTCTTAGAATGTCCATTGGAATGATTTGTGTTGATTGATGCCTTTGTGTGATTGTGAGTGGCTTGATAAGAAAAACTTTTTGAATATCAAACACACGCTCACATGTTGATATATATTCTTTTAAAGAAAAAAACCCAGATGAATATCGATTTGACCTAGATTGGAAATGCTTTAGTTGGATAGGTGTTAAAATAGTTTGCATGTTGATATTATAATTACTCCTTCTATATATGTGAGAAGCATTCACACACACACACACACATTTTGCTTTTGTGCTTGATTCATTAGCAATGTGAGAATATTTTTGAGAGATTAAAGAAAATCTATGATTCTCTCTTGAACTTTGAAAACTGATGAAATATTTTCTCTCTTATTGCTTAAATGTGTGAATGTGTGATTTTCCTTTGTGAATAAATCTACTTGGTGATCATATGTGGGAGCTTAGTTTATTCAACTTCGCTTTTTATATGATTTGTTTGTTGAATATCTTGTTATTTATCTCGTGTACTTTGTCTATTCCTTGACAAAAAGGGGGAGAAAATGTATACCTCACCATGCTTGATATGAGGGATACCATGTTTTATATAGGGGAGAAAGAAAATGTATACCTCATCATGTATGGAGAAATGTTCCAAATGTGTGAGTTTGTGTGAGTTTTGTACCTCTTTGTACTTTAATGGAGACTTTGTCTTAAAGAAGAGAATTCTTGTCTTAAGGGGGAGAAAAGAATTCTTCCCTTATTGTGTTAGGGATCTTAGGGAGAGCTTTAATGTGTAAACATTCATTCGCTTGAGAAAATGCATTTTTTGTTGAGATAAGGGAAGTTTATTTGTTTTTGTTTTTGGTAAAATATCTCACCATTCTTCTTTGAAAAACGATCTCTTGTTTGGTTTGCTATTTGTCTCATAGGTACCTTGATGATCAAAGAGGGATTCTTGAAGACTCATGAAGACTTGAAGACCTTTTAGTCTAGGGATCTCTTTGTAATGTGAGGATGAGAGAATGCAATCAACTATGAGTTTATTGGAGTGTATATTGTATGGTGAGGATGAGGTTTTGCCAATGGAATAGCCAAAAGGGGAGATTTTTAGGATTTAGATTTGTATTGGCTTAATTCCATTGCAAAACTCTCTTTATTTGTAATGGTTAGTTGTTTAGGTAGTTCTTGGTGAAGAGGAGCTTCAAAGGAGAAAAGCAACTTCTCATGCAAATATCATCTTCAAGAGGAAAATTGCTTTATTTGATGCTAAGGTATCAAGATACTTCTTCCTCTTGCCAAGCGTAAGCGCACACACACATACAATTCATACATGTGTTCTTGCATCGTTGAGCAAACTGCACACACATACACTGCAATCATATGTGTCCCTACATAATAGTGCTCATTTGGTAATAACATATTCACACACATGATTTAGTATGCTCATGCATTGATCTCATATTGTCATACATTGTAAAATTGCATGTTCTAAGACTATGTCTACGAAATTGCATACTTGTGTGGTATTTTGTTTATTTGTTTTTGGTTTTGCTATTTTTTAACTGGAATATGATATTATATGATTCCTTGTTGAGTACCGGTTATTTCGGTTACTTATTCATTTGATTTTGAGTTTAAACGAGGAATTTACGTCTATTTACGTTCTTGTACAATGCATTGTCTTCATCATTGTGTATCGAGTCTATTTCATATCCAAGTATCAAAGTTTCATAGTCTTCCTCGTGTGTCGTTGAATTATGGTTCGTAATCCAAAGACAAATTCGAATTCTAAGCTCGGAGACCGAAGAACGCGCAAGGTGCGCAATAGAGAGCGAAAGAGAGGAGAAGTGGTAAAAGGCCACCACCCTTCCAACGGGGATCAGGGGTGGTGAGGCCAAAAGACCACTTTGCCCCTCTTCCTTCTTCAAATGTTTTCCCTCCCTATATAATTCAAAATTCCGTATACAACTCAACACAATTTTTGGTATTTTGTTTTTGTTATATCTCTCTTAAATCAACTCTAAATCGAGTGATTGAAAAACAAAAATCCTTGGTCTTGAAGAGAGGAAAAAGTCCCAAACATTTTTAGAGTAAAAAAATGTCCACAGAATGGCAGCAATCTGATCTCAGTTCATGGTTCATCTTTTTGTATGGTAATCATCTTCTTTGCATTTTTCTCTTGATCAACTTGATTGTTCTTATTACTTGATTGATGAAAAATGTCTAGAATGATTTTGATTCCTACTTTAGACTTGTTTGAATGATTTTCGAGTTATAGCTTTTTGTGATTTTGATTGAACAATATTTGAAAGCTAAGCTTGATTCACATGAAATTGATTCTAGAAATGTTTTGTGGTAAGCTTGATTGTTGATTTCTAGGTTTTAATTTCATGATCTAAGAACTAGAATTTGTGATTGCAATATTAAATATTCTGATCTAGTTCTTATTGATTTACATGCTTTGATTTCTGGATAACTTTGTGATTCAGTGTTGAAAGCATAATCTAGTTATCTCTTTCATGTTAATAGAGTTTGTGTGATCAACTTTCTCTATTTGATTGTGTTTGCATCATTTGCATCATATAGACCATATGCCTTGTAATAGGTGTGAAGTGTCTTGTTGTTGAGTGATTCTTCAACATTGAGGATTGGAAGTCTTAGCTTAGAGTGTGAGGCTCCGATTAGATAAGCAAGGGAAGTCTTGGCTAAGAGGTGTGAATCCTCTAAGTAAGTCTGAGCGAAAACATGAGGTCCGGTTAACCATGCAAGGAAGTCTTAGTTGTGAGCAAGGGGCTTGGATCAACTGAGCAAGGAATTCTCCCTAGAGACTTGTGATAAGTCTAGCTTAGGGAGTGGCTTTCTAGAGGCAAGCGATTTGCCTCGGTTATGAAGTTAGTGGTAAGGTGTATCCACTTGGTTCTTGGATAGACTAGGAATTGATAGCTTGAGGATTATATCATGTGTTGATTACCTTGAGTGTATATCTCTTTTTACATAGTGGATTTGCTTGCCGGTGGTTGTGGATTAAACCCGTGGACGTTTTCTCTTAGGAGGTTTACCATGTAAAAACAATTGTGTCAAGTTTTGTTTTTACTTTTCATTATCTTCTATATTCTCATTGATTGTATAACTTGTGTTTTATATTCTAATTTGTGTTAACAAACAATCTTTTGTTAGACACATCAAGTGTGCATATCATTGTTCCGCATAAAAAGAATTTGGACATATACCTATTCATCCCACCCCCCCCCCCCCCCCCCCCCCCTCTAGGTATATTTTACACTATATTACTTAAGGGAAATTTCAATGTTCGAGATCAATCACCTAAATCTATACTTACAACATTCATTAATGATTTGTCACAGAAATAAACCAATCACAAAGTGATAGAACTTACAAAATCCAATACAATTTTATATCAGATAAAATAATATAATACAATCCAGTCTTGTAGTAGAAGTGTGTTGCAACACCAAACATGAGATAGTGCTAAATATAATCCAATTCAGTCTTGTACAATCCAATCCTACGCAGTCTACTCCAGTCTAGTGCGTTGTACCAAACATGGCCTAATAAGGGTCCTTTTTTTTTTTTAGTTTGCAAGATATAGACTGAGTCGGACCCATCTGTGTCTTGTATTCTTCTTTCCTGACTTTGAACTTCCCTGTATTAATTAAGAAATTCATCAGTCTTTTCTCAAAGAATAATTAAAATAAACACATTTTCAAAATTTCAAAAGTGAGCAAACAACCATGTTTCAAATTCATTCAAAAACAAAAATCCCAAGTCTCTTGCCTAGTAAGCTTTTTTAATTTGTTGTTTAAAAAATATATATATATATGAAAATGAAAACAATAATTTTAGTTTTAGTTTTGAAAAATGGAAACGCATCTGATATCATAAATTGAAAGTTGTATTTTGAAAAGAAAAACGTGTTCAATAGATTAACTAAAAATATATAAAAAAAATTGTAATATCAAGATTTTAATAATAAATAATTAAGTTAAAATAAACAAATATTATGAAGTTTGAATAATTTTTATTTATATATTTAATAATAATAGTTTTATATTAAATAATAATATATTACTTATAAAATAAATAGATTATTAATCTTTATTACAAATATAATAAAGAGTATTAAATCTGTCATGGCATCAGAGACAACATCAAAGTATTCATAGTTCCTTCAAATCCTAAACATCCTTTATGCATACAACCTGTTCGACTAAATTCCCCGTCTAAATGTTTTCCTCAAAGTTGAAATAGTAGAAGAAGAAGAATGGAGAAGATGAGTAGAAAAATTCACGGTTTTATTTATTTGAAGAAGAAGAAAGAAAAAATTCCTCATTTATTAGACTGGAGATCATATCTCTCTTACTAACCCTATCTCCTGCTGCCATTAGAGCATCATTAATTCCTTTGATTTTCATAACAACACTACAAGAAATTTTGGTCTATGACAACACATTAAATATGCTGTTAAAACCTTTCGTAATGTGCGATTGTATGTTGCCGATGCGCATTTGCCAAAAGTCTAAAAGCTTTTCGCAACGTGCATCGTGAGCTGTCTTAGTACAACGACAACATACTATGTGTGCTGCATTATATAAAAGACAACACATGTTAGATGTTGTCTTAAACATTTAAGACAATTCACTAAGTGCGTTGTGGTAGGTCCATAAACATTTAAGGCAACACGCACTATGTGTTGCCTTAGACAGTAACAACAATACGCACCGTGCGTTGTTATAGTCCCTGAAAAAAAAAATTGGCTCGCCTCATACACCACCAACTACTGGGCTCAACTACTATCAGACCTATGACTCAATTGATAATGACACAATTAATTTTGCATTAGAGAAGAATTGAACCATGGTCTTGATAAATGAGAGTGGATGCCTTACCATTTTGTTGCAAGCCTGACTTTGTTATTATTATAAACTTAATTATCATATAACCTATATATGTTATTAATTTTTATTAATTTTTTTAATTGATATTTTATTTAACAATCTAATATTTTTATTACTCAGACCGCTAAAAATATTTGTTAAAAATCATGTCCAAAAGATATGACATATGAGTTGCCAAGATCTTATCATACACTTGATGAGATGAAGATGGTCGAATGATATACCTTTCACACCTGCATCACGAGGTTGTGGGGTTCGAGTTCTCCCACTTCTAAAGAAAAAATTCCAAATTTATGTAATACTTAAAAAAAAAAAAGCTCATGTCACTTGTTAGAATTTTGAGTTTAGTTGGCATTATTCTATATCAAAACATTATTTGCTTTGTATTGTTTAGTTTTCCTACTTGTGTGATTTATCAAACTTCAAGTGAAGATGGATAACGGTTCAAGCAAAGTGTTGCCTTTATTTAAGGAAATACGTTCTTGTCTACAAAGGTATTAAGACCTCTTTCCTCTTACAAGGCTTTGGCGCAAACACACAATTCATTCATAAGTGTCCTTATATCGTAGCGCCAATTTAGTATAACATATTCACATGTTTTAGTATGCTCATGCATTGATCTCATATTGACATACATTGTAGAAATGTATGTACTAGGACCATGTTAAGGAAATTGCATACTTATGTGATCTTGTGTTTATTTGTTGGTGTGTAAGTAATTTGGACTTGAATATCTTCTTAAATGATTCCTTGTTGAGTTCTGGTTATTTTGGATACTCACTCATTTGATTTCGAGTTCAAACGAGGAAGTTACACAACTTTACGTTCCTTTATAATGCATTGTCTTCGTCTTCGTATATCGAGTCGAGTTCACATCCATTTGTCAAATTTTCATAGTCTTCCTCGTCTGTAAGTGAGTCACGGTTGGTAATCCGAAAAAGAATTTGAATTCTGAGTTTGGAGGCCAAGGGACGGTCGAAGAATGTGAGGGGAGCACGAGGAGAAAAGTGAGATGAGAGAAGGCCAAAAGGGAGGCCTTATTGTGGAGGCGCGTGGCCACCATGGGAAGGGATGCTTTCAGCCTCCCTATGGTGGCCATGCACCTCCAAGGAGATGGCTGATAGCCACCTCCCAAAAGTGGGCCCCATCTCTTTAAACTTTCCCTCACATCTCTTTTAAATATTCCCTTCCACTCACTTTGTCATTGTAAATAAAAAATTGTGCATAAATTTTCTCTCCAACTTTCTCATCTTCCAAACACTATAACTTTCTCATTCAAACTCTGAATTGAGTGATTCAAGTTAGAGAATCTTCATAATCAAGTTCCTACCTTCTTTAAAAGATTTTACAGCTGTTTGATTGAGTTTTAGAGCAGTTCCATTGTCAAAACCGAACCAGCTCGGGATTTCAAGGTATTGAGTCAAACTTTGTGATTTCATCTTTTATGATTCTTAATTACCTTGGGTTTTCTTCTTCCATATGTATGTGTATGTATGATGAAAGCTATTGAGAAAGATAGCTTCATATCAAGCTAACAAAGTCTAATTAGAGACAAATATGAACTAGTTTTCTATGGTTCTAGTATTTCACATGTTTGAGAGTTGTATTGTAATTAGCTTGATATCTAGGGTTATTTGTGACTTGATTGATCTATTTTTTGATTAATAACCTTGTCTTGTGCTTGTAGCCATTAATTGATCAAATCTAGAATTAACACATTTGATTTAGTGTTTAAAGCTATCTAGGATTTAATTTGTTATTCATTACATCATTTCTCTAAATACTTGCTAGAATATTCATTGATCATATTTTGTGATTTTAATATTTTTGGTTTATGTTTCTAATATCTTGAATATGTGCTTCATTTATATGATTTATTCAAGTATTAGCTTTATGAATGAAACTAGGAATTACATATGTTAGGCGTTTCACATTTTTTAGATTTTGAATTCATTGTTTTTTGACTAGACAATATTTGACTTGTGTGCTCACATGACTAAGTCTATATCTACATGATTTGTACATGATCTATACATCTTATATGTTCATGCATCATCTTGTGTGATTGCATCTCTTGGATTCTAAACTAGAATATCATACATTGTGTGCTCATTGTCTAATTCTAGTTTCCATAGCTCATATTGATCACATGTCCTATGTTGAATGTGTTTACATCATTTGCATCACATAGATCAATTACCTTTTAAAAGGTGGAAGTCTTGGCTAAGGGTGCGAGGCTCTAAGTAAGTCCAAGCAAGGGAAGTCTTGGCTAAAAGGTGTGAGGCATCTAAGTAAGTCCGAGCAAAGTATTTTCTAAGGGTGTGAGGCTCCAGTTAGACAAGCAAGGGAAGTCTTGGCTAAAAGGTGTGAGGCATCTAAGTAAGTCCGAGCAAAGTATTTTCTAAGGGTGTGAGGCTCCAGTTAGACAAGCAAGGGAAGTCTTGGCTTGGGGTGTGAGGCTCCTATAAGTCTAAGCAAGAAAAGTCTTTTATTGTTGAGTGATTCTTTAACATAGAGCAAGAGAAGTCTTGGCGTGAGGTATGAGGCCTTTTGTAAGTCCGAGCATGGATATTCTCTAGAGGAATGCGATGTGTCTCGGTTAGAGAATATGCAAGTTTCTCTTTAGTGGGAATAGATAGGAGGGATATCCAATAGATTGCGATATATGAGAGTTGGTCACATTTAAGGGTGTACTCTCGTTTAACTAGTGAAATTTTTTTTGCCGGTAGTTGTGGATTCAACCCATGGACGTTTCCTCTTCAGAGGTTTACCACGTTAAAAATATCGTGTGTCAATTTTCTCTTTCCTTATCTCTTTGATATTTGTTTACTTTACTCAAATTGATCTTAAAGATATTGTAATTGATTACATTATTATGAGATAAGATCTTTGATTTTCTTTGTATCTTTTATATGTACTTATACTATTGAGACATTTATAATGAATATAGGTACCTAGTGATTTGTATATTTTTGGTATAGCCTCCACATGCAATTCATAGGCTATGTTTAATCTATTAATTGAATGTCAATGCATGCTTGTTTGTGTTTATTGTGGTGTTATATAAGCTATCTAGAGGGATAAACTTTTGTTTGTTCCAGGGATTGAAAAAAGGCTTTAAAACTTATTCACTCCCCCTCTAAGTAAGCTTAAGGCAATTTAACTGTAATTGTATTTTCAATACTCACACCATAATTTCATGATTTTCAGAATCTTAACGACTTACATGCCTCATCATTTGTAGAGATATTTTTTGCATTCTAGCATTATTTTTCCAATAATATTTTTGGATAAATATTGTTCTAAATTTAGAAAATGGCTAGCTTAAATTTGTATAGAAAATAATTTTATGAGAAATAGCAGCACCATTATTTTTAAAAATTAATATTTAAATAAATTTAATAATTTAAAAAACATTTGTCAATAAGAAAAGTATGTTAATACAAAAAAAAAAAAAAAAAAAAAAAAAACTTTTGAGAACTTAGTAAAAATGTATGTCGTCAAAAGTCATCTACCTCAACGCGTAAAATATATGTGTTGTGAAAGTGACTTACATTAACACACAAACATTTGTTGCTAATAACAAGACACATACATTAACATCAAAAATAGAATGTTCAACTTCTAATTTCATGACACCCTAAATGTTTATATATCTTCTACGATGAACAAAAATACAAGAGATTAAATAGATCTAAAGATCTAAAAAATCAAAATAATAAATTAGATTATAATAATTTAGTTTTTGCTACATATCCTTCTATATATTGTTAATATACACATAGTTGTCTATTTACAAATTAATTTCTAATTTTTAAATTAAAGTGGTCAGATTAAATTAGTGTAGAAAATAATTTTATAGGTGATAACAACACCATTTTTTTTTTTAAATTAACGTTTAAATAAATTTAATAATTTAATAGACATTTGTTAATATGGATAAAATGTTGTTAAAAAAACATTTGACTTAGTTTTTTTTTTTTTTTTAAATAGACTTTTGACTACATGCAAATGTATGTTGCTAATGTTATCTCTACCACAACATACAAAAAAATGTACGTTGTTAATTGTCACTCTATGACAACATACAACAAAATACATAATATTAAAGATATATCTACAACAACATACAAAAACGCATGATGTTAATGATATCTCTACGCTAGCATATAAAAATGCATGTTGCTAAAAATATTTCTACGAAAACCTACAATAATAGCATGTTGTGGAATACATGACTTTTAACAACGTGCGAAGATTCGCGTTGTTAAATCCTAAAGTTTTAACAACTTTCGAAGTCATGTGTTGCTAAATACTAACTTTTTAACAACACTTGAAGATGTATGTTGCTAAATGCTAGCTTTTTAACAAATCGCAAAGATGTGTGTTGCCAAATCCTAGTATTTTAACAACACACGAAGTTGTGCATTGCTAAATGCTTAGTTTTTAACAACACGTGAGGTTTGCGCTTTGTTATAAATTATGTTTTTTTTTTCAACAACAAGCAATGTATGTTGCAATAAGTGACTTTTCATAACATCTATCGATTTTTTGTTGTTGTATGTGTCTTATTATTGGCAACATACGTTTGCGTGTTGCCGTAAGTCACTTCCACAACACACATTTTCTATGCGTTGCGGTAGGTGACTTTTCACAACATATGCCTCATGTGTGTTTTTAATTGAATGTTGTCGTAAACCAAATTTCTTGTAATGCAAACTAGCTTATAGAAACCGAACCTTTTTTTGGTATTTTGTAATTGTTCCTTAAGTCTAGTGTAATGTTGTAGACTCCTGCACATTTAATCATGTTCATTATCAGGTATTATTGCTTCACTGCTTGTAATTGGTTCTTTTTTAGCTGAATTAGTTTCTCTAACACATGTATTGAAAATGAGTGTAAAGTTGTAAATACAATCACTGTTAAATTACCTAAAGCTATTCTGGGGGGGGGGGGGGAGTGAATAGGTTTTTGAGCCTCTTTTCAATCCCTTGGAACAAACAAAAGTTTATCCCTCTAGATAGCTTGTATAACACCTTAATAAGCACATACAAGTGCATATATGTAAGTTCCTTAAGGTTTGATTGGCTTATTTTAGTGACAAACCACAAATTGGGGTTTGAAATGTAAGGGTAGCTTAGGTGTTGATGTTCAAAGCTTAAAAACCCTTCTCAAGACCTCAAGTGGATAAGTACTCCAAAGGTATATCTCTTGTGTTTAATTTTCATTGAAGAGATTTAGTAGCACACACACACTTGGCATGATTGCATATATGTTTATTGCTCTTGTGTGCATTCTCTTCACTTCCACACTTGCTATTCTTTGTTATATTTTCTGTGTGTGGGGTTGTTTGTTCAAATCCTCCATGCTCGTCCTCATTGAGCTTGTTTTGGAAGTTGTTTTCTAAGAGGATTCGCCACCCTGGTTATACGGCCAGGGACCACCGAATAGGGCCGTATTTTTAGTGACCAAAAATATCTGGTCGAAAATACGCCCTTATTCTGCGGCCATAGGCCGCCGAACAAGGTCGTAGAATTAGGACAAAAAGACCTGGTTGATTCTACGCCCTTGCATTCTGGGTTAGAGGCCACAGAATAGGGCGCAAAATTAGGACTAGAACGTCAGGTCCGATTCCATGCCCTCAAATTTGCTGCCCCTAGATGCAGATTTTGCCCGTGAAAGTTAGAGGCAATTTTGTCATTTCATCCAACATTTTTTACTCTCTATAAATGTACCTATATCTTTTGTTCTTTAAAAAGAGAGCTCTTTAACATCAAGAACCCTAAAAGATATTGAGAGAGACTTGAGAGAAAAATCATAAAGATTCCATCTTTATTTCTTTAAACACATTTCTACATGCATAAATCATCATCTAAGCATCTTTATTTCTCTAAACACAATTCTACATGCATAAATCATCATCTAAGCATCATCTAGGATCATCTGGTTTGTGCTAGTGCATGAGTCTTCTTCAACACACATATCATGGTAAGTTGTTCACTATTATCTTACATAATTAGTGTTCTTATTTAACAATTTATCTCATTTATTACTTGTATGTTCTTAGAGTAATCTCTACATACAAGATTGAGATTATGTGTTGAATGTTTGAGTGTTGTATTTTGATAGCTACACCTAGGATTGACATATCTCACATAGCTATGCTTTATGCCATGTCATATAGCAATTAATATCTAGGATTGATTTAATTGACATCTTATAATCCTATGTAAGCGTTTAGTATAACCTAGCATTATTTGCATATTTGGATATCTTTGCATATTCACTTAGGTTGTTTAATTTTTTCATTGAGAATTGAGATTTGTGGCTAAGGTTTCTTAGGCCGTAAGCAAATTGGATTAGGTTCACTTTTAAAGGCATAAGGGTAGTAGTGGTGGGTTATAGATCGTGAGAGGTTGAGGTCAACCTAGGTTGTAAACACTATTGTAATTAGTGGATTTGAGGTTCGTGTATGGCGCACATAATAGCCCGTGGTTTTTCCTTATTGAAGGTTTTCATGTAAAAATCAAGTGTTATTTAAATTCCGCACTTTATACTTAATTTATTGGTTTGATTAGATTGAGGTATTTTCGTAATATTGACTAATCGCGAAAATTGGTAATAATCGTTTAAAATCTGTTCACCCCTCCTCTAGATAGTTTTATACACATTGTGCATTATTAGTTTCAATTGGTATTAGAGCGGGTTCCTAGATATACTTAGGTGATCCTTTGCTCATTTTGGTGTGTTTTGTATTTTGTGTGATTTTTGATCATTCATACATTTGCATTCATTCATAAACACTATGAGTGGAAACAGTGGAAATGGTGGTGGCAACGAGGGTGCTTCTAGCATGAGACCTCCCCTACTCACTAGGTTAAATTATACCTCTTGGAAAGGCAATATGAAGTCGTACATTTGCCAAATCCATGATAGGGCATTGATGGTGGTTGAAGACGACTACACATCACTGGTAATGACTCCTAAGGGTGGAGGAGACGATGTTCTCAAGCGTAAGACGCAATGGAACGAGCAAAAGTTTGAGGCATCGAAATGGAATAGAAAGGCGATGCATGCCATCCTATGTGTAATGGACGAGAATCAATATAAATTGATTCAAAACACTAGGATCGCTAAGGAGGCGTGAGACATCCTAGAGGTTGCACATGAGGGAACCGAAGTGGTTAAGGACTCTAAGCTTCAAGTCCTCAAAACTGAATTCGAGATGCTTAGGACGGAGGAGAATGAGTGCTTCAACGATTTCGAGATCAAGTTAATGGACATAGTCAACCAAAGTCATCAACTTGGTGACCCATATTCGGATAGGAGAATCAAGCAAAAGATTATGAGATCTCTCCCCGATAGATTTGAGTCAAAGATAACAGCTTTAGAGGAGAATAGTAGCTACAAGGATATGGAGTCGAGTGAGGTGATTGAGAAACATCTAGCTTATGAGTCTAGGAAGGTTCCTACCTCCACACCTTCTAAAAAGCAAAAAGGAATTGCTTTGAAAGCCTTTAAGGTTGAGAAGGAGGAGAATGATTGAAACAAATTATTGTGTGTTCAATATTAATCTAAGGGGGGGGGGGGGGGTGAATAGATTTTAATCAATTTTACCCAATTTACGTGATTAGTCAAGTTTACAAAAATGCCCATAACTAGTCAATTTATATAGCAAGTGTAATATGTACGAAAATATAAAAGACACTTGATATTTACGTGGAAACCTTCAACAAGGAAAAACCAAGGGCTGTTATGTGCACCACACACGAACCTCGAATCCACTAATTGCAATGACGTTTACAACTTAGGTTGACCTCAACCTGTCACGGTCTATAACCCGCCACTACTACCCGTATACCTATAAAAGTGGACCTTGTCCAATTCGCTTACACCACTCACCGGTAGTCACAAGACTCACTTCTCTATGAAGAGAATAAATAACATAATGTGAATAATATGATATTCAAAGAGCAAGTAATGCTAGGTTACATTAAATACCTATCTAGGATGAAAGATGACAATAATCACAATCCTAGATATCAATCTTTGTTATATGACATGTCATAAAGCTTAGCTATTAAAGATTAAGCAATCCTAAAAATAGTTATCAAAATACAACTCTCAAACAATCAACACAATTATCTCAATCTTGTCAATAGAATATGTTCTATAAGCATACAAGTAATAAATGAGATTGCTTGTTAAGAAAGACACAATATATATGTGATATTAGTGACCAACTTACCAAGCCAAAAATGTTGAATAAACACTTGGATATGTGTTTGAGTAAACAAAGGAGAGTTCTTTAGTGATTTTTCTTCTTTGGAAAAATGCTAAGTCAAAATATGATTTTGACTCTCTTAAAAACTGACCTAAAGTAAAAGTAGCATATATATATAGGGTGACAAATTGATGCTATGTCGTTTTGTAAAGTTTTCAAAAATTTTGCCTTGACCGCTTTACACCCGCCTTACGTAGGGCGATTGTAAGGTGGTTCACCTGGGAAATGAAGAACATGTTCTTCATAACGGCTTTACGCGTAGGGCGGTTTTCAGGCGAAATGAGGGTGATTGCTCTCGGGATTTTGAGGACCGCTTTACACCCGCTTTACTTAGGGCAGTTTGTGGGAGATCAAAAAATCCACCAATGGCACTACTCTACGAAGGGCGGTCATAGAGCGGTCAAGAGCAATTTTGCTATAACCGCCCTTCAACTGCCTTACGTAGGGCGGTTGTAGGGCGGTTTGACAGTACCCCTAAACAAACATGATGCATCACAAACATGGCATTTAACACACAAGATGCAATCAAGTTAAACATGGAAAAAGAGAGATTAATGAACATTAATGCACACATAATAAAGAACCACAACATACAAAAATAAGAATTACGCATGTGTTGTGAGTGTGTGCAACTACATCTCTTTAAAGCAAGTAAGCACTTAGAAATATACCTTTAAAGTGCTTGATCTCATGAGGTCTTGAGAGGGCCTTGGTTGTGCAAAGCACCAACCATCAATTTCCTAAGCTACCCTCATAACAAACCCCACTTGTGGTTTATTACCGAAATAAGCCAATCAACCTTGAGGAACTTACAATGATGACTCGAATGAAGACATGGTCTTGTTGATGAGAAGGTTCAAGAAATTTGTCAAGACCAAGAATAAGGGTTTTGGATCCAAGGGCCAAGACTTGAAGAAAAGGTCTCCCTTCAAAAAGTTTGAGCCTAGGTAAGAGAAGAGTGAAAGGAAAGGGATCCAATGCTTTGAGTGTGGTAGCATAGGACATATTGCTCCCGATTGTGGAAATTTGAAGAACATGAAAGAGAGAGTGATGACTGCCACTTGGAGTGGAAGTGATGACTCTGATAAGAGAGATGAGTCTTTAGATGATGAAGAACTCATGACTAACTTCATAGCCTTTGCCTCCTCCCACAAGAGCAAATAAGCTAGTGAAGAAGAGGATGAGAGTCAAGAGGAAATTGACTCAAGTGATAATGGCTCTTTATCTCACTCCACAAATGGAAATGTGGATAGGATGGACCCCTAAGACTATATAGTCAAGTTTGAGAGTTCATGAGTAAGGAACAAGAGAGAAATTAGGATATTAAAAGAAGAAAACCTAGAGCTCTTAATACAAGTTGACCACTTAAGTGAAGAAGTGGTGAAAACCATAGAGGATGAAGATAAGCTAATAAAGGAGTTAGACTTATCTAAGAGAAGTGAATAAAGGATGAAAAGGGAGCTTGAAGATGCTAGAGATTTGATGGCCAAGATGGACTCTAGCATTAAAAAACTTGTAGGGATAAACGGTTTATATGTGCAGCGGAATGCGAAAATAGGTTTGGTATATGACAAAAATTTTTCCTTTTAAAAGATGAACCCTAACCTTTAATTAAATTAATGTATAAACAAAAGTACCATACCTTTTGTTGCATTATTCGATTGACTTTGCATTGATGGTCATCCGCAAGACCTTCCAATCCAATCATGAATGTGGATCACCTAGGAGCACGGTCTCCCTTTCTTTGAATTGAGTACCAGATGATGGATAACAAAAAACTTTTTCTTTTTCGTTAGTCACAAAAACTCACAAGAGATCATAAAAAAACGTTCCGGTCACTTTTGAATTATCAATTTTTTGTTTGAAACTCGCATGAACCTAAATTGAAGTTGTGCACAAAGCCTTTTGATGTAAGAGCTTCTAGTACACTATCGATATAAAACGAGTCTCTACTATTTTTCTTTTTCTTGGCTGAATTTTCTCACACAAGACTAGGAGATGGATTCTATTTTTCAAGCAAAAGGAAATAATCTCTCTAAGGCAATTAAGGGGTGGCCGAATTCTATGATGGAGTATTTATATGGTGGTTGAATCCTTCCCTAAAAAGAATAGGGTTGGCCGAAATCCTTACTTGAAAATGATTTGTATTTCCACCAATGATTCCTATCATTCTTTAGAATTCCAAACCCTAGTCCAACTTTTTTGTGTATTTGTTACTATATCAAAGACTTCCTTATTTGACTAGATAAATAAATTTTTATTATTTATCTACTTACCAAATAAAATCTTTTATAATTATTTTACTACCAATAATAGTATAATACTAAGAAACATATTTCCTAATCAGAAAAATATTTTGATTCTTAATTAAATAATTAATTAATAAATTAATTAATTCCCATTTAATTAAATAATAAAATAATATAATATAATAGGCTATTTATTTAACCTAGCCGCCAACATGTATATATATGGGCTTATATATTGTTTTTCCATTTTATTAAATTCTTTAGACTTTAATAAAAAGCCCACATGTAAACTAGACTCATTTTTATAAAAAGAAACAAGCCCACATGCCTTCAATTAATATATTAATATAATTTAATAGCCCATTAAATAAATAATGTACAAATTATATTCTTAATATATTAAATATAATTCTAGATAGACCCATAATTAGTCCGGTAGAATATATCAAGTGATCCATGCAAGTCCGTGTGGATTGGGGATCTTGGCGGGCTATCTAAATTTAAGCTTCAATAGACATAACCCAATCACAATCAACAAATGATTCATTTAGGTCCGATCTATTAATTTTAGCGCATTCCACTAAAGAGCTAAGACTGTACTCTTGAATAAAGATAGAACAAGTAATGTTTTTCATTCAAACCCTAGAAAATCTTATTGGAGATAGTGTATCCTCGTGAATAATATCAGTAATCACCAAGAGCTCATTGACCACCTATAGCTCTCCTAGTTACCATATTTACTTATATGACCACTTTTTGAATTTGGATATTTTGACATGTCCAGAAGCCATGTTTCAATAGTCACTATCGAAAACTTAACGTTAAGATTTAATATCCAATACCTCAAAACATCCATATGATAATATTATACTCTCATTTAAATAAATGGAGCCACGATGTCCATCACTATAAATGAAGTCCTCTATCGATTAACAAATGAATAACACCAAACTATCGAGGATAGACTATGCTATATAATCGTACTCATTGATAGCTCAAATGATAACACTTACAACCATAAGTCCATCATTTATCTCAGGATTAAGATATACTCTCCAATTGTCCTCATAATGAAAACTTTTATCTACTGATAGTTCTAGATAAAGTATTTCATTGTGATCCTATTCAATGCACCTAGTGCACTAGATTCTTTTACTTAAAGAAACTTTGATGATTTTAGACTCATCATATATCATGTGATCCCATTCAAATGCTAGCAAAAGAATCTACAACTTTAACAAGGTAAAGGTGGCCAACTGTTATCTTAAGTTGTGAACAATATTCAAGACTAACTAAAGAATTGTGTCTACCTCATACATATCTAGATGTATGAACAATTCTTTATATCTCATAGTCTTTTGACCTTATGATTATTTACTTTGACAATAATAATAATAAACTATAAATGCTATAAGATTTGTTAAATCAGAAATCACTTTATTAATATGAAAATATTATCAATTACATTATTACAATATTGCTATTGAGCATAATCCTAACAAAACTTGACCACATGTTAGATGTTGGAAAAAGGCCAAGTAACAAGAGGGGTCTTGGGTTTGAAGATGGCAAGTGTTCTCCACTCCAAGAAAGACCATATTTGTCAAGACCATGAACCTCAAGTAATCTCCTCATCGTTTGTTTCCTAGGAAGAAAATTGACCTAGGAGAGTGTTCAAGAAGTACTCAAGTGAAGGTGGCACCAAGAAGTCCGCCTCAAGGTTATCTTACAAGAGCTCCTCAAGTTAACTTCCTTCAACCTAAAGTCCATCAAGAGAAGAGACCTATATGCAAGCTTAACCGAGGAAGCAACCAAGTCTTGGTCAACAACAAAGAAGGAAAGATCCTTATCAACAACTAAGATAATCTCAAAGGCATGGGAAGGCTCTAATGTATCCTCAAAGTCATGGTATGATTCCTACTTTATTTCTACATGTCGTTTTTGTGGTATTGATGCTCACATTAGACCAAATTGCTTTTGTTATTTCAAAATATGTAGAGTTGAAAGAATGATAGGAAAGAAAAAGGATAAAGCTAAGATGCATGTTCCTAGGAATGATAGAACTAATTTACATGATTCTAGGACATTTAGAGCCCAAGTACCTATGACCACTAGGAAAGATAATGTTTCACCTATGTGGATTAGAAGAAATGCTTATTTTTGCCATGTTGCTTAAATTGTCTTGAAGGCAATTTCTTCTAATTTTTGGTACTTAGATAGTGGGTGCTCTAGGCACATGACAATAAACAAGAGTTTCTTCGAGACTCTTGTTATGGAGGAATGAGGATGTGTCACCTTTGGTGATGGATCCAAAAAGAGAGTTGCAGGAAAATGAACCATTTCCATTCCCGGATTGTCATCCTTGTCCAATGCTTTATATGTTGATGGCTTGAAAGCTAATTTAATAAGCATTTCTTATCTTAATGATGAAGAATTTTCAGTTTTGTTTAGCAAAGATGATTGCTTAATCCTAAAGCCCAATGGACAAACCTTATTGAAAGGTATGAGATCTAGCGACAATTGCTATTGTCTTGAGGCTACAATTATCTCCTGTAATATGTCCAAGGATGATCAAATAGAAGTGTGGCCTGAAAGACTTTGCCATATGAACTATCGAGATTTACGAATCCTAGATAAGTTCAATGTTGTGTGTGGCCTTCCCAAGCTTGGGAAGAAAGTCAATGGTGTTTGTGGACCTTGCCAACAAGGAAAACAAACCAAAAGCATGCACAATAAGGGCAATTATCTCTCCACTAAGGAGCCTATAGAGCTTCTCCATATGGATCTTATGGGTCCCATTCAGAGGTTCATAATATCTATATTTTTAGATATGGTGGAGGGCATCATAGAGATCTTCATGGACGATTTATCAGTAATAGGAAATTCGTTTAGCGAATGTTTGAGGAGCCTAACATCAGTATTGGCAAGATGCAAGCAAGCTCATTTGGTGTTAAACTAAGAGAATAGTCACTTCATGGTGAATGAAGGGTTAATGTTAGGACACATGATCTTGGGTAGAGGCATTGAGGTGGATAAGGCGAAAATTGTCGTTATGAAGAGTTTGCTATCCCCGAGATCAGTTAGAGAAATCAAAGCATTCTTAGTGCATGTACGGTTTTATAGGATATTTATTAATGATTTCTCAAAGATTTCGAGACCTTTGTGTCGATTGCTTCAGAAGGAGATTGAATTCGACTTCGATAAGAAGTGCGTGGCAGCATTCGATACACTTAAGGAGTTGTTGATCATTGCACCCATCATGAAGCCGCATAATTGGAGTTTGCCCTTCGAGCTAATATGTGATGCTTCCGACTATGTAGTTGAGGCAATTTTAGGACAAAGGGTAGACAAGATTCCAAATGTAATTTACTATGCTTCGCGGACTCTGAATGATGCATAGTTGAACTACTTAACAACATAGAAAGAGTTGCTAGCAGTGATCTTTTAATTGGAGAAGTTATGATCATATCTGATTGGAGCTAAGGTAATAGTGTTCATGGATCACTCAGCACTCCGATATTTCCTCCAAAAGAAGGATGCCAAACCTAGACTTATTTGGTGGATCCTTATGTTATAGGAATTCGACTTAGAGATCTGTGACAAAAAGGTGAGAATGTGGTAGTAGACCACTTGAGTAGGATGATGCTAGATTCATATATGGAGAAAGACACATTTCCATTGAGAGACAGTTTTCCAGATGAGCAACTTTTGAGACTGAGTGACATAGAGCCATGGTATGCTGACATAGTTAACTACCTCACAAATCGGATCTCTTAGCAGGTATGACTAGTCAAGGAAGAAAGAGGTTTGTTTTCAATGCAAGACAGTATTTTTGGAATGACCCGTACTTGTTCAGACACGGGGCGGACCAGATCATTAGGAGATGCATTCCTGAAAGTAGACAATTAGATATCCTGAAGTTCTATCATGAGCTTCAGTGTGGAGGCCACTACAGTTCTAGAAAGACGGCAATGAAGGTTCTTCATTCGGGCTTCTATTGGACATCATTGTTCAAAGATGCCTATCATTTATGCTTACAGTGTGACAGATGTCAGAGAATCGGGACCATAGGAAAGAGGAATGAGATGCCACAGTTCGGTTAAATGGTAGTGGAGATTTTTGATGTTTGGGGAATCGACTTCATGGGACCTTTCCTACCTTAAGACGGAAACAGCTACATTCTGGTAACTGTGGACTACGTTTCAAAATGGACTGAAGCAAAAGCCACGAAAACCAACGACAGTAAGGTAGTTGTGAAGTTTGTGAGAAGTGTGATTTTCTCTAGATTCGGGACTCCACATGCCATCATCAGTGACGGGGGTAGCCATTTTTGGTACAAGTTATTTGTTACACTTTTGAAGAAATATAGTGTGAATCATAAGGTTGCAACCCCCTTAAATCCTCAGACATCTGGTCAAGTAGAAGTTAGTAACAGACATATCAAGTAGATATTAGAAAAGACAGTGAACGCAATTAGGAAAGATTGGTCGTTCAAGTTAAACGACGCCTTGTGGACTTATAGGACCGCATTCAAGACTCCGATTGGGATGACACCATACCGTTTGATTTTTGGAAAAGCTTGTCACCTGCTAGTAGAATTAAAGCACAATGCTTACTAGGCACTTCAGAAGCTGAATTGTAATATGAATGAAATAGTAGAGGAGTAGAAACTTCAACTGAACGAGCTTCAGGAACTTAGAGATAAGGCATATGAGAATGCCAAGATTTATAGAGAAAGGACCAAATGATGCATGATAAGAACATAGTCTTGAAAGACTTACATCCGGGCATGTTGGTTCTCTTGTTCAACTCTAGGTTGAGGTTGTTTCCAGGTAAGCTAAAATCAAGATGGTACGGACCTTATAGAATACTCCAAGTGTTCCCATATGGAGCTGTCGAGTTACAAAATGATAAGAATGGAGATACGTTCAAGGTGAACGGGCATAGAGTGAGTCGTACTTATATGGAATAGATGAGACAAGGATACTGGAATAGATAATGCTTACAGAGCCGTAGAGCTCTCATGCGTCTTGCCTAGACGATAACTCTAGCGCTTGATGGGAGGCACCCCACCTAAGTACATATTCTTTGTAATTATTAGTTTAGTATCTTAGTAGTAAGTAAGTATTTAGTGTATATATGTATAGTTATATCAAGCAATTGCATATGATTGAGTTGTAGTGTTTATTGCTATACAGGTGTTAGGATCAATTTGGGAAAAATAGTAGGAACAAATTGGCAAAAATAAAGGGCCACGGATTCAATCAACTAGAAAATTCCCACGGAAGAGCAAAAACTAAGCCACGGGAGAGCCAACCACTTCAGTCGTGGGAGTAAACCGGCAGGACAGAAGAGATGATCTTGCGAAAGGAGAGAAGGATAGTTTGCGAGTTAATATCGCGAGATTATTCTCGCCAACCATAAGTTGCAAACTCGTGAGAATAAAAAAGATAATTGCCGCGGGATCAAACCCGCGGGAATAAAGCCGTTGGCCTATGGTAACAAGCTCACCAAGAAGTTCACAGCTTCGTGCAAAGAGCAATGACCCACAAGAAAAAAACTGCGGAGAGCTTCAACAAGTATCAAACTCCTATTTCACCTCATATGCATGCTTGGTTTATATATTTTAATTAGATCTAAGAGAGTGAATATATTATGCTTAGATCTTATGATTTGTTTTGTTCTAGTTTTTCTATCTTGTTAGATTTTTGTTGTGACTATCTCTAAACTCTAGCTAGCCTTGTCCACAAGAATATCGGGGACAATGTTTGGTTTAGGTTTAGGGGTGTGGGAAAAATTTTTGTCGTGTTAATTTTAGATATAAAAATATGGTATATATGTGTTTAGTAGGAAAAATTTTCAAATCTCTAACAAAAATTTTGAAAAATTTTGTTTTATGAGTTGTTTGCTTTTGTGTGCCAATGAGAACTTGCCATACTTTGCTTTGAAATCTAATTTTTGACTAGTATGTATTCCATCGAAGTTTTTGCATCATTATAAATATGCTAGTACAGTGCCAATCATTGAATGTTGAGGTAAATGAACCTTAGACTTGTTGTCCCTAGGAGAATTGTGGAGACTACCCATGTAAGACATTGAACTTTAACGATCATTTGAGAGGGTATAATCTTATCTATTCTTAAAAGGCACTTTTCAAATCTAGAATTGCATTGAGATCTTATCAAAGAATTAATATTGATCGCCATAAACATGAAAAGATTGTGGACTGCTTGTGCGACTTGTATTCCCTTGTCAGATAGACTATCAGATATAATTCTAGGCATGTGTGCGCTTAACTTCATTACCTAAACACTGTCCTTATGAATGTGTGCTCTAATTGCCAATTTGAGGCCAAACACAAACCATTCTTTTCATTACCATATACTATCCATGCACATCAATCACATGGAATCTCTAGTTGTTGATCATAATTTTGCATAAGTTAAAAATGCAATTAGTTAGCTCAAATTTGTAAATAGCTTGTACTCAACCGATGATGATAGAGTAATGTGCAATATAGAGGCTAAAATGAAAAAGTGTAAAATAAACACTTAAGGCCATAGTTCCTAATTGACTAAATTGAGTACCAAATAGCACAATCATCAAAATATTAATCTTAGCCTAGATGCTTGTAGACATATGAGTAATGAGCTAGTAGAATAGGCAGATAATTGATCAACATCTTTAGAATTCCATCAAATTCATTCCATTTCATCTAACAAATCACCCATGGCCTCATTACAACCTAAGGAAGCCCTACCTGATCTTTTAGAAAGTCTAGCTTGGGAATACGAGTCAAAACATGTTCTCTCCACGTTCATGGTTCATCAATTCATTCATGAGATCATTCACTTTTAAAGTGCGTTGTTTTAAATCTTCACATGTGTGATATTCAAATTTTTACATATCTTCCAAACGCATATGGTTGAAGAGAGATAGTGTTAGGTTTTTAGTTTGTCTTGGCATATATTCCATATCAAAGCAATGTTTTTCTTGTATTGATTAGTGGTCTTAGGATTGATGATATGAAGCTTCAAAGAAAAACTTGGCCACATTTCATGCAAGTTGGTGTTGTTCAAGGAGGAATGTGTTGTGTCCCTGCATAGTTGAACAACATTTATTTAACACTTTCACACACTTGGCAATATATGCTCATTCATTAGATTTAAATTTATAATCATCGGAAAATGCATGTTTTAGGACTATGTCTAGGAAACAGCATATGTGTGTGACTTGGTGACCATTTGTTTTTGTTTTATTTTATTTTTTTGGACTTGAATATGATCTCTTATGATTCCTTATTGAGTCCCGGTCATTTCGGTTACTCTTTCATTAGGTTTCGAGTCTAAACGATGTAGCTACGCTACACTACTTTGCATTCTCATTCTTTGAGTTGTCTTCGTTGTCGTTTTTCGAGATAAATTCTCAACCTTTTTGCAAAGTTTTATAGTCTTCATTGTGCTTGAGGGAGTCATGATTTGTAATCTGAAGACAGATTCAAAATCAGAGTTCGGAGGCCCGAATACGGCTGAAGAACACGAGAGGAGTAAGATTGGCAAAAGGCCAACCTTGGTATGCCACGTGTGCCACACGGCCAAGGCTGCTCTTTGCCCATGTGTGCCACACATTGGCCACATGTGGAGGTGACATGGCATGTCCTGATTGGTCCATCTTTTCCCTCTCTTGAATTCTTTTAAAAGTTCTCCATCCCCTCCTATTCCATTCAAGAAGAAAAATTAGAATTTCCTAAGTGCAGAATTTTCTCTCAACTTTTACTCACCTTCCAAACACCATAACTTTTTCATACGTTGTCGGAACTGAGTGATTCAAGTTGGAGATTGTTCGTAATTGAGTCCTCTACCTTTTCCAAGTGTTCTGTAGCTGTTTGACTGATTTTACTAGTGGTTGTATATAGAAAACCGAACCAGCTCGTGATCTTGAGGTAGTTGTCTTATCTTTGAGATTTCTTCTTTTATAATCTTCAATTTACTTGGGGTTTCTTCTTCTATATGTATGTATATTTATGATGAATGCTATTGAGAAAGATAACTTTATAATCAAACCTAATCAAAAGTTTAATTAAAGACGTATGTGAACTAGTTTCTTTGATTATATGATTTTCATATGTTTGAGAGTTGTATTGTGATTGGTTTGATATCTAAGGTTGTTTAAGACTTGATTGAATCATTTTTATAATAAATGACCTTGTATTTTATTTTGATCCTATGATTGATGTAATATAGGATTGTTGTATGTGTATGTGTTTTTAGAGAAATCTAGGATTTAATTGAGTAATCATTTTATCATTTCTCTAATTCTTTGGCTAGAATATTAATTGAAATCATTTTATGATTCTAGTATTTAATTGTGTATATGTATGACATCTTGAATATGTGCTTCATGAATATGATCTATTCAAGTGTTGTTTGTATGAATGAAACCAGGAGTTTTTGTGTTTCATTTATGTTTTTGCATCTAGACTATTAGACTTGTGTTTCATATGTTTAGGTCTATTTGTGCCATGTAATGTATTGATCACATGTTCTATGTTGAATTGCTTGATTGCATCATTGTGCATTCACATGATCACACTAGGAAGTCCTTGTGAAAGACATGAAGTCTTGGTTAAGACGTGATGTTCGGATAGCCAAGCAAGAAGTCTTGTTTAGAGTTGAAATGACTCGGATAGGCAAACAAGAAGTCATTGTTAAGATCGGGAAGGTCCTGATAGCTATGCAAGGGACGCTCTCTAGAGGCCACTACAATAAATTTTATATTTCATAGCATGCGATGAATGCTATTATACGTAATAGATAGCGTTTTTACCGATGCTAACATAGCCCAAGCAATTAAAAGTAAGTAACCAATCATTGCATTTTATAAACGTTATTGGTCTAGTACTTTGAAAAGATACCGTATATTGTATCGTAACATTTTGCAAATGCTATAAATATCTTTCTAATGCAATCTTAAAATGCTATCGTAGCCTTTTGCAAATGCTATAAATGTCTTTACATTGCAATCTTGAAACGCTATCGTAAATTGTATCATAACTTTTTGCAAATGCTGTAAATGTCTTTCCATTGCAATCTTGAAACGCTATTAAACATTGATTAAGTTAGTAGCTTTTGTAAATTACAACTGTTTCTAAATGCTATGAAATATATTATATTGCATTTTAAAAAATGATACAATTCAATAATGTCAATAATTATTTTATTTGTTTTAAATGAAAGAAATATGAAAATTCAACAAGCTAATTAACTATGAACGTCAGTTTCAAAAATTACATATAAATAAATGTGCATAAAAAGGTTCGAATCATTCCATTAATATACCGAAATAATTATATAGTCCATTTTATCAAAGTATAAATGGAGATTCCACGACATAATATGCCGATATACAAAATTATATATCTAAACAAAAGAGCTAATATCAAAATCTACCAAAATGACCAGCATGGATTCAACCGCCGTTCATCTTCAACATAAGTCCAATGTTGTTGACAAAAATTTGTATCCCAAACCATATTCATAATGTTGATCATAACCTGGGTTTATGATTCCACAAGAAAAAAAAATAAATAAATAAACATTATAGATTGTATGGAAAACTTCATCTCACTACAATAGTCAACAAATGTAAAAAGATCTACTTACACCAACAAATATATACACTTAAGCCAAATAAGTTCAACTCCTGAATCTATAAATGTTTCATCAATTATGCTACGTCTCATACTCTCATGCTATAAAATATATAACTTGAAACTAACAATATCAAACAATGTAAAAAAAAAAAAAAAAAATTTAAGCTAATAGAAATGGAAATGAAGATAAATTACCTAAACAAAAGATATGATCCAAAGTTAATTTGCAAAAGAGAAATCAATTTTGTCGGCCAGCCATGCAATCTCTCAAACTAAAGGTCCTAAGAATGAGGACAAACTAACAGACCTTTCACCAATAAGTTGGCCAAGGCTACAACTTTGACAAATTTAGTGCCAGTAAGATGCGTAAAACTACTGAAATCTAGCATGTAGCTCAGATGTAACAAACCCATATTTTGAAAAACTAGAAAAACTAGCAATGAAGCAGCAGTTATTATGAGATACAGAAAACAGCCACAAAACCAAGTATTACTTGTAATGAAATTCACAGTGGACAGAATAAAATATCAAAATTGATTTCTATGCATCTATGTTTGAACAAAGAAAGCAATTCAATCAAGTATAGAAAATTATTGTTCCACTTACTTATAGTTTCTATACCCTTTCATAGAAGTAATATCTGCAGTTTGGTACCTGAGTGGACATCTGATTGCTTTAAAACAATTGTATTCAATTAAAAATATTAAAGAAACTTATATATTTTGAGTTATATCTCCAAATATCTGTACATGAACACAACAACTATTTTTTTACCCAGAACAAGAATTGTGTAAACATACTCACATTTTCTCAAAGAATCCAGAAAATTCAGATCAACATTGGCCATGATAATTGAGTAAACACAATGTAAATTCTACACACATTATAAATTTTGCAAAAACAGTATAACCAAGATCAAGGAAACATATTCAATTTGTAAATTTCAGATAAGAAAGAGAAAGATGTACCTTCTACTAGCTTAGTTTTACGAGCATATAACAGCTCCTCGTGGATACCTACTTAAGTCTCATCCAAGGACTCATTTTTCCTCCCTCTACCATGAACAACAGATTCCAAGCTCTAGATGATAAAATAGATTAGAAAAACATTTGTACAAGTTCAAAAAGAAAAAAAAAATGCCAAAACTGTGCATATATATATACACACACAAAAGTTGTGAGCAACAAATTAGATAAAGACAGAAGATATTTTTCTTAATTAAATGTCAACTAATAAATCTCAAGGTTATTAAAAAAAATCAACTTGAGCTTGACATAAAGAGAAAAACGACTTGATAATAAAAAAGTAATAATCGAGATCATGTCACATTTAGGCTTCAACATGATTGCTCTGGAAATTTAACATGATGATTTAAGCAATTCAGTCAAACAAATTGCACCAGCAGCTCAACTATCATCCATGGCATGGAGTCTTCCATTTTGAATAATCCTATTTCCTCAATGACCATCTACTACAACTACATCAAGTTCAATTTATATCTGATATATCATATCTCATTCTTTTTTCATTTACAACTCTGCATCCTAAAGGAGCAGCTTTCTACCTTCAAAATCTATAATATATGCAACAAAGAAATGACTGTGCATATAATGAATGACACACCTACCGAAGAATTTGTAATGATAACATAAACATTCTTTGACAAGGTCAAGTTAAAACACTAACCACATGGACACTTTGGGTATAAGAATAACAATGATAAAGGAATTAATGTAAAACTAGTTCATATAAGTGGCAAACAATACAACACAGTGCACTTCCATCTCTACAATAAAGATGAGTATAGATTTAAGCAATGATCGTTTCCCAATTTTCAAAGACAATTAGAAATCAAATGTAAAAAGTGAAAACAAGCACAAGTAAAAGAAGTTACTTCAATTCTAGACATTCGATCTCCAAGGAAAGCACAAGCATTCTTGACATGGATTATGTAATAAGTATCACATAGACCGCATTGACTGCACCAGAAACAAAGAAAACAAAATCAAACCCAAATCCCCAAAAGTAAAAACAAAACAAACAAACAAACAAATTGACAAGTTAAAAAATTTAATGTGGAAACAACAATATATATTTGGGGCTACAAAAGATGTTTGTACATAGCGTTAATCAAATAACCTACTATAGTCGGTTATATAAAAGAGATTACAGGAAGAATAACAGTGATCAATCAAATATGGAATGCTCACTTGATCAAGGTATTGACTTTCTTGGTCTGAATATCGTACATCTTCTTAACTACATCCTTGATCTTTTTCTTGTCAGCACGAATGTCAACAATGAAAACAAAGTATTGTTGTCTTTAATTTTCTTCATTGCAGACTCAGTAGTGAGGTGATACTTTTTTTTTAATCATAAATTGTATACCAAAGCTGAAAAGCAAGGCAAAAGCTACAAGAAGACGCAAAAGCAAAGAGCAAAAGAGAACGAACACAACAAGACGGAACCAGCCCAACACCCCCAAAACCAAAAGAACAACAGAAAAAACCCTTGTCCAAAACCCCCTAAAAAGAAAACAGGAGATAAAAGAAAATCAAGAGAGACTCCAAGCAATTACATCACCCTCTCCAGCAGAACCTATTTTAGCAAACGAGTTTGCCAAAGAGTTTGTAGAGTGAGAGCTGTAAACAACAGAAGTCTGCCCCAGGTGCAACAAGGATCTGGTAATGATCGAGCTTGGTCCTTGGAGGTGCCCTAATCCGGGCTGCGATCCTTTTTCAAGGTCTTTGGCCTATGAAATGTAACTGATGTTTGCATCTTCTTGGCCTTTTTCTTAAAGGTGGGTCCGGACTTCACTGCTTTTGTAGCCTTTAAGGCCTGTACCTTTCCATCAGCCTTTTTGTCTCACCTTTTGGAGCCATTGGTCGGCAAAGAAGAAGCTGCAACAAAACCCTGTGAATTTGAAGCAGACGAGCTGTCTCTCTAGGGTTTCACACATTTGGGTATTAAGACATCTTATAAAGATGGAAAATTTTATTTTTTTCAAAGAAATAATCATGCAAGATTAATAAGGGAAGTGTTGTATTGAGAGATCTGAACATTCAATTCATAGATTGATTGTTAAAGAAAAAAACAAATGAGAGGCATACTATTTGTGAGAACCGAGAAGAAATGTTAGGTTTTGAGGTTTCACACAAAATATAATAAAAAAAGGAAATATCATTTGGCTAAATTTTTAGCGACCTTTTGTTTTGTTTCCCGCTTACAATTTTGATAGTTGGCTAAAATTGTTCTTTTTTTATTTTTATTTTTAATTCATAGCATATCTAAAATGTTATAAAAGTAAGCTAAATTTTTGAAATGCTTGGGTTATTTTGTAGCATTCTATGAATGCTATAATATTGCTATTAAAAAGTAATAATAAAATAAAATGTTACCTATTATGTATCTACTATAGCATTTCATTAAAAAAAAAAAAAAGCAATTATAAATGAAAATTGTATAGCATTTTGAAAAGAATGCTATTAAGGAAAGCTATCAAATGTAAAATTTGTTATAGTGGGCATGAGTGTCTTGGATAGAGAGTTTACTATATTATTCGTGGGCCTAGGTGTATGGATAGACATAGACTCCAATAGAGCGGGGTACACGGGATGTGTATGCACTCTTGAGGAATTTATAATCTTTTATCGATGTTGGTTTGGTATGTTGTCCAATATATGGTGGCTCCGCATCATTGAGGGATTTCATACTTTCCAATAGGGTGGGATAGACATAGTCTCTACATGGGTTAGTGATCTAGGATTGGTCACTTTATAGAATTTCTAATTTACCATCCAATATATATAGTACCCAATGGTTGTAATTCAACCTGTGGATGTTTCATCCTTGGAGGTTTTACCACGTTAAAAAAACCCTTGTGTTAATTCTTCCTATCTCTCTTTATTACTTGTATATATATGTTTGCTCTTAATCTTGTAGTACATTCATCACTTGTGAAGTTTTGTAATCAAGATTTGTTAAGTGTGATTTGTAAAGCAATAAGGATTTGATCATTCTTATATTATTTATTCTTTTGTATACTGTTACTTTGATGTATAGTTATATTTGTTAACACTTGTAATTCCTTGAACAATATCATAATACAAGTATTCTTTGTTGTTGACATTTTTATGTTTTATACCTCATGCAACTCCTTATATATGTAGACATTGCCTAAATGATCACATGATTATATTGTCTATGTATGGATGTTTTTGGATTATGTGTTGTATGTAAAGCTATCATGAGGTTCAAAGGATTGAAAAAGGTGTAAAAACCTATTCACCTCTCTCTCTAGGTATGTTTTAAGCAATTTAACTACGTTTGTATTATTTTTAGATAGCCTAAGACTTTGAGAGAAAATCGAGTTGAATCCATGAGATATAGAAGTCAAGGAGAATTCACCCCTAGGCAATGAGTTTATTGATGCATAGACAAAAAACATCATAAGTGTTGGCATACTGGCATTACGTGTTGTTTCGATGGAAGTGGAATTTTACTAGTCTTAATTTAGAATGCTTAGCTTGCATAAAGTTTTTGTTTGTATATATATATATATATCATAGCTTCTTAATGTTGAATTGCAGAGTTACGTTTGTGGGTATCGTATCTGGTAAACCCTCATGAGACTACATTCCTCTTACTATAGGACCCTAGAGGTTTAAAAGGTGTGTGGCACATGCTAAGTGCCTAATCAAGCCAAAAATTGGTATGATTTTGGCCTTCATTCCTCACTCTTTGTGCTTGATTCTCGAGCATTTTCCCGTATTTAATGTTGTTAAATCAAGTGTTTTAGGTTTACTTAGGCCTTATGGATATTTGTGAAGAAGTTGAGGACTTTGGTGCAAAAAGAGCTCCAGTTGGCAAAACAGAGCATTTTCGCCACTTTGATAAAGATGTGTCGCCAGTGGCGACAAAATGCATTTCTCAGAATGAAAGCATCAGGTTTTGTCGTCACTTTGTGTTGCCATGGCAACAAAGTGGCGATAATGCAATTCCTTCATTGTTGCCACTTGCATGATTGGTGAAAAAGAGGAGAAAAGTGGCGACATGTGAATCTTAGAATGAGCAACCGTTTGTCGCCATGAAGTCACCAATGGCCACACAAGTGGCGACATCACTCCACATCGAATTTTCAAGTAGTTATCGATACGTTTCTGAATGTGACTATATATATATATATCCCTCTCTTCCAACTTGAAAAGGATCGAAGCATTTAGAAAGCAACATTTTTACAGTGCATTAGACTAATTTATCTTCAATACATCACTCTCTCAACTTCCTTAATTCTCTAAACTTGAACTATCTTTTCCATTCAAAACCTCAACACCAATGTCTTGATTACTTCACTTAACCATTCCCCTCTTACCATTCTCTATATTTCAATACCTTTGTCACTCACCATTAGAAACCCACATATTTATACACATCCTCTTCTACCCTTCTTAACACTAGGAGCAACAAAGGAAGGGAAGGAGCAAACACTAAAAAAGAAGGCCTAAGGGTGATTTCCTTAACTATTATGAAAATAATACAAATGTAGTTAAATTGCTTAAAGCATACCTGGGGGGGAAGGGATGAATAGGTTTTACACCTTTTTCAATCCCTTGAAACAAACATTTGTTTGTCCCTTAAGGTAGATTTACATACAACACATAATCCAAAAACATCCATATATAGACAATATAATCATGTGATCATTTAAGCAATGTCTACATATATAAGGAGTTGCATGAGGTATAAAACACAAAAATCTCAACAACAAAGAATACTTGTATTATGATATTGTTCAAGGAATTACAAGTGTTAACAAATATAACTATATATCAAAGTAACAATATACAAAAGAATAAAGAATATAAGAATGATCAAATATGTATTGCTTTACAAATCACATTTAACAAATCTTGATTCCAAAACTTCACAAGTGATGACTGTACTACAAGATTAAGAGCAAACATATATATACAAGTAATAAAGAGAGATAGGAAGAACTAACACACGAGATTTTTTAATTTGGTAAAATCTCCAAGGAGGAAACATCCATGGGTTAAACTACAACCATTGGATACTATATATATTGGATGGTAAATTAGAAATTCCACAAAGTGACCAATCTTAGATCACCAACCCATGTAGAGTCTATGTCTACCCAACCCTGTTGGAAAGTATGAAATCCCTCAATGATGCGGAGCCACCATATATTGGACAAAATACCAAACCAACATAGATGAAAGATTAGAAATTCCTCAATAATGCATACATATCCTGTGTGCCCTACTCTATTGGAGTCTATATCTATCCATACACCTAGGCCTACCAATAATATAGCCAACTCTCTATCCAAGGCACTCATGCCTTTAGAGAGTCTCTTTTGCATAGCTATCCGGACTTTCCTGATCCTAGACATGACTTTTTGCTTGCCTATCCGAGTTATCCCAACTCTAAACAAGACTTCTTGCTTGGCTATCTGAACATCACGTTCTAACCAAGACTTCATGTCTTTCATAATGACTTCCTAGTGTGATCATGTGAATGCAAAATGATACAATCAAACAATTCAACATAGAATATGTGATCAATACATTACATGACACAAATAGACCTAAACATGTGAAACACAAGTCTAATAGTCTAGATGCAAAAACATAAATTAAACTTAGAGTAAATGAAAACACCTAACACAAAAACTCCTAGTTTTATTCATATATACAACACTTGAATAGATCATATTCATGAAGCACATATTCAAGATGTCATACATATACACAATAAAATGCTAGAATCATAAAATGATTTCAATTAATATTCTAGCCAAAGAATTAGAGAAAAGATAAAATGATTACTCAATTAAATCCTAGATTTCTGTAAAAACACATACACATACAATAATCCTAGTTACATCAATCATATGATCAAAACAAAATACAAGGTCATTTATCATCAAAATGATTCAATCAAGTCTCAAACAACCTTAGATATAAAACTAATCACAATACAACTCTCAAATATGTCTCCAATTAGACTTTTGATTAGGTTTGATTAAGAGGCTATCTTTTTCAATAGCATTCATCATACATATACATACATATAGAAGAAGAAACCCTAAGCATATTGAAGGTTATAAAAGAAGAAATTTCAAAGATAAGAAAACTACCTCAAGATCACGAGCTAGTTCGGTTTTCTATGTAGAACCACTAGCAAAATAAATCAAACAGCTGCCGGACCACATGGAAAAGGTAAAGGACTCAATTGCAAACAATCTTCAACTTGAATAACTCAATTCTGACTTCGTATGAGAAAGTTATGGTGTTTGTAAGGTGAGAAAAAGTTAAGAGAAAATTCTGCTCTTAAGAAATACTAATTTTTCTTCTTTTATGAAATGGGAGGGAATTGGAGGAATTTAAAATAAAGAGAAAGGAGGAAAGAACGGCCAACCACAACTTGCCACATCAGCAGCCCGTGTGCCACATGTGGCCATGCAAGGTTGGCTTATGGCCAATCTCGCTCCTCTCGCACACTGCTCGCGTTTCTCGCACACTGCTCGCGTTCTTTGACCATATTTGGGCCTCCTAACTCCGATTTCGAATCCGACATCGGATTATGAATCATGACTCCCTCACGCACAATGACGACAACAAAACTTTGTAAAAGGTTAAGAATTCATCTCGGAAAATGACGACGAAGACAACTCAACAAAGGAGAACGCAAAGTAGCGTAGCTACATCGTTTGAACTCAAAACCTAATGAATGAGTAACTGAAATGACCGGGACTCAATAAGGAATCATAAGAGATCATGTTCAAGTCCAAAATCAATAAAACAAAAACAAATATACACCAAGTCACACACATATGCCGTCTTCTAGACAAAGTCCTAGAACATGCATTTTCCAATGATTATAAATTTAAATCTAATGCATGAGCATATATTGCCAAGTGTGTGAAAGTGTTAAATAAATTCTATTCAACTATGCAGGGATACAAATGAATCTCATGTGTGTGTGTGCCTTGCCTTGTAAGAGGAATGAGGTCTATATTACCTTTATTGTGCAATGAAGCACATTCCTCCTTGAACTACACCAACTTGTATGAAATGTGGCTAAGTCTTTCTTTGAAGCTTCAAATCATCAATCCTAAGACCACTAATCAATACAAGAAAAACATCGCTTTGATATGGAATATATGCCAAGACAAACCAAAAACCTAACTATCTCCCCCTTTGGCAAATTCCATGTTAAAACACCTATACATATAATAAAACAATTACAAAGAAAATTTGGTCACAATGAGTATAATGAGTTATACATTTCTAGACAAAATTTCCAACAACAAGTCTTGAACTTCATCTTGGTCTTCTCTTGATATCACCTAAAAATAACTTGAAAGCATAAGAATATCAAAGAGACAACACATATGGCAATATTTATTCTTAGGCAAGAAATATAAAACATTTAAGTTCAAATGGATCATGTATACTCCCCCTTAATAGATGCTATCTAATAAAATATTCTAGCCAAGATCACCAAAAAATATTACATGTTATAAAGTTCAAACATGATACCAAAGTACACCAAAAACAAAGAAACTACAAATGAGACTAAAGCTAGAAAATATCATATACCATATCTCCCCATATTTCTCCCTATTTTTGACATGATATGAAGCCAAAAAGAAAGAGTACGAAAATATACCTCACGACCATTTCTAGCCACTTTTGTCACCAAGGAATGTTGTCCGATTGGTTGACCTCATATAATGCTTTAAAGTAGATGCTTTGCTTTCCAACTCTTTGATCTTCACATCTTGTAGCACTACCATAGCATTGAGCTTTTCAATCTTCCTTTGTGACACCTCAATCATCTTACGTGACTCTTCAACCTCATTCTTTAATTGTGTAGCCCAACTTGGAAGAATACGTGTGCTAGATACATGGCTTGAATCATAAGATTCACCAAAGAGCCTAAATGTATCATTAGACTTTCCATTTTCTTTATATGACATGGTAGCAACACGTCTATCACTAAACTTCTCTAAGGAAGGTAGTAACACATCATCATCTTGTTTCTTCAACCCTTTAGCTAAACAGAAATAAGAGATAAGCCCTAGAAATGCCAAATTCTTTTCCAAACAAGTTGAACAAGCCGTAATCTCAATATGTTCTATAAGCACTTCTCCAAGATTTATAGGTTTGTTAGTCACTAAGGCATACACAATCTTGATCTTCTCTCTATTAAGTTTGGTAGCATTAGTATATACAACAAGATTGGAACAAACAAATAAATGCCAAAAAACACTTATCTTAGTTAACTCACTTTGCTTAATAAAAGCACGTTTTCCCCACTCAAAATCAACATTGTCACATAGAGTTTTTCTCATCAAATCAAGGTTCTCCAAGATGCCAACATCAAGGAAACCAGACTCAATATCATTAGATAATCCTAGAAACTCATTCAATTTCCAAGCATCAACTCTAAAGACAACACCTCTCATATCCAAAAGAGCATTTTGAAATATAGTACTATTCTCGAATTTACAATAAAATACTCTAATCACGGTTTCATTAACCACTCCTAGCATTTCGATCCAAGTACTCCATTCCCTATCAATGATCACCTTATGGACATACAAATCAACACAAGAATCTAAGTCAATACCTTCTCTCTAGAATAAGCTTTTTGTCTCCAAAATTCCCAATTGCTTTAACTTGTTGGCTTTGGACTTCTTGGAAGAGAAGGAAGGTTTTGACTTGTCAATGGGCTTTGAAGGATTGCTAGTCCCATTCTTTGTCTTTCCCATGACCTTGTATTACACAAACACTAAAAACAAATATGAGTGGAAACATCAAGCGCATAAGTGACCAAAAAACATATATCAAAGACAAAATATCATCATCATTATTTTTGAATAAATTAATATGTAAATCAAGAATTAGCATAACATCTTAAAGATTTATCAAAAACAAGAATAATGCCAACAAACAACTATCTTGAAGCACATGTGAACATATCATAAAAGGGAACACAAATTTAACATATTATGCTCCCCCTTGATAAATGCCCATCTAGATAGACAATTGTTCATAAAAATAGTCACACATTCACATCTGTTAGGATTATGCTCAATAGCAAGAGTGTAATGTTGTAATTGACAATCTTTTTCATATTAATAAAGTGATTTCTGGTTTAACAAATCGTATAACATTTATAGTTTAATATTATAATTGTCAAAGTAAATAATCATAAGGTCTAAAGACTATGGGAAAAGAAGAATTGTTCGTACATCTGGATATGTATGTGGTAGACACAATTCTTTAGTTAGTCTTGAATAATGTTCACAACTTAAGTTAAAGGTTGGGCACATTTATCTTGTTAAAGTTGTAAAATTCTTTTGCTAGCATTTGAGTGGGATCAAATGAGATATGATGAGTCTAAAATCATCGGAGTGTCTTCGAGCAAAAGGATCTAGTGCACTGGGTGCATTGAACTGGATCACAATGAAAAGCTTTATCTAGAACCGTCAATAGATAATAGTCTTTTCATTATCAGGACAATCGGAGAGTCTATCTTAATCCTGAGATAAATGATGGACTTATGGTTGCAAGTGATATCATTTGAGTTATCAATGAGTACGATTATATCGCATAGTCTATCCTCGATAGTTTGGTGATATTCATTTGTTAATCGATAGAGGACTTCATTTATAGATATGGACATCGTGGCTCCATTTAATTAAATGAGAGTATAATATCATCATATGGATGTTTTGAGGTAATTGGATATTAAATCTCAACGTTGAGTTTTCGATAGTGTCTATTGAAAACATGGCTTCTGGACAAGTCAAAATATCCAAGTTCAAAACGTGGTCATATGAGTAAATATGGTAACTTGGAGAGTTATAGGCGGTCTATGAACTCTTGGCGATTACTGATATTAATCACGAGGATACACTATCTCTAATATGATTGTCTAGGGTATGAATGAGGAGCATCTTCCTTTTCTATCTTTATTTAAGAGTTCAGTTTTAGCTCTTTAGTGGAATGAGTTAAAATTAATGGATCGGACCTAAGTGAATCATTTGTTGATTGTGATTAGGTTATGTCTATTGAAGCTTAAATTTAGATGGTCCGCCAAGATCCCCAATCTACACGGACTTGCATGGATCACTTGATATATTCTACCGGACCAATTTAAGGGTCCATCTAGAATTGCATTTAATATATTAAAAATATAATTTGCATATTATTTTAGTAATGGGCTGCTCAATTATATTAATATATTATGGAAAGACATGTGGGCTTGTTTCTTTTAGTAAGAATGGGTCTAGTTCACATGTGAGCTTTTTATTTAAAGTCCAATGGATTAAATGAAATAAGAAAATAATATTTTGGCCCATTTACTCTAAGTGGGGCGGCAAGGGTTAGTTTAACCTAATATATTATTTTGTTTCATTGTTTTAATTAAATAAGAATTAATTAATTTATTAATTAATTGTTTAATTAAAGAAACAAATCTTTTCTAATCAGGAAATATATTTACTAAAAGTAAAATTAAAAGACTTGTTTGATAAATAAATAAATAATTAGTTTTATTTATTTAATCAAATAAGAAGTCTTTTTTTATTTAGTCAAAATAAAAGAATAAAAGATCTATGAGTTGGATTAGGGTTTGATGTCTTAAAAACTAGATGGAAATTAGGGTGCAACATAAGCCTATGGTGGGCATGTGATTTCGGCAACCCTAGTTATTTCTAGGTTAGGATTTTGGCAACCTTAATAATAAAAGAAAAGAAGAAGCAAACTTAGGCCACCTATATATTGACAAGTATAGAATTCGGCCAAGTGGATATGGGTTCATGATACAAATTTCTTCTTCTTCTCAATTCATAAAAAGTTTTTATTCTACTAAAACAAAAAGGAGTGTTAGATTATTCTTTGATAGTATACTATTTGCTTATTCATCAATAAGCTTGTGTATACGATATCGATCTAGGTTCACGCGAGTTTCGATCATTAGATTGAGAACTCAAAAGTGACCGGAATAATCTTAGTCATTCTTTTGATTGTTTTTGTGACTAACAAAGAAAAGAAAAGTTTGTTTTGTCCATTCACAGGTTTGCAATTCAAAGAAAAGGGAGACCACGCTCCTAGGTGATCCACGTTCGTGCTAGGATTGAAGATCTTGCGGATTACCATCGACGTAAGTCAATCGGATCAAGCGACAAAAGGTATTCTACTTTTTGTTATTGTATATGTATGTTTAATTAATTAAAGGGTTTAAGGTTCATAAAGGAAAATTTTTTAAAAGTCACTAAATCTAATTTTTAGTATCGCTTCCGCTGCGTGTACTTCTTTGGTATTTTTCCCAATAACATCACCAAGCAATTTCAATATATTTTTCAAATAAGCTCCACATATCAAAGAGAGTTACAACAAGATTTTCAATCACTCTCATATGTCTTCAAAAATTGTTAAGGTATCAAAATACCAAATAAGCAAAAGTGAGTGTGTGAATATTTTTCTTCAAGTGTATGAAAAGAAGTAATTTGATAATCAAACATGCAAATAATTTCAACAACTATTCATTTTAAGTCATTCCATAAAAAAGGTCAAACCGATTATCATCCGGAATTTTGCTTTAAAAGAGAATAGATTTCAACATGTGAGCGTGTGTGTGTATGTGACTCGTTATTTCATTTCTATTTGACAACCCGAGCTAATTTGATTATTCAACTATACTCCATAAAGCCTTTTATTTTGTTTTAGGCTTGAATCAAAGATTTTTTTTAATTGATTCTTTTCAACACTTCTTTGATTTTTTCTAACATAAACATATACGTTTTATGGCGGCTTTCACTCATCACAATGCCTTAGCCCTTTCCTACATTGGGCGGCTACACACCTTGGTTGTGAAGCCCTTTCCATGAAGGTGCTCGTTGAGTTCTATGTTGCCGAAGCAAATGGATACCAACCATAGGTCATCTTAAAATGTACTAGTCCTAGGACTTTAAGGTGTATCCACAACTTACATATATCAAGCTCAATTTACTCAACCAAGCATACAAGAGAAGCAAATTGCATTTTTGAAACCAAGTTTTTCAGCTTAAAAGCACATGATCAAAAAGCAAGAAAAGAGACTTACTTAAGATCTTTACTTCTCAAGAGAGTAGCTTTCAAAGAATATGAAGCTCATATTTTTCAAAACATGTCACTCAACAATCATACAAACAATAACACACAATATGATTAAGATCAATGTGAACAATTATCATCAAAAGATCTTAAATAAGCAAATGTCAAGAAGGACCATATAAACACTATATTAGTTCTCTAATATGACATGCTTCATGAAGTGGTATAAACAAAGAGTTGAGAGAAGAAAATTAAGAAAGCAAGTAATATGATATAGAGATACCTTCGCAAGCTATTTTCATCAAATGCAAGGCCTTCACCCGTTTTATGAGTTCTCTTGGCTTGTTTGTCCTCATGACAACAAGTTATAGGTGTGTCGATTTCAAGAGACTAAAGACTATGCATTTAGAAAAGAATCGAAGCATTTAGAAAGCAACATTTTTACTGAGCATTAGACCTAGTTTCTCCTCCATACATCACTCTCTCAACTTCCTCCATTCTCTAAACTTGAACTATCTTTTCCATCTAAAACCTCAACACTAATGTCTTGATTACTTTACTCAACCATTCCTCTCTTATCATTCTCTACATATCAATACCTTTATCACTCACCATTAGACACCCACATATCTAGACACATCCTATTCTACCATTCTTGACACTATGAGCAACAAAGGAAGGGAATGAGCAAGCACTAAAGAATGAGGCATAAGGGTGATTTCCTTAACTATTACTTCCTATTCATTTAATTTGTAATTATGTGTAACTAAACCCCTAATCTAGGGGATAAATGTGAGAAACATTTGTTATGGGTTTTTGCTTAAGCTATATGTAATTAAATCTCTATTTGTTTTCTATTCACTTAATATTGAGATTCTATACATTTTGTAATTTGCATTGTATATCACTAGTAGATTATATTATTGTGTGAGATAATTTGTTGTGAAACCAATCTTGGGTTGACACCCTTGATTGGTTAATGAGCTTAGTGAATATGATAGATTAGCGGTGGGTATATCAACCCCACTAATCTAAACCCTTGATTTGTATCAAATTAATCCCACATTGACTCCCTTTCCTTAATCGGTTAGGCATTGAGATAGGAAGATGTTTAGTGTTCATAAAAATGGCATAAACACACTATAGGAAACAAATGGTTAGCATCTATGAGATTTGGTCATTAATGAAGCTTTGAAAGCATTACCCATGACACTTGTGACTCCATCAATTCCTTGGCATATACTCTATTTGTTACATCATCCCTCTTATCAAGATTGTTGAGTCTTCTATTTTCCCTATCATTTTTGTATGTTTATTTTAATTGCATTTTTGGTGGTTTATCAAACCACACAACTATCCATTCATTATGATTTACCTTATTGCAAAATAGATTAGTCAATCAATCTAACGCATTACTTCATTTTCCTGTGGAATGAATCTTGCTTACCACTTTCTAAGAATTCACATATTAAAGGATTTTCAAGTGGCTAAAACATAGTTTTCAAAAGAATATAAAAGAGTATTTTTGTTGAACACACAAACGACCTTATCAAAATTGGCGTTGTTACTAGGGAATTGGTAGCAATTGTTAAATTGATTGACTTTTCTTTGAATTCTATAATTCATTAGTTAGCTTCTAGTTTTTACTTATACATAATTATTGTAGTTTTTCTTGTTCATAGATTTTCGTAGTTCGTTGTGTTTTCTTTATCAAATTAATTTTCAGAAGTTTAGGTGCATGCGCAATAGAAGATCCTTAGAAAGAGGATTACACCCACCATGAGAAGAATCTAGTCGTGTTAGAAGGATTGCAAGGGAATTTAAAGAAATTCCAAGGTAAGCTATGAATATGGAAGGACAAGAACCAAGAAGGATGAGGCTCCTCCTAGGGTATAAGTAACTCAAGAAACTCCCAGTAACCAAGGCCAAAAGATGACCATAGGGGAATACTCATTGCCCGCAATTGGCAATCAACCTTTACCAATTGTCTTGGATCCGGTTGCAAGAGGATATGAGCTGAGGACTATGCATATCAACCTATTGCCCACTTTCTATGGAAATATGAATGAGGATTGTTTGCAATTTATGAAGGAGTTTAGTACAATTATTGAGACATTCCCTATCATGCGTCTTACTCAAGAGCAACTTCACATCCAACATTGCCTAAAGGATTTGGCAATAAAGTGGTTTATAGGGCTAATGCCGGGATCTTTTTCATGAGTCATGGGAGAGATATCAAGTCTTTTTGGCCTAATGCCCTCCTCACATGTTTACAGAAGAGTACAAGGTTTCTTGCTTCCAAGGTTGTTTCACACACTTCTCTAAAGTTTTGATGGATAATGCTTGCGAAGATTCTTATGACACAAAGACCGTAACGGAGATATTAGATGTTAGCACAAAACTCTCAATAAAGGAATGCTAATAGTATCCGGGGAGGAAGATTTGATATGAGTGCAAACACGAAAACTGCCATTGAGATTTCTAGAATGAACAAGAAGATGGAGTCTTTAACATTTTACATTGAGAGCATGGGATTTCCCAAGGCCGAGGTGAAGATGCTAGGAAGGCAAGAGGCTAGCTTTAGTGATCAATTCAATGATGGTGAAAGATTCAATGACATGAATCAAGGGCAAGAGCAAGAGGAAGTTCAAGCTATGGGTTTCCAATGCCAAGGGAACATTCTCTACTCAAACACTTACAACCCAAGATTGAGAAACCATCCAAATCTCTCTTAGTCCAACAACAACAGCATATTGAACCCACAACCTAGGAACCAATAAGGAAGATACCAACAAGGCGGAAACAATCATGGAGGATACCGTCAAAGAGAGCAACAAGGCGGGTATCAACAAGGTGGGTATCAATAAGGTGGATATTCCTAAGGAGGAAACCAATAGGGAGGAAATCAATGGTCCAACAATAACAATGCTCAATCTAGTAACTCTCAACCGCGCCGTAATATGGATAAAGAAATGAGAGGAATGATGCAAGGCTTCCGAAGAGCCGAACACACATTGGCGAATTTCATGCAAGTAAGTGGCCAAAGGTTTGGCAACTTGGAAGCTTTATTTAAAAAATTAGAGGCTTAAATGGGGCAAATTGCCAAAGCCCTCCAAAAGCAAGAAAATGGAAAGTTTCCAAGCCACACTGAGCAAGCTAAGGAGAGGAATTTTGTCAATAGAGATGAAGCTATGATGTTTGAAGAGGCTTTCCAAACCAATGTGGATGATCCGGGGTGTTTTGTGATTCCCATAAAAATTGGAGATAGTGGATTGTTTAAGGGGGTGCTCAATTTAAGTGCAAGCATCAATATGATGCCACTATCGATTTATGAAGAATTGGGTTTGGTAGGTTTGAAGCCAACTGGGAAGAAGTTATTGATGGCGGACTAAACTTCATGAGCACCACATGAAGAGATACAAGACTTGCCTATTCTAGTGGATGGAATAGTAATCCCTACCGATTTTGTGGTGCTAGACATAAAAGACAAATCTAATGTCAATAGGAAGTGGCAAGTTCTACTTGGTAGTCCTTTCATAGCTACCGCTCAAATGAAGATTGATGTGTGCAAAAAAAGAGTTGTGATGCTTTCATTTGAGAAAGAGCTTGAGCTTGAGATTGAGATTATCACGTGCAACGATGACCTAAAAAGCATTGAGAGTTGCTATGTGATGGATGTGCAACCACCAAAAAGTAAGGGTGGAAAAGTGAACAACTTGGTCCAATTATATGAAAAGAGTGGCCAAGAAGATAAAAAGAGTGTAGGTGATTCAGAGATTAAAGAGCTCAAAAATGAAAATCAAGAGCTCATGCTTAAGATAGAGGTGTTTAAGGCGGAAAAATACGCTATTGAGAAGAAAGTTAATGACTTATCTAAGAAGAATCACAAGTTGAAGAAGCTCAACAAGGCACTCGCAATCGAGAATGAGTCAACGGTGTAAGAGCTTGAGGACTTACCCAAGCTTACCGAAGAATTTGAAGGGGAAACCTCAAGGAAAATGAGAAAGACCTTAATGAGTATTGACGCCAAGAACAAGGCAATAGAGAAGGTAAACGAGGAAATGATAAAGAAAGAGATGACTTTGACATTTGCAAAAGTCAAGGAATGTGACTATTTGGTGGAGATGGATCAGACGGAGCAAGCCATCAAGTCGCTTACCAATGAGGGTCTCTCTAAACCTATCTCTAACACAAAAAGGGAGGATTCCTTTATCTTTTATATCTTGTTATTTTTGTCATAGGAAGGGTCATGTAAAATCTAGGTGTTTTGAATATTTGAAGCATGCTAATCATGAGCAAGCTAGACCTAGGATGAGACCTAATCATGTTAAGAAAGTTTGGGTTAGAAAGGATTTTGTAGATAAAGTTCGAATTGATTCTAAAGGACCAATTTGGGTAGTCAAGAGAAAGATAAATGAATACTTGATTGACCTTTGTGATGAGCATCATGGTCCCAATTTGCATGTTAGGATACGATAGTGCAGATTTGTAACTTTACAGTTTTATGCTTTGAATAAATTTGTTTGATGTGTTTAAATATTTATATTATTTTTCTTGGTAGTTTTTACAATCTAATAAGTGTTCCAATGTCATGTGTAGTGCTTTGCATTCTTTTGTTGTATTTGGTGGTGTTATTATAGGAACAAGCTCAAAAATTTGCTCAAGAGATTGATTGCTGCCAAATGGCGACATTCACTTAAAAAAAAAAAAGGAATAGTGTCGCCATTTCAGGGAGCAACAAAGTGGCAACCACTGATTTGATGATGTCGCCATATGAAGATTCGTTTGTCACCACTTTGCAAAGTGGTGACACCATGGCGACAATGTAGAAGAGGACATACCTGATAGCATCACCATAAAGAAATTCAATTGTCGCCACTTTGAAAAGTGGCGACATCATAGCGACACCATACAACATAACAAAAACGACAGTGTTTTGACCTATCACCACCTTGTCGCCACTTCTAAAGTGGTGACATTCAAAGTAACAACCTAAGGCATAACATATAACAGTCGTTCAAAGTAGAGCAACCGCAAAAAGAAAACAATCTCTCTCAAATTCTCTTATGCTCTCAAGCCGTGACACGTACAAAACCGCTGAAATTGGTAAGTAAACACTCTAGTTCTTCAATTTTTCCATTCACGTTCACTCTCTATTGCATCTAGATATCCTAGGAGTGGATTTTGTGTTTGATTTGAAGTGATTAGTGCCTAGGATTGGATTTTGTGGACTTATTGAGCACATTGGTGTGTTGGAGCATTGTTTATGTGATTTTGGGTGTTAGAGGAGTAGTTTTTGGTTGTGGTAGTGTTATTGAAGTGCCATTGTGCTGCCGAGTTATTTTATGTCACACTTGATATCTAAAATTTGACATCAATGGTTCCTAAGATGAAATTTCCGAGTAAGGGAGGAATAATAAGGCCCCCACATCACGGATGGCAAGTCTAGCGGCACAAAAGAAGAAGGGTTTGGAGTTTACCCTAAACAGGGACTTTGATGAACGATTGAAGTAGTTTGGTGAGAAGAAAATTTGGCCTAAAAGAGTGATCAAGTTGGATGAGTTGATACACATACCCATCCCTACCACAGTTCGTGATATGGGATGGGGAGGATTAGTCGCCACTCCCCCCTATGTATAGTGAGAGGCTTGTGAGGGAGTTCTATGTAGGGATAAACCATGGGGAGTTCATGAGAAGAGGTTTGGTGTTAGTTAGAGGGGTTCTCGTGTACATGAACGTCGTGGATATCAACATCTATTTTGGGTCCACACTTTTAGAGGTTAATGGGATGCGGGAGTGCATGATAGAGGGGATCACCGCAAACCAGATATATGAGAGAAGTTCGGTGGACTTCGCCAACACTATAACTACCACTCCTATGGCATATGGATTTCTAGGGGACACCTCTTCAAGCATTCCAACTTAAGGATTGAGCCGATATTCTGGAACATGTTCATCACATCTTCACTTAGGCCAGTTTCTCATAGGTCTACAGTCCCGTTTGAGGCAGCCTAGATATTGCATTGTATTTTGGGGAGGTAGTCCATTGATGTTGGTATTATAGTGAAGAAGGAGATTCAGAGGATTAGCTGGAATGAGTCAGATTCAGACATTCTTCCCTTCCCATGTACGATTATCGAGATTTACAGATTGGTAGGAGTGGGTTTATCTGGGGATGCTCTTAAACCCCCTAAATCTGATATGGATTTATCTATACGGCATCGCTTGCTAGGCCAAGATGGACTTAGGATGCATGGAGCTCCAGAGGGACCATTAGTAGGGAGGCGGAAGAGAGCACACAGAGCAAAAGCCGGTATGAGTGCCAAGGCAGAGTTTGATAAAGTGATTTCAGATGAGGAGCGCTTTGATGATGATGGTGATGAGGCTGGTAAGACTCCTACTATTATTGATGATCCTAGTTAGCCTATAGGTATTCAGATCTTAGATGGTGTAAAGCGCATTATGGGCACTCAGGATGATGACTTTGATATTCTACATGCTGATGGTTTGGAATTGGCAGAGAGGTAGAAGGCACTAGAGAAAGGTCAGGCAGACATTACTTCCAGGCAGATCAGTTTGGAGAGCGTGATCCATGGTTTGACTGAGACAGTGATTACGAGTTTCATAGAGCTCTGAGAGAAGCTGAGACTCACTCCTTATGTGAGGAGACCTAGGAGGGCTACTGGTCCAACCACTATTCCTAGTGCCACAATAGCCACAGGGATTCCACCTATTCCAGCAACAATAGCAGGGCTCAGTTCCTCAAATGCCCTAGTGAGTACACCAGACCCGACCCTACAGATTGCACAGTCGGCCACTGAGGAGGCAGTGCAAATTGAGTTAGTTGTAGCACGTTCTCTCACAGATAAGGAAGTTTGCTCTACAAGAGGCCCCTAGATGGATGAGGCCGCAGCTTGTAGGAGATTGGCAGAGGCGCGGACCCGTAAAGATACTAGAGAGGTAGGGCGGAAGGACCTAAAAGGGAAGAGCATAGTTGAGTCTACACATGACAAGGAGGATTCAGATTAGTACCACCATTTTTTTTTACTATCTCATATGCATCATGCATTTAGACTTAGACATTTGTTTTTAGTACTTTTATTTGTTTTCAGCTGTTATTTTTGGATATTTCTTTGCTTTCCATTTCAGTACAATTTTCATTCCGGATATTTTATATTCTATTTTCTACATTCTATATTTTTTTGTTCTTATTTCACTTTTACTTAGAATAAGGGTGTGAATTGGATTTTGGTAGAGGATTTAGGATAATTGTGCTTAATTGAAATTTTTTGTTTGAATGGAGTTTTGTGATATGCTTTTCTTGATTGAATATTTTTGTGGAAGATTTGTGCATATGAGAATGAGAGGGTATTTTGTCAAATTTTTGATAAACATTGGATATTTTTGTTGATGTATGAATTCTTTGCTTAAAAAGTGTTGGGTTGTGCCTTTTATAAAATATTTACCTCCCATGAACATTGAGGACAATGTCCAATTTGGGTTTAGGGGTACATTTGTGCAACACCACTTTGCTTGTTTTGCTTGGTTTTTAAAATGTGAACCGAATTTTTCAAATTCTTGCGATAATACCATGTTTTAGCATACCTTGTTTGTTGAGATTGATCTTTACATGAGTAGTGAAGAATTAGACATCTTTGCTATTGTTTGGTTTAGATTAACGTCATACCATTTAGGATGTCATTGAACAAAATGAGTTAATCTTTTTCTAAAAATGTTAGAGTGAATTATCTAGTTGCTTGAATGCTAGGAATTATTAGTGGAGATTCTCATAAGGATCACAAATACGGCCTTCAAAAGCGTATTTTGAGTTTGCAAATATTCACTCTTGAAACACTCACTCTCAAACACTCATTCAAGCATGTATAAGTCTCATTTGCACTAAATATTGCTCATCATAGAATCTAATGAATTGCTTGTAGACGCTTTAATTTGCTTAGTGGATAAACCTTTAGAAATGATTTTAGGCAATCCATGTGAAAAACCACTAAATTGGCCTAAATACTTCCAACCCACCTAATGTGTGTGCTCTCAAGCCCCTTTGAAGCCAAACTCATTTTAAGCTTTTCATTCGTGAACTACATCTACATGAACCTTATAGCCTACATAATTGTCTTACCTTGACCAAATGATTTACTAAGGCTTAGGAAATCAATGTAAGATTTTATACTTGAAAATGTATAAGTGTGTACATAGGCATGCAAATGTATGCATAGAGTTGTGCAAAGCAAAAGAAAAGAAAACTTGAAAAGAAAATGAAAAGCAAAAGAAAAAGAAAATGAAAAGCAAAAAAGGAAAAGAAAATGAGGAAAAGAGAACCAAGATTTAAACACAATTGGCCTAAAGAGAGAATTGAAAGTGGTATGTGCTACTCAAATGAAAAGATCATAGTAGCATGCTCATGTAAATTGAAAGTGCAAGATTGGTAGCCTTATATGTGAATTATATGTGAGAAACAAATTGAACTCATAATTAGAATGTATGTCTTAGTGTAATCATTGAGTCCTTTGTATCCATTGCCCCATTCTTTGTCTCACCATTCACCTAAGGCCCCGTTACACCAAAAAGAAGACCTTTATGATCTTTATGAATGTCCATTTTGTAAATTTTGGTTGATACATGCTCTTTCCGATTCATGGTTTGCAAATCCATTCATAAGACGTACTTTTCAAAAATTGCATTTCATTTTTTCCATTTTGTTCATTTTGTCCATTTTTCTTTTACTTTTCATTTTCTTTTCATTTGCCTTTCATTTTCTTTTCAAGTTTTCTTGCTTTGCAAAACTCTTTACACACATTTACATGTCTAGGTACACGCCTCTACATTTTCAAGTATAAGATCTTACATTGATTCCCTATGCCTTAGTAAATCATTTGGTCAAGGTAAGTCAATCATGGAGGCTATATGATTAATGTATATGTGGTTTATGAATGAAAAGCTTAAGTCGAGTTTGGCTTCAAAGAGGCTTGGGAGCACACACATTAGATGGGTTGGAAGTATTTAGGCCAATTTAGTGGTTTTTCACATGGATTGCCTAAAATAATTTCTAAAGGTTTGTCCACTAAGCAAATTAAAGCATCCACAAGCAGTCCATTGGATTCTATGACAAGCAAAATTTAAGTGCAAATGAGACATATACATGCTTGAATGAGTGTTTGAGAGTGAGTGTTTAAAGAGTGAATATTTGACAACTCAAAATACGATTTTTAAGGCAGTGTTTGTGATCCTCACAGGAATCTCCACTATTAATTCCTAGCCTTCAAACAAATATGATAATTCACCCTAACATTTTGAGAAAAAGATTAGTGCATTTTGTTCAATGACACCTTAAATGGCATGCCGTTAATTTAAACCAAACAATGGCAATGATGCATAATTCCTCACTACTCATGTAAAGATCAATCTCAACAAGCAAGGTATGCTCAAACATAGCATTATCGCAAGAATTTGAAAAATTCGGTTCAAATTTTAAAACCACGCAAAACAAGAAAAAGTGGTGATGCGCAAATGTACCTCCAAACCTAAATTGGACATTGTCCTCAATGTTCATGGTGGGTAAAAATCGGTAAAATGCGCAGCCCAATAAATCCCAAGCAAACAATTCATATATATCAAAAATATTCAATGAATGTCAAAAATTTGGCAAAATGCCCTCTCATCCTAATATGCACAACTCATCCAAAAAGAGTATTTAGTAATAATTCGCATATTCTAAATAATCCATTCAATTAAAAATCATCAATTAAGCACATTCATCCTAAATCCTTTTGGAAAATCCAAATCACACCCTTATTCTAAGCAAAAACGAAACAAGAGCAAAAATATAGAATAAAAACAACCGATATGAAATAATGGTACTGAAATGAAAAGCAATGAAATATCAAAAAATAAAAACATAAAACAACTAAAAGTGCTCAAAACAAATATCCAAGTCAAATGTATGGTCCACATGTGATAGTCAAAACAATTTCTAAATGATGGTGGTAACTAATCCGAATCCTCCTCATCCTGGGTTGATCTAACTATGCTCTTCCCTTTCAGGTCCTTCCGCTCTACCTCTCTAGCTACAGCCTCTCTCCGAGCCTGCTCCTCTGCTAATCTCCTACGGGCAGCTACCTCATTCACTTATGGACCTTCTGTAGAGCGAACTCCTTCATCTATGAAAGAACGGGCTAAGGCTAGCTCAAGCTGCACTGTCTTCTCAATTGCATACCGTGTTGTCTGTAGGGTGGGGTTTGGTGTAATCCCTAGAGCAATTGAGGTACTGGGCCCTCCTACTGTGCCTGGAAAAGGTGGAATCTTTGTGGCGACTGTGGTACTAGGAAAGGTGGCTAGACCAGTAATCCTTCTCGGTCTCCTCACATATGGAGTGAGTCTCAGCTCCGGTTGGAGCTCTATGAAGCCCGTAACCACGGTCTTTGACAAATCCCGAATCAGACTCTCCAAACTAATTTACCTAGTAGTAATGTCCGCTTGCCTCTTCTCTAGGGCCTTTTGATTATCCGCCAAAGCCAATCCATCCACATGTAGAATATCTAATTCTACGGTCTGAGTGCCTATAATACGCTCTACACTATCTAGGATCCGAACACCTAAAGGTTGACTAGGATCATCAATAATAGCAGGGGTCTCATCCTCATCATCATCATCCTTAAAGCGCTCCTCATCTGGAATCACTCTATCAAACTCTACTTTGGCACTCGTGCCAACCTCTAATCTGCGTGCTCTCTTCTGCTTCCTCGCGGGTGGTCTCCGGATCTCTGGGCAACATAAATCCAAGCTTGTTTAGCAAGCGACGCCATGTAGATAAATCCATATCAGATGTAGGGGTTTAAGAGCATCCCTAGATATATCCACTCCCGCCAATCTTCACATCTCAGTAATCATACATGGGAAGAGGAGAATGTTTGATTCTAACTAATTTCGTCCAATCCTCTGAATCTCCATCTTCACCATAATACCTATATCAATGGGCTGCCTCTCCAAAATACAATGCAATATCCGGACTGCCTCAAACGGAACTGTAGACCCGTGGGAAACCGACCTAAGTAAGGTGATCGTGCTAAAAATGTTATATATTTAGGCCCTCATTTCCTACTTTTTGTCTTGCTTCTTGGGTAAATCCAGGTATTTAATATGATAAAATAATTGTTTCAGGTATTTCTTAAAGTTTAGGAGCATTGGAGTAATTTTGGTGAGATCAGGGGTAAAGGTGTAAAATTTGGAGGAAAGATTGAAGATCAAGTGATTTTGCAATAGATCAGGAGGCATTTCGCAATTTACCAACAGCTCATGCCACCTCAATTAATGAAACAGTGTGTTTCATTCGTTAGATAAGTTGGGCTGCTAAACACACCGTTCCCCATTCTAAATACAAGAACTATGAAGATAAGTGGCCCAATAGGTGCAACAATCTAGTGTAGCGAGCTCACCACACCTTAAGCCCAACTACACCCCATCGTCTTTCTAAATACACCCCATTTGAAATCATCTTCTTCAACCTCTCGCCAAAGCCAATTTCGTCTTCAACCTCTCGCCACCCAAATATCGACCAGCTGTCTTCTTCATCTTAGCAAGGCACGACAACGCCACCGACCTCCAGATCAGCATTGTTCATCTCGCTGCCGTTGTACCTTCATCAGACCACGATCTCTTCGTTTCGCATACGTTGATCTATGAAGCGAGCATCATATCACGTTGCCATTTTCTCCACCTTGAAGTAGCCATGAAGGTCCAAGAACAGTGTGGGTCCAACACCCGCACTCGACTCACACTTTCCATCGAGAACCGAGAACCAAAATTCCCAAAAAGCATAAAGTGCAGGTGTGATAAACTGCACTTCACAAGCGGACTGCAACATGAACCAGACATGATTCGTTTGGTAAATTATAGAAAGCACCCTCTGAGTGATCTAATGGTAATTTTCCTTGCTCAGGGGTTGTTTTGGTAATTAACCACTCATGCCCTAATTTCTGAAATACATTTAAGGGCGCGTCTTGTAACGTTTTTTAAAACTGTTTTTGTTTTTGTTTTTCAAAAATAAAAATGAAAATGAAAACAGTGTTTTTGGTTTTAATTTCGAAATCTGAATACGCGTCTGGTAGTATATCCTGAAAGCTGAATTCTGAATATGAAAACGTAAAAAACGTGTCTGATATCATTTTACGGGCCAAAATTAATGAGTTGAATTTTTTATTTTTTATTTTGGTCAGATTTTTTTTTAATATTAAATAAAAATCATATTAAGAAAAAATATATATATTTTTGAGCAAGTAGTGCAAATGAAAGAAGATTTTCTGATCAAAATGTGCAACATAGGCAGGCATTCCGATAATGAAAATTCAAGAATCTAATAGAAGGGTATCTGCAGCATATAAATTACAATTAAAAAAAATCATCTATATTTCAACATCTAATGGCACCATAGGGATCAAAGATATTGAGAATTCATAACACTAGTACATAGTGAACCCATTCCCATCGTCAATACATCGGCGCTTTCTCGTCATACTCAGAGCAGTAACTCCATCTCTTCTTCCAATTAGCTCTCCCAGTATTCGGCATCTGACCCTTCTCATTCCACTTGTACACACTATCACTCTAGAACCATCGCTCCACTATCTAGTCTCCATCGATCCACTGGTGCAGCGGGGCCAGTGAAAACAATCCTTTCTCTCCTGGATATTATTTTTATATCAATCCAACTTTTCAAAAGAATTGAGAGAGAGAGAAAAAAAAACATAATGATTTTGGTCAAATTTTTTTTAAAATATATTTATTTATTTTAACTGCTAACAAACCAATTTAATCAAAATCAGCATGCCCACCAATAAGAAAATTAAAAAAAAAAAAAAATTTGAAATCAATTCAAAATACAAAATCCCAGATAACATGATTCAAAATTCACAATACCCACAATTTACATATCCAAAACTGACCCATATTAGATCAATTTCTATCAATAAGCAATAAATAAATAAATAAATAAGATCCAAACTTTCTAACAGATTTCCCTGCTTTTTTTCTCGCGAGCCAAACAAATAACAAAAGGGCAGAATAGTAATAACATACCCCACTCATCTTCTTCAACTGGAGGAGTGGTGTGCACCGGATAGGATTCCATTAGACGCTGACGATCGGTAGAAGGAAGCAGATCGGCGGTTCGACGGAAGGAAGGAAGCAGATTGAAGAAAGAAGAAGACATAGACGGCGGAAGAAAGAAGAAGAAGGAAGAAGACTGATCGAGTGAAGAAGTAGATCGGCGATGAGGAGGAAGAAGAAGAAAGAAGAATGGTCGGGTGAAGAAGTATAAGAAAAAAAGGAAAAAAAAAAGTGAGATTTTTATTAAAGTGAAAAACAAAATGAAAAACATCAAAAACTTATTTTTAAAATTTTTCATTTTTAACATTGATGTTGTTTTTGTTTTTGTTTTGAAAATAAAATGAAAAATAAAATAGAAAACGGTAACGAACGCGTATTCCAAATCATTTTCAAAAAATGAAAATGAAAATGAAGCTAAAAAACGATACAGGACATCCCCTAAATGTCTCATTTTCAGATGCTTATTATTATTTTTTTCTTCAATTTCTCTCTTTAGACAACTAAACACTAATCTAGACTAAAACTCACTCTCCTACACACCATTTCTTGATTTTCTACTCATCAAAGCACTAAGGGGATTAGATTAAAGCTTCAAGACAAGGATTCTGAATATAATACAAATGTAGTTTAATTGCTTAAAGCATACCTAGAAGGGGAGGGGAGGGGAGGGGAGGGGAAAGGGAATTGGGGGGGTAAATATGTTTTTACACCTTTTTCAATCCCTTGAGACAAATATTCGTTTGTCCCTCAAGGTAGCTTTACATACTACACATAATCCAAAAACATCCATACATAGACAATATAATCATGTGATCATTTAGGCAATGTCTACATATATATGGAGATATAATAGTAGACATCCAACACTTTTGTCCATCATCTAGTTCCAACTTTATGTGGTAGTTGACATGGCACTTCCATGTCAGCTGCTGCATCACCACATCATCATACTTTAATTTTTTATATTTTTTATATTAAAGTACTAGATTTAAAGAATAAATATTATTATTATTTTTAATTCAACTCATTTGGAGTGATGATGTGGCAGGTAATAAAGAAGTGTCATATCAGTTGCCACATCATGTTGAATATAAATGATGGACAAAAGTGTTGGATGTCTGTCCATATAAAGAGTTGCATGAGGTAAAAAACATAAAATCTCAACAACAAAGAATACTTGTATTATGATATTGTTCAAGGAATTACAAGTGTTAACAATGAAAAATCTTTATTGCTTTACAAATCACACTTAACAAATCTTGATTCCAAAACTTCATAAGTGATGTATGTACTACAAGATTAAGAGCAAACATATATATATATATATATACACAAGTAACATAGAGAGATAAGAAGAATTAACATAAGGGATTTTTTAACGTGGTAAAACCTCCAAGGAGGAAACATCCATGGGTTGAATTACAACCATTGGGTACTATATATATTGGATGATAAATTAGAAATTCCACAAAGTGACCAATCCTAGATCACCAACCCATGTAAAGTCTATGTCTACCCAACCCTATTGGAAAGTATGAAATCCCTCAATGATGCGGAGCCACCATATATTGGACAACATACCAAACCAACATTGATGGAAGATTAGAAATTCCTTACGAGTGCATACACATCTCATGTACCCCTGATCTATTGGAGTCTATGCCTACCAATAATATAGCCAACTCTCTATCCAAGGCACTCATGCCTTTAGAGAGCCTCCCTTGTATAGCTATTCATACCTTCCAGATCCTAGCCAGGACTTCTTGCTTGCCTATCCGAGTCATCCTAACTCTAAACAAGACTTCTTGCCTAGCTGTCGAAACATCACATCCTATCCAAGACTTCATGCCTTTTGCAAGGACTTCCTAGTGTGATAATGTGAATGCAAAATGATGCAATCAAGCAATTCAACATAGAACATATGATCAATACATTCCATGGCACAAATAGACCTAAACATGTGAAACACAAGCCTAATGGTCTAAATGCAAAAACATGAATTAAACCTACAGTAAGTGAAAAGACCTAACACAAAAACTCCTAGTTTCATTCATACAAACAACACTTGAATAGATCATATTCATGAAGCACATATTCAAGATGTTATACATATACACAATAAAATACTAGAATCATAAAATGATTTCAATTAATATTCTAGCTAAAGAATTAGAGAAATGATAAAATGATTACTCAATTAAATCCTAGATTTCTCTGAAAACACATACACATACAATAATCCTAGATTACATCAATCATAGGATCAAAACAAAATACAAGGTCATTTATCATCAAAATGATTCAATCAAGTCTCAAACAACCTTAGATATCAAACTAATCATAATACAACTCTCAAACATGTGAAAATCATAGAATCAAAAAAACTAGTTCATATATCTCTTTAATTACACTTTTGATTAGGTTTGATTGTGAAGCTATCTTTCTCAATAGCATTCACCATACATGTACATACATATAAAAGAAGAAACCCAAAGCAAATTGAAGGTTATAAAAGAAGAAATCTCAAAGATAAGATAACTACCTTAAGATCATTAGCTGGTTCAGTTTTCTATGTAGAACCACTACAAAAATCGATCAAATAGCTGCAAGACTACTTGGAGAAGGTAGAGGACTCGATTACAAACAATCTCCAACTTAAATCATTCAATTTTGAATTGCATAAGAAAGTTATGGTGTTTGGAAGGTGAGAAAAAGTTGAGAGAAAATTCTGCATTTAGGAAATTCTAATTTTTCTTCTTAAATGGAATGAAAGGGAATGAAGAACTTTTAAAAGAATTCAAGAGAGGGAAAAGATGGACCAATCAGGACATGCCATGTCACCTCCACGTGTGACTAGCGTGTGGCACACATGGGAAGAGAGCAGCCTTGGCCGTGTGGCACACGTGTCACACCAAGGTTGGCCTTTGGCCAATCTCCCTCCTTTGAATTCTTTGATTTTGAATTCATCTTCAAATTATGAATCGTGATTCCCTCATGCATAATTATGACTACAAAACTTTGCAAAAAAGTTGAGAATTCATCTCAAAAAACGGCGACGAAAATAACTCAATGAATGAGAACGTAAAGTAGCGTAGCTACATCGTTTGGACTCGAAACCTAATGAATAAGTAACCGAAATAACCAAGACTCAATAAGGAATCATAAGAAATCATGTTCAAGTCCAAAATCAATAAAACAAAAACAAATAGACACCAAGTCACACATATATGACGTTTCCTAGACATAGTCCTAGAACATGCATTTTCCAATGAGTATCAATTTAAATCTAATGCATGAGCATATATTGCCAAGTGTGTGAAAGTGTTAAATAAATGTTGTTCAACTATGCAAGGACACAAATGAATGCCGTGTGTGTGTGCCTAGCCTTGTAAGAGGAATGAAATCTATTTTACCTTTATTGTGCAATGAAGCACATTCCTCCATGAACAACACCAACTAGCATGAAGTGTGGCTGAGTCTTTCTTTGAAGCTTCAAATAATCAATCCTAAGACCACTAATCAATACAAGAAAAACATCTCTTTGATATGGAATATATGCCAAGACAAACCAAAAACCTAATAGATTCTCTACATGGGTTTTCTCATAATCTATTCTATTAGTTTATATGTTGTAATAGACATGAGTAGCTAAATCCCCCACTAAGGGGTTGATGTGATTAGTTTGATGGATATTGTGCATTTGTAAATAAACTTTATTATTCTCTATATTCAATCTATCTTTTATGTTTTATTCTCTTGTATTAATTGCTTTCTAATATTGATTTGTCTTGGATACACCCTCTTAGCAAGATTGATTTGGAAACTATTTGAGTAGACAACTAGGTATACACCCTATTTGGTTGTCTAATGCTTTATTGAATGGAAGCTATTCGTAAGGATACACCCTTCATGTGGAATCCGTCTTAATAACCATAATCTTAATCTAATCTTAAATGGGTGGCCTTCACTAAACACCCTAGGTTGTCTACTTGTGAGAGAATTAGAAGCCATCACTGTACACCCTAGGATGGTTACATTAGTGATTTTGCAAAAACTAACTCTTCAAGTAGAATCCAATTAAATAACCTCCAGCTTAATCTAATCTCAAATGGGTGGCCTCCTAGGTTGGCTACTTGTGAGGGAATTAGAAGTCATCACTATATACCCTAGGATGTCTACATTAGTAAGAGGTTAAACCCTTAATATATGGATAAGTATTCATGGCTAGAATCCTAATTGAGCAACTTTCACTATACACCCTAGGTTTGTTGCTTAGGAGGGATTAATCTCTAGTAGGAGGTCATCACTGTACACTCTAGGTTGACCCCTTGATAGAGATGAATAACCAACACTATACACCTTAGGTTGGTTACATTAGATCAAACGTGCTTATTTGAGAGTTTGTTGCATTTGCCCAATGTTCGCTTACGAGTCCATTAACTCCTTAGTTTCCATATCATATCTTTCACTTCATTCACATTCCATTTAGTTTGCATTCATAGCTTAGTTTATACTGTATTTTCTTTCACACTTTACAACACCAATAATTTACTTTTACTTTTATGCATACTAGTTTTATTAATCCTAATCTTGTCATCGCTACCTCCGATCCTTGTGGACGACACCCGTGCTTACCTCTTTACTCATTTTTATACTTGTAAGAGCATTGCATAGGTTTTATAAATATTTTTTGACGTACGATCTTTTTAACGATAGAAAACGTATTCGTCAAATGGCACCGCTGCTGGGGATCAGATTGTGTAGTAATGGTTAGATTAGTTTTAATATTATTAGTTTCGTAGTTGTTTTTAGTTTCGTTAGTTTCTTTTTATTTCTTTGGTAGTTTTTGTTTCTTTTTGTTTTAGGACTTTATGGATTCCTTTTGGCAAAATTTGAGGCCAAGTTACTTGCCAACATGCGTGGCAAATGATGAGAAAGTAAAGCTTTTACAAGAACGTTGGGGAATCAATGAGCACAGTACAACCGTGCAGAATTCCAACGATTTTATGTCATGAAGCTGGCTAGACGAAGGAATAGAGTCTACATTTGAAGATAGTTTCAACATATCCATCAAGGCCACAACTCAAAACTACAGAGAAGTCTCATACCAATCTGAACAAGAAGAATAATGCAAGAGGATGTTGGAGATGAATATGGAGCTCATAAGTATGTGTAAAGAGCTACTGTTGGCAAGGGATGTGTTGAAAGAAGAGAACGATCTACTTCAATAAAATATGATGGTAGCTTCCTAAGAAAAAGAAGAAACGAGGGAAGACTATGGGAAGATTATACAACTCTTGAAGAAGAAATTATAAGGCAAGGGAGCCTTGGAAAGAGTAAAAGTGGATGAGCTTGAACAAGAAAACAAGAAGCTCTCACTTGAAATTGAATCACTAAAGGTGGAGAATGGTACACTCCAAAATAAAATAGGGGAAATTTCTAAAAAGAACTAGGAGTTAGGCGAACACGTGAAGAGCCTTTGTAGTCTAAAAGTGTATACCCTTAAAGGATTTTGACGAGATCAAGGAGGACTTTTCCAAGAGGATGCGGCTAATGTAAGCTGAAATTGAAACAAGGGACAAGGCTTTGGAGATAACAAAAAAAATGAAACTTGACCACCTTGCGAAGCTTTCATAAGTTAAGCAAGAAATTGAGGCAATAATGAAGGAAATGGTTCGACTTCAAAAATAAGAGAAGATTGCCATGAGTCAAGGAAATCCAAGTGCCAACATTAAGAAGCCTAGTCCTATCAAAGCAAGGAGGAAGAGAGCTAAAAAGAAGAGTAAGCAACTTCCACCTCCAACAAAGACCGAACCAAATGAGAAACAAGGGCAAGGAAACGATGGGGAAGTCATCTATGTTTGTTTTTGTAAAGAAGAATGAATTCCCCAACTTGGTTAAACCACCCTTAGTTAATCCTAGCCCCACCCCATATGCACAATGTTGAAAATCTTCATGCATGTTATATTTATGCTTTATTTACTTTGAAAATTGCACAGTTAATTTTTCCTTCTTTAATCTAGTATTGCTATCTCTATATGTGAAATTGTGCACGGTAATTGAGAGGAGAGAAAGCATTAGGCTTGGGGTAAAATCTATTGTGGGATTTGTTTAGTTTGTTTCTTTTGAATAAGTGGTGTTTCGAGCTCTTGTTGGCAAGAACATGTATTGAGTAGACTTTGATTTGCCGGAACTTTCTAATATGCTTTGTGAGTGTGTAGATTTTCTAGTGCTTCTTGAGGAAGCGAATTGTGTAGCTTGTGTGATAAAAAGGGAGAAATCCTTATCTTCATAAAGAAAGCAACATCTTAGAGTTCGAAGAGCTAGAGTGCCATACCACGTCTTACCTAGACGTTAAATCGTGCGCTTGATGGGAGGCAATCCACCTAGGTACATTTCTTCCTTTGTTCATATTTGTTTCTATTTTGTTTTTACATTTTTGTTTAGAATAAGTGTGCGAATTGGTAGTGATGTGTTTAGTGCCTACGTAGTTTATGTTGTTTGTGTCTTGCATTCTTGCCTCCCATGCTTCGTTTGTTCATTGTCCATGCATCTCAATGTCATATAAAAATTGAAGACAATGTTTAGATTAAGTTTGGGGGTACGAATTCATTATTTGAGTCATTTTTCTTTTTAGTTTTTCAAGTTTTTCTTTGACCTTTGCGAAAGTACCCTATTTTGAAATTTCAGAGGCCAAATGATTCATTTCAACTGTACTTCTTGGTGAGGAAATAAATTATTTTTCCCATGTTGTGTTCTTTGATTTTTTGATACGGTTCCAACGGTATAAAGAACATAAAATTCTAGGCAGGGGTTCAATAGTTATGAATGTTTCTTTGACCAAAGATCATGGGCGATGCCCTGTTTTGAAAATCTGCATGTGAACCACTTTTGACGTCCGTTTACACATTTATAAAATTTGAATTTTGAAATATTTTTTAAATGAAAAATGTGCATTTGCATGTCTATTTTCTTTTTCCAAATTTGAAAAAATTTTATTGATTATTTTTGAAAATATACACTGAAGAGCGGACATAAGTCAATTTCAAAAGTCACCAATTTTTTTTTGGAATTTTATCCTCCATGTTGAGATGGTCTTTCGCATTGTGTTTTTTGTGTTTTGTGTCATGTTAGGTGCGTACCATTAGGTCGGACTCTCTTTTTTCCAACATTGTGGACAATGTTGAGTTTTGGTTAGGGGTGTAAATGCCTAGTTGAGTCGTCTTTTGTGTCTTGAGTCTTTTTAGTGTCAAATTTTTCAAAATTGGTCGCATGACCAAATTTTCGAGCTTTAAGTAGCTTGGGTGTGATTGTTAGGATTATGCTCAATAGCAAGAGTGTAATGTTGTAATTAACAATCTTTTTCATATTAATAAAGGGATTTCTGGTTTAACAAATCGTATAGCATTTATAGTTTATATTATAATTGTCAAAGTAAATAATCATAAGGTCTAAAGACTATGGGAAAAGAAGAATTGTTCGTACATCTGGATATGTATGTGGTAGACACAATTCTTTAGTTAGTCTTGAATAATGTTCACAACTTAAGTTAAAGGTTGGGCACCTTTATCTTGTTAAAGTTGTAGAATTCTTTTGCTAGCATTTGAGTGGGATCAAATGAGATATGATGAGTCTAAAATCATCGGAGTGTCTTCGAGCAAAAGGATCTAGTGCACTGGGTGCATTGAACTGGATCACAATGAAAAGCTTTATCTAGAACCGTCAATAGATAATAGTCTTTTCATTATCAGGACAATCGGAGGGTCTATCTTAATCCTGAGATAAATGATGGACTTATGGTTGCAAGTGATATCATTTGAGTTATCAATGAGTACGATTATATCGCATAGTCTATCCTCGATAGTTTGGTGATATTCATTTGTTAATCGATAGAGGACTTCATTTATAGATATGGACATCGTGGCTCCATTTAATTAAATGAGAGTATAATATCATCATATGGATGTTTTGAGGTAATTGGATATTAAATCTCAACGTTGAGTTTTCAATAGTGTCTATTGAAAACATGGCTTCTGGACAAGTCAAAATATCCAAGTTCAAAACGTGGTCATATGAGTAAATATGGTAACTTGGAGAGTTATAGGCGGTCTATGAACTCTTGGCGATTACTGATATTAATCACGAGGATACACTATCTCCAATATGATTGTCTAGGGTATGAATGAGGAGCATCTTCCTTTTCTATCTTCATTTAAGAGTTTAGTTTTAGCTCTTTAGTGGAATGAGTTAAAATTAATGGATCGGACCTAAGTGAATCATTTGTTGATTGTGATTAGGTTATGTCTATTGAAGCTTAAATTTAGATGGCCTGCCAAGATCCCCAATCCACACGGACTTGCATGGATCACTTGATATATTTTACCTGACCAATTTAAGGGTCCATCTAAAATTGTATTTAATATATTAAGAATATAATTTGCACATTATTTAAGTAATGGGCTGCTCAATTATATTAATATATTAATGAAAGACATGTGGGCTTGTTTCTTTTAGTAAGAATGGGTCTGGTTCACATGTGGGCTTTTTATTTAAAGTCCAATGGATTAAATGAAATAAGAAAATAATGTTAGGCCCAATCTTAATCAAGTGGGGCGGCAAGGTTAAAATTTTAACCTAAAATATTATTTTGTTTCATTTGTTTTAATTAAATAAGAATTAATTAATTTATTGATTAATTGTTTAATTAAAGAAACAAATCTTTCCTAAAAGTAAAAGACTTGTTTGACAAGGAAATAAATAAATTAGTTTTATTTATTTAATCAAATAAGGAGTCTTTTTATTTAGTCAAAAATAAAAGAATAAAAATCAAGGAGTTCGATTAGGGTTTGAAGTCTATTAAGTTGAAAAGAATTAGGGTTGAATTTAAGTCACCCTATATAAGTGACATTATAGAATTCGGCCAACCCTAATCTTAGACTACATAGAATTCGGCAACCCTAAAGGAAAAAGAAGAAAAAATTCGGCCAACCTATATATGTGTTCTTATAGGGTTCGGCCACCACAATCTATGGTGCTTGAGTTTTTTATTTCTTTCTTCTTCTTCTTAATTCCAAGAGAGAGTTTTTATTCTAAAAAGACAAAAGAGAGTGTGAAATTATTCTTTGATAGTATACTATTGCTTAATCATCAATAAGCTTGTGTATACGATATCGATCTAGGTTCACGCGAGTTTCGATCATTAGATTGAGAACTCAAAAGTGACCGGAATAATTTTTGACATTCTTTTGATTGTTTTGTGACTAACAAAGAAAAGAAAGTTTTTTGTTTGGTCCATTCACAGTTTTGCAATTCAAAGAAAAGGGAGACCACGCTCCTAGGTGATCCACGTTCGTGCTCGGATTGAAGGTCTTGCGGATTACCATCGACGTAAGTCAATCGGATCACGCGACAAAAGGTAATTTACTTTTGTTAACATATATGCATGTTTATTGATTAAAAGGGTTTAAGGTTCATAAAGGAAAAATTTTAAAAGTCACTAAATCGTTTTTAGTATCGCTTCCGCTGCGTTTACCACTTTTATTTATTATTTTTCCCTACAGTGATGCCTTGAGCGTGTGCTTGTGGCGAGTTTTCTTATGCTTAATAAGCTTGTGATGTAGCTTGTTGTCACTCTAGGGTCTCACTTGCACTTTCGTGGGCTAGTCCCATCTTTTTTGTGCTTAAGTTGAAGGAACTCGGTGCTTTTGTGCCTTGTTCTAATAGTGGAGATTACCTAGTGAGTTCACAAACACAAACCTTAAAGAACGCACTTGAGTGTTATCATTTTTCTAATCTTAAACACTTTTCTCGTCATGTGCATCATGTGCCATATGACATTGCATCATATTGTGGATTGCTTGATGGACACTTACTTTCCATTGATAGATAGATTTGTTGAGATGATTTTAGGCAATGTGTGTGCATTAACTACCATTTTTTAGCCTAAACACTTATCCATGTCCCTAATGTGTGCTCCATAGCCAACTTTGAGGCCAAACACTTACCTTTCATTTGGAATCACAACATAACCATATAACCACAAGCCAAAACACATGCCTTTACCCTTGTTGTCAAGAATGTAATGTGCTAGCAAATGGCTCAAAAATGTTAAAATGCTAAAAATTAGCACTTATGAGCTTAAAAATGTCAAAAGCAAATGATGAAAAAGAAAAGAAAAGAAAAGAATGAAAGCAAAGAAAGAAAGGAAAGCAAAAGAGCCTTGTAAATTGTAATGTAAAGTACTGACAAAGTAGAGTACTCAAGTGAATGTACAATGTATGTGAAAGTTTAGACTGGACGCTTGTGTTCAAGTTTGCATGAAAACAGAGCAGAGTATGGGTGTGTAGTGTAATTGAGTCTTAGCATGGTTAGGGATATTTGAATTCAAAAATTTCCTATTTCTTTATATCACCACATCTCACCCCATGACCCCATTACAAACTAGGGAAAGAACTATTTGATCTTCAAAGAAATCTAGATTGGAAATATTTGTTTAAGCATGATTTTTCCACGTCCATGGCACTTGATTCCTTCTTAGGTTAGTTCACAAGATATTAGCGGTTTTTCAATGTTATATTGTATGCACTGCAGCAGATTTTTATACATAAACTCTATCTTTACATACCTTACATGAGTGTGAACTTAGGACTCCGAGTGGAAAAAGAGAGAGTTTCCATGTGAGGCTTAGAGACAAAGCGAATTACGCTGGAGATGTGAGAGTGAGTAGTCCCCAATATGAGAGCACTCTTAGGTGTGGGATTTGTGATTGTGCGAGTTCCCTTGAGTGCCTTCGAGTTGTTTTGTTTGCTTTATTGGTGTCTAGGAAAGTTTTAGATAGAGTCTTTTGTATTATGTCATATGTTTTTGTTTGTTTTGTTTTGGTTTTATACAAGGACAAGCAAAAGATAGGTTTTGAGGTGTTTGATCGTGTCAAAAATGTTATATTTAGGCCCTCATTTTCCTACTTTTTGTGCTTGCTTCTTGGGTAAATCCAGATATTTAATATGATAAATATATGTTTCATGTATTTCTTAAAGTTTAGGGGCATTGGAGTAATTTTGGTGAGATCAGGGGTACCAAGTAAAGGTGTGAAATTTGGAGGAAAGATTGAAGATCATGTGATTTTGCAAGAGATCAGTAGGCATTTCGTAATTTACCAATAGCTTATGCCACCTCAATTAATGAAACGGTGTGTTTCATTTGTTAGATAAGTTGGGCCAATAAACACACCCCAGCCCATTCTAAATGCAACCAATATGAAGATAAGGTGCAACAATCTAGTGTGGCGAACTCACCACACCTTAATCCTAACTACACCCCATTTGACTTTCTAAATACACCCCATTTGAAATCATCTTCTTCAACCTCTCCCAAAACCAGTTTCGTCTTCAACATTTCGCCACCCAAATATCGACCAGCTATCTTCTTCATCTTGGCAAGGCATGACGATACCGCCGACCTCCAGATTGGCATCGTTCATCTCACTACCGTCGTACCTTCATCAGACCACGATCTCTTTGTTTCACGTGCGTTGATCTTTGCAGCAGGCAGCATATCACGTTGCCATTTTCTCCACCTTGAAGCAGCTATGAAGGTCTAAGAACAATAAGGGTCCAACACCTGCACTTTCCACCAAGAATTGAGAACCAAAATTCCTAAAAACCATAAAGTGTGGGTGTGATACACCGCACTTCACAAGTGGACGGCAACATGAACAAGACTTGATTCATTTGGCAAATTATGAACAGTACCCCTCTGAGGGATCTAATGGTAATTTTCCATGCTCGAGGTCTTTTTGGTAATTAACTACTCATGCCTTAATCTTAACCTAATCTTAAATGGGTGGCCTTCACTATACACCTTAGGTTGGCCACTTGTGAGAAAATTAGAAGCCATCATCATACACCCTAGGATGGCTACACTACTATTTTGCAAGAACTAACCCTTTAAGTAGAATCCGGTTAAATAACTTTTAGCTTAATCTAATATCAAATGGGTGGCCACTTAGGTTGACCATTTGTAAGGGAATTGGAAGTCATCACTATACACCCTAGGATGGCTACATTAGTAAGAGGTTAAACACTTAATAGATATATGAGCATTCATGGCTAGAATCCAAATAGAGCAACTTTCACTATACACCCTAGGTTGACCCCTTGCTAGAGATAAATAACCAACACTATATACCTTAGGTTGGTTACATTAGATCAAACTTGCTTATTTGAGAGTTTGTTGCATTTGCCCAATGTTTGCTTACAAGTCCATTAACTCTTTAGTTTACATATCATATCTTTCACTTTATTCACATTCCATTTAGTTTGCATTCCTAGCTTAGTTTATATTGTATTTTCTTTCACACTTTACAACACCAATCATATACTTTTACTTTTATGCATACTAGTTTTATTAATCCTAATCTAGTCATCGCTACCATCGATCCTTGTGGACGACACCTATGTTTACCGCTTTACTCGTTTTTATACTTGTGAGCACATTGCATAGCTTTTATAAATATTTTTGACTTACGATTTTTTTAATGACAGAAAACGTATTCGTCAAAAGTGAGGCTATGATGAATACGTTCCAAAATGCCGTCTCAACCCTCAAATTGGAATGCATGAGGGGGTGTCCCCTAGCAATCTAAAGTAACATGGGGGTGATAGTCATAGTGTTGGCAAAGTCCACCGAACCTCTCACATATAACGGGCTCGAGGTGATCCTTTCTATCATGCGCTCTCTTATCCCTTCAATCTCCAAAAGTATGGACCCAAAATAGATGTTGTTATCCACGACATTCATGTATACGGGAACCCCTCTAAGTAGCACCAGACCGCCTCTCATGAACTCCCCGGGTTCATCCTCGCATAAAACTCCCTCACAAGCCTCTCACTGTACATGGGGGGTGTGACTGCTAATCCTCCTCATCCGATATAATTTATTGTCGTCGGGATAGGTGTGTGTACCAACTCTTCCAACTTTATCCCCCTTTCTGGCCAAATTTTCTTCTCACTAAATGTCTCCAATCAGTCATCAAAGTTTCTATTTAGGGTACACTCTGGACCCTTATTCTTCCGAGCCACTTAACTCGGCATCCTGGGTGCGGGGGCCTTACTACCCTTGCCTCCCTTACTTGAAAATTTCACTTTAGGTGTTATTTTTGTCACAAATTTGGATTCCAAGTGCCAAACAAAAATCCAGCAGCACAATGACGCATCAACAACAGTACCACAAATAGAAAACACTCCTCTATGACCCACAATCACTCCACCAATGCTCCAACACTCCAACATACACAATATATCCACAAAATCCAATCCTAGGCACTAATCACTTCAAATCAAACTCAAAACCCACTCCTAGGATATCTAGGGTGAATGTGAATGGAAAAATTGAAGAACTAGAGTGTTGACTTACTAATTTCAACGGTTTTATGCGTGCCATGACTTGAGAACTTGAGAGAATTTGAGAGGAGGCGTTTTTGTGTGGCTATTCTGATTTGGAACAATATGTTCTATGCTATTCGCCCTAGGTCACTATTTGAATGCCATTTGTCATGGTAACAAAATGGCGACAGTGCAAAACACTACTGTTTCTGTTAAGTTTGCATGCTATCGCTATTTGCTCTATGGCGACAAACGAATTTCTCTTGGCGACACTATCAGGTCTGTCATCGCCATTTGTTGTCGCCACATTGTTGCTATTTTGTTGTGGCAACATTTTTCCTTCACTAACTGGATGTCGCTCTTTTGTAATGTTGCCATATGTGTAGGGCGACATAAATAACGACAAACGAATTTCATTCGATCATGAGAAAACTTTTGAAACTGTTCCTGCAATATCCACCAAGCACAACATAAGTATGAAATGCACTGACAATGACATTGGATCACTTATTAGAAAGCAAAAATTAGCAAGAAACATACAACAAAAATTTAAACAAAACACAAAAAATTTATTCAAATCGTAAAAACGTAAAAGTGCAAGTCCGCACTACCGCATCCTAACATGTGAATTAGAACCATGATGCTCATCACAAGAGTCAACCAAGCATTCATTCATCTTTCTCTTGACTACCCAAATTGGTCCCCTAGAATCAATCCGGACTTGATCTACCAAATCCTTCATAACCCAAACTTTCTTAACATGGTTAGGTCTTATCGTAAGTCTAGCTTGTTCATGATTAGCATGCTTCAAATATTCAAAACACTTAAATTTTACATGATCCTTCCTATGACAAAAATAACAAGATATAAAAGAGAAAGGAATCTTCCCTATTTGTGTTGGAGCTTAAGGTTTGGAGTGACCATCCTTGGTAAGTGTCTTAATGGCTTGTTCCATCCAATCCATCTTCACCAAATAGTTACATTCCTTCACTTTTACAATTTTCAATGCCACCTCTTTCTTTCTCATCTCTTATTTTACCTCCTCTATTGCTTTGTTCTTGGCGTTAATACTCACAAGGGTCTTTCTCATCTTCATTGAGGTTTCTTCTTCAAATTCTTCGGTGAGCTTGGCTAAGTCCTCAAGCTCTTGCACCGTTGATTCATTCTCCTTTGTGAGTGCTTTGTTGATCATCTTTAACTTGTGATTCTTCTTGGATAGGTTGTCAACTTTCTTCTCAAGAGCATATTTTTCCGCCTTGAGTACCTCCACTTCAAGCATGAGCTCTTGATTTGCATTTTTTAGCCCTTCAATCTTTGAATCACTTACACTCTCTTTATCTTCTTGGCTACTCTTTTCAAACAATTGGACCAAGTTGTTCACTTTACCACCCTTACTCCTTGGTGGTTACACATCCACCACATAGTAACTCCTAGTGCTTTCTAGGTCATCATTGCATGTGATGGTATTAATCTCAATCTCTTTCAAAAATAAGTACATCACGACTCTTCTTTTACACAAATCAATCCTCATTTAAACGGTAGCCATAAAGGGTCTACCAAGTAGAACTTACCACTTCCTATTGACATTAGATTTGTCTTCGATGTCTAACACCACGAAATCGATAGGGATCATTATTCCATCCACTTGAATATGCATATCTTGTATCTCTCTATGCAATGCTCGTGAAGTTTGATCCTCCAACACAAGCTTTTTCCCAGTTGGTTTCAGACCTACCAACCCAATTCCTCATAAACCGACAAGGGCATCATATAGATGCTTGCACCTAAATCAAGCACCCCTTTAACAACTTATTATCTCCAATTGATATGGGTATTACAAAACATCCCGGATCATCAACCTTGGTTTGGAAAGCCTTTTCAAACATCATAGCTTCATCTCTGTTGAGAAAATTCCCCTCCTTGGCTTGCTCGGTATGGCATGGAAACTTCCTCTTTTCTTGCTTTTGGAGGGCTTCGACAATTTGCCCCATTTGAGCCTCCAATTTTTCGAATGAAGCTTCTAAGTTGCCAAACCTTTGGCCAATTGCTTGCATGAAATTTGTCAATGTGTGTTCGGCTCTTTGGAAGCCTTGCATCATTCCTCTCATTTCTTCATCAATATTACGACGAGGTTGATAGTTACTAGATTGAGCATTATTGTTGTTGCTGCATTGATTGCCTCCCCATTGGTTTCCTCTTTGGGGTATCCTCCTTGTTGATATCCACCTTATTGATACCCACCTTATTGCTTTCTTTGACGATATCCACCATGATTGTTTCCGCCTTGCTGGTATCCTCCTTGTTGGTTCCTAGGTTGTGGGTTCAATATGTTGTTGTTGTTGGACTAAGAGAGATTTTGATGGTTTCTCAATCCTAGGTTGTAGGTGTTTGAGTAGGGGTTGTTCCCTTGACCTTGGAAACCCATAACTTGGACCTCTTCTTACTATTGCCCTTGATTCATGTCATTGAATCTTTCACCATCATTGAATTGATAACTAGAGCTAGTCTCTTGTCTTCCTAGCATCTTCACCCCAGCCTTGGGAAATCCCATGCTCTAAATGTAAGATGTTAAAGACACCATTTTCTTGTTCATTCTAAAAATCTCGATGGCGGTTTCCGTGGTTACCTTCACATCGAACCTTCTTTCTCGAATACTATTAGCATTCTTTTGTTGAGAGTTTTGTGCTAACATCTCATATATCTCAGTTGCGGTTTTTGTGTCATAAAAACCTCTGCAAGCATTATCCATCAAAACTTGAGAGAAGTGTGTGAGACCACTTTGGAAGTAAGATACCTTGTACTCTTCTGTGAACATGTGAAAAGGGCATTGGGCCAAAAGGAGTTGATATCTCTCCCATGACTCATGAAAAAGCTCTCTTTCACTCTCATTGAAGTCCGCTATCTTCACCTTGAGCTCATTAGCCTTCCTAGTAGGGAAAAACCTATTGAAGAATAAACCACCAATTTGGGCCCAACTTATCAAAGATCTAGGCCTAAGACCCATCAATCACTTTATTGCCAAGTCCTTTAGGCAATATTGGAAACACCTCATGTGAAGTTTGCTCTCGAGTGAGACACATGATAGGGAATGTCTTAATAATTGCACTAAACTCCTTCATAAATTGCAAACAATCCTTATTTAACTTCCCGTATAAATCAGGTAATAGGTTGACATGCATAGTCTTTAGCTCATATCCTCTTACAACCGGATCCAAGATAATTGGTGAAGGTTGATTCTCAATTGTAGGCAATGAGTACTCCCCCATGGTAATCTTTTGGCCTTGGTTAGTGGGAGTCTCTTGAGTCACTTCTTCCCTAGGAGGAGCCTCATCCTCCCTTCTTGGTTCTTGTCCTTCCATATTCGTAGCTTGCTTTGGAATTTCTTCAAATTCCCTTACAATCCTTCTAACATGACTAGATTATTCTAGTGGTAGGTGTAATCCTCTTCCTAAGGATCTCCTACCATGCATGTACCTAAACTCCTGAAAATGGATTTGATAAAGAAAACACAAGAAAAAGGTAAAAGGAACTACAAAAATCTACAAAAAATAAAAACTACAATAATTATGTAAAAGTAAAAGCTAGTAAGCTATCTGATGAATTGTAAAATACAAAGAAAAGTCAATCAATTTAACAATTGCTACCAAATCCCCAGTAGCGGCGCCCAATTTTGATGAGGTCGTTTTGTGCTCAACAAAATACGTTTTTATGTTCTTTTGAAAACCATACTTTTAGACACTTAAAAATCCTTTAAGAAGTTAATTCTTAGTAAGTGATAAGTAAGATTCATTCCACAGGGAGATGGAGTAATGTGTTAGATTGATTGACTAATCTATAGTGCAATAAAATAAATCATTATGAATGGATAGTTATGTGATTTGATAAACCACCAAACATGCAAGTAAGATAAACATGCAAAAATGATAGGACAAAGAGAATACTCAACAATCTTGATAAGAGAGATGATGTAAGCAAATAAGGTAGATACTAGGGAATTGATGGAGTTACAAGTGGGTATGGGTAATGCTCTCAAAACTTCAATAATGATCAATCTCTTAGATGCTAGCAATTTATTATCTAGGGTGTGTTTAGGTCATTAATATGAACACTAAACATCTTCCCACTTTAATGCTTAATCGATTAAGGAAAGGGGGTCAATGTGGGATTAGTTGGGTACAAATCAAGATTGAGATTAGTGTGGTTGATATACCCACTACTAATCTATCTTATTCACTAAGTTCCTTAACCAATCAAGGGTGTCAATCCAAGATTGGTTTCACAACAATTTATCCCACACAATAATATGATCTACTAGTGATATACAATGCAAATCATATAATGCACATAATCTAAATATAAAGTGAATAGAAAACAAGTAAAGATTTAATTACAAATAGCTTAAGCAAAAACCCACAACCACATGTTCCTCACATCTATCCCCTAGATTAGGGGTTTAGTTACACATAGTTACAATCGAATGAATATGAAGTAATAGTTAAGGAAATCACCTTTGGGCCTCCTTCTTTAGTGCTTGCTCATTCCTTTCCCTCGATGCTCCTAGTGCTAAGAGTGGTAGAAGAGGATGTGTCTAGATAGGTGGGTGTCTAATGGTAAGTGACAAAGGTATTGAAATGGAGAGAATTGAAATAAAGGAATGGTTGAGTGAAGTAATCAAGACATTGTGTTGAGGTTTTGGATGGAAAAGAAAGTACAAGTTTAAAGAATGGAGGAAGTTGAAAGAGTGAAGTATGGAAGAGAAACTAGATCTAAATCATTGTAAATTTGTGTTCTTCAAAATGCTTGGATCCTCTTTCAAGTTGGAAGAGAGGAATATATATAGTCATTCTCGGAATTGTACTGATAACTGCTTGAAAATTCGATATGGCTAGATGTTGCCATTTGTGTATCCATAGCGACACCATGGCGACAAACAGTTACAAACTCTAAGATTCACTTGTTGCCATTATTCTCATCTTTTTCACCATGATAAAAGTAGCGACAATGAAGGAATATTGCACTGTTGCCACTTATCCCTTAATGTCGCCATGGCAACAATACCTGATTGATTTATTCTTGGAAATAACTTTCTGTCGCCATGGCGACAATGTGGTGACGCTTGCTTTGAATTGCATCTCCCTTTTGCCATAACGACAATGCCTTGTTTGCCAACTTGTGCTTCTTTTTGCACCAAACTCCTAACCTTCTTCACAAATGCCCTTGAGGCCTAAGTAAACCTAAAACACTCGATTTAGCAACATTAAATACGGGGAAACGCTCGAGAATCAAACATAAAGAGAAAGGAATGATGGCCGAAATCATACCAATTTTGGCTTAATCAACTTGATTAAAATCTTTTCACCCCTAGATATATTTAGACATAACATATTTGTTTCAATACCCTGGTCTCATCTACAAAAAAAAAAAAAAAAAAAGATTCCTCATCCAACCCATCTGTAGAACTTATATTATCATCTTAAGCATCATTACTGCCATCAATTGAGCATTATGATCAACAGTCATGCATGCCCAGCTTGGACTTGAAGTACTCACCAGATGATGAAGAAAACCACCCCAAGAAAATGAAAAACAGAGGATGTTTATGACGAAGGGGGAATGCCATCTCATCTGATTGTGATAGGGTGTTCTAGGTGCTGGATGTATGTGATGTTCTGTGGAGCAGAACCCTAGTACCCCAAATGCAAGTCAATTGTTCTCATTGATGAGTTTCTTATCACTTGATGATAACAGTTGACTTGCTTATGGGGAACTAGGGTTTTGCTCTAGAGACCATCATATACATCCAACATATAGAACACCCAATCAAAATCAGATTAGATGGAATTCCATCATCATCATCAACATCAACATTTTTTTTTCATTTTCTTGGGGTGGTATTCTTCATCATCTAGTGAGTAGTTTGAGTTCAAGTCCAAGCTGGACATGCATGGCCATTGATCATGATGATTAGATGATAGTGGTGGTGATGAAGAAGATGATTATATAAGTCTTGCTGATGGGTTTGATGAGGAATCTTGTTTTGTGTTGCAGTTGACACCTAGGGATTATATACTCAAACTCAACTCCAAATTTGGACTCTTATTCTCATCTTCTTCATCTAGACTTGTTTGGATTTCCTCGGAATGTCTATTTTCCTATAAAGCATGACAACATTTTCACACTCAATCAAACCTGACATCTGCTATTTGCGATTGACCAATGGTATGGAGTACCGTAAGTCCTTTCAAACATTCTGATTTCCTATTTGATTTAGCATTTTGGCATGTGTTTATGTCATATTCTTTGAACGTTTTTCCTATACTATCTCAAACATGGTCGTGGCATTAATGTGTAAAATACATTTGGGAGTTGATTTTAGAAACAGTATCAGTCACTGATGCATGCCATTTAAGGACATAGTCACTAGTGTTTCCATGTTTGATCACCTATTCTTACATGTTTTATGAGGTGGATCGGATGGATGGTGAGAAAATTGGTCATCATGTGGTTCTTATTAAATAAGAAGACCTACAATGAGCTTGCAAAGGGAAAACGTATTCGACTTCCGGTCACTAATGCTTATAAGAAAAAAAATGAGACTTACTTATTTTTCTGGTGGTGGCTCTACATGATGATCTTTCAGATGATGATGCTTCTGAGAATGGTGTTCCTCCAGCAGCTCCACATTGTTCTGTGCGTTATGGTTGTATAGATCAGATTTTTGAGTGCATGGGGACCATGCAAGACACAGTCCTTTAGAGGATGGATTCCTAAGATCACAGGATGGAGACAGAGGATAAGAAATTGGAAGACATTTACAAGCTTTTGCAACAATTCCCACATTTTGCATCCGAGTTCCTAACCGAGTTCCTTTTCATTTGGTATCTGAGTCTTTTGTAAGTCTTTCTCTGGTTATATGAATTTTGAATCTAATTGAAAAGGCTCGGACAATTCATTAAAAGGCTCGGAGAAGTAATGAAAAGGCTTGGAGAAGAAATGAAAAGTCTCGGAGAAGAAATGAAAAGGCTCGGACAGTTCATTAAAAGGCTCAGAGAAGTAATAATGAACTGTCCGAACCTTTTCATTTCTTCTCCGAGCCTTTTCATTTCTTCTCCGAGCCTTTTAATGAAGAGCCTTTTCATTTCTTCTTCGAGCCTTTTCATTTCTTCTCCGAGACTTTTCAACAATTTTTTTTTTGTTAATTTCATTACTTCTCCGAGCCTTTTAATGAACTGTCCGAGCCTTTTCATTTCTTCTCCGAGACCTTTCAACAATTTTTTTTTTTGTTAATTTCATTACTTCTTCGAGCCTTTTAATGAACTATCCGAGTCTTTTCATTACTTCTCCGAGCCTTTTCATTTCTTTTCCGAGACTTTTCAATAATTTTTTTTTTGTTAATTTTGAATCTTCGAGCCTTTTCATTTCTTATCCGAGCCTTTTAATAAACTATCCGAGCCTTTTCATTACTTCTCCAAGCCTTTTCATTTCTTCTCCGAAACTTTTAATGAACTGTCCGTGCCTTTCTAGGCTTTTTCCGAGACTTTTTCGAGCCTTTTTAATAATTTATTTTTTCTTTGTACAATCTGTTTAAGGTTTACAAAAGAGTGTTTTAAATTGAAAAAAAGAAAAAGAAAAAAGCAACTAATAAGACGGTTTGTATCTCAGATGTAACTAACAAAGGCTGGGACATAAAAAAAGTCGCTATTGTGTTTGGTCGTGGTCCACCGTCGTCCATTGATGGAGGATTTTGAAAGAAAAAAAAAAAAAACAAAATGGTGAAGAAGGTTACTGTGGGGGGTATTTTTGTCCGTTTACCATAATAGGTGCCTTTTAAACTTAAGTTATTAAACCGGTGACTTTCTTATAAAGTCAGGCCCAAATAGTGACAAAAAAATTTTGAACCCTTAAATCCTACTAATGGCGAAAGTTTTTAAAAAAATATTTGGTTCCAGATTAATAGATATTATTAAAAAAAAAAATTTCTTCGAAACATTATAGAGGGAAATTAATAGCATTTAATTATTTGAATACAAATTAAGTCTACTTGTACTTCTCTATGATATAAAATGGTGTATTAGTTGACAAATTTCTTGATTGTGTATATGTATGTCGGGATGTTTGGATGCATTCCTTCTAAACCAATTTAAAATGACCACTAGGGTAGGAGAAAATCTTCCATGGGTTCGTTTCACAGCTGATGTTGGTGAGACGGACCCAATGAAAATGTGACATTTGGCACAGCAATTAAAAGAAACTGTGTTTTTTTCTTCACCAATAAATTATTGAAACAAAATTTTACTTTTCCTTTCTCTCTTCATATGTCTTTAGTCTTTACCTCTTCCTCAACAAAAAAGGAAAATTATTTTTTTAAAAAAAATTCAAAGATCTGAACAAAAAGAAAAAACTTAAAATACAAACAAAATTTCCATGGTTTAACATAGAAAAAACAAAAACCTAGATTACACTCTATGTAAAATCAACCTAAAACTTCATCGGTAGTTTCTCAAATCAACTCCATTTCTTACACTTTAATAATTTATAATGTAAATTGAATTTTTTTTTGCTTTTAGAAGGAAACCTAGAAACCAAAATCAAAATTTCCCACTTCTCACCCCTAAAATAAACTAGCAAAAATAACTTTTTGTTTAAAGCACTATGAAATATGGATACAAAAATTCAGATATGTAGGGAAAAAAAAAAAAAAAAAAAAAAAAACTTAGATATAGACCAATTTTCCCACAATCAACTTCAATTCATCTCCATCCAACTTCTCACGCAACTTCATTCAACAAATTAATTTCACTCACAAAATCCAACAATAGATCTAATATCCATGTCTTCCATAATTTAACCATATATATAGCAAAAACAAAAACACAGATTACACTCTCTAAATAATCCAAGTTCTTGTAATATCCACCGAACACAAAAAAAATAAAATAAAATAAAATAAATAAAAAAAATAAAATAAAATAAAATTAACCTTCAAACTCCATTAGTCCTGGGTTTCTCAAATCAACTCATTTTTTTTTTTTGAACACTTTAATAGTCTATATTGTAAATTGAATTTTTTTTGCTTTTAGAAGGAAACCCATGAACCAAAATCAAAATTTTCCATTTCCCAGCTCTAAAGTAAACTATCAACCTCAAATGGATTTTGTGCAATTTGCTCAAATAAAATTGAAGAGCGTAAGAGATTAAATTTTTGAGGAAGAGGTAAAGATGTCTGAAGTGGGGAGAAAGAGAGAGTAATTTTTTTTATAACTTTAACACATGTCAATATATTATTGGCTAAGACAAAATAAAGATTTGCTTTTAACTAATGTACGACTTTCATTGGATCCGTCTCATCAACATCAGTTGTGAGACAGATCCATGGAAGATTTTCTCCCAGAGTAGTATATGTTTAGATTATTATAATTATGTATACTAAAAAAGGGAATACCACATAAATAGCGAAAAGTGAAAAAAAAAAGTGTAGAGTGACAAATAACATTACCCATACTTCCTAACTTTTTTACTTTGTCTTCGAGTAAGGTAGTTAAGAAGCTGAAATTAGGGAAGTATACAAACCTAAGTTTGGCAAGATTATTCATTAAATCTACTTATACTAGTGCAAGATTTGAAATGGATTTTGATAGTAATAACTCTTATCTGTGAAAAAGATAAAGAGAAGAACAAGTGTTTGATAAAAGTGTTTAGGTGTTTGAACAAATGCTTAAGAGAGAATGCTCAGAATTTTGAGAGCTCCATTAATGGCTTCTGCAGAGCTTTTTCTGTTACATCTATTAAAGAAGAAAATACATTTATGAGTCACTGCTTTCTCGTGACAACCTGATGAATATATATATATATATATATATACATATATACAAAATAACTTTGCTTAATCTGAAAGCTAAACTTCTAACAACTATCCTGAAAATCAGGAGAGTTCATCCAATGATAGGATGACACATTAGTTATTTGTAACTGACTCATTTTCCCATACTAACTTTCTTTCTATCAAGTCTCTGAATTATTTCTTTTCTCTGATTGTGAACTTTATCAGTTCCACGTGATGCTAGACTTGCTAGGCCAGTGTAAGGTTGTAAGCCTTTACACATTTGATTGAACATCTCTTTTTTCTTTATTGGTGTGGAACTTCCTTTACACACTTGATCGAACAGTTCTGCTTCCTTTGTTGGTGTGGGACTTCCTTCCTCTCTAACATCCCTCGTTAAGCTGAACCGAGGAGAAACAACAAGATTCAGCTAGGAACAAAAAAGATCAAACTTGTCAACAACTAAGGCTTTTGTTAGAACATTTGCAATTTGAGACTTAATAGGAACATAACAGGCTCAACCAAACCAGCAACAACTTTTTCTCTAATGAAATGGGTATCAATGTCAATGTGTTTAGTTATTGAGTGGAAAACAGGGTTTATGGCTAGAGAATTTGCACTCATGTTATCACACCAAATAACTATAGGAGAACGAACTTGCACACAAAGCTCACAAAGAAGAGATTGCAGCCAAAGGACTTCAGAAGTTATTTGTAACATAGAACGGTACTCTGCCTCAGCGTTGGACCGAGCAACAACAGGTTGCTTCCTAGAACTCCAAGAAATGAGACTACCTTAAGAAATAAGCAATGGCCACTTGTAGAATGACGATCGTCTAAGCAACTGGCCCAATCTGCATCCGTATATGCTTTTAAAAATAGATCAGTAGAAGTTTTGAACCATAAACCTTTATTAAGAGTTCCTCGAAGACATTTGAAAATTCGCTTGCAAGCCTGCCAGTGCAAGATAGAAGGAGAGGCAAGGAACCGGCTTAGCTTGTTCACACTAAAAGAAATGTCAGGATGAGTGTAGCAAAGGAATTGAAGAGCCCCTACTGCACTCCTATACATGGTCGGATTTTCAAGTGGAGTACCACCATGCTTAGTCAGCTTTACACCAGTGCCAATAGGAGTAGAACATGGCTTGCAATCAAACATGTCATACCTCTTCACTACAAAAAAAAAAGGGCTATTGGGACTTTTTTTTTTTTTTTTTTTTCGTCCCAATAGCTTAAAAAATGTCCCAATAGGTCTATTTGGACTAATAAAAAACGTCCTAAATTTCGTCGCCTCAGGTGGGTCGCAATAGGTTCTTTGGGACGAAAATTGAAATTCGTCCATTAAAACTACCTATAGGGATAAATTTCAATTTCGTCGCAATTGATAATGTATAGGGACAAAATTAAAAATAAATAAATAATTTGTTGCCTGGCCGGGCCAACCACACATACACACAACCTACGCCCACAAATAACATTAAATTGGGTGTCCTCATGGAGTGTACCCTACACACACACGCCGACCCACGCCCGCTCCAATGCATGTGATAATAAAAACATAATTTTATATATAACCTCTATTTGTTATTAAATTGTTATTGATTATTTTTCAATCAAATTTTATATGTAGATCGATTCCATTAATTTAAAATTTATTTTTGTATGATAAACGAATTGATATTAAAAAAAATTATTATAACATTTAATTAAACTATTTTTTTAAAATAATATATTGTTAGATCAAAGAGTCAATCGTTAGTCGTACTAGGAATTAGACATGACCCCGGTTCCGATTCTCATTTTGGAACCAGTTTTGATTTTTGAATTGGAACTAACGGTTTCAGTTTTCGATTTAGAACCAGCGATTTCAGTTTTCGATTCGGAACCAAAGGTTTCGATTCCAGTTCCGACAGTTCGGTTCTTTTTTTTTTTTTAAATAATAGAAAACCTCTCACGACTAATATTTATTGATCCTTACAAAGAACTTATTGTAAAGAAACAAACTTCATCTCGATAGAGAACCACTTTAGATGAACAAAATGATCCATATTGCATAATTTTCTAATTTATATGGTAATTTGATTATTAATCTATCTTTAAGGAAAAAGCTTCAAAAAAATATCAAGAATTTTCAACAAAATTAATTAATTATTATAATTTTAAATAATAAAAAAAAACCTATTGGGACGAATTTTGTATTTCATCCCAATATGAGGTTTATTGGTACTAAAACAATTTGTCCCTAAAGGTCAACAAAATTAATTAATTATTATAATTTTAAATAAAAAGAAAGCCTATGGGGACAAAATAAATTCATCCCAAGGAGTCTATTATTTATTTCGTCAATCTATTGGGACAAAAAATTCGTCCCTAAAGGTCAACAAAATTAATTAATTATTATAATTTTAAATAAAAAGAAAACCTATTGGGACGAAATAAGCAGTCTATTGGGATGAATTATGTATTTTGTCCCAATAAACCTCCTATTGGGACGAAACTAATTCATCCTTAAAGGTCAATAAAATTAATTAATTATTATAATTTTAATTATAAACAAAACCTATTGGGACGAAATAAATTTGTCCCAATAGACAGTCTATTGGGACGAATTTTGTATTTCGTCCCAATATGAGGTATATTGGGACAAAATAAAAAATTCGTCCCAATAGACTGCCTATTGGGACGGAAAAAAAAAAGCGTCCTAATAGACTATTTTTCTTGTAGTGCTTCAACAAATCTATAACATACTTTGACTGAGAGAGATACAGACCAGTGTTGTTACAAAAGGCTTCAAAGCCTAAGAAATAGTTGACTGAACCGAGTGCCTTTAAGGCAAAAGATCTGTGAAGGTGATTGATTGTAGAGCGAATAAGAGAAGAATTGGAGCCTGTAATTAGAATATAATCAACGTAGCTAGAAGATATAAAACATCTGAATCCACCTTATTAATGAACAAAGAACTATCTGAAGTAGAGTTTAGGAAACCCCAAGACATAAAAGCTGACCGAAGTTTGGTGAACCAGGACCTAGGCGCCTATTTTAAGCCGTACAAGGCTTTGTTCAGCCTGTAAACATGAGAAGGAAATAACACATTTTCGAAATCTTCAGGCTCCTTCATATAAACTTGCTCTTGTAACTCATTGTTTAATAAAGCGTTGTTTATGTCAACCTAATAAATATCCCACTTATAGTACACAACTAGAGCAAAAATTACTTTGATAGTAGATGCTTTAACAACTGGACTATGGGTGTCAAAATAATCAAGTCCATGAGTTTGACCGAAGCCTTTGGCAACCAATCTAGCTTTGTGTTTGAGAATGGTTCCATTAGGATTAAACTTGGTTCGAAAGACCTATTTACTCCCAACGATGTTCGTACCAATTGTTGCAGGAACCAAAAACCAAGTATTATTATCTTTGAGAGCCTGAAATTCTGATTTCATGGCCTCAAGCCACTTATAATCTTTCATAGCCACTTTCACTGATTTTGGCTCTACTTCAGTTAAAAAACTTTTAGGAAGACTATACTTAGTGAAGAAAATTTTTGGCTTTAGAGACCCAGTTTTGCCTCTTGTCACCATTGGATGAACATTTAAAGTCTGATTGGTGGTCACGGGTAAAGGTGGCTGATTTGGAGTAATGGCAGTAGCAAACCTAAAAGAAGCACTTGCATTAGGCCTAGAAGAAACAACAACAACTGGTCTAGAGGAAGTAGTCACAGCAGTAGGTCTAGAAGCAACTGGCTGGAAACAACATTCATGACCATAACGTGTGTTGGGAGGAGCAGATGTAGGTGAGATGCCCAAGTCACCTCTATTCTCAAAACTTTAAAAAAGGTTGAGAGAGGAGTTGCCCAAAGAGTAATTCAGTGAAGTCTTATCAGTTAAAGGAGAGCCAAAAAACTTCTTGTAAGGGAATTCCATCTCATTGAGTCTTGATGTAAACACTTTTCCAGAAGTGTGAAGGCATCTATAACCTTTTTGAGAAGGGCTATATCCAACAAAAATGCACTTAGTAGAGTGGAAATCAAGTTTTTGTTTAGAGTAATTCCTCAAATAAGGAAAGCAAGAACAACCAACTACATTTAGAAAATGGTAGTTCGGTTTCTTTTGAAACAACTTCTCAAAAGGTGAAACAAATTCATGACAATAGAAGGGAGATTATTAATGAGAAGTACTGTTGTGGAAAAACCTTCAAACCAAAACTTTAGGGGCATATTTATGTGTGTAAGAAGAGTTAATCCCATCTCAACTATACGCCTATGCTTCCTTTCCGGAACCCCATTTTTTTGATGGGTGTAAGGACATGAAAATCTAACTCTCACTTCTAAGTTTGAAAGATAAGGAAAAAAGGAAGATATTCCCTCCCATGTCTGCCTGAAAACACTTAATCTTTTGGTCAAATGGTAAATCTACATTCTTCTTAAAACCATGAAAATTGGTAAAGCATCAGACTTTAACTTGAGAGGAAATATCCACGTAAACCTTGTGAAGGCATCCACAAAAGCTATATAGTATATAAAACCCTCGCATGATAACATAGGGGATGGTCCCCATACATCACTGTATATAAGCTCCAAAGGAGACCTGGAAATAATAGCTGATCTCTGAAAAGGGAGTTTATGCAACTTTCCCATCTTGCAAGAGTCATATAATTCAAAAGAATGAATATTAAATGGAAAATGTAATGTTTTTAATACTTTTCGAAGAACAAGAGGGGCCAGATAGCCTAATTTTGCATTCCAAATAGTGGAATGTGTTCTGGCAGCAACACAAGCACTAAACTGAACTGAATTAGCTCTGTTAGGCAAAACATGTGCTCTAACTTTATTGACAACATTTAGAGAATTATTTATAGAAACATAGTCTCTATCATAGTGCTCTAGGCTCTGAAATCTAGGTTTTTGAGGAGAGACTTCAGATATCTTTTCTTCATAGAGCCCATTCTTAAGAAATCTTTGAAGAAGTACTTTGTTGCTTCTCTGATTCTTAATAACACAGCCAAGAGAAGAGAACTCAGCTATAGCATTATTATCCTTGGTAAACCTTGAAATATTAAGAAGATTCTTAGTGATAGTGGGCACACACAAAATTTACTTAAGATGTAAATCTCTGTGAGGTGAGAATTGTGACATAATCCTAGTATCACCAACTTGAGATATTTGTAATTGATTACCATTGCCTACTAAAAGCTTATCATTACCTCGATAGTCTGCCTTCATTGAGAGATTGTTGAGATTTGAGGTCACATGATTTGTGGCACCGGAATCCACGTACCAAGCTTGATCAGTCACGGTTTTAGGTGAGGAAAAATAAGCAGAAGCATTTTGATATCCTCTAGCTGGTAACAACTGCAAGCTGTCAGGATTAGCATGTGAAGAATTTGTAAAATTAGAACAACCTCCTTGATCAAAACTATTATAGTTTGGATTGAAATTTTGATTATAGCTCTGGTTGAAATCTTGGTTTTGACTATAATTCTGACTCTGATTGTAGTTCTGGTTTTGTGCAAATAATGCTTGACTTCCTTGGTTTTGATTGAAAGATGAGTTTTGTCCATTTTGCACTTGACTTAGACCTCCTTGAAAATGTTGATCAAACCTTTTGTAGCATTGCCATGCTCCATGTCCCGGTTTTGAGCATAACTGACAGTGTAATCTTTGATTTGTTCTTCTACCACCTCAGTTTCTTCCTCTATTTCCTCCTCTATTGTTGTTAAAATTGCTAGAGAAGTTTCTGTTATTGCCTCCTCTATTGTTGAAATTTGCCTGAGCAGAATTGTTCATTGCATACTGAGCTGAAGGACTTATCTAGCAAATGAGTTAAGCTCCTTAATCCTCTGTTCATGCATCAAGAACAGATATTGAGCATCTTCAATGGACATGGCAGTTTGTTGAGACCAGATCAAAGTTACTACTGAATCAAACTTATGTCCTACTCCTCGTAACAAGCATATAATAAAATCCTTATCACTGACCATTTCTCCTGCTGATGCTAACGCATCACTAACAGCTTTAAGTTTCATAATAAACTCACTAATAGAATTAGATCCCTTCTTAATAGTTTGTAGTTGTTGTTTAAGTTGCATAACTCTTGCTAAAGACCTCTGTGAATATGTGCGTTCTATTTTCGACCAGATCTCAAAAGAGGATGTTGAGTTGGTTACCTGGCCAAGAACACTTGAAGAAAGTGTAGAAAGAATCCAACTCATAAGCAACTTATTTGTTTTCTTCCACTTGATGAAATCAAGATTTTCTCGTTGCTCATCTTTGTCACCAGATCTGACAGTGATCAATTTTGGAGGAGGAACTTTCTCTCCATTGACGAAACTTTCAAGATCCAGAGCTTCTATGGCTGTTAAAACTTGCATTTTCCAAAAAATATAGTTGATGTGGTCCAGCTTCAAAGTGAGATTCACACTGAGAGTCTTAGCTAAGGAAGCAAACTACATTGTAAAAAACGTGAGATTCAGAGAAGAAAGATGAATGGATCGATTCTCAACTATTGACGTTTGTCAACAGCTCTGATACCATGTATCATTAAATCTACTTATACTAGTGCAAGATTTGAAATGGATTTTGATAGTAATAACTCTTATCATTTGTTCAAGAACATATTCGACATGAATAACATAAAACTTTGAAGAAACAAAATATTTTGAGCAAACGACGTAAATCCTTCTAGTAAATGGGGCCATAGAGGTTTAGATTTATGTAACAACTAATCTAACTATATAATTCATTGCTCCTTGCAAAACATTCTAGCACAAGTTAATTTGTATAATTCTTATTTCCAAAAAACTAAGAAGAAGGAGCAGTACCTTCAAATGCATCAGGAGTGGTGCTTATTTTTATCACAAAAGAAATCACCCGATAAAGGGAACAAAAAAGATCTAATATTCCTAATCGCGATTAAAAGAATGACTATTTTTTATTTTATGATTTCTATCTGGTCAATAATTTCCTAAATGAAGAAATCTTTTTCCCTTTATGAATAAGATAGCTACTGGATAATCTTTCAAAAAAAAAAAAAAAGATAGCTACCGGATAAATTGCTCCAATCAAATTAATATACTCAGCAATATGACAAAGGACAAAGGTCATTCTACAATAAAAGAGATAATAAAATTTAATGACTGAAATTATATTGGTTTTACGCTACATATCATTGTTGCCATCCTAAATGTCTTACATTTTAACAGCCTTTACATTTGGATCAGGGTCAAGGCACAAGAAAGTTTACATGGTGATTAATCTATTTCATAATGTAGCTTGATTTTTACTAATACAAAATTATATGCTTATACGTAAGCAAATATTAATAGATCAACGTGAGAAGATGATGGAAAAAGGAAAACAGGATTTGAAAATGGCAGCTAAACCTTTGCCTACAGGCTTGGTCCCGGATATTGAAAGTGATGTCAGCCTCTCTATCTATCTAATTTTTACTTGGGTGTCAACTCGGTTAATTCTTGTAGTATATCTAAATTTAAAATACACCGTGGCCATTTTTGAAAAATCTTATGCATGTTCATCATGTCAAAGACTTTAGAGACTAGACATCACAGTGACCATTTCATCATATTACTTAACAGAGTTCCTTTAATTTCTTCCCTCTCGCTTCTATCTAAGTTAAGGATTTTTTATAAACATGAATATCATAAGAATTGTTACTTCTTAAACCCCACAAATTTCTATACTATTCTTGATCTAATAAATTCAGATATACAGATTTCCATATAAGTTAGGATGATCGGATCATAAACCAGATCAAATCATAAAACAAAACGAAACTTTGAAATTACTATTTTGTCAATGAAAAGAACATTCAAGGGACACAGACACTGATATAAACTTCACCTTTAAAAATGATTCTTTCTAGTTTCTATACCGTTTGTTTTCTCAACAGAAGAGAAGAGAAGCCAGCTACTTGTGATCATGGCCGACTAGCAACTTTTTTCTTTCTCCATTGGTTTGTGTTATTTAAATAGAGTTGTGTTATTAGCACCCTGTGTTGACCTAATAATGCCCTACATACCACATGTTAGCATGAGAAGTTTTGGTTTTAATAATTATTATTGTAATAACATAATAACGTACGCTTTTTTCATATATATATATATATATATATAATATTTTTGTTTGTTAAGGAGATAAGGAGAGGAGCCGCACAACTTTGTAATAATATCCTTATCGACCTGTGATAAATATTATTATCCATCTTTTTAATAATATTCTTGTTAACTTCTAATTAACTGTAATAATATTCATGAAAATCGCTTCTTAACAAAGATGGTAATGCACTTTCCTTCCACTGTCGTAGTGAGGGAATTGTAATAATATTCATAACCGCAACCTTTCTATATCAATTTACAAACTTATTTATATATTTTGCTAAAGAGATAGTGAGTTGCAACCTTGTTATTCTTATTAATTACTAATTAATGGTAATAATATTTCTTTTGTCTAAACAGATAGAGAGTCCCAACCTTTCATCATATATATATATATATAAATTGAGAGTTAGGATCCTCTCTTTGACGTTGTTTTTCCATTTTTTTTTTTCTTTTTGAAACACCAACTTGTAAAAGAGAGAAAAAGTGATCAAATCTTAACCATGTATTTTTTGTTATGTCTAGGTGTTACTAGATTATAAAAAGTTAAGGAAAAAAAAATGCAAGGAGAGAATCATGATTCATAAATTGGACTTGAATTCTTATTCTTATTCTTATTATTATTAATTTGAGGGGAAAATTTGACTTGAATTCTTATTAGTTTGTTATTAATTGTAATAATTTATAATAGTATAGTTTTTTCCTTTCTGCTAATGAGAGCCACATCACCGTGTGAATGTATATAATAGCGCCCCACATTCACGTATAATTTGTTTGCTTGGGAAAAAAAATTCTTTTAACTTTTAAACAGAAAATATGATTGAAGAGTCCGAGAACGACATGCATATTGAAGCAATTCTTTCTTTAGAAGTAAGTTTGAATTTTCTTTCAGTCATGCTGATTTTAAATATATAGATCAAAGATTTTCAGAATTCATTATTGTTCATTGGGAATCTAAGGGGTCGTTTGTTTTTTTCACTTAAAACGTAACGAGTTTGAATCATAATTATTAAGTTTGTCTATTTTTTTAAGTGGTCAAATAACTTAAAAAATATCAAAAACAACTTAAAATAAAAAGTAAAAAATCATAACTTTTCAGTAAATCACTGAATTGCATTAAATACATTCCAAAATCTTTTCTTCCAATATTATCCTCCATATATAGCATATCTCCAATTTCATCATAATTATATATTGTATAGAAATCTTTATTTTAATATATTGCTTATTTTAAATAGCTTTAAAAATAAAAAAAGAACCCTAATCACTTCTCATATTGGTGTTTAATATCAATACTTTATTATGATATTAGGGTGATGTATTTAGAGTGTTTTGTGTGAGTTTTCATGCTGTCCCTTTTATTTTTTGAAAAAAACAAACTTTTCTTTTCTTCGTAAAAATAAAGTATGTTTGTAATCAAACATACTTTATTATGATATTAGGGTGATGTATTTATATATTATTGATTTTAGAGCGTTTTATGTGAGTTTTCATGCTGTCCCTTTTATTTTTTGAAAAAAACAAACTTTTCTTTTCTTCGTAAAAATAAAGTATGTTTGTAATCAAAGAAGAAGATCATGATCATATGTGTTCATATAATAATTATTATTTTTGGATTGTTTTCATTATATATTACATGTATAATTGTTTAACATGGGTATAGATGTAAAATTACTTCTTTTCAAACAATTTTATTTTTTTAAAATAAACATGTTGACAATATATTTAGATGTAATGAAAAAAAAACATGTCATTCAAATTCATGTTTCAATCACTATTTAGTCTTCAGTAAAATTCAAGAATATTCAGTTTTCAGACAAAAAAACAAACAACCCCTAAGTGTAGAAACATATCGGAGATTGATGACTAGTCGAGATACTATTACCAATACAGATCGTGTCTGAAATTTTCACATTTTGGATGTTTATATTTCCTATCTTGACTTAAGTATGAATACTAAACTACTAATCTTATAATACTAGACCTTAATGAAGTTTTTGACTTGAGAATTTGTACTGATCTTATAATGGACAAAGACTTTTTTTCCATGAAAAAAAAAAACCGTGAAAGGATTGACTTGAGGTGATAAAATTATAACATATATATGTTAAAGATAGTCCATCTCCTGATAGGATTTAGATACAACTTTGATGTAAATACTTGTTCCTATCTTACTTTAGCTTTCTGTTATTACGTAGGAATATTGTTATTGTAATTAACTAAACCTCTAGCTCCTAAAGCCTCTAGGTTACGGTTTAGGCTGATTGCTCTGTGTATATATATACTTTATTACTTTTGATTAATACACAAGAAGAATTATTTTCTACATGGTATCAGAGCTTCTTTAACTCAAACGAGTCCTCCGATCAACCATGACCATCACAACCGCTGCCTCTTCTTCTTCTCCCTCGGTCACTGTTATCTCCTCCTCATCTTCTTCTCATGAAATCAGCTCCTCAAAAACAATTATTTCCATTAATATAGCTGCTCAAGCTCCCCTGAAACTTACAGCAACGAATTACCGATCATGGAAATTGCAATTCAACACCCTTCTCATTGGATTTGATTTAATGGGATTCGTCGATGGCCGATATCCTGCACCACCGGCTACTATAACTTCCAATGATATCACCTCACCAAACCCAGATCACTACATCTGGACCAGACAAGACCAACTAATCCTGAATGCAATCCTCGGATCTATATCCCCATCTATTATCCCGTTCATTGCTTCTGCTAAAACTGCTCATGATGCCTGGACCACCCTCGCAAACACCTACGCGAAACCGTCCAGAGGTCACATTATGCACCTCAAAAGTGTCCTAACCAATGCCATGAAAGGGACACAAACAATTACCGAGTACTTGCAACACATCAAAAGCATTGCCGATGAACTTGCCATGCTTGATGCTCCGGAAAACTCTGAGGATCTAACCGTCAAAATCCTAAATGGTCTAGGTGATGAATTCCGTGATATCTCCTCTGCTGTCCGTGCTCGTGACTCCGCCATATCTTTTGAAGAACTTCATGAGAAACTAATTAATTTTGAGGCTATACTCAAACAAGCTACTGTCAAGAATCAACAACACCCAATAACAGCCCACTATGCCGCCAAACCTGCCTCTGGCAGCCACTACAACAATTTCAGTCGGTCAAACAAGCCTGTCAATCACAACTCAAGTCAGCGGCACCCTACTCAGGCCGAGATTCACAATTCCTACAACACTAACAGTCGGCAGTCCACAAATACCTCACACAAGCCTCATCAATACCGTGGTTTCTGTCAACTCTGCAGTGAACAAGGGCATACTGCAAAACAATGTTCCATGTTTACATCAAGCCCTGTGACCAATAGGCCTCCACCGAATCCATCTCCAAAGTCATGGCAGCCACGCGCCAACTATGCCACACCAAATCCTGTCAATTCTCCTGAATGGCTCCTTGACTCGGGCGCTTCGCATCATGTCACCACTGATCTCAACAACCTCTCACTTCACTCTCCGTATAGTGGCTCAGATGACATTATGATTGGTGATGGTTCAGGTTTACAAATCACACACACTGGCTCTCTCACATTACCATCTACCTCTTCTCCTTTTACATTATCTCGTGTTTTGTGTGTTCCAAATATGAAGCAAAATCTAATCTCTGTATCTCAATTTTGTATCTCTAACCAAGTTTCAATTGAATTCTCACCTTGCTCTTTTTCTGTTAAGGATCTCCATACGGGGGCGCAACTTTTGCAAGGACGGACTAGGAATGATGTCTACGAATGGCCAAATCATGCTAAGGCTCAGTCATCCCCAATTCTTGCATTCTCTAGTATTAAGGCGCCGATCAATGATTGGCATCATCGTCTAGGTCATCCGTCAACAAAAATAGTAAACAAATTAGTGTCTTCTAAAGTCCTGTCTGTCGCATCATCTACCAAGTCTATTGATTTATGTTATGCATGCAAATGTAATAAAACTCATAAATTGCCTTTCTCGGTTTCAACTGTTTCAAGTTCAAAGCCGCTTGAGGTGATTTATTCTGATGTTTGGAGTTCTCCAGTTATTTCAAAAGACGGTTTTAAATACTATATGCTTTTTGTGGATCATTTTACAAAATATATGTGGTTGTATACCTTGAAAAATAAATCTGATGTCCATGACGTCTTCAAACGTTTTAAACCTCTTGTTGAAAAGTTTTTTGGTCACCTCATTATTTCTTTTTACAGCGACAATGGTGGTGAGTATATCGCTTTGAAACAAACTCTTTCTTGTCATGGTATATCGCATTACACCACACCACCACACACACCGGAACACAATGGTGTCTCCGAGCGTCGTCATCGACACATTGTCGAGACTGGTCTCTCTCTTCTAACCCATGCATCCATGCCTCTGTCTTTTTGGTCTTATGCATTCATCACTGCTGTGTATCTGATCAATAGAATGCCGACACCGTTACTGAATATGGTGTCACCTTTTGAGAAAATATTTTCTGTGTGTCCTTCGTATGATAAGCTGCGTGTGTTTGGATGCCTATGCTATCCATGGATTAGGCCATACACTCATCACAAACTAGAGCCGCGCTCTAAAGCTTGTCTATTCGTTGGTTACTCTCTCTCTCAAAGTGCTTATCACTGTCTTGATCTGGAAACTGATTGTCTATTTGTTTCTCGTCATGTCACTTTTGTTGAGTCCGTCTTTCCCTTAAAGTCTCTCCCCTGTCAACAACCTCACGCGACCACAGAGACCTCTACCACTTGGCTGTCTCAATTCTCACCAACTTTGCACGTTCCTGTCACACATGCGCACACACATGCAGGTACAGCATTACATGCATTGGACCACTCGACGGCACCACTCTCTTCTCGAGCACCAGTTACTGCCTCTGCTCCTTCTCAGTTGCTCGCTGTCCCACCTGCTACCGTGGCCCCTCCATCATGCTCAGACCAGTCAGCTGCGGCACCCGACCCAGCTGCTCTTCCACTCTCTGCGGAACCACCCATTGTGGTGTCCGAACCAGCCCCATCAAGATAGTCCATCTCCTGATACCGTGGCCCCTCCATCATGCTCAGACCAGTCAGCTGCGGCACCCGACCCAGCTGCTCTTCCACTCTCTGCGGAACCACCCACTGTGGTGTCCGAACCAGCCCCATCTGATCATAGTCGAGAACAGGACCAGCCCTCATTAGACCCTCTCCCAAGCCACGCCACTCATGGAACCCATCACATGGTTGCTAGATCAAAAAATAATATCCATAAGCCTCTCACAAAAAAGTCACTTGTTAGTTTTCTAACCCCATCTTTGCAGGTTGAGCCAACTTGTGTTTCTCAGGCTTTAAAAGTACCCGAATGGCGGAAAGCGATGTCAGACGAATTTGATGCACTAAATCGGAATGGCACGTGGGACCTAGTCGCCTCACATCCATCTCAGAATGTTGTCGGGTGTAAGTGGGTATTTCGCATTAAACGATCACCAGATGGTTCTGTCTCTAGATACAAGGCTCGTTTGGTCGCCAAAGGTTTTCATCAACGTCCAGGCCTTGACTACACTGAAACCTTCAGTCCAGTTGTTAAAACCACCACAATTCGGGTCCTACTGAGTATAGCGGTCTCGCGTGGTTGGCTCCTTCGTCAACTTGACGTTAACAATGCCTTCCTCCAAGGGCACCTCTCTGAAGATGTTTTTATGGCCTAACCACCGGGCTTCGGTGATCTTACCTATCCCTCGCATGTGTGTCGCCTCAAGAAGGCCATCTATGGTCTCAAACAAGCTCCTCGAGCATGGTACAATGAGCTTCGACAACATCTTCTACAAACCGGGTTTGTCAACTCCTTATCTGACTCATCTCTCTTCATCTTTAATGCTAATGGCTGCGTTATTTTTTTGTTGGTATACGTTAATGATATTGTTGTCACTGGAAGTGATGAGAAACAAATTGAAAAATTTATAGCTGCTCTTGCTCATCGTTTCTCTATTAAAGACTTTGGCGGGTTGTCTTACTTCCTTGGGGTTGAAGTTATTGAATCAGCACACGGGCTCTTTCTATCTCAACAAAAATATGTGACTGATATCCTAACTCGCACCAAGATGTTTGATGCCAAACCGGTGCAAACGCCACTGCCAACAGATCACCCTCTCAAGCTCATGGATGGCACCTCACTAACTGATGCCACCGAGTTTCGTCAAGTCATTGGAGCTCTTCAGTATCTCTCATTTACTAGGCCAGACATTGCATTTGCAATAAACAAACTCGCTCAATTCATGCATCGTCCAACAACAGAACACTGGTCTCTTGCCAAGCGCCTTCTCAGGTATCTTCGTGGAACACTCAGCCATGGCCTCATATTGCGGCGTGATTCCCCAATTTCACTACATGCCTTCTCTGATGCTGACTGGGCTGGGAATCCAGATGATCGCACCTCAACAAGTGCCTACGTCATCTTTTTGGGCTCAAATGCCATCTCTTGGTGCTCCTGCAAGCAACATGCTGTTGCCCACTCATCTACTGAAGTAGAATACCGAGCAGTTGCTCTTGCAGCGTCTGAAGTTCTCTGGCTCTCATCTTTGCTTCGTGAGCTACTATGTCCCCCTAAGTCTCCGCCAACAATCTACTGTGACAACGTTGGTGCCACTTATCTCTGCTCTAATCCTGTTTTCCACTCACGTATGAAGCATATAGCCATTGATTTTCACTTTGTCCGCGAAAGAGTTCAACGAGGACAAATTCGGGTATCTCATGTGTCCTCTTCGGATCAGCTAGCTGATTCTCTTACTAAACCTTTGTCCAGAATCCGATTCTCTCTACTACGGTCCAAGATTGGTGTCTCTGAAATGCCCACCATCTTGCGGGGGCGTGTTAAAGATAGTCCATCTCCTGATAGGATTTAGATACAACTTTGATGTAAATACTTGTTCCTATCTTACTTTAGCTTTCTGTTATTACGTAGGAATATTGTTATTGTAATTAACTAAACCTCTAGCTCCTAAAGCCTCTAGGTTACGGTTTAGGCTGATTGCTCTGTGTATATATATACTTTATTACTTTTGATTAATACACAAGAAGAATTATTTTCTACAATATATAGGTAGATGGGATACGTTCAGTTTGAAAAATAAGTTAGAAAGGTAGATTTAGAAAAAAACAAATCAATAAAATTTAATATAAATAAACTAAAATTGTTGAAAATTGGGAATTATTAGGTCATTAGAGGGATGAGAATAACATCACTCATTTAAATGTCGACTTCATTTTAAGGAAAGTAAAAATCGCCAAAAATGACCACATAAATAATATAAAATTTGGTTCTAACCACATACAAAGTTTTAACTTTTAATAACCGCAAATTACTAAAATGTATTTGTATTTGTAAAAATATTTTCTATTTTTTGTAAAAGAAAATGTGAAACCTTGACAAAAACTTTGCATTTTGGAGAAAATGTTAAATCTTGAAAATTTAATAAAATTAAAATTTGCTGAAACAACACTTACAAAGCAATGTTTATAACTTTTTTGTACGAGAAAATTACTGAAACCACTCATGTGTTTCTGTAATTTTTCTGATTCACATTTTTTGTTTCTCTTCTCTTACAAATGAATAATGTCATCGGAAAGGGCATGTCTCGATGTGTGATGCCTAAGTGTGATGTCGCTTGGTAGCGCGATGCCTAGATGATTTCATCTAGGCTTGTGAGTCGACGCTGCACTTGGAGAGAGAGAGAGAGAGAGAGAGAGAGAGAGTTTGGTGAGCATTTTTATTCAAGGGTATTTGTCTAATTTCTCAAAAACATGGTCATTAAAGGTTAAACTTTTGTATTTTGTTAAAAACGAAAGTCTTAAGTTCTGATGGTCAAGTTTTTTTATTTTTATTTTTTATTTTCTTCATTGTGGAAATTCATTGGTTAATAAAAACAATAAAATAATAAATGATCAAAAAAAAAAAATTCATATAATTTTTTAGAGTTGGAGATTCAAGATGTAGACTGCTTCAAGAGGTCCCTTGCTTATGATGCTTTTTTTCTCCACAAGTTTCAACAGGGATTGGTTTCTATGGGGGAGTTTCTCAAGGTAAAAAAATAGGGCGACCGTGAAATCTAGGGACAACTGGAATCTATCTATCAAGCATGTGGATAGGTTCTTGATGGCCTTTCAGGTTCGGATGAGGAGTAGCACGCTTATTGTCAGAGTATAGACAAAGGGTCACATCTCAAGCACCTTGAAGTTTCCATAAAGAAGGCCTTTTCTACCTTTCACATGAGACAGAAAAGTGGTATCAATGGTGAAGAGCCTGACATTGGGCGTGTGCCTGATAGTGATTATAGCTCATGGATGAGGGATGAAACAGATGTGATAGTCTTGCCATAAAATGAAAGCGAGTACGAGATATTGCCCAACAGGGGTTATTGTAACGAAAACCAGCCTCAAGGGCTACCGGTCAAGTTCTAGAGTCTCGTGGCCAGCCTCTAGCCTCATGATTTTTATTCTTTCTTTGTATTTGACTCGTGCGGGTTCTTTCTTGAAGGTTCTAAGCCTCTTTGGGCTTTTTTGATTTGTACATTTGAATGAGAAATTCTTTTGTGTCTTTGTGCATGTACTCATCTAATTTTGTTTCAAAATAAGTTCTTGCTTAGTTGTAATTGATTCTGTCATTCAGGCTAATTTCTGATCGTCTCCCAATTATTGTTTCATTTTTTAAGTGTTTTACTTCTATTTGTTTGCGACTGATTTGGTCGGTTTCCCAACTACTTGCTTAGGCTAATTTTTGACCCTCTTGAATTTTGCCCACTATTACAAAAATGTTAAAAGACATCGGTTGTTTACATTGGTTTTTAGGTAACCGAATTAAATTTTTTTTTTTTTTTTAAACATCAGTTTTTATATGAACCAATGTCTTAAATATTGTCATTTAAAAAGACAATAGTTTTTGGGAAAACCGATATTAAAAAAAAAATGTTAGACATCGGTTTTTATATGAATCGATGTCTCAAATATTATGGTTTAAAAAGATAACGGTTTTTAGGAACTGATATTAAAGAAAAAAAAGTTTAGACACGGTTTTTATATGAACCGATGTCTTAAATATTGTGGTTTGAAAATACAATGGTTTTTGGGCAAACAGATATGAATTTATTTTACAATCAGATATCTGTTTTTGGGAAACCGATATTGAATAAGTAAACTTTTAAATTTAATAAATTTACTTTTAAATCATTTATTTTTAAAAAATTCAAAAAAAAATTTAAAAAATTGTTTATTTATTTTGCACCCTCTTGTTTTATACTAAGAGACACGTTAATAATTCAATTACCCATATAAATTAGTAATCTAAGTCTCACATTTATTCATTAAATTACAAGATGCATGTAAATAAATATCTCCCATGTAGTGAGAGTTGTATTCCAAATTATGCTTATTACAATGATGTCACTAGTCTCATATAGAGTATAGACTCATAACTCGAGTATATATGTTTTAAAAAATATAATTTTATTAAACTTTCCAATAAATATTTTTTAATATATGTTTGTCGTATAAATTATAATTTTGATTAGTGTCACGGCTACTTGCTTAGGCTAATTTTTGACCCTCTTGAATTTTGGCCAAGTAGTGTTCTGAGGTCCTTCCATTTTATTTTGTTTTTCTCAAGTATACAAGTCACCAATGATGTCTCCCGATTTTATTTGCTACAAGGGTTTGTTGAATCACTAGTGTAATACTAATACGGATTCACAAATCTTACTAGGTTTCCCCAATGGCAAAACTGAGAGTTTTTCTAGTAAAGCCGAAATCTTTGGAATGGCTAGATTGCTGATTACGTCAGTTCGGCAAGCACGCCAAGTCTATACTAGCTTCTTAGCCTCTCAAGCACCTTCACCCACAATGGTGGGTGTCGGCACTACGAGTTTATCTTTGATAACAAAAATGATTAAAATTCGAACACTGTTCTTGGTTTTGTAAATCTAAATCTGCCTTTTTTGAAATTTTATTGATTGAACTTCAAGTTGACAGTACTAAAATTCTAGAAATAGTTAAAAAAAAAAAGCTAAAAAAAAAGTTTCAAATTGAGTTCAAATAGTTAAAGCATTATTCCTAAGGGGTAACATGATTTTAGGTACTATGCATTGCACGGTCGAGGTAGTTCTCGACTAAGGATTTGTCTTGGTCAGGGTCTCCACCCGAACCTGTTCTTTATCCATGACTAAAGGTTCAGCTTCAACCATGCACACTTGGTGCCTATCGTTCTTTGTTCTTTCCATGTATACTGTGAGGTTCGCTCTCCAAGCCATTTCTTGAGATCCCTTCATTACACTTATGCCAAGTTCTGTTGGAAACTTAACCATCAAAGCATAAGTGGTCGTGACTGAAATGGCCAACCCAACAAAGCATTGTATAGCTAATTCTCTGTATCGACAACTACAAAGTCTAACAACACCATTTTTTGACATGGAGATGTTCTGATTTTTACCCGCAATTTCACTATCCCGAGCGACCATACCGCTGATCCACTGAATCCTCTGAGCGGAATAGGTAATGGTTGCAAATCCTCATGTTCAATCCAAGCTTATCAAAAACCTAGGCGCTCAAGATATCTGCTGAACCCCTGTTGTCAATCAATACACTATAAATGTCTTGATGCTCGATTCGAATAGCTATAAAAATTGCGTCATTAGGCTTTTCATTGACCCCATACGAGTCTGCTTCTGCGAAAACGATCAAATCTCACCCTTCTTTGATCCTTTTGGGATCTAGTTCAATTAAGTTCACATCCATGTCATTTCGGGCATACATAGCGTCTCGAACCTTAATCATTCACTCCCTATTACTTATGCCCGTATAGGGCCCTCCAAATATAGTGTTGATCACCTCCTTATCCTCGCTTTTGCTGGGGCTTTCCTTTTTCTCTTGGTTCCCCTCTGGCCAATAGTCCCGACGGGGTTCTTTATAATAATTGTCTGTCTTTTTAAGAAATAAATCTTTTAGCTGTCCTTCCCCGATAAGTGTCTCGACGTGATCTCTTAATCGAAAGCATCTCGATGTGTCATAGCCTCTTTCTTTATTCAACCTACAATACTTGTCGTGTCTCTTCCGGCGTAGGTTGATTGTCTAAGAGGGTACTTGATTAACTTTTTGTCTTCTACAATAGCTAAGATTTCCTCTTGCTTCTTAGTGAGGGGAGTGTAGTTAGTGTACTAGTGTTGGAACTTTCTATCACTTTAAACATTTTTACGATTCTCATCTTAGTGACAATCTTGGTTCCTATTGTTCTCCCAGTGTTTGCCCTTCTGGTCATTTGAGTTGCCCCCTTTTGACTTGGCACTTTCTTCGGGACGACCACCATAAACATAACTTCTGTAAATAATGCATTTTGCTTGTTGATCATGTGCTTTTAAGCCATGAAAACTTGGTTTTAAAAATGTATTTTGCTTCTCTTGTATGCTTAGTTAAGTAAGTTGAGTTTGATTGATGTAAGTTTTTGATACACCTTGAAGTCCTAAGATTAGTACGTTTAAAGATGACCTATGGTTGATATCCATTTGCTTCAGCAACATAGAACTCAACGAGCACCTTCATGGAAAGGGCTACACATCTTGGTTGTGCAACCGCCTAATGTAGGAAATGGCTACGCCATTGTGATGAGTGAAAGCCATCATGAATCGTATATGTTTATGTTAGAAAAATCAATTTGAAAAGAATCATTAAAAAAAAAATAATTTTTGATTCAAGCCTAAAATAAAACAAAAAGGGTTTTATCGAGTATAGTTCAATAATCAAATTTGCTCGAGTTGTCAAACAGAAATGAAATAATGAGCCATATACACACACACACACTCAGATGTTGAAATCTATTCTCTTTAAAAGAAAAATTCCGGATGATAATCGGTTTGACATTTTTATGGAAATGCTTAAGATGAATAAATGTTGAAATTGTTTGCATGTTTGATTATCAAATTACTTCTTGTCACTTACTTGAAGCAAAATCTTCACACACTCACATTTGCTTATTTGGTATCTTGCAACTATACTAATTTTGAAAGAAATATGAGAGTGATTGAAAATCTTGATGTAACTCTCATTATTTGTGAAGCTTATTTGAAAATCTATTAAAATTGCTTGGTGATGTGATTGTGTGGATATTTATGTGAACAATTTTCTATCTAGATCTCAGATAAAACATTAATCAATGGGGAGCATTAAATGCTAGACTTTTGTTCTCTTTAATGATTTGTTCACATATTCTTCAAGATTGTTGTTTGTTGGCATTATATTTGTTTTGATAAATCTTAAGATGTTATGCTAATCCTTGATATGCATATTGATTTTTCAAAAATGATGTTTTGCCTTTGTATTTTGTTTATTGGTTACTAACTTGCTTTGATGTTTCCACTCATGTTTTAGGTTGTTTTTGTGTTATTATACATTCACAAGATATGGGGAAATCAAAAGTAACTAGAGAAGAAAATACAACCAAACCCATAGGAAATCCAAGTTCCACAAAACTATCCTTTAAGAAAGCTAAACCTATTAAGGCGAATCCTTTAGGTGTGATGGGAACCAAAAAACTCATTTTTGGTAGGGGGATAAATTTGTGTGATTGTGAAGGATCTTATGTTCACAATTCAATTGTTGGTAGGATTGGAAATCATGGATTGATACACTTGATGGTGTAAATCAAAATGTGGTTAGAGAATTCTACCATGAATTCAAGGAATGTGCATTCTATGAAAATCCCTTGGTGAACATTAGAGTTGTTCTTTTTAGAGTGTCTTCGGATCATATCAATAAGTTCATTGGTCTTTCATGTGACATTTCTTCGAAATTACTTGATGTTGAGTCTATTGATGATCTAAATGAAATGGGAAGAACTCTATACGAGGACAACAAGTTTGAATGGGGAAAACGAGCTTTTATCAATCAAAGTGATTGACCAAAATTAGTACATTTGGGCATTTGTTTGTTTGTGCAAATCTTGCTCCTTCAATTAATACAACCGAGTTGAATAAGGAGAATGTCAAGATAGTGTATGCCTTGGTTACCAAAAAGCCTTTAAACCTATGAGATATTCTTATAGAGCATATTGAGAGTGTAGCTTCTCACTTAGAGCAGATAAGAAACTTCCATTTCCGGAGTTTATTACTCATTTGTGTATGGCACATGGAATAAAAAGAGTTGAGAAGGATGTGATCCTCCCACCATTGGAAAGTTTTTGTGAAAAACGTGTGGCATACATGTCATACAAGGAGAAAGGTGGTAATGATACTTTGAGACTTTTAGAAGAGATTCAAGAGTCAAACAATGTGTCAAGCTGGTCTTATCTTTTGGTTTGGGCAATTCAATTGAAGAAAGATCTTGTTGCATCAAGGAAGGAGATAGTTGAGTTAAAGGCAAGAGTCAAATGCTTGGAGGAAGATAACTCTTCAAGTAAGGATTTCAACTCCAAATTTTACGTGAGATCCTTGAAGTGTTCAATGTTCTTTGGTGGCACTAGTGGCTAACAAAGCATTTGTGATCTCGAGGTATTATTATTATTATTATTTTTGGCTTCATTTTATGTCAAAAGGGGGGAGAAATATGATATGTCAATCTATCTTCTTTTGGTATATATATATATATATTTTTTGTTTTTTTGTATTTCATATGGCATGTAATAACTTGATTAGGTTATTTGAAATAGTTTGGGATATTTTGTGAGTATGCATGCATTGAGGGGGAGAATACATGTACTCTTTGTACTTAATTGCCATATTCCATTTGAACTTAATTGTTATATTCTTGGTTGAGTATATATTTGCCATATGGTTTCGTGTATATTCTTGTGCTTTCAAGCTCATTTTTAGGTGATATCAAGATAAGCTTATTTGAAGAAGTTCAAGACTTGGTGAAGAGTAGTCTAAGATGATATCTCATAGTAATGTGAGGGTGATTTTTTGTGACTAATCTTCATTTGTAATGTTTAGAATTTTGTATAAGTGTTTTGACAGAGAATTTTCCAAATGAGGAGATTGTTAGGATTTTGAGTTTAGTTGGCATTATTCTATATCAAAATGTTATTTGCTTTGTATTGTTTAGTTGTCCTAGTTGTGTAGTTTATCAAGCTTCAAGTAAAGATGGACAACGGTTCAAGCAAAGTGGTGCCTTCATTCGAGGAAAAACATTCTTGTCTACAAAGGTATTAAAACCTCTTTCCTCTTACAAAGCTTAGGCGTATACACACACAATTCATTCATAAGTGTTCTTGCATAGTTGTGTCAAATTAGTATAACACATTCACATGTTTTAATATGCTCATGTATTGATCTCATATTGCCATACATTGTAGAAATGCATATATTTGGACTATGTCTAGAAAATTGCATACTTGTGTGATATTGTGTTTATTTGTTTGAGTGTAAGTGATTTGAAGTTGAATATGTTCTTAAATGATTCCTTGTTGATTTTTGGTCATTTCGGATACTCACTCATTTGATTTCAAGTTCAAACGATGAAGTTACACAACTTTACGTTCCTTTACAATACGTTGTCTTCGTCTTCGTATATCGAGTCAAGTTCACAACCAATTGTCAAAGTTTTATAGTCGTCCTAGTGTGTAAGTGAGTCATGGTTCATAATCTGGAAGCAAATTCGAATTCCAAGTTTAGAGGCCAAAGGACAGTCGAAGAACATGAGGAGAGCGCAAGGAGAAGATTGGATGATAGAAGGCCTAGAGGAAGGCCTTCTGTGAAGGCTTGTGTCTACCATGGGAACAGAGGCCGTTCCCATGGTGGCCACGAGCCCCCACATGGCAACCACGAGCCTTTATGGGAATGGCTGAAAGCCACCTCCCAAAAGTGGGCCTTATCTCTTTAAACTTTCCCTCCCATCTCTTTTAAATATTCCCTCCCACTAACTTGTTCATTGTCAAGAAGAAAAATGTGCAAAAATTTCTCTCTAACTTTCTCATCTTCCAAATACCATAGCTTTCTCATTCGGACTCCGAATTGAGTGATTCAAGTTGGAGAATCTTCATAATAAAGTCCCCTACGTTCTCCAAAATAGGTTTTAGCTGTTTGATTGAGTTTTATAGTAGTTCCACTATCAAAACCGAACCAGATCGAGATTTCAAGGTATTGAGCCACACTTTGTGATTTCATCTTTAATGATCTTCAATTGACTTGGGTTTTCTTCTTCTATATGTATGTGTGTATTTGATGAAAGCTATTGAGAATGATAGTTTCATATTAAAGCCAATCAAGTCTAATTAGAGACAAATGTGAACTAGTTTTATATGATTCTAGTATTTCACATGTTTGAGAGTTGTATTGTGCTTAGCTTGACATCTAGGGTTATTTGTGACTTGATTGATCTATTTTATGATTATTAACCTTGTCTTGTGCTTGGATCCTTTAATTGAACAAATCTAGGATTAGCACATTTGATTTAGTGTTTAAAGCTATCTAGGATTTAATTGATTATTCATTACATCCTTGCTCTAAATACTTGCTAGAATATTCATTGATCACATTTTGTGATTCTAGCAATTTTTGGTGTATGTTTCTAATAACTTGAATATTTGCTTCATGTATATGATTTATTCAAGTATTAGCTTTGTGAATGAAACTAGGAATTACACGTGTTAGGTGTTTCACATGCTATAGATTTCGATTCATGTTGTTTTAATAACTAGACAATATATGACTTGTGTGCTCACATGACTAAGTCTATGTCTACATGAAGTGTACATGATCCATGTATTTCATATGTTCATGCATCATCTTATGTGATTGCATCTCTTAGATTCTAAACTAGAATATCATACAATGTGTGCTAATTGTTTAATTCTAATTTCCATAGCTCATATTGATCATATGTCCTAAGTTGTTTGTGCTTGCATCATTTACATCACATAGATTAATTCCCTTGTAAAAGGTGGAAGTCTTAGCTAAAGGTGTAAGGCTCTAAGTAAGTCTAAGCAAGGGAAGTCTTGGCTAAGAGGTGTGAGGCCTCGTCTATGTAAGTCCAAGCAAAATCTTGTCTTGAGGTGTGAGGCTCCTATAATTCCGAGTAAGAAAAGTCTCTTGTTGTTAAGTGATTCTTCAACATAGAGCAAGGGAAGTCTTAGCTTGAGGGGTGAAGCTTTTTGTATGTCCGAGCATGGATATTCTCTAGAGGCATGCAATGTGTTTCGGTTAGAGAATATCCATGGGAATAGGTAAGAGGGATATCCAATAGATTGTGATACATGAGAGTTGATCACATTTGAGGGTATACTCTTGTTTAACTAGTGAAAAAAAATTTATTGGTAGTTGTGGATTCAACCTGTGGTCGTTTCTTCTTCAAAGGTTTACCACATTAAAAATATCGTGTGTCAAGTTTCTCTTTCCTTATCTCTTTGATATTTGTTTACTTTACTCAAATTGATCTTGAAGACATTGTAATTGATTACATTCTTGAGAGACAAGATCTTTGATTGTCTTTGTATCTTTAATATGTACTTATACTATTGAGACATTTATAATGAATACAAGTACTTGGTAATTTGTATATTTTTGGTATAACCTCCACATGCAATTCATAGGCTATGTTTGATCTATCAATTGAATATACTACTTAATAGTCTATGCATGCTTGTTTGTGTTTATCGTGATGTTATATAAGCTATCTAGAGGGACAAACTTTTGTTTGTTTCAAGGGATCGAAAAAGGTCTTAAAACCTCGAGATCTAGTTTACACTCACGTATGAATTGCTTCTGATTTTGAAATCATGGTTCTACAAGATGATGTTATGACCGAAGGGGCTTCCAACTCTAGGCCTCCTCTTCTCAAGAGTCAAAACTATGAGCTTTGGAACTTAAGGATAAAGGCTTACATTTGCTTTATTAATGAGAGAGCTTGGATGACCATGGAAAAAGGTTATCTCTCACCAAATAAGAGTCTTGAGAATGGAACCATCGTTTCCAAGCCTAGAAGTGAGTGGACTACCAATGAGTTTGAGTTGGCAAAATGGCATCATTGGAAGATAAATGCTATTTAAAGAGGTATGGATAGTAGAGGGTAGGACTAATTCTCGGTCGGTACCTCAAGTGGTAGATAGTCTCTATTCTAGATTCAACATTGTTGTTAAAAATGATCTTGATAATGTTTGTGTAGGTTCACCCAAGACAAAGTTGGTCAAAGGTAAGTGCTCTTACCATTGAGTAAGTTGCACATGTGAGCTTGTTTGAAGATTAGTGTCAAGTTGTTAAGAAACTTAGCTAGTTAGCTTTGTATCTCTATAACTTGGCATGAACTAAGCTATCTCACATAATTGTTATGATAGTCAAAATTTGTTGATTAACTTTTGAGAAGTTGTATATCATGAAATCTATATGGTGGTAATTTTGTTAAGACATTTGAAGAAAGTCATTTTAATTTGTATTTGAGTTGTAATACTAAGTCTTTAGTCTCTTGGATTGACACACCAACAACTTGTTGTCAAGAGGACTTATAAAAATGGTGCAGACTTTACATTTTATGGAAAAAAGCTTGCGAAAGTATCTCTATATCACATTGCTTGCTTACTTGATTTTTCATCTTTTCACTCATTGTTTGCACCACTTTGTGAAGCATGTCATGTTAGAGAACTAGTATAATGTTTATATGGTTTTAATTTACATTTGCTTTTATAAGACCTTTTAGTGATAATTGTTCACATTGATCTTATTTATGTTGCGTGTTTATTGTATGATTGTTGGGTGGCAAGTTTTTGAAAAATATGGGCTTTATATTCTTTGAAAAACTACTCTATTGAAAAGTAATGATCTTAAGTAAGTCTCTTGAGAATCAAACTTCCTTGGGCTAACTCTTCTTCTTTGGCCATTGTATAACTGCCCACCACATCCATCAGGTCGACATAAGTACTCGGGCATTTCCTTCTCAAACCAAAGTGTTGCTGGTGATTTTTGGATTACGTAAAGTTAACCACGCGTCCAACAAACTTGTGTGAACTAATGAACAAATTATAAAGCAGAATCAAAAATCAATCACACAAGGCAAAGATTTTACATGGAAAACCCAAAGGGGGAAAAAACCACGGTTGCTAGACAACGGCAAGGGAAAGTCTTCACTATGAATATTTTGGGTTACACACTCAATCTCTCTCTTACTTTATGGGTATTGTTACGTTAATCCTTACAATGGTGTTTTTAGGGTCTATTTATACATGCATAGAACCCTAATTTTTGATAAACAAGTATGGAAAGTTGACAAGATTTAATAGAACTCTATTTCATCGGAATCGTCTTCATCCTCTTTCTCGCTTTGCGTCTTTCGTGCATTGAATGAGTTTGATTTCTTGCTAGATTTTGAGTCTGATTTCTTTAAGGAAGTTTATTTCCTTATTAGAGTGTGCTTCAAGATGCCTGGTTTGGGCAAGACTCTTTCTCTGCGTATTTGAGTCATGGATGCTTTAAATTTGTTATTGTCCATGTGTCGCTTAACTGGCCAACTCTCTAACCCGATAAGATCTCTTTATCCCGATCATATTACTTTTACTCGATCAGTTAGTTTTCCCCGACCAGGTTGTCTTATCTCGATCGGCTAGTTTCCCTGGCCAGATTTTCTCAACCTGATCGGCCAGTTCCCCCGATCGTCTTGGGTAAACCTGACCACGCTTTTAGATCATCTACTGGTCACCTTGGGTTGATCTTCCCTAGCTGACTTTTGACGACAAGGCATGACTGATCACCGTATTTCTTAGTGATCATGTCGACTTGTCAATCTTCTAGATTTTACCAATAACAATACCCCCTTAAATATTTGAACCGAGCATCTCGTCTTTATTCAAAAGAAGACTTGCTCGGTGATGTATATTTAATTCTACTTTTAGTTTTGTCTTCTAGCTCATTAATGCCATTATTATGTTGAATAGGAAAGTAGTTACATTCAACCATAACATTCATTTTGCCTTCTCGATGTGACATGATGACAGGACTTACGGCCACTCATTTTCGTTTCCCGCACAACACATGTCTGATTGTTGGTAGGCACACGGGCAGAGTCTTTTAGAGATCGTGCACTAACCTTTACACGCACACATGTCTTTCCAGACTTGGGATGACATCATCATTTTCAATAAATTTTGAAAAGTTTTCATTTTCCCTCTATCTTAAACTTCTTGATTGGTATTTCCCTTTTAAAATAGCAACCCTAAGTTTTTCGTTCTCACTTAGAGTTTTCCTTCGAAGCTTTTCTATTGTCGTCCAGATCAAGACTCCTTAAAAACCTTTGTTCGTCGTTACTCATCACTTCAAAGCAATCAGGTATGGACCCTATCACTCGCCATCGATTTGTTGAGTTGTTTATGCGTGCTGTTGAGATAGGTGACGAAGAGAATGCTGATGGGATTGAGTTTATCTTAAAAAGAAGTTCACAAACCATTGCTTCTCCAACTCAACTCGTAGCTCTCAACGTTGGCTACTCCTCCATACGATTTGAGTTCCAACCCCCTTAAACTAATCCTAACGTTTCTTCTGTTGATCCTTCCTTAGAAATGTTGAGGCCGACATGTGCTGGTTAGGGTAGCAAGCCTGCTGCTAGGGCTACTCCTTTGATTGATTTAAATATCCCCTCCTAGGTGGATAGGATAGAGGACATTCCTAATAGATGCAGAGCACATCTACTGAGATTTTCTACCATTCGACGTTCTTCTTTCAATGCCGAAATGAATGCAATTACAACAAGGGAGATCGAGAAATTCATTGATAGATTTGATATTCCTAACTCAGTCAAACTCTACCTTACTGGTAACCGAGCTATCTAAAATCCACCTCCGGGCATTATGGCAATTTTTGGGGCTATGCTAATTTGTGGTGTGACCTTGCCCATCCAACCTTTCATAGCCAGATTTTTGGCAGAGGTTGGGATTGCACCTGCGCAGCTGGCCCTAATTCTTATAGGATTCTGATCGAATTGTGGCAATTATGGAATAAGGTTGGTGAAACAAACCCGCCTACTCCCCGTGAGATTCGTTACTTCTACATGCTAAGCTGATTGTACAATGGGGCCATTTTCTAACTTTTGTCTCACTCTTCGAGTCACTGGATTCCTCTAATGTTTGATGAGAGACTTCCCTCCACATCTCATAAAGACCATAAAGGCTTCATTTAAGGATTTCCTTCATTGAACAAGTATTGGAAGAATAACTAGTTCTTTGTCTCGGGTGAATGGGGTCAGAATGTGCTTGCTGACACCAATCATAGGTTTTCCAAAATAGTGTCCCAAGGCACTTATTCAATACAGAGATCTAGAACAGGTCTCCCCCTAGCCTGACCAAGAGAAAAGCCATTCTGGCGCTATAAGCAGCCACAAAACCTTAGGAGGACAGAGACCGCCGTGCTGGTGGTGGAGAGGGATCTGATTAGATTAGGGTTATTCCCAGCTATCTCTTCAAACCGAAGATTTTGTATGTTTGAATCTTCTTCAGTTTACTTTTATATTTATTTATGCTTTTACAACTTTATCATTACTCGGACTTGTTTCCAATGTACGACAATGACATTGTTACGGGTAAGCAAGCCAAGAAGGCGAAGGGTATAGACAAAATTAGCCAGAGGGATGCTGTTGAACAGACGTCCTAAAGAATAGCTCCCCTCGAACAAGACTTGATGGAGCACACCTATGTTCCTGATCCCAACACTTCTTTAAACCCTATTGTTCAAGCATAGGTGAAGGAAACTGTCGCGCCTCTTAAGGGTCCAAAGAGGAAACCAACCAAAGATACTGTAGACAAAAAGGTTTCTAAAACCACCATTGGTACTTCTGCTTCAAATGCTCCCTATCTTGACCATCCAATGGATGATACTGAAGAAAAGGTGACCAAGGTTGGCAGCGTGTTGTATGCGCTTGGTGACAAGGTCATAATAGATGATGCTAATAAGGAAAATGTTGATCAGGGGACTTTGAGAGATTCGATTTCAAGAGAGAAGCACTCGAAGAGCAGGTCGGACCGTCCCTCTGCTGCAAACACCTCTCCACGGGACTCGCGAATGCAATCATTAATCCCTTGTTTTTCAGAATTCCTGAAGACAATACAAAAAGACATATATTTTACAAGTTCATACTCGTTGACACAGATTCTGTTTATATTTCTGAAGTTTTTGACAAAAATGATCCATCCATATTGATTTTTCTAAAAGTCAAACTTTGCAAAATTATCACTTTGGATCAGTTGGGTGGAAACCTAAATAAAACAATCAAATTTTCAAGGCATTTTCATATTTCTGAATTTTTCTACTGGGATTATATTGACGCCTGGACCAAAATGTTTTACAGACAAAACTGAGGGAATTCCCTATCCTGGTTTATCTATTTTAAAAAAGGATTTCCCACTCAATTTGCCATTTTGGTTCCTCGAGTAGTGGGACAAGTATGGTCTAACTATTGATTTCCTTCCCGATGTATTTAAAAAAGGTTATGACTATTGGACTCAATATATTGACAAGCCCTCGGATTGGGACTTGTTCCCGAATCTACTTTTGTTCTTCAAGTATTTTAGTCTGACATGGATCATATTGTTTGAATACAAGATCAAAGACAAATTGGTAGGAAATGTTAAAGTTCCCTATTTTGGGAGACAAACAAAAATCAAATGGTAGAGGGATTTGAACACTGTTGACCATGGCAAAGACAGTTGCTAGATTGTTTGCAAATAATCCTAATTCCTGCAAATCCACAGACCAATCAGAAATCCTCATGGCCAAATCACAGACTCAGGCTGTTTTTGAAGAAGTCTATGACCAGCCTTTCCCAGAAAGATTCTGGATTAGAATGACAACATGACCTAGATGACCCTCTTAGTGAAGATGACCCCACCGATGGCAACAGTTATCACTATAAGAAAATAATACCTTTCTTGATAGTTTTTAACTGTCTAGAAAGGTTTCCTTGATATTTTTTAAACTGTCAAGGATACTACTGTTAAGAAAGCTGACAGTTATTCTTGACAGTTTTTAACTGTCAAGAATAACATTTTTTTTTCCACCACCTCCGTTCCGGCCACCGGCAGCCGCCGTTCGGCCACCTCATTGTCATTGGTGAGAGTTGAACTTGAGACCTCAAGTTCAAAGATTGTAAGTCTTTACCACTTGGTTACAACTTCTGATGTGTTAACAATTGAACAATATTTATATATAAACTATATAAGTTGTTAGAAATAAAATAATAATAATAATAATAATAATAAAATAATAAATTAAAAAAAAAAACCTTGCTAGATACATTTAAATTTATTGAACTAATCAAAATTCTAATTTCTACGACAGACATATATTTAAAAATATTTATTGAAACTTTTAATAAAATTATATTTTTTAAAACATATACAATCGAGTAATTGGTCAATACTCAATGGTCACGTTTAGTTACATGGTGGAATGGTAATCAGAATGGTAATAGAAATGAGAATGAGAATGAGAATGAAAAGGAAATGAAAGGAAAACTAAGTTTTTTGTTTAGTTGGAACTTTAGAATTACTCTCTGAATTAGTATTATTTTGTTTGGTTGACAACGGAACAAAATAGAGTTAACTGTATTTTGACCAAAATACCCCTAATTATGAATGTATAATAACATGATATGTTATGGATAATAATAATAAAATATTAAAGAATATTATATATATATATAATTATATATTATTTAATATAATAATATATAATATATAATACATATTATTGATATAATGTATACATATATTAATATATTAATATTATATATGATATATGTAATAATATATAATATGTATAATAATATAATATATAATAATAATATATACAATATATAATAATATAATATATAGTACATATATATATATAATATATATTTATATATCATTAATATAATATATAATAATATATTATTTTTGGAAAGGAGCTGAGGGTATTTTCGTAATGGAGTTGAGGCATCTGAGGGTATTTATGGAATATAAATTTTAGTTTGGAATGGAATGACTTTCCATTGGTTTTTGGATGGAATGCTCATTCCACCAAAATGATAGAATCTCCATTCCATTGCATTTTAACAAACCAAACGAATAGAATGATTTTCTTTCCATTCCATCCAACCAAACATGAGCTATAAGAAACTCGTGACATCAATTGTAATAAGCATGATTTGGAATTCAACTCTCACTACATGAGAGATATTTTCAACATGAATCTTGCAATTTAATCAATAAATGTAAGACTCAAATTACTAATTTATATGGGCAATTGGTTTATTAACATATCTCTTAGTATGAAACAAGAGGGTGCAAAATAAATATACAATTTTTTTAAACAAAAAATTGAATTTTTTAAAAGTAAATGATTTAAAAGTAAATTTATTAAATTTATTAAATTTAAAATTTTACTTATCCAATATCGGCTTGCCTAAAAACCGATATCTTACTGTAAAATAAATCCATATCGAGATTTTGTTTGATGTTGAAAATAGGAAGTAAAAGTTTTAAAAGTCTATTAAAGATAAATACCTTAATTATAAAACATTCATAATATATAATATAAAATACATAATATAATATAACTATATACAATATATATAATTTATAATATATATATATATATTATACAATATATATAATAATATAAACACAAATTTTCCTTCCAGCTCCAATCCTAGTGCTCTTTCTGTGTTTCAGGCACTAATGATCTAACCAGTCAATACTGAAGATGACATCCTGATCCATAGCTTTGAAGCAAATGGATCTCCGATCTACACTGATAAAATCAATGATCATTTCATTTGGGACGACAACCCTAACATGTGCGATGCTGACTGCACCTGTCGTGACTGTCTACCAGATCTCACTTCATGTAAAACTGTCTACAAACAATACAAACCAGATGATCCAGAAAGCCCATGGATAGGTTTAAAACTTACCAAAAGGAAAGCTCTTCCAATTTATGACAGAGCTTTACAAATCCTTCGATCAGAAGGTCTTTTACCTTTACCTGCCAATGTTACTCTATCTTTGCCTCCACATATACCCTGTTTTATGGCTTCTAACTATGACCAAGACTTCCCTCCTCTGGAACCCTCTTTAAACCCTAAAAGGAATCGGTTTTCCAGACCTTATGTTCAAACTTCTGAAGTCTTACCTGATGGTTCCCTCAAACAGCCTACCCAAGTTGAGCAAGTTCTTAATTAGCAAACTCACAATGCCAAAGTGCAAAATAGAGTTCTCAACTTTGTTGATCAGAAGATCGACCGGGTCACACACCATGTATCTCGACATGAGAATCAACTCCAAAGTCTCGATACGGTCTTCCGTGATATGTTTTCTAATCTTCAAACCCAGATCGCCAAACTTGACATTGTTCTTCACCGTTATATCAACTATGGATATTTCGGCCCAGAATTTGATAAAAAAGAAAGAGAAATCAGACATCTCAAAGATCAATTAGAACAAATGAACAGAGACCACTTATTCTCCACTACTTCCAAATTTGTACCAAAACCTTACTCTTCTTCTCAGTCTTTGTTCTTTCCTACATCTCCTCCATATTCTCCTCCCTTCAGGCCTCCACACACTTCTCAGTATTTCAAATCCATTGGTGAATTATTTCGTAAATATCCTTCGTTATCCTCTCCATTTTGGAAACGTACTTCCAAGCCCTCTTCTTCCCGACAGAGAAACAAACAACCTACTCCACCAATTGACCTAATACTATATGCTTTTCAGCATCCCCTCTATACTTCCAACAGATTCCTTCCATCAGACGAATCAGATGTTGACACCTCGTCAGACACCTCTTCCCAATACTCCTCTCAGTACACCTCTGACGTCGTTACCACAACCACATCACATCATTCTGATTCAGCTGAAGTTGCTGATCTCACAAAAGTTTTTATGGCCTCTCGAACAGATCTATAGCCGTCCACCCAAACTTATGACTCCCCTAATGAATCCTCAACTAAACCTCCGCCTATTATTGAAGAACCACCAGATCACCATATCCCCGGACAACCTCATGGATCTAGACCTACTAATGGTCCTTGGTTTGATCTCGGAGATTCAAACCCAGACTCATGGCGTAAGAAGATATCAGAAATGAGTGCTTGGCTTGACCTCCAAATGGCCAAATCTGAACACAATCAAGAAGCAATCCTCAGAGAATTCGTTTCCAGATTCACCGGTTCTCTTCGAGATTGGTATCAAGCCTTTAGAGAGTATCGACAATTACAAATTGTCCGAGCAGCCTCAACCTCTGTAGTTATTGGCATCATTTTCAGAGAATTTCTTGGAGATCCTGACCAATTCTATAAGCAAGCTAGGCAAAAGTTCTTCGAGATGTGCTGTTGCTCACTAAGAAAGAAAGACATCGATCTTCATTACAAACGCATGTCTAGCAGATATCACATCCTTGGAGGTATCAATGACCAGAGTCTCAAGAATGTTTATGTGAATTCTCTTCTTGCCGAGCTCCAAGATGAATTACACAGAAAAATAGATTCCTCTGGCAGACCCTTCACTGACATCACACTAGGTGAAATCCATATGTTCACCCTAAGTGCTTTAGAGAAACTTTGTGCCACTCAAAAGGTTTTCTTTAAGATGCTCAAAGAAGGAAAACGGTACGAAGTCCAATGCAAACAACCTTCTTACCAGATCAAATGCAAATCCTCAGAGCAATGCATTTACAAGACCAAGAAAGACAAGCATTTTCGGTCTACCAAGCGAAAAGGCAAGAAGAAGTTCAAATTCTTCAAGAAGAAATCCCGACATGCATGAAATAAGTCTCAGAAAAGTTTTATCTGCGGACAAAAGGGATATTATGCAAAAAAAAATGTCCTAATAAAAAGGCTAAGTCTGCTAAGTTAATCCAACAGCTAGCAGATGATATTCTATCCGACGCCGATATTGAATCTATCTTCTCCAAACAAGACCATGCTGATGACAATACAACCTTTGTGTTACAAGCTGAAGATTTCGTCTCCACCATTTCCGACTCAGAATATTCAAGTCTCTCTGAGACTGATTCTCTTCCAGTCTCCTACAAGGCAACCCCTATCTCCCTCCAAGCGACGCACTTTGATGCACAACCAGGACCTCAAGTCCCAATCCAAATACTTCCTGACAAATATGCCAATCCTGTTGATACCATTGCCTACATTGACACTGGTTCCATCACTACCATGATGAATCCTAAGGTTCTTCCTCCTGATGCTTGGAGGTCTCATGTCCGATATTTTAAAGCTGCTGATGGGAAGATATTCACGACTAATCTGATTACAAAAGCTAAGATTGGTCTCAAGATATTCCCATCATATACCCTTTGGACACATGTCATTGGAACCCCACTTCCTGACAAAGATATCCTCATTTGTTGGGATGCTTATTGTCAGTTCAAGTCTCTTCGGATTCTCCCTACTGGAATCTGATACAAACAAAACTTCAAAGCATTCTCCAGTATTCCAAAGATCTTTCTCTTTTCTGACATCAAACCCTTTTTCCAGACAATTCAACACAAGCTCTTATAATTATGTACCAACAGTCATGCTGATTTCCATCATCCAAATCCTTTATGGAAAAATCCAGATTTCTTTATTACGATTCCTTTTAAGCTCAATGAAGATGTCAACCCGACAAAGGCCTCTCATTCTAGAATGTCTCCTTCCGACCTTCATATGGCCAATGCTGAATGTGATGAACTACTTAAGCAAGGACTCATTGAACCTACCTCTTTGCCCTGGGCATGTCAAGCTTTTTATGTTGACAAACGAGCTGAACAACTTCGGGAAAAAAAGATATTAGTCATTGATTACAAACCCCTCAATCTCTTTCTTAGGGATGACAAATTTCCAGTTCCTAGGACTAATACTTTGTTTTCCCAACTCCCTGGTGCTACTATCTTCTCCAAGTTTGATCTCAAAGGAGCTTTTTGGCAAATTGGTATTCATTCGGATGACAGGTACAAAACAGCGTTTTGTCTTCCTAATGCCTAATATCAATGGACAGTTTTACCCTTTGGCCTCAAAACTGACCCTTCATTATTCCAGAAGGCGGCCATCACTAGGATCTTCCATCCTATTCTCCACTCTACCCTGATTTACACTGATGATATCTTATTATTCTCCTCTGATGAAGATTCTCACAACCATCTCCTTCATCAATTATATGGTCTAATCAACTAATATGGAATCATGCTCTCTGACAAAAAAAGTTCAATAGGACAAACAAATATCGATTTCCTGGGCGTGCACATTTCAAATGGAAAATACCACCTAGACCCTCATCTAAGCAGCCAACTATTAGAATTCCCTGATTCCAATTTGACTACAAAGCAAGTTCAACAATTTCTTGGTATAATCAACTATATCAGAGATTTTCTGCCCTACGTGACGAGATATACTTCGGTCATCTCAGCTCTTCTAAAGAAAAATCCTCCTTTTTGGGATAGATGTCACACGGATGCTATTACCAAACTCAAAGAGTTTGCCCAATCTCCTCTGGCCCTCACTATTCCATCCACAGGCCAACTCATCCTCTAGTGACACATGTTGGGGGGCTATTCTCATTGAAGAAAAGGATGGACAAAAAAGTTACTGTGGACATGCTAGCGACCAATTCGAAGATGCCCAACAGCACTACCACACAATCTACAAGGAGATTCTCGCTATCAAAAATGAAATCCAGAAATTTGATTTTCATCTCAGGACAAAAAACTTTATTGTTGAAATGGACAACTCGTCCTTTCCTAAGGTCCTCGAATTTCGAAATAAGATTCCTCCCAATCCTCAACTATTGAGACTAAAGGATTGGTTTTTTAGATATGATTTCACTATTCGACACGTGAAAGGCCAACACAATATAATAGCTGATATACTCTCTCGACCGTCAGCTATTCATCTCATCACCTCATACGGCCCTATACCTCTCATCCTCATGGCTACATCAGCATCATCCTCCTCATTCTCAAATCCTACAATAAGGTCTTATCCACCAGAGTTGCTAGAAATAATTCCTCCTGATACACAACCTTCTCTTGCCCGTATCCAAGAATTCTCTCACTTCCATTTACAGACCTATATGGCCCAGATCCAGAGCCAATGAGTTCGACATGAATTTTCCAACAACAACATGCTATTCCTAGATCCTTTCTTAATGCCTCCCTTTTACTTTTTCACCCCTCAGGTTTTATGGTTTCTATGGTGCATGTATGTACTCCACCATCATGCTGTCATTTTCCCCCTCCAAGCCTTGTATGGTTTTGTCTATGATCCCTCTCAGAAAGATTCTCTCCTCATAACTTTCTTAACCTGGTTCAATTCCTTTTCCTTTTGGCAGTCCGAACTCACCAAACTCATGGGTTATCATAATCTATGGAAACTTGATAAGGAATCTGCCTCGGCGGTTTCTTGCATTTGGATATTCCATTGACCCTATCGTTTCAACCCTCACAAGAGACTTCTTTGGACGTCAAACGTTTGCTATGAATAGCACACCACGTATGATTATGCTAAGCTATACCCTCAGAATCTCCAGATCTCATTGCTCAATTTCCTTTGCGACGTTAATGAAGTTTAACCCCATCAGTGTTATATTTTCCCTGATGTCATCAGAGACCCTGGTCTAAGTTGGCATCCATTCCAAGACTCTGTTCCAGTCCACCCATAAAACCCCATCGAGTGTGACACATGGCCTTGTCACATTTGTGGAGCTGAAGATTCGGATGACGAATATCTACCACTTGCAACCTGTCAAGCCCGTGACTTTGTCTTTGCCTTATAATTATGCATGAAGAACGTGGGTGTTTTATTTTCTTATGTGTAATAATTACATATGTAACACAAGTGTGTTTTAGTGTATACATATGTATAACGTGTGTGCTTTATTGTGTCGGTAGCTGTACTATTATGTTGGTCATTTACATATGTAACACGAGTGTGCTTTAGTGTATACATATGTATAACGTGTGTGCTTTATTGTGTCGGTAGCTGTACTATTATGTTGGTCATCTTATATGCCACGAGTTTGGCATGTCACTGTAAATTCATTTGGATGTTTTCCATCATCTCTTCTATAAAAAGAGATGATATCTCTTTGTAAAATCATCGAAAAATAGATATAACATCTGTGTGTTTCAAAATCATGAATTCCTAAGTATTCTCTCCTTCTCTTCAATATTTCTTTGTGAGATAATAAACAGCCTGTAATAGTCCTAGTATGCTATGTGCTTGCCTCTAGTTGAGGATCCTGCACATCAGAAATGAGATTTTGATTCTTTGGCTTAAGGTCCTTAATCGTCCTTGACAAATTGCTTTGTGAGTACCCTGTTTAGACCATGAGAAGGTCGCCAAGTGGGGAAAACACTAATACTAAAACAAGGGCGGTTTAAGGCTCCCTACCACCGATATGGTATCAGAGCCTCTATTCTTGGAGTCTAGGAAAAGAGTTAAGCTGTTTTGAATCAAATAAAGAAAATATTGAAAGAAGGTATTCTCATCTTATGGCAAACACGACAAGCACTTCCTCAGCTGTTTCTAATCTAGATCCTGTTCGACTTTCCTCTTCCATCTCTTTACCTGCTTCTGTTAGACGAACCCAGTCTTCCAGAATCCAAAACCTTGTAGAATATACCCATATTCCAGAAGCCGCCCAAATAAATGAAACCTCTCTACCACTGCTAAATCCCTATACTATTTTCAAGCGAAGTAGATCCCTTGCTACACGAATCGACCATCTCGCCTGTTATAGATCTCCTCCAACTAAGGAGTACATACAATCTACGGCTCTTGACAACTGCTTGGTCTCAGCCACTTCGGCTGAGCAGTATGTTGATCTCGAAATAAGTCAACCTCGATTGATCATTGGATCAAAGAAGGTTATTCTCACCTCCATATCGGAGTTGTCAGAATCATCCTCACTCTACATGGCAGAAAAGGATTACCTTTCACTGCTCGTGTTGCTCTCCTTAACACCATCTACAATGAAGGTATTCTCATCTTATGGCAAACACGACAAGCACTTCTTCAGCTGTTTCTAATCTAGATCCTGTTCGACTTTCCTCTTCCATCTCTTTACCTGCTTCTGTTAGACGAACTCAGTCTTCCAGAATCCAAAACCTTGTAGAATATACCCATATTCCAGAAGCCGCCCAAATAAATGAAATCTCTTTACCACTGCTAAATCCCTATACTATTTTCAAGCGAAGTAGATCCCTTTCTACACGAATCGACCATCTCGCCCGTCATAGATCTCCTCTAACTAAGGAGTATATACAGTCTACGGCTCTTGACAACTGCTTGGTCCCAGCCACTTCGGCTGAGCAGTATGTTGATCTCGAAATCGGTCAACCTCTGATTGATCATTGGATCAGAGAAGGTTATTCTCACCTCTATATCGGAGCTGTCAGAATCATCCTCACTTTACATGGCAGAAAAGGATTACCTGTTACTACTCGTTTTGCTCTCCTTAACACCATTTACAAGGAATATGAACATGCAGTTATTGGTATTTGTCTATCTACGCTCCATGCTGGTAGTATATCAATCACATAACTACCTTAATTTCAATATCCCTTTGAGAGATGCTAACCTCTACAACTGCCTCAAAATACAACTTCAGATCTTAGGAGCACCCATGCTGCCAAATTCTTATATGGCAACTCTCCATCACCAGATCGCCTACCGGCTTCAAGATCATGCCCTTGATCTCCCCATTCCTGGCCATAATGGTGATATTATCTTCATCAAGGCTGAACATAAAGATGAAGTTCCCACCATCATCCAGATTCCAAAACAACTGCCTCGAGACAAACTTAAAGAAATCATGCCTCTTGAATGGATCACAAACTATGAGAAGGCTTTTCAGAACACAACTCCTGTTGTTGCTTCTGACACCAAATATATCAAGGAAAATGATGGCTCCATTAAGACGGTTTATTATTATATTATACAATATATAATAATATATTTTTATATATAATATATATCATTTAATATAATAATATATAATATATAAATTTATATAATATATATTATTTCATATAATAATATATAATATATATAATAATATAATATATAATAGTGTAATATATATAATATATATTATATATTATATATAATAATAATATATAATATATAAATATATTATATTATATATTTATATTATATATATTATGTAATAATATAATATATAAAAATTGTCTTTTTTGACAGTTAAAAACTGTCAAGAATTTGTAATTCTTGATAGTTTTTGAAAACCGTCAAGAAAAAACTGTCAACGAAGATGGTTTTTCTTGTAGTGGATGTTGATTTCAAATGCGACTTGACACAATATCAGATGTTTTAGCCTCACGAAACTTATCCTCAGATAGCATTGGATCGACTTTTGGCTATGATAACAACTAGGCCCCCACCTGATTCGGCTCTTATTCACAAGACCAACCGTCGGTATAAAACGACAATACAAATAGTACTAGACAACCAACTATTCAAAATGACAATAATTAAAATGTAATTATTAAAGCTTAACCAAGGTTTAGTCTACTAAGGTTACTAACTGTCCCCAATAAAGGAGTCAAGGAATGTTGTGTAATGCTTATCGAGTTGTTGGGTGTAAGTTTGGTGTTGTTTTATTTCCATTATTTTTAATTGTTCTTCAATAGTTATTGAGTATTCATTGGTGTAATCGTTCTATTCGACAACAACACCCATTTGTTGTGAAGATGAAGGGACATTAGGTGATAGGTTATTATCGAAATAAGCAAAAGGAGTGCATCTGGCACTTTCATCGCCTACCATAACAGAGAACGTTCTATTTGGAGGATGAGACAAGATTTCTTCGGCTAATTTGGATTTGTAAATCTTTGTTTTGCCTTTGTCAATAACAAGACATTGTTATTCTAATTGTTTCCTTTTTTCATACCAAATACAGAAGGTTATTTCGTCGTTTAAAGTTTTTAAACAATGCATCCATTTCTCATAGAATTGTTTTCGTTTTTTAATGGAATATTTTCATTCAAATTTCTCTCTTTCATCGCCTACCATAACAGAGAACGTTCTATTTGGAGGATGAGAAAAGATTTCTTCGGCTAATTTGGATTTGTAAATCTTTGTTTTGCCTTTGTCAATAACAAGACATTGTTATTCTAATTGTTTCCTTTTTTCATACCAAATACAGAAGGTTATTTCGTCGTTTAAAGTTTTTAAACAATGCATCCATTTCTCATAGAATTGTTTTCGTTTTTTAATGGAATATTTTCATTCAAATTTCTCTCTTTTTTCTTTGTGGATTGAGAGATGATATTCATTCTTTGTGAAGAAAATCATAATCAATTCCACTAGACATATATATTTTGCTGCCTAGCTCCTGTTGACAGTCACATCATCTATTGTTTTATTCGGCCACATGTGTTATTTTATATGAAAAACAATTGCCACTCTCGGCTCTCATGTGACTTTCCTGAAGCTTCAGGACTAGTGCAATAATGTATGTAAGGCCCACAATGTCTTCAAGTCTTCTTGTTAAAATGTTAACAGACGTGTCATTTATGTTTTCTTTCTTTCAACTGGATCGTCTCCACCTCAATTGGATTCATATGATGAGTGATGACCAATGACTTGAGTATATAGCGGATAGCGGATAGCGGATAGACTCTAATCTCCTCTTGAGTAAACATTGTCTTAAATAAGCAAATCCAATAACACTAATTAAACAATTAGGAAATGCATATAGCCGCTAAGAAAATATTATCATTGGTATATACAAGATAGATTCCATTGCTAATTAACTTAAATTTTTCATCATAATATACACCCCGATATATAAAATTGTTGCATATCCCGTCGTAGCTCGAGTGGTATACATCTTAATCTCACCATACTCATTTTACATGTATGTGTGGTAAATTTTCACCTCAATGTTGGGCTAGTAAATACATCTCTTGGTTGTGGGAGTAAATATCTAGTATGTGGGGAGTTCTTTCCGAAATGGTATGGAAGTTGATATCTTTATGTCGTAAGAGTAGATATTCAGATCCCAGATATCTAATTATTTTATTTGTAAAAGAACTTTTAGTTTTTGCTACTGAAAGGTATATTTAGCTATATTCCAAAAGCATTACTTTTCATAGCCCATAGATAGCTGCTTCTACGTTCATCCATGAAGATTAGACAGACATGTTTACCACCCGTGAAGTGAAGAAAATTTTAAACCTCACAACTCATCAAGAGGACAAACCATAGAAAGTGCATGTTTTAGAATATTAATTATTCTTCACCTGATATGGATGCAGCTGCACTGTAATGTGATGAATCTGTCTTCTTAATCGGTGCAAAGACATTTATTGTACTGGAAGAGATAGAGAGAACTTATAATAAATGCATATGATTCAAACAAATTTCTAATGAATTTTGTTGTAATACTAATGTGTGATGGTAATAGAGAGCCTTCATTCTTTCTTTCCAGAAATCCCTATCAAATGGTACAAATACATGAATACAAGAGGAGTCTTGCCTGTCCTTAAATCATTTTACCAGGTACAAATTCTAATGGTAATACAAATCGTGACTTTAATATTTATGTTTTGTAAACTACAAAAAGCTCAGGAAACAAACACAATTCTCAAAGTTGTATCTATCTATAATAGTGGGTAGTCCAATGGGCACACCCTACATGAAATTTGAGGCTACTCTACAAGTCTCGTGAACCAACAGAGACCCATCCCCATTTGTAATCTTATACTTACAAAGGAACAAACTAAAAAACAATACAAAAACACCTGTCAATTTTGAGCTGTTTTGGTGATTACAATTCACCGCTGCAACTTTGCAGTTCACTAGATTTTGGATTTTCCATAATATTCTTTTAGACCTTAACCTCTCTCACGTCTAAATCTATAAATAAAGACTCATCAGCTTAAAAAGCTTAGGCTGTTTGTGTGAAAGTGAACTCATGAAGATGTCTTGGTTTTTCATAATATTCTTTCTCAGTTTTACAGTTAGTAATTTGGAGGCTATACCTGCTGATCAGAAGAAGCCTCCATCTACTGTTGTTGTTGGTACTGTCTACTGTGATACATGTTTCCAGGAGAATTTTTCAAAGTCCAGCCACTTCATTTCAGGTTCAGTTCAACATATATATTTGGTTTGATATTATTTATTTTTTTTTTTTATCTACTTGTTGAGATTTTGGGATGAAATATTTTGTGGGATTTTGTTTGCAGGTGCTTCTGTTGCTGTAGAATGCAGAGATGGGACTTCGAAACCGAGTTTTCAACAAGAAGTGAAAACAGATGAGCATGGAGAGTTCAAGATTCCTCTGCCTTTCTCAGTTAGCAAACATGTGAAGAAAATAAAGAGATGTTCAGTGAAATTGATAAAAAGCAGTGAGCCAAATTGTGCAGTGGCCTCAACAGCAACTTCTTCTTCACTCCATTTGAAGTCGAGAAAGGAAGGAACTCACATTTTCTCAGCAGGTTTCTTCACCTTCAAGCCATTAAATCAACCCAACTTGTGTAACCAAAAACCAAGCCTTGAAAATTCGAAAGCACTTGAAAATCCCAGTTTTCCACCTCCAATTCAGGACCCAACTACGCCTGATCTTCCTGGAATTCCTCTGCTACCAAAACTACCACCATTGCCTCAACTTCCGAACCGTCCAACAATGCCTGGAAAAACCATACAAACGAAACCTGAACAACTTTCCAGGTTAACTCAACTATCTGACCAACTATTGCCACCGTTGCCTCTCCCACCAGTTCCAGGGCTAGCACCAGTTCCAGGGCTAGCACCAGTACCAGGGCTACCACCAATTCCTGGGCTACCACCAATTCCTGGGCTACCACCAATTCCGTTGATTCCTCCAGCTGCTTCATCTCCATAGAAGGCTTCTCCTAAACTATTTCTATCTTTGTATAACTTCTCCAATAATAACTTTCACATTTTGCCTTTTTTTAATTTTTTTTTAATTTTTTTTTGGTGTAAATTATGGTGTATTAATAGGGCATTTCCTGAAAAATGTGTAGTATGTTTTGGAGTTATGTATTGTTCCTGTCACCTATAAAAATAATAAAAGTAGGAGATGATATTATTGTACTTAGAATAAAGCTAAATTCATAACTTCTACGCTTTTACTCTGTAAATTCTTCTTGTTCATTAAATTCAGCATTGTTACATTCAAAAAAAAAAAAAAAAAAAACAAATTTCCAATTGACAGTCATGTCACTTTATGTAAGTTTTTTTTAATAAAACTGTGGGTAGCGTATGAAATTTAAATTCTGAGCTTATGAAAACCAATTTGATAGGAATGTTTAAATAATAGAGAGTTGAACGGTTTAAGCTCATTATTGATATGATCAATATTTGTTAGGCTTGGTGTACCTTAGCTATATTATTTATGTAGGATATGGTATGTGATGGACGATTATATATGTGTGGGTTTGGTAATAATATGAAGAGTGATGATATTTGCACTGTGGAAATGGTGGAAAGTATCACCTTTTCCAACTCATTTGGTGACTCTATGACCGGTTTAATAACTTAAGTTTAAAAGACACCTATTATGGTGAACTACCAAAATTGCCCTTAGATAATCATTTATGTTATTGTGTTTGTCTGGTTCTCTCTCCACACTTGCAACAAAAACGATAACGGGGTTAGTCTCTCTCTCTCTCTCTCTCTCTCTCTCTCTCTCTATCTCTCTCTCAATACAAATAGAAGTTCAAGATCCAAACAACTGGACGTGCTTCATTATAACAAGGTAATATTTCGTGTAAATACTTCTTTTCATTTGTTCACATTTTCATTGTGACAATTGTGGATCTCCGAGACTTTGTCACCTTTTTCCGAGCCTTTTTAAAAATCACTAATCGAGCATTTTCATGTCTTGTCTGAGCCTTTTCATGTCTTGTACGAGCCTTTTCATGTCTGCTCCGAGCCTTTTCAAAAATCAGTAATTGAGCCTTTTGAAGTCTTGTCCGAGCTTTTTCATGTCTTGTCCGAGCCTTTGCAAGTCTTCTCCGAGCCTTTTGAAGTTTTCTCCGAGACTTTTAAAAAATAACTATTCGAGCATTTTCAAGTCTTCTTCGAGCATTTTCAAGTCTTCTCCGAGCTTTTTCATGTCTTCTCCGAGACTTTTCAAAAATCACTAATCGAGCCTTTTCAAGTCTTCTCCGAGCTTTTTCATGTCTTCTCCGAGACTTTTCAAAAATCACTAATCGAGCCTTTTCAAGTCTTATCCGAGCTTTTTCATGTCTTGTTCGAGCCTTTTGAAGTCTTCTCCGAGACTTTTAAAAAATAACTATTCGAGCATTTTCAAGTCTTCTCTGAGACTTTTCAAAATTCAGTAATCGAGCATTTTCAAGTCTTCTCCGAGCCTTTTCAAGTCTTTTCCGAGCTTTTTCATGTCTTATCCGAGCATTTTCAAGTCTTCTCTGAGACTTTTAAAAAATAACTATTCGAGCATTTTCAAGTCTTCTCCGAGCTTTTTCATGTCTTCTCCGAGCATTTTCAAGTCTTCTCCGAGACTTTTAAAAAATAACTATTCGAGCATTTTCAAGTCTTCTCCGAGCTTTTTCATGTCTTCTCCGAGACTTTTCAAGTCTTTTCCGAGACTTTTAAAAAATAACTATTCGAGCATTTTCAAGTCTTCTCCGAGACTTTTCAAAAATCACTAATCGAGCCTTTTCAAGTCTTCTCCAAGCCTTTTCAAGTCTTTTCCGAGCTTTTTCATGTCTTCTCCGAGACTTTTCAAAAATCACTAATCAAGCCTTTCCAAGCCATCTCCGAGCCTTTTCATGTCTTCTCAAAAATCACTAATCGAGACTTTTCATGTCATGTCTTCTCCGAGCCTTTTCATATCATCTCCGAGACTTTTCAAAAATCAGTAATCGAGCCTTTTCAAGTCTTCTCCGAGACGTTTCAAGTCATCTCCGAGACTTTTCAAATAATCACTAATCGAGCCTTGTTAGGTCTTCTCCGAGACTTTTTATTGAATTACTAATCGAGTCTTTTAAAGACTTTTTCGAGACCAAAAATGTCTTTTTCGAAACTTTCATGTATTCTTCGAGACTTTGCTAGTGTTCTCCGAGCCTTTTAAATATCCTCACCCGAGCCTTTGTAAATGTAATTTATGAAAATATTTTGTACTCTTGAGTTTTTATTAATAGTTTTGATTAATTTGACAGCATCATGAATCGGGTTAGAATAATAATATCTTACAACGGTCAATGGGAGCAACTACCCGACGGAAGTCAGAGGTTTGTTGGATCCGATAACAAGGGAATGTATGTGTCAAAGAATATGACTTACGAAGAATTGGTGGCGATCGTGCATACCATTGTGAAGTATGATGTAAACAAATTCAATGTTGATCTGGCATCAGTATCAATCGTTCCTGGCAGTACATGTCGTACATTTATAAGAAATAACGATGATGTTCAGTTTATGCTAGGGGAAGATCGGGTGATCCCTCAAGTATGTGTAAGTCTAACTCAGAGGACACCTGGAGATGTGATAGAGAATGATATTCCTCCTCCTGAAAATACCCAACAATTTGGATCCTTTAGCGGTAGCAACCAACTATATCCCCAAAGGAGTTTCGCCGAAAGTGGGGAAAACATGTGTGGTGTCCCACCGGTAGCGGTTGACCAAGTAGTTGAACCTCAATTTGGCGATGTGTTTGGTTGTCGAATTGAGCAGTACAATGAGATGAACAATTACCCGAACCATGAGGTGGATAATGAGGCAAATAATGAACAGGTAGATGATCTAGAAAATGTGGATGAAGAGCGTACACAAATTCAAACACAAGGAAGACATGTACAAGGAGTTAGTTGCACTGTACCAAATATGCCTGGGACTTCCGAGGTCCGACATAATATAACTGTATCTGATTCTGATAATACGATAACGTGGGTTATTCCGGAGCAGATTCATACTCGTTTGGTATTGGTAGAAGCAGCACCTTGGCAACGCAAGAACCTACATGCATGATTTATAAAGGTCAATTTTTCCCGAGTAAAAAGGATTTGAAGAGGCTAGTTGGCCTTTTTTCAATGCGGGAGAACTTTGAATGGAAGGTGAAAAGGTCTAATAAGACAACGTTACATCTAGTTTGCATCATTGACAACTGTACGTGGAAATTAAGAGCGGTGAGGAGAGATGAAGGGACTTACTTCCAAGTCAGAAGTTTTGTCAACCAGCACAGTTGTCCTTTGGAGGAGGTTCACCATCGCCACCGACAAGCTAGTGCAGTCATAATCGGAGAAGTCATTGCACCTAGACTTCAACAACATGATGGTCGTCTCATGAGTCCGAAGGACATAATCGTCGATATGAAAACAATGTATGGCATCCAAGTCATGTACAGTAAGGCACATGATGCCTTGCAATATGCATTGTCCTTGACCTATGGAACGCATGAAGAAAGTTTCAAATTGTTACCATCGTTAGCGTACATTTTGGAACAGCAAAATCCTGGCACAATCACCGACTTACAATGCGCAGACGATGATACATTTTTGTACTTTTTCATGTCGTTAGGGTCCTCAATTAGAGGTTTTCGGAGGTGTATGCGTCCTGTGATTGCAGTTGATGGTACCCATTTGAAGGGAAGATTCGGGGGTACAATGTTTGTTGCAACTGCACAAGATGGAAACGAACAGGTGTATCCAATTGCTTTTGGGTACGGTGACTCAGAAAACAACCTTTCATGGGAGTGGTTTTTGGAATGCTTGAGGGGTGCCCTTGGTCATATAGATGATCTGGTTTTCATTTCCGATCGCCATGCAAGCATTGAAGCGGGGATTTCTAAAGTGTTCCCTTATGCAACCCATACTATATGTTGCTGGCATTTTGGTGAAAATATGAAGAAGCGATTCCACAGAAAGGATGTTGCCGACATAATGGATTCAGCAGCTAGGACGTACAGTGAATTCAATTATAACAGGCACATGGAGGAGTTACATAGGCTGCACAAGGGTGCATTCGAATATGCCATTGCTGCCGGTCCACACAAGTGGTCTCGCGTACACTGTCCCCAAAGAAGGTACAGGCTGATGACCACAAATGTTGCTGAGTGCATAAACTCATGCCTAAAATTCGCACGGCAACTGCCAATGATGACACTGGCGGAGTTCATTAGGAATATGCTACAAAAGTGGTTTCACGATCGTCATGCAGCTGCACGGTCCATGCGTCATCAACTGACCGACGCAGCACATCTTGTGATCCTAAAACGTGTCGAGAAGTGCAATTATATGACCGTAAATCCAGTTGACTGGAACATATTCTCCGTCAAATTGAAGGGAAACCAATGGACGGTTAACTTACACTTGAAGACTTGCACATGCAACAAATTCCAAATGGACCATTTCCCATGTTCTCATGCACTCGCAGCGGCAAGGTACATGAGATGTTACAGTTAACGATTTATATTATTTGGGTTCGTGAATCTCATTGTTTTCATTGTTGTAGGGAGCGAAACTTGGATTTCACATCTCTGTGTGCGGACTACTACAAGAGAGAGACATTTATTGATGCATACTCGGTTCCTATTATGCCTGTTGGCCATCCTTCTTCATGGGTAGTGCCATCCGACATCGCATCTCGGGTGGTTTTAAATCCAAAGTCGAAGAGACAATCAGGTCGCCCGATGGAGGGTCGACATGCCTCGTCTTCGGAGAGGACAACCACACAGTCGTGTAGAAGATGTGGACAATCAGGACATAATAGCAGGCGGTGCTCCAACCCACCGATGGTTAATGAAGGTCCCAACATAAGTGTTCCCGATGAATACCGTCGCAAGTGCAGCATCTGTCATTCAATTGGACACAACAAACAAACGTGCCCTGAGAAAGACTCTACCGTGGAATGAATGGAGCCATTGAGGAAGGCGATCAAACATAACAAGGCAGTACAAGAGGAACATGTCTCCAACTTGATGTCTTCCAACATCGTCCAGACGTTGGGAACCATGCTCGATACAGTTGTGTTATGAGACCGTTGGTTATTATGCTTTTTTATGTTGAACTATTATGATATATTTATTGGTTATTCGTTTAATGCCATACTGTATCTTTTGTTATAGTGTCTACAATTCATTGTATTGTTTATGGATTTCAATATATCAAATGTGTGTTCAAGTGTTAATTGCAAACAACTAAATTTTTTTAAAAAATAATTTCATTTCATTACTCAAATGTTATGTACATCAACTAAATCACTAACTGGAAGACCAATCCTTTGAGTTACAATAAACCTCCACAACCATCTTCTCTCGGATGGTGCCCATTTCGTTTTCTGACCAGTCGAACGTATCCCAATTTGCTGCCAGGTACTCTATCAATCTCAAAGTATGGGCACCACAGTTACCACTGCAAGTCACCACATAAACAACCGTTAGAATTGAATGTTATTAAAACCGATTAGGATAAAATAAGATCTTTAAACAATCATACCCTCTATCATGTTGGGGTACACGGTCTCTAGACACAATGTTGAGTGGAAAGGGCTTATTCTACAATGTATACGTCATATCGCCCCTCCGTCTGCGACCGTGAAAGTCCAACGCATGCAGCATCGACGGTAAAAAATATCGTAAGCAAGCGAGCTGCAATTTTCTATGGCGAAATGGTACCTCTTGTCTGAACGGGTCCATCAGGTAAATACTCCCTGTTGTGAGGTCGACGCTGGCTAGTGCCCAATGCGTACGTCCAAGGTTGCAAGGAATCAAAACCTGTATGTGTTTCAACAAAGTGTTATCAATGGGAAATTTATTTAAAATTCAAATTCAAACAATGTAAATAAAACACTGACCACGTCAACTTCGTTCCATGGTTTGGTTCCTACCGGGACCAATCCACGTACCACCGCAAGGTCCTCAGCGGACCACTGATGCTTGAACATAGACCAACTGCGGCGGGGTTTGTCGGCCCCACTTCCCATCAATCTCTCCCAGTCATTCAATAACCATGACTGTACAAAGAAAATTTATAAAACGTTAGATAAAAGATGTACGAAACACATAAATAGATGTTCAAAAGCCGTACAAATTAAACACTTACATAGAACTGTGAATCCAGTATGTTGATCCTCGGACCGTAGACAGTGGAGTAATATCTCTAACGCTTCCGCAGAATATGCAAGTACGCGTCCATATGCTGACAATTTCAACATTTTGTATTGTTAGCATTCTACTATTTCAGAAACATCTTATACACAATGTTCAGGTAAGGACCATACCGTATCCTCCAACTCCATGCTGTTCGTTTGAAATCGTTGGAACCAAGGGACACCAACTGGCTCGAGTAGATCCACATCACGCCTGCATAATTTTTGAAAAAGTTATATAAGAAAGTCGTTTTACTTAGCAGTTTCAAAATACAAAATAATTTTTGTAATATTTGAGATTATACTTACAATTCCCAAGTCGAGTTCCTCTTATAGGCTTGGTACGCCGCAAGGTGGTCAGGATCTATCAATGCGTGGGGCGCCCATACATGTGCTGGTTGTGGCCTAATCCTTGGCCTCTTCGGCCGACAGGGGTCAGTGTATGGGGTCCGCTGCTGCCAACCTGCCCTGCGAACCCGATCCTGACGTTGAAGGGGTGGGGTAATCCAGTCCACAGAAAGGATGTGATCCACTGGATGGCTGAGTTGTAAGGAGGAACTCTGTCCCCGTGTATTGCCTCAAGAGGTGCGATGTGTTGACGGACTATGTCCCCCTGTATCGCCTGTAGGGGTGCGCTGTACATTGGAACTATGTCGCCGTCGATCGCCTGCAGGTGTAAGCTCTTTGGGTGCACTGAGACTGGGGATCTCTGTCTCTGTGGAATAAATGAAGGGGTGCTCTGCACCAGGATCGACCGGAGGGGTGTGCTGTAAGGAGGTGCTCTGTACCAGTTCTTGAGAATGAACAGGTTGGTCTGGTAAAACCTGCTGAGGTTCTTCCTCTATCTCCATAGGTGTTGTATCAGTACCACTAGTACCACGAGTAACCTCCTCTCGTGGTGTCACACCAGGCCCTTGCTGATCACCCTGATGACTACCTGTCCTCCCTCTGGGACTGAAGTCTCGGTGTCCGTCTGGGTCATCGAAGGGTGGGTCATCGAAGGGTGGGTCATCGAACCGTGTACCTCGAGTACGGGCGTGCGACGTCGAACCCTGAAGCCCTCGAATCAAATCTAGCAACTCCTGATGCTGTTGATCTCGTTTCTCATTACTCTTTCGCACCTCCTCCTGTAACTCGCGTAACGCATCCATTAGTTCAGTATACCGACGGTCCTGAAAGGATTTCGAAATTGTCAGTACTAAAACCATTCACTCGATTGAAATTAAATAATACGGTAAAAAGAATTATACGTACCTCTGTTTGCCCTCCAACGCCTCCTCGTGAGTCATCTCCAGTTCGAGAGTCATCTCTAGTTCGAGGCTCTCTAGGCAACGTGAATCGAACCCGCCTAGTCCTCGCAAGACGAATATGACGACCGTCCGAGTCAGAACCCTCCGTATCACTGGGTTCGAAAGACGGACCCTCAGTGTCACTGGTTCCAGCAGTTGTATATCGTTCGGGGTCAGAGACGGGAACAGGTATATCACCGAGATCAGCCCTCGAAATACCGTTCAGCCCTCTCAGTTGCCGTCGACACCAATTTCACCCTCGCAAACATCTGAAATTGCAGTTAGACCATTGTAATTGTATACATACTAATAGTTATGAACATAAAATATATATATATATATATAGATATTTACACTTTCAAGGAAAATGCTATTCAACTTCTCCCCCCTCGGTCGCGTACTCAACTCCCATTTTAGAATTCGGGGGGAGAGCTCGATTTCCCTCCGCTTCCCACATCCGCTGTTGCCAAGCTCGGGGATAACCTCGAAAGCAAATATCTACAAAACAGCTAAGAACGATAAGAATCCAATACAATACATAAGTCATATGAAAAAAATAACAAATTCAAAATTCTCACCAACAGGGCGTGCGTTAGCCCATATATGTTATATGTCTCCGTGGTGTGTACATCAACGCCCTTTCGTCGCTGGCGTTGTTCAAACCGCCTACGTCGACCATCCAACGCATGCTTGAAACCGTATATAGACCGCCTATACACGTGTGCACCCCACGGGAACGCATCAAAAGCGTCCAAGTCCTCGACTAGGCGAAACTGCCATACTGGAACTTTCTCTCTCTCGTCCAACCCCATCAGTATCCAGTTAAGCATATACAATAAGCAAAGCTTAACCGCATCGTACTGCTCAGAAAAAACACCAATCCGTAGAACGGCTTTCAGCTCTGCATACTCGACCTCATCTCGACCCTCAAAGTACCGCTGGTGTATGCCATTCTCTACCATATCATAGGTCGACGTGTCAGGAAGTTCTCCGAACTTCAATCCGGTGATTAGACAAAACTCAACCTTTGAGAACCGGACCGAATGCCTTCCTAACAAAAATCTCATCTCATCTTCAGGCCCATCGTGATGCAACTCGCGAATAAGCAACCGATGTACAATGCCAGCTGAAAACTTCATCCCACGATCCATCCGAAGGAGGTGTCCAAAACACGACTCAGTATACCGACGTCGTTCTTCGATCGCAAGATGTTCAGGTACCTTGTTAAGTGCGTTGTCGATATCTGTAAGGTCATCAAAATGGTCATGTCGAGTTATTTTCCCCGAATACCTTTCTTCCTCTGGAGTTTTAAGCGAATCTTTTAGTTGATTCCTCATCTGCATATTGACATAAAAAAAATATATCTAGTTAAATAAAATAAATAATATAAAAATGAAAGGTTTCGGACACTAAATGAAAAGTCTCGGACACTATATGAAAAGGCTCGAAAACTATATGAAAAGGCTCGGGCACTATATGAAAAGGCTCGGAAACTATATGAAAAGGCTCGGACACTATATGAAAAGGCTCGGACAATATATGAAAAGGCTCGGACACTATATGAAAAGGCTCGGAAACTATATGAAAAGGCTCGGACACTATATGAAAAGGCTCTGACAATATATGAAAAGGCTCGGAAACTATATGAAAAGGCTCGGACACTATATGAAAAGGCTCGGACAATATATGAAAAGGCTCGGAAACTATATGAAAAGGCTCGGAAACTATATGAAAAGGCTCGGAAAATATATGAAAAGGCTCGGACAATATATTAAAAGGCTCGGAAACTATATGAAAAGGCTCGGAGACTATATGAAAAGCTTGGAGATTCTAATTCTAGAAACCTATTCATATTCCTTAAAAGGCTCGGATTACTATTTAAAAGTCTCGGACAATGTTTTAAAAGGCTCGGATCCTATTTTAAAAAAGTCTCGGAGCTCCAGTGCTCGGAAAAGGCTCGGATTACATGTGAAAAGCTCGGAAAAGGCTTGAAAACCCAGAACTTCATCGTGTTCAACAGAATTTTTTCATAAATTTAAACCCTAGCCTAATCAAACAAACCTAATCAACAACAGATCACAGCATTGCAAGCAAACCGAAACAACCACACATAACAATAAACGTCCAAACCGGCAACCCAATTATAAACTACCCCATCTTATGACATCCCCATCCCTATTAGCTCCCTTCTTAGACAAGCTATCAGCATAAGTATTGGAAGGTCTTGAGCAAAAACGAACCGTTATAAACCCATGAGTCCTCAACAAGTCCCGAATGACATAGATCAATTTGATATTAACGACGCTTCCATAGGAATCAGAATTAATCCAAGTAACCACCGTCAACGAATAACTCTCAACTTAGATTACCTTACCTTGCAACATAGGATTCGACACACACAAAGAAATTTCCCTATTAATCACCATGAGTTCAGAAGTGATAGCATCCTAAGTTCCAACAAAAAGAGAATGGAATTAAATAAATGGTATTCTTGGCATTAAGTGAGATTTATTTACGAATTATAGATTTTTTTAAAATTTGAATGGGCTGCTCTTGCGAAAGGGGTGTAAATACTGTTTTTTAGAGGTGCAAATATCTTCTCTCTAATCCTGTTAGGATATATTATGGTTCCTTTTGGGATGTAGCCTCCAATTAGGATTGTGAATCTTTTATTGGTTAGGATTCATGTAAGTAACAATTTATATATATATATATATATAAGTAACAGTATATATAATCTGTTATGGGTTAGAATGAGTCATCAACATTGTAAAATTGTTTGGATTTTTTATGGTTATTTAAGTTTATAAATCTACAATATTTATTAAGTTCAATGTTTTCCCTGTTTTAGTAGTCTCTTTGGAGACTTCAAAACCAATTTTATATAAAAATTTATGGTCACAAGACCATACAAATGTCAGTTTTGAAATATATTTAAACCATTGAAAAATCAATCTTTTGAAACTAAACTCTTAGCTCCAAACAAACATAGCACATCTAACACATATCAAACAACATGCAAACAACAAGAAATTAAATGATAAAATGCAATGCATGGTCATACAAATCAAGTGTGTGAGTGTGTTAGAATGATGGCCAAATCACAATTGAATGATGTAAGAAGCCCAAATATCAATCTAAATGCTTAGTGCATGAACATATGAACAATGTGTGTGTGTATAAGTGTTACACAATGATGCATGGAAACAAATGATGTGAATTGTTTGTGTGTGTGCATGCAGTTGCTCAAAGATTCAAGAACACAAATATGCTAATTGTTTGTGTGTGCCTAGGATTTTTCGAGAGCTAAAGCCAAGCTAAGCTTACTTTTACATACGATCTTCGGAAGCCTTCGAACAATTGAACCCACTGAAGCTTGAGGCACGAAACCTACTAAATAATTCTACTCTAAAGTGAATTATAAGAAAACAATTTTGTACATGGAATCCAGCCAATGATGAAAGCCATATGTTCCCAGAACTAACCTTTGAAAACATATGTCCTTACATGGCTGTTGTTTCTTCCATTTGGTGGTCGATGAAGCTAGGTTGAACAGTGACTCGTGGTTTCTAAGGGTTTCCCGATTGATTTGTCTATGCCCCAATTTTGTAAATTTCATATAAAAATAGGGTCAATTTAAAATTTTTGAATCTCTTGGGGCCAATTTAATTTTGATAAATATTGGGGCCAATGTTATATTTTGATGAATATGAGGGAACTTTTAAAATTTAGCAAAATTATGGGACAAATTTGTAATTTTAAAAATTTTGTGCGAATAATTGCAGTTAATTAATATATAATTATTGGGATTTTAGATGATTATGCTTCTACATAGTAGACTAATCATTTCATTTTCATAATGATTATTGGTTTGTGTTTTTAAAAAATATTAATCATAAAGTTTTTTGAATATTCTCGTAAATTAGATGATGTTAAGTTTAAAGTTTGTGTTGGCTTGATTCCATGTCAAAATACTCCTTGCTTGTAATTGTTTAGTATCCTAAGTGATTCATATGGTTTCGAGTTTCAAGGAGAATGGCGACTTTCCGAACAAGCATGTCTTCAAGAGCTTGCTTCGTCATCGAATATTTCGGTGTTGAGACATTTACATCTTCCAAGGCTTGAGATACGCACACAAACAAATTATGCATTTATGTCCCTGCATCGTTTTGCAATATTTTGTTTTACACATACATTCACTTTGCTGTGTCTATAGGCATTTGCACTATATTGATTTTAGATTCCCAATTGAAAATGTTCTGGGATTTATTTTGTTGAAAAATGTCTACTTGAGAATAGCTTGCACGCCTATTAATGGTGGCCACGGTTCGGTTTGAAACCGACGGTTTCGGTTTTCAGGTCCCCTAAAACCAAGCCAAAACCGTGGCTCACGGTTTGGAGGCGGTTTGTAACCGCCAGTTTTACGGTTTCGGTTTTGGTCGGTTTCGGTTCTGGACGTTTTCGGTTCATTTTTTTTCTTTCTACTGAGATAAATCATAAAGATTGGTTGTAAATATAAAATCTTGCCAAATAATAATTACAATTGAACAAAGTTTAAAATAAAAAAAAATAATTATATACATTTTCATTGAAGTATTTAAGTATTTAACGATGTTTAAAAGAAAAGAAATTCACATTTATTAATAAATACAACTTTACAATTTCACAGAATAAAAAAATATATAGAGAGAGATTGGCCTTGAAGGCTTGAATTCAAACAAACAATATTACAAAGTAACAAAGTTAAAATTTAAAAAAAAAAAACAAAAAACAAAAAACCAAAAACAAAAAAAAAAAAAAAAAACCCGGCATTGCACTGAATTTTTACCACAATTAAGCTGCCTACATATCCTCCACCAATGTGGAGGAATCAAATGCCACGTAGTTCTTTTACCTTTAATGAGATGCTTGGTGCTGGAGTTTGGAAGTTGGAACAGAATCTAGTCTTCTCTTTCTGTGCCCGTGGTTTGGTCATCTTCAAATAAGTCGTTCACTATCTCCGACTGGAGTTCTTGTTGTCTGTATTTTGTCTTTGTCCAATCATCAACACACGCCAGCATTTCAAGTAATTACGGAGACATAACCGACCGTCTTGGTTCCAAAATATTTTCACCTACACTAAATTCTTGTTTCACAGCAACGGTAGAAACCGGCGTTCTAAGAATATTTTTGGCAATAATAGCCAAAATTGGATAATCCTGTTGATGAGTCTTCCACCAAACCTGGAGACTAAATTTTTCTTCTAAAAATTCATGAGTGTCTTCTAAATATCAGTCAAGCTCAGAGACAGATGAGAATGAAGTTGTTCTTAATTTTTTTGCTCTTTGGAAAAACAGTTGATCCCCTAAACCCTTTAATTGAAATTTTGTGGAAGTACTAGTAACACCAAATGTGGGTTGGGTATGTGAAACCAGCATGTTCAAAGATGGACCATATATTCTAAGATATTCATCGTATAATTCATAAAGCAAAGTCTTAACAGAATCATAATAATGAAGAGCATCAATTTCTAATCCCAAACATTTGTAATAATGAATTAAATAATCCTGCAAACTTTCTAATTTAAAACATGGATCAAAACACAGTGCAAACAAATAAATATTTGGAATCTCCCCATAATAATTTAACCTTTTTGTTTTCATGGCAGCAACACATGGACTCAATTGAATATCAAATTCGCAGTCACTAAATGCATCAGCAATATTAACACTTTGAATAAGAAATAAATGAGTTATGGGATAGTAAACATCATATAAAGCATTGGTAGCATTGTTAAAAACACATAACAATTCAAGAATTTTTATATATGCATCTCAATGGTTCAATTGAAGAGAAATTGAAGGAACGTTATAAGTATAAAAGAAATTAATAATTCTTTATATTCAATACTTTCATTAAGCAGCTTATAAATAGAATTCCAACGAGTGGTAATATCTTTAAAAAAAAAATTTGGGACGCATATTATTCTGAGAGCAATATTTTAACCATTGTTTCTGGATTTTGTTATGCCTAAAAATATAGTTAATACTATCTCTAATTGGTCTAATAAAAGTAGAAAACTCTATTAATACAGTTTGAATACACAGATTTAAAATATGACATGCACATCTTTAATGAAATAATTTACCCCCAAAATAGGGATTGCACAAATCTTGTAACATAGGAATAGATGCGGTATTACTTGCAGCATTATCAAAGCCAATAGCAAAAATTTTGTTTAGGATATTATACTCTTGAAAAATGATTTTAAGGAGTTGAAAAATATTTTGAGCTGAATGTGAGTCATCGAAAATATGAAATGCAAGAATTCTTTTTTGCATGTCCCAGTCATTGTCTATATAATGACATGTGACACCCAAATATAAATGGCTACCATAATTGTTGCTCAATATGTCGGCACATACAGAAACTCGACCTTGAAATTGATAAAAAAAAAAAAGTTTTCAATATGTTTTTTTTTCTTTTTGAAAATGGCATTTAGTGTACATGTGAGAGTGGATCTAGGAACACGTTGTATTGTAGGATTTAATGCATTTTGACAATAATTAACGAAACCTACTTTCTCACCAAAACAAAAAGGTAAGTGCTCTACTGCAACCATTAATGCTAATTCTTCCCTGTTTTTTTCAGACGTATAATGAAATAATTGATTACCAAAGGTTGTGTATCTAGCAATTTGGGCTTGGTTACTAGATTTCTCTTATTCGGGCGGGTGACTTCTTTTGATATGAGCCCAGTACGTGCCATATCCAAAAGATTTGGCAATCTTGTATGATTTGGAGCAGTAATTGCACTGGATATGGAAAAATCCACCATCTAACTTTGTTTTCTTCATATGCACTCTGAAGAGGTCAGACTTCATCGGCTTTTCTTCTTCACCTTCACCTGCAAAAAAATCATCTGAAGAGGTTGGGGGTCAGATAGATTTTCATTAATATTTGGGATATTGGGATCGTCGTCGAGTCCGTCGAATTCAGGAATTATTAGAGAGGGATTAGGACTAGAAGGGTGATCAGATCCAAATCGATCTTGAAGGAACCCGTGGTAAGATCGGTGGTCGTAAGTGACATCACCATCAACGTGTTTCCAACAAGTTTTGCATTGGACCCTTTTCTTTGTTCAAATTTCTTGAACCATCTCCTCCACTTGCCATTGAAAAATTAATAATACAAAAAATACGGATATATGTAAAGCAAATATTGTTGGAATAATAGTGGTAAGTAAGAAAAAAAAAATAGATTATTGAAAAAAAATATATTGTTGAAATAATGGTGGTAACAAGGTAACAATTTAAAAAAAAAAATAGATGTTTGAAAAAAAAATATTGTTAATCAATTTGATGATTGAAAAAATTGATGATAGTAAAAAAATACAAGAAAGAATTTATATGTGAAATGAAAATTAAATAAAATTGTAGATTGTAGAGAGAATTGAGAATTTGAGATTGAGAGATTGAGAGTGGTGTGAAGAATAATGAAGGGGGGTTGGGGGCGTATTTATAGGATTATAGAGAAGGGTAGGTTTGCAATTAGGAAAAGTTTAGGGTTAAAAAAAAAACTTATTGTGGCCTTTGGCCTTAGGCAAAGCAGGGGGGCATATTTATAGGATTATAGAGAGGGGTAGGTTTGCAATTAGGAAAAGTTTAGGGTTAAAAATAATTATTGTGGCCTTTGGCCTTGGATAGAGCAGGGGGGGGGGGGGGGGGGTGTATTTATAGGATTATAGAGAGGGGTAGGTTTGCAATTAGGAAAAGTTTAGGGTTAAAAATAAATTATTGTGGCCTTTGGCCTTGGGCAAAGCAGGGGGGCGTATTTAGAGGATTATAGAGAGGGGTAGGTTTGCAATTAGGAAAAGTTTAAGGTTAAAAAAAATTTATTGTGGCCTTTAGCCTTGGGCAGAGCGGGGGGAGGGGGGGGGGTGCGCGTATTTATAGGATTATAAAGAGGGGTAGGTTTGCAATTAGGAAAAGTTTAGGGTTAAAAAAATAATTTATTGTGGCCTTTGGCCTTGGGCAGAGCAGTCAACAAAGCTGTAGACCGCCAGAGGGTGCCATTGGCCAACGACTATTCTTTTTTCTAAAAAAAATTGGTGCCACGTGTCAGACATTCATTGGTTTGATTATTTTTTTCAATAAAACCGGCGGTTTAACCGTCGGTTTTACCATTTTGGTTCGGTTCAACAGTAAGTTTTTCAAACGGGCTGCCATATGGCAGCGTCTGATTCGTCTAGAATTAATTAATTAATTTTTTTAAACCGGCGGTTTAACCATGATTAAAACCATCGGTTTGTACCCGTTTTTTAACCCCTCAAACTGAAACTGTAACCGTAACCGGTTTGACCGGTTTCTGATCAGTTTTGATACTGCCAATTCTGGTTCCAGTTTTGTTGCGGTTTTTGGCAATCTGGTTTCGGTTAAACCGCCGATTAAACCGAAACCATGACCACCTCTAGCGCCTATTAACTAAGAAACTATAAAGACACAGTGAAAAAAGCTTGCGCGCCACATCTGTTGCACGCTTGCATGTTCTCGGTGCGTACAGCACTTGCTACGCGCTACGCGCTATGAAATGTGCACGACGCGCTTGGCTTGCGCACAGCGATGGCTGCAACACTCGTAAATTTTCATTTTGACTAAGATGATGATAAGTTGATAACCTAAAGTGATTCCTAAGATATTATGTTAATCTAGAATTCTTTTAAAATTCTTGAAAGAAACTCTAAGGGCATGTTTGGCACATAGGATTGGACTAGGTTTGGACTAATATCAGTCCAATCCCATGTTTGGAAACACACAGGACTATTAGTCCAATCCAGTGGGGCCCATTATTTTAGTCATTTAGTCCTACGAACGCTAGACTAAATAAACCTAGTAAATTGTTGGGTTTATCTAGTCCTATGTTAGTCAAGACTATTTTTTTTAAAACAAAAAAACATTAATAAAAAAATAAAAAACTTTCTTCAGAAAACAATCATCATTAAATATTTTCTTCGATCCAGAAAAAAAAATCATTTCTTTAATGATATTGAGTTGTTGGAGACACTGTACTGAAATTAAAAAAAAAAAAAAATCATCATTAAACGCTGGACTGAGTTGTTGGTAGAAGAGAATAAGTGAGAGAGATATTGTTGGAGACTTGATACTGAGTTGTTGTTGGAGAGATGGATTGAGTTGTTGGAGACACTAGAATGAAATAAAAACAATCATCATTAAACGCTGGACTGAGTTGTTGTTGGAAGAGAAAAAGTGAGAGAGATGTTGTTGGAGACTTGATACTGAGATTGTAATTGGAGATCTGGGAAAAAAATAATTTTAAATGATGTTTTTGGAGACGGTACTAAGTTTATAAGAATTTTTTTAAGATGGTCTGGGTTGAAGAATTGTGACCGATTGAAGTTTTTAAATATTTCTTTTATATATATATATAACCAAAGAAGATAAACACGAAAAAAAAGAGTAAAAGTAAAAGTGAACATCTGTTTGTGAATTGATAGCTTTTTGTTTTTTAATTAAAATATTTTTTTTAAAAAAAGTTTCCATTTAAAAAAATAATAATTCAATCCTATGTTACTCCAAACAAAACATGGTATTAATTCAATCGAGTATCATGTCTCTCGAAATATAGCATAGTATTAATTTAGTGCAATCCAGTCCAATCCAGTCCCATCTAATGCTAGTCCCATCTCAATCCAATCCAATCCCATGAAATAGTCCAGTCCAACCTAGTGGTGGCAAGGTTCCGGTTCCGAATCGACGGTTCCGGTTCCGGTTTTACAGAACCGGCGGTTCTGAACCCTTTCTTTTTTTAAAAAAATAAATTTTAATTTAAAAAAAAAAGACTTCTAAGTTGTAAACTTGTAATAATGTAATTTTAAATAATAAAATAAAATAAAATGTATAAATGACAAATTATAAAATAAACAAATGACAAAATACAAATTACAAAAGGAAATTAAAATAAAATAAACAAAATGTCAAATTACATATTACATATTACATTTCATTGGATATTTGGGAATTAGGTCACCCGAAAATCGAAAATAACATAAAATAAATAAATGATAAATTACAAAATTAAATTAAAATAAAACCAAAAAAAAATGTAAAGTTATTAGCCTTGCACTTAATTTTCACTACAATTAAGTTGCCTACGTATCCTCTTGGGGGATTTAGAGGAATCAAAGGTCACGTAGTTCTTTTATATTTTATTGCAGGTTTGTTGATGACATGGACTTGTGATGACGTGAATACGTGATCCACATCTTCTATTCCTGGCCCGTTGTACTTGTCTCTCCACTTTCATGTTCGTCATCTTTGAAGAAATCGTATGTTATCTCATGTTCGATTTCTTGTTGTCTATATTGAGCCTTTGTCCAATTATCCACACAAACCTGTATCTGGAGTGCTTTTAGAGTCAAGCATGAACACCATTCATCCAAGATATTCCCCCCGGCGCTGAACTCTTGTTCCACCGCCACTATAGAATCTGTTGTTGAAAAAAATATTTTTGGCTATGATAGACATGATTGGATAATACTTTGCGTACTCTTTCCAATATTGTAATATATTAAACTGTTTATCTGGCGTATCTTCTATAAACTCATAAGAATCATTTAGATAAGATTCAAGCTCAAAATATTTGTCAGTGCTTGATGAAGAAGAAGATCTAGGTTTTTTGGTTTTTTTTGATAATAGACTATATCCTAAATTCAAAAATCCAGAGGATGATGATGTGGGATGTGCAGTTTGTGTTCGTGTAACATCTAAGTTGAGTGAGAATCCATAAACTAAAATATATTCATCATATAAGGAATACAATAATTTCTTAATTCTATTATAATATGCATTAACATTATATTCTATGTTTAAACCTTGGAGGCCATAATAACCATTGAGATAATAATAAAAATGTACTAATTTACATGTGGATCAAAAATCATGGCAATCAAATAAATATCTTGCAACTCATGATAATAACGTAACCATTTTTCCTTCATAGCATTAACGGCTTACCCTATTTCTATGTCGGATTCACAACAAGCAAATGCACCAGCAATATTTAGACTTTCAATAATAAATAAATGAGTTGTAGGATAATAAACATCAGATAAATTTGTTGTAGCAGTATGAAAAACTTTTAACAAATTGAAAATGTTGTAACAAGCATCCCAATGAGATTTATAAAGTTGAATGTCAATAACATGAAATTAAATAAAATAAACTAATAAATCTCTATACTCGTAACTTTGAGCAAGCAATTTATAAGTAGAATTCCAACGTGTTGGAACATCACGAGAAAATCTAACGGCACGTCTACCATTTTGTTTACAATATTTTACCCATGCATTCATTATAGAAGAATGTTTCCATAAAAACTGAAGGGCTTGTTTAATAGGTAGAATAAAATGATTAAGAGTTTCTAATCATTTTTGAACACATAAATTTAAAACATGGCATGCACATCTTTGATGAAAAAATGCACCACCAACAAATGGTTTGTATAAATTAATTAAAGATGGAATAGAAGCAGTATTGCTAGAAGCATTATCAAAACCAATTGCAAAAATTTTGTTCTCAATTTTATATTCTGAAAAAATAATTCTAAGCATTCTAACAATATTATGAGTAGTGTGTGAATCATCAAAAACTCTAAATGCAAAAATTCTTTTTTGGATATTCCATGCATCATCCATAAAATGGCAAGTGACACTCAAGTATGAATGTGATCGCCAATGGTCAGTGCATATGTCGGCACATACGGAAACACGACCATTATATTTTTCAAAAAATCTTTCTAACTTTTTTTTTCTTTTATATAAATCTTTTCAAGTGTATATACAAGAGTGGATTTAGGAACACGACATGCAGCAGGGTTTAATACTAGTCGATCATAATTAATAAAACCAACCCTTTCACCAAAACCGAATTATAAGTGTTCTACTGCTACCATTCTAGTTAATTCTTCCCTATTTTGTTCATCAGTATAACGAAATAATTGTTGGTTAGGAAAAGCATACCTGGGAATTTGTGTTTGTGACCTCGATATGGTCTCTGCTTCTGGATGGTTTGGTTTGAATATGCTTCAGATAAGTGCCATATCCTCCGGATTTGGACCACTTATATACTTTTTTGCAATAATTGCAAGCCGCTACATAGCTTCCATCTTCTTGCCTAACTTTCTTCATATGTTTGACGTATAGATCAGATTTGCTCTGTTTCGGATCCGGTTCGTCCTCATCTGCTTCCGATGGATCAAAATCATAATCCGAAGGTGTATCAATATCAGACATATTTTCTGATTGGCTTGTCAAATTATGGCCGGGGGGGGGGGGAGGGGATGGCATTATGATCGGGTTCTGAAATTATTAAAGGGGGAGTAGGAATGTTTAGGCCTAGGTCTTCAGCATAGGCCCGACATTGCAGATAATCGTGATAGGTGGTGTCGTTATGACCGAGATTATCGACCATTTGACCCTTACCTTTCATTGAAATCGAACGCCTAGGATCGTCACGGCCGTGACCCCTTCCATTTCCACCAATTGCCATTGGATTGGACGGAATAAATTTGGGAGAGAAATATTGAAATAGATAATTGAAAACTTAGAACTTAGAAGAATAATACTATAAAGTATAAATCTATAATACTATAATACTATAATAGTAGATTAGTAGTAAGTACTATTATTGTAAGTACTAAGTAGTAACTAGAAATAAGATAAATTGTAAATAAATGAAATTGGAAACTTAGTATTTAGTAAATACTAAATAGTAATTGGTTATTCGGAAATTAAATAAATTAGAAATAAGATAAATTGTAAATAAAATTAACTGGAAATAAAATTAATTAGAAATAAAATTAATTGTAAATAAAATATATTGGAAATAAAATATATTGTAAATAAAATTAATTGGAAATAAAATTAATTGCAAATAAAATTAATTGGAAATAAAATTAATTGCAAATAAAATTAATTGTAAATAAAATTAATTGCAAATAAAATATATTGGAAATAAAATATATTAGAATTTTGAAAATAAAATTAATTGCAAATAAAATTTATTGGAAATAAAATTAATTGCAAATAAAAAAAATTGCAAAATTAAATAAATAATAAAAACCTTGGAAACTTGGAGTCTTTGAGAGTTAGAGACTTGGAGAGTGTTGGAGACTTGAGAGTTGAGTGTTGAGACAATGAAACTTGAAATAAAAATTAGAAATTTAGAATTAGAGATTTAGAGAATTGAGAATAGAGGGAATTGAGAGAATGAGAGGAAAATAAGAAATTGGTGTAAGAAAAAATGAAAGGAGAGGGAGGGTATTTATAGATAACAAAAAGAAAAAAAATAAAATTAAATTAAAGGGGTGGCTGTTGAGACCCAACAGCATGCCGTTGGGCCTCAACGGTCCAAAAAAAAAAACAGAAGAACCAGCCGGTTTGAACCTAACCGAAACCGTCGGTTCCAGGACGGTTCGAACTAACCGGTTCGTTAAACCTTAGAACCGTAACCTAAAAATTGGTTCCGGTTTCGGTTTTTCCGGTTTCGGTTCCACGGTTGGAACCGAAACCTTGTCAGGTCTAGTCCAATCCCACGCATCACACGGGGCCTAATTTGATTGAATTCCTAGTTACTGCTAGAGTTTAAACTCCTAACTTTATTTAGCTCTTTATTTAATTCCTAACTCTATTTAAAACTTTTTAATTTATTTAAGTGTGAGTTACAACGACTCATGCTCTTGGATTCCTAGTAATTGCTAAGGCTATAAATCTTAAAGTTAATTTAAAGTGTGCGTACGTTATAACAATTCAGCATTTAAGAAAAACAAAATAAAATATTAGTAACATCATCCTTCTTTTCCGGCCAATCTAAATACTGATGCAGCGGCAGACATGGCATTGGATTACAATGAGAGATGGGATCGCAAGAAGGCTAAATGATTTTTGCTAGTCCGGGCGTCGGAGTTGGAATGGAATGAAACTTTCAGGGTTGAAACGAATCGTCGAGATCTTTCAAAGTCACAATGTGAGGCATGCCCTTTTTCAGCCAAATTTCATCGTTTAGACCCTAAAATTACCGTTTTTACCATCTTAGGAAAGTTTAGTTTTCGCAATAAGTTGAGTTTTCCAAGTCCGAATCAACTTCCGTCAATACTGGCTTGCTTAGAATTCTTAGTTTTATCAGTTTCCGCATTTATCTCAAATTTTCCTTTTTTGGTAATTTTTGTTAATTAGGTCGTTTCCTTGCTCAATAAGGTTTCAGATTAGAGGTTTCGGATTAGGGTTAGGATTTGCTTACTTTAAATAGTCATGTGAGCCGAAAGGTTATTCAGTTTTTGATTAATAAAATTATAGATTTCTCAACTATCCAATTACAATATCTTTGCAAAAATAGTCGTATTTGAAGCCCGACAACAATCTTTCGTGTGCAAAGTTGATCGTTGCCAATAGGTTGCTTTTCGAATTAGTCTTATGAGTTTTTTTTGTTATAGCTTCCGCTACACCAAATACTCTCTGTCGAGAAACAAGAAATGAGAATTAACTGAAGAACCCTTGAAACTAAGTTTGAGAGATTCTTGATCTTCTAGAGCTAGAACGGATTTGTACGTGTTCGATGTGAGTAAATTCATTCATGCTTTGCTATCGTTTATGTTTAAAATATAAAATTACAAGTATATATAATGTATATTAATTGTTTTCTACTTTATTGTTTTATTTATTTAATGTTTTCTGCTTCATTAAGATTGGTTTAACCTCTCTTATTCACTAAAATTATTTTGATAACAAGTTTATATGAAACGCTTTCGGAACCAATTCTTTTCTTCAAAACTATTGAAGAATTTATTAAATTGTTAATTGCTTTTAATTTTAAAAACATATTTAGAACAAATGACTATTGTTATACGTACACTATTATTGTGATACCAAATATTACTGTTTTGGATTATACTTTTATGGTTATACAAAAATGTTATTTAATTATGTGTGTTTTTGTAAAACTATTTTGGCTCATTATCCCTTAGTTACCCATATTGTTATTGACCTAGCTAGGATTCTATGTGCACATATACTACTATTGTCGTGTCACACGGGTACTTGTGACAAACTGTTGCCGCATCACATGGGTAAATCTATTGAGAATATTTGATAGACAAAAACTATTACTGATTTATCAAGGTTTTTAAAAACCGTGATAAATTTTTTATCACACTACTTTTAACACGTATATAAAACTGTCATTAAAACCCTTTCATAACGGTTTACAACTGTTATGCAATTTTTCTTGTAGTGCGAGGATCCACTTTCAAGAAATTCATAGTATTGATTCTTAATTGGAAGATAAAAATGACAGTATAGGATTAACAAAGTAAGAGTCAGCTTGTTAATATGTTATTATGTTATTATGTGTACTTCTTGTTTTGTCTGTTAGTAGGTTATTGTGTGCAGTCTGTGTATTGTCGCGCGGGATTCCAGCCTCGATAAGGGCTGATCCATTTTCATTTCAATCTCAAAATATTCAAGTAAAGCTAAGTGTTTGTTAACGGATAGCATGAAAATTTAATCTCAAAATTGTATGACAATTTTTTAAAAACTATTTTCTCAATTCCAAGAGATTCTAAGCATTGAATGTACCAAAAGTTGACAAAGAAAAATAAATAAATAAATTCTTCTCCAAATTAAATATATTAATCAATCAGTTAAAAGATTTGAACAATTAAAAAAATATATATATATTCTATTAAATGTGTCATCCCTAGTTCTAGATGAGAGTTTAGAAAGAAAGAATTGAGAGTAAAACAAAACTTGACATGATAAAGTAGATTGCTAGCGGCTAAATATGAATATTCATGAACCCGGCTAAATATGAATATTCTCCAATGGTACATGACAACATGATGCACCATGCATCCCACTGCACCCATTTTTTTACCCCGCTTTTCTTCTTTTCTATTCTCTTCTCTTCTCTGCATTGCCCAAAAATTTATATGTATTTGGGAAATGCATATTGCAGCTAAGAAAATATTCTCATTGATAGATTCCATTGCTAATTAACTTAAATTTTTCATCATAATATACACCCCAATATATAAAGTTGTTGCATATCCTGTCTTAGCTCGAGTGGTATACATCTCTCCTCCCACGTTTGTGATTAAGAATTCCAGTCTCACTATACGTATTTTACAAACATGTGTGGTGAGTTTTCTACTCAATGTTGTGCTAGTAGATATCGTGTATAGTGGAAATGGTGGAAAGTATCACCTTTTCCAACTCATTTGGTGACTCTATGACGGGTTTAATAACTTAAGTTTAAAAGGCACCTATTATGGTGAACTACCAAAATTGCCATTAGATAATCATTTATGTTATTCTGTTTTTACTTTTTTCTCTCCACACTTCCAACAAAAATGATAATTGGGTTACTCTCTCTCTCTCTCTCTCTCAATACAAATAGAAGTTCAACATCCAAACAACTGGACGTGCTTCATTACAACAAGGTAATATTTCTTGCAAATGCTTCTTTTCATTTGTTCACATTTTCGTTTGTTCCTTTTCATTTGTTGTCCTAAGCCATTGTGAGAATTGTGGATCTCCAAGACTTTGTCACCTTTTTCCGAGCTTTTTAAAGTAGTATCTTGGCTTTTTAAAATGATCTCCGAGCATTTTTATGTCTTCTTCGAGCCTTTTTAAAAATCACTAATCGATCTTTTTCATGTATTCTCTAAGCATTTTCATGTCTTCTCCGAGTCTTTCATGTCTTCTCTGAGCCTTTTCATATCATCTCTGAAACTTTTCAAAAATCACTAATCGAGCATTTTCAAGCCTTCTCCGAGCTTTTTCATGTCTTCTCCGAGCTTTTTCATGTTATCTCCGAGACTTTTCAAAAATCACTAATCGAGCCTTTTCAAGTCTTCTTCGAGCCTTTTCATGTCTTCTCTGAGACTTTTCAAAAATCACTAATCGAGCATTTTCAAGCCTTCTCCTAGCCATTTCAAGTTTTCTCCGAGCCTTTTCAGGTTTTCTCTAAGACTTTTCATTGAATTACTAATCGAGTCTTTTAAAGTCTTTTTCGAGACCAAAAATGTCTTCTTCGAGACTTTCATGTATTCTCCGAGACTTTTCAAGTATTCTCCGAACCTTTTAAATATCCTCACCCTTGCCTTCGTAAATGTAATTTGTGAAACTATTTTGTACTCCTGGGTTTTTATTAATAGTTTTGATTAATTTGACAGCATCATGAATCGGGTTAGAATAGTAATATCTTACAACGGTCAATGGGAGCAACTACCCGACGGAAGTCAAAGCTTTGTTGGATCTGATAACTAGGGAATGTATGTGTCAAAGAATATGACTTACGAAGAATTGGTGGCGATCGTGCATACCATTGTGAAGTATAATGTAAACAAATTCAATGTTGATCTGGCATCAATATCAATCGTTCCTAGTAGTACATGTCGTACATTTATAAGAAATGACGATGATTTTCAGTTTATGCTAGGGGAAGATCGGGTGATCCTTCAAGTATGCGTAAGTCTAACTTAGAGTACAGCTGGAGATGTGATAGAAAATGATATTCCTCCTCCTGAAAATACCCAACAATTTGGATCCTTTAGCGGTAGCAACCAAGTGTATCCCCAAAGGAGTGTCACCGAAGGTAGGGAAAACATGTGTGGTGTCCTACCGGTAGCGGTTGACCAATTAGTTGAACCTCAATTTGGTGATGTGTTTGGTTGTTGAATTGAGTAGTACAATGAGCTGAACAATTACCCGAACCATGAAGTGGATAATGAGGCAAATAATGAACAAGTAGATGATCTAGAAAATTTGGATGAAGAGCCTACACAAATTCAAACACAAGGAAGACATGTACAAGGAGTTAGTTGCACTGTACCAAGTATGTCTGGGACTTCCGAGGTCCGACATAATATAATTGTATCTGATCATGATAATACGATAACATGGGTTATTCCCGAAGCAGATTTATACTCGTTTGGTATTGGTAGAAGCAGCACCTTGGCAACGCAAGAACCTACAAACATGATTTATAAAGGTTAATTTTTCCCGAGTAAAAAGGATTTGAAGGGTTAGTTGGCCTTTTTTCAATACGGGAGAACTTTGAATGGAAGGTGAAAAGGTCTAATAAGACAACATTACATCTAGTTTGCATCATTGACGACGGTACGTAAAAATTAAGAGCGGTGAGGAGAGATGAAGGGACTTACTTCCAAGTCAGAAGTTTTGTCAACCAACACAGTTGTCCATTGGAGGAGTTTCACCATCGCCACCGACAAGCTAGTGCAATCATAATCGGAAAAGTCATTGCACCTAAACTTCAACAACATGATGGTCGTTTCATGTGTCCGAAGAACATAATCGCCAATATGAAAACAATGTATGGCATCCAAGTCATGTACAGTAAGGCACATGATGCCTAGCAATATGCATTGTCATTGACCTATGGAACGCATGAAGAAAGGTTCAAACTATTACCATCTTTTGCGTACGTTCTGGAACAACAAAATCCTAGCACAATTACCGACTTACAGTGGGTAGACAGTGATACATTCCTCTACTTTTTCATGTCGTCAGGGTCCTCAATTAGAGTTTTCCAGAGGTGTATGCGTCCTATAATTGCAGTTGATGGTACCTATTTGAAAAGAAAATTCAAGGGTACAATGTTTGTTGCAACTGCACAAGATGGAAACGAACAGGTGTATCCAATTGTTTTTGGCTACAGTGACTCAGACAATAACCTTTCATGGGATTGGTTTTTGGAATGCTTGAGGGGTGCTCTTGGTCATATAGATGATCTGGTTTTTATTTCCGATCGTTATACAAGCATTGAAGCAGGGATTTCTAAAGCGTTCCCTTATGCAACACATACTGTATATTGCTGGCATTTTGGTGAAAATATGAAGAAGCGATTCCATAAAAAGGATGTTGCCGACATAATGGATTCAGCAGCTAGGACATACAATGAATTCAATTATATCCGGCACATGAATGAGTTATGTAAGATGCACAAGGGTGCATTCGATTATGCCATTGCTATCTGTCTACTCAAGTGGTCTTACGTACACTGTCTCCAAAGAAGGTACAAGTTGATGACCACAAATGTTGTAGAATGCATAAACTCATGCCTAAAATTCACGCGGCAACTACCAATGATGACACTAGTAGAGTTCATTAGGAATATGCTACAAAAGTGGTTTCACGATCATCATGCAGCTGCACAGTCCATGCGTCATCGATTGATCGATGCATCACATCTTGTGATCCTAAAACGTGTCGAAAAGTGCAATTATATAACCGTAAATCCGGTTGACTAGAACATATTCTCCGTCTAGTTGAAGGGAAACTAGTGGACGGTTAACTTAGACTTGAAAACTTACACATACAACAAATTCCAAATGGACCATTTCCCATGTTCTCATGCACTCGTAGCGGTAAGGTACATGAGATGTTACATTTAACGATTTATATTACCCACAAACGTGAATCTCATTGTTTTCATTGTTGTAGGGAGCGAAACTTGGATTTCACATCTCTATGTACGGACTACTACAAGAGGGAGACACTTATTGATGCATACTCGGTTCTTATTATGCCTGTTGGCCATCATTCTTTATGGGTAATGCCATCCGACATCGCATCTCGGGTGGTTTTAAATCCAAAGTCAATGAGACAATCAGGTCACCCGATGGAGGGTCGACACGCCTCGTCTTCGGAGAGGATAACCACACAGTCTTGTAGAAGATGTGGATAATCAAGACATAATAACAGGCAGTGCTCTAACCTGCTGATGGTTAATGAAGGTCCTAGTATAAGTGTTCCCGATGAATGCCGTTGCAAATGCAACATCTGTCATTCAATTGGAAACAACAAACAAACGTGCCCTAAGAAGGACTCTACAGTGGAATGAATGGAGCCATTGAGGAAGGCAATCAAACATAACAAGACAATACAAGAGGAAGACGAATTGCCACCAGAAAAGCTTGTGATTGTGAATATGGGTTAGCAAGATGCTAAGAAGCACCTTGAGGAACATGTCTCCAACTTGATGTCTTCCAACATCGTTCATACATTGGGAACCATGCTCGATACAGTTGTGTTATGAGACCGTTGGTTATTATGCTTTTTTATGTTGAACTATTATGATATATTTATTAGTTGTTCGTTTAATGCCATACTGGATCCTTTGTTATAGTGTCTACAATTCATTGTATTGTTTATGGATTTCAATATATCAAATGTGTGTTCAAGTGTTAATTGCAAACAGCTAAATTTTTTTTTTAAATAATTTCATTTCATTACTCAAATGTTATGTACATCAATTAAATCACTAACTGGAAGACCAATCTTTCGAGTTACAAAAAACCTCCACAGCCATCTTCTCCGAGATGGTGCTCATATCGTTTTCTGACTAGTCGAACGAATTAATGTTCGCCGCCAGGTACTCTCTCAATCTCAAAGTATGGGCACCACAGTTACCCCTACAATTCACCACATAAACAACCGTTAGAATGGAATGTTATGAAAACCAATTGGGATAGAATAAGATCTTGAAACAGTTATACCTTCTATCTTGTTAGGGCACACGGTCTCTAAACACAATGGTCAGCGGAAAGAACCTATTCTACAATGTGTACGTCATATCGCCCTTCCGTCTACGACTGTGAAAGTCCACCGCATGCAGCATCGACAGTAAAAAAATATCGTAAGCAAGCGAGCTGCTTTTTCCTATGGCGAAATGGTACTTCATATCTGAACGGGTCCATCAGGTAGATACTTCATGTTGTGAAGTCGACACTGGCTAGCACCTAATGCGTACGACCAAAGTTGCAAGGAATCAGAACCTGTTGGTGTTTCAATAAAGTGTTATCAGTGTGAAATTTATTTTAAATTATAAGTCAAACAATGTAAAATAAACACTCACCAGGTCAACTTCGTTCCATGGTTTGTTTCCTGCTGGGAGCAATCCATGTACCACCAAAAAGTCATCAATGAACCATTGATGCCTTAACAAAGACCAACTGCGGCGGGGTTTGTCAGCCCCACTTCTCATCAATCTCTCCCAGTCATTCAACAATCATGACTGTACAAAGAAAATTTATAAAACGTTAGCTAAAAGATGTACGAAACACATAAATAGAGGTTTGAAAACCGTACAATTTAAACACTTACATAGAACTGTGAATCCAGTATGTTGATTCTCGGACCGTAGGCAGTGGAGTATGATCGCTGACGCTTCCACAGAATATGCAAGTACACGTCCATATGTTGACAATTTCAACATTTTATATTGTTAGCATTCTATTATTTCAGAAACATTTTATACACAATGTTTAGGTAAGGACCATACCATGTCCTCCAACTCCATGATGTTGGTTTGAAATTGATGGAACAAAGGGACACTAACTGGCTTGTGTAGATCCACATCACTCTTGCATAATTGTTGAAAAATTAGATAAGAAAGTAGTTTTACTTAGGAGTTTCAAAATACAAAAAAAAAAAAATAATAATAATAATTGTAATATCTGCGATTATACTTACAATTCCCCAGTCGAGTTCCTCTTGTAGGCTTGGTACGCCGCAAGGTGGTTAGGATCTATCAATGCGTGGGGCGCCCATACATGTGGTGGCTGTGGCATAATCCTTGGCCTCTTCGGCCAACAGAGGTTAGTGTATAGGCTCCGCTGCTGCCAACCTCGCCTGCGAACCCGATCCTGAAACTAAAGGGGTGGGGGAATCCGGTCCAAATAAGTGCGATCCACGGGATGGTTGCGCTGTAAAGAGGAACTCTATCCCCATGTATCACCTCTAGAGGTGCGCTGTATGGAGGGACTCTGTCCCCGTGTATCGCCTGCAAGGGTGCGCAGTAAGAAGGGACAATGTCGTCATTGATCGCCTGCAAGTGTAAGCTCGATGGGTGCGCTGAGACTGGGGATCTTTATCCCTGTGGAATGAATGAAGGGGTGCTCTGCACTAGGATCGACCGGAGGGGTATGCTGTAAGGAGGTGCTCTATACCAGGTCTTTAGAATGAACAAGCTGGTCAGGTAAAACCTGCTGAGGTACCTGCTCTATCTCCATAGGTGTTGTATCTGTGCCACTAGTACCACTAGTAACCTCCTTTCGTCGTGTCACACCAGGCCCCTGCTGATCAGATACTAGCTGTGTAGTAGGTTACAGCTGACTTCCGGTCTGTAGGGGGAGTCACCCTGATGACTACCTGTCCGGCCTCTGGGACTGAAGTCTTGGTGTCCGTCTTTGTCATCGAAGGGTGGGTCATCAAATTGTGTACCTCAAGTACAAGTGTTCGACGTCGAACCCTGAAGCCCCCAAATCAAATCCAGCAACTTTTGATGATGTTGATCTCGCTTCTCATTACTCTTTCGCACCTCCTTATGTAACTCACGGAACGAATCCATCAGTTCAGTATACCGACGGTTCTGAAAGGATTTTGAAATTGTCAGTACTAAAACCGTTCACTAGATTGAAATTAAATAATATGGTAAAAAGAATTATACGTACCTCTACTTGCCCTCCAACGCCTCCTCGTGAGTCATCTCCAGTTCGAGGCTCTCTAGGCAACGTGAATCGAACCCGCCTAGTCCTCGCGAGAAGAATATTACGACCGTTCAGGTCAGAACCCTCCGTATCACTGGGTTCGAAAGTCGGACCCTCAGTGTCACTGGTTCTGGCAGTCGTATATCGTTCGAGGTCCGAGATGGGAACAGGTATATCACCGACATCGACATCATACAAACTGCCTCCCTAGGAAATGCCCTCGAAGTATTGTTCAACCCTCTCAGCTGCCGTCGGCACCAATCTAGCCCTCGCAAACATCTGAAATCGCAGTTAGACGCGATTAGACCAATGTAATTGTATACATACTAATAATTATGAACATAAAAAAAAAAAAATATATATATATATAGATATTTACCCTTTCGATGAAAATGCTATTCAACTTCTCCTCCCTCGGTCACGTACTCAACTCCCATTTCAGAATTCAGGGGGATAGCTCGATTTCCCTTCGTTTTCCATATCCGTTGTTGCCAAGCTTGGGGATAACCTCAAAAGCAAATATCTACGAAACAGCTAAGAACGATAAGAATCCAATACAATACATCAGTCATATGGAAAAAATTACAAATTTAAAATTCCAACCAATGGGGCATGAGTTAGACCGTATATGTTGTATGTCTCCGTGGTGTGTACATCAACGCCATTTCATCGCTGGTGTTGATCAAACCGCCCACGTCAACCATCCAACGCAAGCTTGAAACCGTATATAGACTGTCTATACACGTGTGCACCCCATGGGAATGCATCAAAAGCGTCGAAGTCCTGGACTAGGCGAAACTGCCATACTGGAACTTTCTCTCTCTCGTCTAACCCCATCAATATCCAGTTAAGCATATACAATAAGCACATCTTAACCGCATCGTACTGCTTAGAAAAAATACCAATCCGTAGAACAGCTTTCAGCTCTGCATACTCGACCTCATCTCGACCCTCAAAGTACGGCTAGTGTATGCCATTCTCTACCATATCATAGTTCAACGTGTCAGGAAGTTCTCCGAACTTCAATCCGGTGATTAGACAAAACTCAACCTTCGAGAACCGGACCGAATGTCTTCCAAACAGAAATCTCATCTCATCTTTAGGCCCATCGTGATGCAACTCACGAATAAGCTACCGATGTACAATGTCAGCTGAAAACTTCATCTCACGATCCATCCGAAGGAAGTGTCAAAACACGACTCAGTATACCGACGTCATTCTTCGACCGCAAGATGTTCAGGTACCCTGTTAAGTGCGTTGTCGATATCTATAAGGTCATCGAAATGGTCATGCCGAGTTATTTTCCCCGAGTACCTTTCTTCCTCTGGAAATTTAAGTGAATCTTTAAGCTGATTCCTCATCTGCATATTGACATAAAAAAAAAATCTAGTTAAATAAAATAAATAATATATACATGAAAAGGCTGGGAGAGTAAATGAAAAGTCTCAGACAGTAAATGAAAAGTCTCGGACACAACATGAAAAGGCTCGGAGACTATAATTCACAAACACATGTAAAAAAAATTAAAAAGCTTGGATTACTGTTCAAAAGGCTCGGACAGTGTATATAAAGGCTCGGAGCTAAAAAAATTTCAAACCAATTTAAACGACTAAGATTACTTTTTAAAAGTCTCGGACGGTTATTGAAAAGGCTCGAAATTGGTGTTAAAAGACTCGGAGATTCAAAATTTACAATTTAATTTAAAAGGCTCGGATTACTATTTAAAAGTCTCGGACAATTATTGAAAAGGCTCGAAACAAGTTGTAAAAGGCTCAGAGATTCTAATTCTAGAAACCTATTCATATTCCTTAAAAGGCTCGGATTATTATTTAAAAGTCTTAAACAATGTTTGAAAAGGCTCGGAGCCTATTTTAAAAGTCTCGGAGCCAGTGTGAAAAGGCTCGGATATTCAAATTGCAGAAACCTATTAAAATTGCTCGGGAAAGGCTCGAAATATTATTTATGTCACTTTTCACCAAAAAGTATAAAAAAATGTAAGTTAATGACATTCTCTATAGAATTTTCTCCCACCCGTGATATTATTTATCAGGGAGTAGGGACCAATTAAGTAGACAACAACACTTGATAGTTCCTTAAATAAAGAAAAAGAAGAATGAGGTAAGTGTAAATTGATAGCTAACAGAGACTTGGTTTTGGTTTAGATCATGTGACTTAGATGAGTCTTTTCTAGCTGTATCAATTATAATGTTCCAGAAATCCCTATAAAATGGTACAAATACATGAATATTAGAACATGTGACTTAGATGAGTCCCTATCAATTTGCCTGCCCTTAAATCATTTTACCAGGTAATACAAATCGTGACTTGAATATTTATGTTTTGTTATAGTTGATGTAAACTACAAAAAGCCTAGGAAACAAACACTAACTCTCAAAGTTGTAGCCATCTGGTAGTTCCATGGACACATCCTACATGAAATTTGAGGCTATACTCTGCAAGTCTCGTGAACCAACAGGGACCAAACAAATATTATCACCATTTGTACTCTTATACCAACAATGGAACAAACTCAATAAATGTATATACTAACTAAAGAACAATACAAAAACACCTCTCAATTTTGTTGGCCTTCCTTTTGATCTGTTTTTGTGATTGCAAGTAAACCTATAATTCACGGCTGCTACTTTGCAGTTCACTGGCTTTTCCATGAAATTCTTTAAGACCCTTAACCTCTCTCAAGTCTCAATCTATAAATAAAGTCTCTCATCAGCTTAAAAAGCTTAGGCTGTTTGTGTGAAAGTGAACTCATGAAGATGTCTTGGTTTTTCATAATATTCTTTCTCAGTTTTACAATTAGTAATTTGGCGGCTATACCTGCTGATCAGAAGAAGCCTCCATCTACTGTTGTTGTTGGTACTGTCTACTGTGATACATGTTTCCAGGAGAATTTTTCGAAGTCCAGCCACTTCATTTCAGGTTCAGTTCAACATATATATTTGGTTTGATATTTTTTTTATTGTTTTTTTTCTACTTGTTGAGATTTTGGGATGAAATATTTTGTGGGATTTTGTTTGCAGGTGCTTCTGTTGCTGTAGAATGCAGAGATGGGACTTCGAAACCGAGTTTTCAACAAGAAGTGAAAACAGATGAGCATGGAGAGTTCAAGATTCCTCTGCCTTTCTCAGTTAGCAAACATGTGAAGAAAATAAAGAGATGTTCAGTGAAATTGATAAAAAGCAGTGAGCCAAATTGTGCAGTGGCCTCAACAGCAACTTCTTCTTCACTCCATTTGAAGTCAAGAAAGGAAGGAACTCACATTTTCTCAGCAGGTTTCTTCACCTTCAAGCCATTAAATCAACCCAACTTGTGTAACCAAAAACCAAGCCTTGAAAATTCGAAAGCAATTGACAATCCCAGTTTTCCACCTCCAATTCAGGACCCAACTACGCCTGATCTTCCTGGAATTCCTCTGCTACCAAAACTACCACCATTGCCTCAACTTCCGAACCGTCCAACAATGCCTGGAAAATCCATACAAACGAAACCTGAACAACTTTCCAGGTTAACTCAACTATCTGACCAACTATTGCCACCGTTGCCTCTGCCACCAGTTCCAGGGCTAGCACCAGTTCCAGGGCTAGCACCAGTACCAGGGCTACCACCAATTCCAGGGCTACCATCAATTCCGTTGATTCCTCCAGCTGCTTCATCTCCATAGAAGGCTTCTCCTAAACTATATCTATCTTTCTATAACTTCTCCAATAATAACTTTCACATTTTGCCTCTTTTTTTTTATTATTTTTATTTTTATTTTTATTTTTATTTTTATTTTTATTTTTTTTATTTTATTTTATTTATTTATTATTTTATTTTATTTTATTTTAATGGTGTAAATTATGGTGTATTAATAGGGCATTTCCTGAAAAATGTGTAGTACGTTTTGGAGTTATGTATTGTTCCTATCACCTATGAAAATAATAAAAGTAGGAGATGATATTATTGTACTTAGAATAAAGCTAAATTCATAACTTCTTGTCTCCGACAGGCTTTTACTCTGTAAATTCTTCTTGTTCATTAAATTCAGCATTGTTACATTCAAAAAACCAGGAAGAAGAAGGAAAAAAAAAAAGAAAAAAAAAAAAAAAAATTCCAATTGACGGTCATGTTGCTTTATGTAAGTTTTTTTTATAAAACTGTGGGTAGCGTATGAAATTTAAATTCTGAGCTTATGAAAACCAATTTGATCGGAATGTTTAAATAATAGAGAGTTGAACGGTTTAAGCTCATTATTGATATGATCAATATTTGTTAGGCTTGGTGTACCAACGTATATTTTGTAATATATATTTTGTAATATTTTGTAATATTACCAACGTATATTCTCTCGCAATCTGCAGCGAGAGGGTAGATTTTGTACAGAGTTAACTTAACCCTGATTAATAATTAACCCTGGTTAAGCCCCCTCTAGGGTTCGGTTTCCTATTTAATCAAAAATTAACAACGAGAAGCATTACTGCTGCCTCCTCCTCCCTCTTCTTCTCATCAATCTCCAGAGTCAAATATTATTATTTATTTTCTCTCTCTCTCTCTTACTGTTTTGTTTTTATTAAATTATATGCAAGTGATGAGGATTATTGTTTATTATATGAAGCTTGCAGAGATTATATTGCGAGCTGTGTTGCACCTCATATACTTCCATGACTCTGATGCATATATATTTATTTTATTAAATTGACCTTTTTCGTTGTTCTTCTAATATTATGTGTTTTTGATTTAATTGAATTTCATCTGTGTTGATGGGTTTCGTGTTTGTATCTACTGCAATTTTCGCTTGATGTTTCGGATTTTTGCCAATCTAATCGGGATTTTTAAAGTTAAAATCGTGATAAATTTTCAATACATTAAAACTAAATTATTAGTATTTGAAATATTACTTGATATAATCTGTTGGTTTAATTTGTTAAAATAACAATTATGCCAATTTACATGTTTATAAAATAAAAAGTTTTGGTTATACTTGATGCAATCATTTAAATAAATTTTTAGTATTTAGCACTTGATGATAAAATGAGTTAAATTAGTAGGTTTTGAGAAAAAGTTTTAACTTGATTGAAAACACTTGTTTTATCAAGTTATAAGTAACAAAAATTAACAAACATAACCCAATTGGGTCAGTTATCTTTTGATTAGATTGCCAAATCGAGTTTTAATTCGAATGGAACCACTATTTTTCAAATCGATTTGCAAAAACTTGAGTTTTAACTCGATGGAATACACAAGTTTGATTGAGTTATAAACTATAAAAATGACCAAGTCAATAAAATATTAAATAACTAAATAGTTTGTAAGTATACCAACGTATTATTAATTAATTTCTTTCTCATTTTAAGATGAAATTATCATTCCAAAACTAAAATGCAATTATATCAGACCACTAATTAATTTCTCTTGAACCGAAAACTCAATGCATGAAGGGAAATCCTTAATTGGGAACAAGTCATCAGCCTTTCAGAACAAAAATAAAAAAGTTATCTGATTCCCCAACTACCTTGCTAGAGAATGAGTCATCAACATCGTAAAATTGTTTGGGTTTTTTTTTTTTTTAATGGATATTTAAGTTTATATATCAACAATATTTATTCAGTTCAATTTTTTTCGGATATATAATTTTAGTTGTCTACGTTATTTAATTTTGTGTACAGTAATATATTTTCTACAAATATTATATTTATATATATATATATATATATATTCTCAAAACCATTTCATTTTTTATAAGCATCAAATGGAATTTATTAAAAAAGGGGCGAGACCCCAAAGGAAGAACAACAAAGAGAACAACTACAAGCAGTCACCCAGCTGCATCAGAAGAGAGTCAAAGACCACCCAATACAACAGCAGCAACCAAACGGACAAAAACAAAACACACACCAACAGAAAACGACTACAGCGTTGCAAGCAAACCGAAACAACCACACATAACAATAAACGTCCAAACCAGCAACCCAATTATAAACTACCTGATGCAAGAGATATTATTGGAGATTTTCTAGAAGACTTTTTATTTTAAAAATATTCTTGTAATTAATACATGTTATTTTATTTCCTTTTAGTTTATATGTAATTAGGTTATTAATTATTTTATGATTTGAATTTTAAATCAAATCTAATTTCCTTTTTAGATAGGTTTTTAATGTTTTAGGATTCTTTTGATTTTTAGGAGATTTAATTTTTTTTTTCATTTAGGATTCTTTTCCTTTTGTTTAGGATTTTCTTTTTAGTTAAGTTTTGTAATTCTATTTAAGTAGATTGTATTAGGGTTTGAAAGACAGCTTTTGATTAAATAAAATTCAGAGATGTTTCTCAACTATCCAATTACATTATCCTTCATGCGCGAAGTCGATTATCGTATTTGAAGCCTAATAATCCGGTATTCGTGCGCGAATCAACGAAGCGTTAGTAGCGTTTGTTTCCGGTATTCGTGCGCGAATCAACGGATCCGAATCGTTTATCCTTTCTTTTATCGATTGTTGTTGTGTTGAATTTTCCGCTGCATCAGTTGGTATCAGAGCCATTGAGTCTACCGTTGTGCTAGGCTCATCGATCCACAAACCATAACAAACTACTTCTCCCTTCTCCATCAGATATTCTCCTTTCGTATTTCTCCCCAAAAAAAAATAATATATATATATATATATATATCAAATTCTCATGAATCCCCAAAACAAAATTTTCTCCTACCTTTCATTATTTTTCAATGACGATTATGTGTCAGACCCGGTTATCGTTGACTTTGATAAACCACCAAATTTCAATGAGGAATATGTGACTGAACCTGTTATCGTTGATTTCGATAAGCCACCGGTTTTCGATGAAGATTTGTTCCAGAATGAGCAGCATGAGAGGAACTCAATTTTTGAAGATTATTTCTACGATGTTACTGTGTTTCATCATTCAACGACATCTCCAACTTATTTGTTCCACAAAGCTGTCATAATTCGAGGATGAATTTTCTCCACACTGGAGAGAAAGATGCAGGAGATATTATTGGAGATTTTCTTGAAGACTTTTTATTTTAAAAATATTCTTGTAATTAATACATGTTATTTTATTTCCTTTTAGTTTATATGTAATTAGGTTATTAATTATTTTATGATTTGAATTTTAAATCAAATCTAATTTCCTTTTTAGATAGGTTTTTAATGTTTTAGGATTCTTTTGATTTTTAGGAGATTTGATTTCTTTTTCATTTAGGATTCTTTTCCTTTTGTTTAGGATTTTCTTTTTAGTTAAGTTTTGCAATTCTATTTAAGTAGATTGTATTAAGGTTTGAAAGACAGCTTTTGATTAAATAAAATTCAGAGATGTTTCTCAACTATCCAATTACATTATCCTTCGTGCGCGAAGTCGATTATCGTATTTGAAGCCTAATAATCCGGTATTCGTGCGCGAATCAACGGATCCGAATCGTTTATCCTTTCTTTTATCGATTGTTGTTGTGTTGAATTTTCCGCTGCATCACTACCCCATCTTATGCCATCCCCATCCCTATTAGATCCCTTCTTAGCCAAGCTATCAGCATAAGTATGGGAAGGTCTTGAGCAAAAACGAACCGTTATAAACCCATGAGTCCTCAACAAGTCCTGAATGACATAGATCAATTTGATATTAACGACGCTTCCATAGGAATCAGAATTAATCCAAGTAACCGCCGTCAACAAATCACTCTCAACTTCAATTACCTTACCTTGCAACATAGGATTCGACAAACACAAAGAAATTGCCCTATTAATCACCATGAGTTCAGAAGTGATAGCATCCTGAGTTCCAACAAAAAGAGAATGGAATTAAATAAATGGTATTCTTGGCATTAAGTGAGGTTTATTTACGAATTATAGATTTTTTTAAAATTTTAATGGGCTGTTCTTGCGAAAGGGGTGTAGATACTGTTTTTTAAAGGTGCAAATATCTTCTCTCTAATCCTGTTAGGATATATTATGGTTCCTTTTGGGATGTAGCCTCCAATTAGGATTGTGAATCTTTTATTGGTTAGGATTCATGTAATTAATAATTTATATATATATAAGTAACAGTATATATAATCTGTTATGGGTTAGAATGAGTCATCAACATTGTAAAATTGTTTTGATTTTTTATGGATATTTAAGTTTATATATCTACAATATTTATTAAGTTCAATTTTTTCCCTGTTTTAGTAGTCTCTTTGGAGACTTCAAAACCAATTTTATATAAAAATTTATGGTCACAAGACCATACAAATGTCAGTTTTGAAATATATTTAAACCATTGAAAAATCAATCTTTTGAAACTAAACTCCTAGCTCCAAACAAACATAGCACATCTAACACATGTCAAACAACATGCAAACAACAAGAAATTAAATGATAAAATGCAATGCATGGTCATACAAATCAAGTGTGTGAGTGTGTTAGAATGATGGCCAAATCACAATTGAATGATGTAAGAAGCCCAAATATCAATCTAAATGCTTAGTGCATGAACATATGAACAATGTGTGTGTGTATAAGTGTTACACAATGATGCATGGAAACAAATGATATGGATTGTTTGTGTGTGTGCATGCAGTTGCTCAAAGATTCAAGAACACAAATATGCTAATTGTTTGTGTGTGCCTAGGATTTTTCGAGAGCTAAAGCCAAGCTAAGCTTACTTTTACATACGATCTTCGGAAGCCTTCGAACAATTGAACCCACTGAAGCTTGAGGCACGAAACCTACTAAATAATTCTACTCTAAAGTGAATTATAAGAAAACAATTTTGTAAATGGAATCCAGCCAATGATGAAACCCATATGTTCCCAGAACTAACCTCTGAAAACATATGTCCTTACATGGCTGTTGTTTCTGCCATTTGGTGGTCGATGAAGCTAGGTTGAACAGCGACTCATGGTTTCTAAGGGTTTCCGATTGATTTGTCTATGCCCCAATTTTGTAAATTTCATATAAAAATAGGGTCAATTTAAAAATTTGAATCTCTTGGGGCCAATTTAATTTTGATAAATATTGGGGCCAATGTTATATTTTGATGAATATGAGGGAACTTTTAAAATTTAGCAAAATTATGGGACAAATTTGTAATTTTCAAAATTTTGTGTGAATAATTGCAGTTAATTAATATATAATTATTGGGATTTTAGATGATTATGTTTCTACATAGTAGACTAATCATTTCGTTTTCATAATGATTATTGGTTCGTGTTTTTAAAAAATATTAATCATAATTTTTTTTGAATATTCTCATAAATCAGATGATGTTAAGTTTAAAGATTGTGTTGGCTTGATTCCATGTCAAAATACTCTTTGCTTGTAATTGTTTAGTATCCTAAGTGATTCATACGGTTTCGAGTTTCAAGGAGAATGGCGACTTTCCGAACAAGCATGTCTTCAAGAGCTTGCTTCGTCATCGAATATTTCGGTATTAAGACATTTACCTCTTCCAAGGCTTGAGATACGCACACAAACATATTATGCATTTATGTCCCTGCATCGTTTTGCAATATTTTGTTTAGCACATACATTCACTTTGCTGTGTCTAAAGGCATTTGCACTATATTGATTTTAGATTCCCAATTGAAAATGTTCTGGGATTTATTTTGTTGAAAAATGTCTACTTGAGAACAGCTTGCGCTCCTATTAATGGTGGCCACGGTTCGGTTTGAAACCGGCGGTTTCGGTTTTTAGGTCCCCTAAAACCAAACCAAAACCGTGGCTCACGGTTTGGAGGCGGTTTGTAACCGCCAGTTTTACGGTTTCGGTTTCGGTTTCGGTTTTGGACGTTTTCGGTTCATTTTTTTTTTCTTTCTAGTGAGATAAATCATAAAGATTGGTTGTAAATATAAAATCTTGCCAAATAATATTTACAATTGAACAAAGTTTAAAATAAAAAAAAATAATTACATACATTTTCATTGAAGTATTTAAGTATTTAACGATGTTTAAAAGAAAAGAAATTCACATTTATTAATAAATACAATTTTACAATTTCATAGAAAAATATATATAGAGAGAGATTGGCCTTGAAGGCTTGAATTCAAACAAACAATATTACAAAGTAACAAAGTTAAAATTTAAAAAAAAAAAAACAAAAAAAAAAAAAAAAAAAACAAGAAAAAAAAAAAAAAAACCGGCCTTGCACTTAATTTTTACCACAATTAAGCTGCCTACATATCCTCCACCAATGTAGAGGAATCAATGGCCACGTAGTTCTTTTACCTTTAATGAGTTGCTCGGTGCTGGAGTTTGGAAGTTGGAACAGAATCTAGTCTTCTCTTTCTGTGCCCGTGGTTTGGTTATCTTCAAATAAGTCGTTCACTATCTCCAACTGGAATTTTTGTTGTCTGTATTTTGTCTTTGTCCAATCATCAACACACGCCAGCATTTCAAGTGATTGTGGAGACATAATCGACCGTCTTGGTTCCAAAATATTTTCACCTGCACTAAATTCTTGTTCCACAGGAACGGTAGAAACCGGCGTTCTAAGAATTTTTTTGGCAATAATAGCCAAAATTGGATAATCCTGTTGATGAGTCTTCCACCAAACCTGGAGACTAAATTTTTCTTCTGAAAATTCATGAGTGTCTTCTAAATACCGGTCAAGCTCAGAGACAGATGAGGATGAAGCTGTTCTTAATTTTTTTGCTCTTAATTTTTTTGCTCTTTGGGAAAATAGTCGATCCCCTAAACCCTTTAATTGAAATTTTGTGGAAGTACTAGTAACACCAGATGTGGGTTGGGAATGTGAAACCAGCATGTTCAAAGATGGACCATATATTCTAAGATATTCATCGTATAATTCATAAAGCAAAGTCTTAACAGAATCATAATAATGAAGAACATCAACTTCTAATCCCAAACATTTGTAATAATGAATTAAATAATCCTGCAAACTTTCTAATTTAAAACGTGGATCAAAACACAGTGCAAGCAAATAAATATTTGAAATCTCCCCATAATAATTTAACCATTTTGTTTTCATGGCAGCAACACATGGACACAATTGAATATCAAATTCACAGTCACTAAATGCACCAGCAATATTAACACTTTGAATAAGAAATAAATGAGTTGTGGGATAGTAAACATCATATAAAGCATTTGTAGCATCGTTAAAAACACGTAACAATTCAAGAATTTTTATACATGCATCTCAATGGTTCAATTGAAGAGAAATTGAAGGAACGTTATAATTTAAAAGAAACTAATAATTCTTTATATTCAACACTTTCATTAAGCGACTTATAAGTAGAATTCCAATGAGTGGTAACATCTCAAAAAAAAAAAAATTTGGGACGCATATTATTCTGAGAGCAATATTTTAACCATTGTTTCTGGATTTTGTTATGCCTACAAATATAGTTAATACTATCTCTAATTGGTCTAATAAAAGTAGAAAACTCTATTAATACAGCTTGAAAACACAAATTTAAAACACAAATTTAAAACATGTCATGCACATCTTTAATGAAATAATTTACCCCCAAAATTAGGATTGCACAAATCTTATAACATAGGAATAGATGCGGTATTACTTGCAGCATTATCAAAGCCAATAGCAAAAATTTTGTTTAGGATATTATACTCTTGAAAAATGATTTTAAGGAGTTGAAAAATATTTTGAGCTGAATGTGAGTCATCAAAAACATGAAATACAAGAATTCTTTTTTACATGTCCCATTCATTGTCTATATAATGATATGTGACACCCAAATATGAATGACTACCATAATTGTTGCTCCATATGTCGGCACATACAGAAACTCGACCTTGAAATTGATAAAAAAAAAAAAGTTTTCAATATGTTTTTTTCTTTTTGAAAATGGCATTTAGTGTACATGTAAGAGTGGATCTAGGGATACGTTGTATTGTAAGATTTAATGCATTTTGACAATAATTAACGAAACCTACTTTCTCACCAAAACAAAAAGGTAAGTGCTCTACTGCAACCATTAATGCTAATTCTTCCCTGTTTTTTTCAGACGTAAAATGAAATAATTGATTACCAAAGGTTGTGTATCTAGCGATTTGGGCTTGGTTACTAGATTTCGCGTATTCGAACGGATGACTTCTTTTGATATGAGCCCAGTATGTGCCATATCAGAAAGATTTGGCAATCTTGTATGATTTGGAGCAGTAATTGCACTAGATGTGGAAAAATCCACCATCTAACTTTGTTTTCTTCATATGCACTATGAAGAGGTCAAACTTCATTGGCTTTTCTTCTTCACCTTCACCTGCAAAAAAAATCATCTGAAGAGGGTGGGGGTCAGATAGATTTTTATTAATATTTGGGATATTATAATCGTGGCCGAGTCCGTCGAATTAGAGAATTATTAGAGAGGGATTAGGACTAGAAGGGTGATCAGATCCAAATCGATCTTGAAGAAACTCGTGGTAAGATCGGTGGTCGTAAGTGACATAACCATCAACGTGTTTCCAACAAGTTTTGCATTGGACCCTTTTCTTTGTTCAAATTTCTTGAACCATCTCCTCCACTTGCCATTGAAAAATTAATAATACAAAAAATGCGGATATATGTAAAGAAAATATTGTTGGAATAATAGTGGTAAGTAAGAAAAAAAATAGATTATTGAAAAAAAATATATTGTTGAAATAATAGTGGAAATGAGGTAACAATTAAAAAAAAAATAGATGTTTGAAAAAAAATATATTGTTGAATTAATAGTGGTGAAAAAAAAGTTATGATAGTAAAAAATAGAAAAAATAAATATTATTAATCAATTTGATGATTGAAAAAATAGATGATAGTAAAAAATACAAGAAAGAATTTATATGTGAAATGAAAATTAAATAAAATTGTAGATTGTAGAGAGAATTGAGAATTTGAGATTGAGAGAGATTGAGAGTGGTGTGATAGTGGAAATGAGGTAACAATTAAAAAAATAATAGATGTTTGAAAAAAAATATATTGTTGAATTAATAGTGGTGAAAAAAAAGTTATGATAGTAAAAAATAGAAAAAATAAATATTGTTAATCAATTTGATGATTGAAAAAATAAATGATAGTAAAAAATACAAGTAAGAATTTATATGTGAAATGAAAATTAAATAAAATTGTAGATTGTAGAGAGAATTGAGAATTTGAGATTGAGAGAGATTGAGAGTGGTGTGAAGAATAATGAATGAATGGGGGGGGCGGGCGTATTTATAGGATTATAGAGAAGGGTAGGTTTGCAATTAGGAAAAGTTTAGGGTTAAAAAAAAAACTTATTGTGGCCTTTGGCCTTAGGCAAAGCAGGGGGGGACATATTTATAGGATTATAGAGAGGGGTAGGTTTGCAATTAGGAAAAGTTTAGGGGAAAAAAAATTATTGTGGCCTTTGGCCATGGGTAGAGCAGGGGGTGTATTTATAGGATTATAGAGAGGGGTAGGTTTGCAATTAGGAAAAGTTTAGGGTTAAAAAAAATTTATTGTTGCCTTTGGCCATGGGCAGAGCAGGGGGCATATTTGTAGGATTATAGAGAGGGGTAGGTTTACAATTAGGAAAAGTTTAGGGTTAAAAAAAAATTATTGTGGCCTTTGGCCTTGGGAAGAGCAGGGGGGCGTATTTATAGGATTATAGAGAGGGGTAGGTTTGCAATTAGGAAAAGTTTAGGGTTAAAAAAATAATTTATTGTGGTCTTTGGCCTTGGGCAGAGCAGTCAACAAAGCTGCAGACCGCCAGAGGGTGCCATTGGCCAACGATTTTTTTTTTTTTTTAAAATATTGGTGCCACGTGTCAGACATTCATTGGTCTGATTTTTTTTTCAATAAAATTGGCGGCTTAACCGTCGGTTTTACAATTTTGGTTCGATTCAACGATAAGTTTTTCAAACGGGCTGCCACGTGGCAGCGTCTGATTCGTCTAGAATTAATTAATTAATTTTTTTAAACCGGCGGTTTAATTATGGTTAAAACAGTCGATTTGTACCCGTTTTTTAACCCCTCAAACCAAAATTATAACCGTAACTGGTTCGATCGGTTTCCGATCAGTTTTGATATCAACAATTTTGGTTCCAGTTTTGTTGCGGTTTTTTGCAGTCTGGTTTCGGTTAAAACACTAGTTAAACCGAAACCATGACCACCTCTAATGCCTATTAACTAAGAAACTATAGAAGCACAATTAAAAAAGCTTGCGTGCCACATCTATTGCACGCTTCCATGTTCTCGGTGCGTACAACACTTGCTACGCGCTACGCGCTATGACATGTGCACGACGCGCTTGGCTTGCGCGCAACGATGGCTGTAACACTCGTAAATTTTCATTTTGACTAAGATGATGATAAGTTGATAACCTAAAGTGATTCCTAAGATATTATGTTAATCTAGAATTCTTTTAAAATTCTTGAAAGAAACTCTAAAGGCATGTTTGGCACATGGGATTGGACTGGGTTTAGACTAATATCAGTCCAATCCCATGTTTAGAAACACACAGGACAATTTGCCCAATCTAGTGGGGCCCATTATTTTAGTCAGTTACGAACGCTGGACTAAATAAACCTAGCAAATTGTTGGGTTTATCTAGTCCTATGTTGGTCAAGACCATTTTTTTTAAAAAAAATAAAACATTAATAAAAATAAAAAAATTTCTTCAGAAAACAATCATCATTAAATATTTTCTTCGATCCAGAAAAAAATAATAATTTCTTTAATGATACTGAGTTGTTGGAGAAGCTGTACTAAAAAAAAAAAAAATCATCATTAAACGTTGGACTGAGTTGTTGTTAGAAGAGAATAAGTGAGAGAGATATTGTTGGAGACTTGATATTGAGTTGTTGTTGGAGAGATGGATTGAGTTGTTGGAGACACTAGACTGAAATCAAAACAATCATCATTAAACGCTGGACTGAGTTGTTGTTGGAAGAGAAAAAGTGAGAGAGATGTTGTTGGAGACTTGATACCGAGTTTGTAAGAGGAGATCTGGAAAAAAAAAAATTCAAAATGATGTTGTTGGAGACGATACTAAGTTTATAAGAATTTTTTTAAGATGATCTGGGTTGAAGAATTGAGACCGATTGAAGTTTTTAAATATTTCTTTTATATATATATAACCAAAGAAGATAAACAAAAAAAAAAGAGTAAAAGTAAAAGTGATTAGTTGTTTGTGAATTGATAGCTTTTTGTTTTTTAATTAAAATATTTTTTTAAAAAAAGTTTCCATTTAAAAATAATAATAATTCAATCCTATGTTTCTCCAAACAAAACATGGTATTAATTCAGTCGAGTATCATGTTTCTCGAAACACAGCATAGTATTAATTTAGTCCAGTCCAATCAAATCCAGTCCCATCTAATGCTAGTCTCATCACAATCCAATCCCATGAAATAGTCCAAACCAATCTAGTGGTGGCAAGGTTCCGGTTCCGAATCGGCGGTTCTGGTTCCGGTTTTACTGAACCGGCAGTTCTGAACCCTTTTTTTTAAAAAAAAAAAATTTTAATTTAAAAAAAAAACTTCTAAGTTGTAAACTTGTAATAATGTAATTTTAAATAATAAAATAAAATAAAATATATAAATGACAAATTATAAAATAAACAAATGACAAAATACAAATTACAAAAGGAAATTAAAATAAAATAAACAAAATGTCAAATTACAAATTACATATTACATTTCATTGGATATTTGAGAATTAGGTCACCCGAAATTCGAAAATAACATAAAATAAATAAATGATAAATTACAAAATTAAATTAAAATAAAACAAAAAAAAAATGTAAAGTTATTAGTCTTGCACTTAATTTTCACTACAATTAAGTTGTCTACGTATCCTCTTAGGGGGTTTATAGGAATCAAAGGTCACGTAGTTCTCTTACATTTTATTGCAGGTTTGTTGATGACATGGACTTGTGATGACGTGAATACATGATCCACATCTTCTATTCCTGGCCCGTTGTACTTGTCTCTCCACTTTCATGTTCGTCATCTTTGAAGAAATCGTATGTTATCTCATATTTGATTTCTTGTTGTCTATATTGAGCCTTTGTCCAATCATCCACACAAATCTGTATCTGGAGTGCTTTTGGAGTCAAGCATGAACACCTTTCATCCAAGATATTCCCCCCGGCGCTGAACTCTTGTTCCACCGCCATTGTAGAAACTGTTGTTGAAAAAATATTTTTGGCTATGATAGACATGATTGGATAGTACTTTGCATACTCTTTCCAATATTGTAATATATCAAACTATTTCTCTAGCGTATCTTCTATAAACTCATAAGAATCATTTAGATAAGATTCAAGCTCAGAATACTTGTCAGTGCTTGATGAAGAAGAAGATCTAGATTTTTTGGTTTTTTGGTTTTTTATTTATTTATAATAAACTATATCCTAAATTCAAAATTCCGGAGGATGATGATGTGGGATGTGCAGTTTGTGTTCGTGTAACATCTAAGTTGAGTAAAGATCCATAAACTAAAAGATATTTATCATATAAATAATACAATAATTTCTTAATTCTATCATAACATGCATTAATATTATATTCTATGTTTAAACCTTGGAGGCCATAATAACCATTGAGATAATAACAAAAATGTTCTAATTTACAACGTGGATCAAAAATCATGGCAATCAAATAAATATCTTGCAACTCATGATAATAACGTAACCATCTTTCCTTCATAGCATTAACGGCTTCCCCTATTTCTATGTCGGATTCACAACAAGCAAATGCACCAGCAATATTTAGACTTTCAATAATAAATAAATGAGTTGTAAGACAATAAACACCAGATAAATTTGTTGTAGCAGTATGAAAAAATTTTAACAAATTTAAAACGTTGTAACAAGCATCCTAATGAGATTTATAAAGTTGAATGTCAATAACATGAAATTGAATAAAATAAACTAATAAATCTCTATACTCGTAACTTTGAGCAACCAATTTATAAGTAGAATTCCAACGTGTTGGAACATCACGAGCAAATCTAACAGCACGTCTACCATTTTGTTTACAATATTTTACCCATGCATTCATTATAGAAGAATGTTTCCATAAAAACTGAAGGGTTTGTTTAATAGGTAGAATAAAATGATCAAGAGTTTGTAATCATTTTTGAACACATAAATTTAAAACATGGCATGCACATCTTTGATGAAAAAATGCACCACCAACAAATGGTTTGCTTAAATTAATTAAAGATGGAATAGCAACAGTATTGCTAGAAGCATCATCAAAACCAATTGCAAAAATTTTGTTCTCAATTTTATATTCTGAAAAAATAATTCTAAGCATTCTAACAATATTATGAGCAGTATGTGAATCATCAAAAACTCTAAATGCAAGAATTCTTTTTTGAATATTCCATGCATCATCCATAAAATGGCAAGTGACACCCAAGTATGAATGTGATCGCCAATGGTCAGTCCATATGTCGGCACATACGGAAACACGACCGTTATATTTTTCAAAAAATCATTATAACTTTTTTTTTCTTTTACATAAATCTTTTTAAGTGTATATACAAGAGTGGATCTAGGAACACGACATGCAATAGGGTTTAATGCTTGTCGACAATAATTAATAAAACCAACCCTTTCACCAAAACCGAATTATAAGTGTTCTACTACTATCATTCTAGCTATTTCTTCCCTATTTTGTTCATCAGTATAACGAAATAATTGTTGGTTAAGAGTAGCATACCTGGGAATTTGTGTTTGTGACCTCGATCTGGTCTCTACTTCTGGATGTTTGGTTTGAATATGCTTCCGATAAGTGTCATATCCTCCGGATTTGGACCACTTATATACTTTTTTGCAATAATTGCAAGCCGCTTCATAGCTTCCATCTTCTTGCCTAACTTTCTTTATATGTTTGACGAATAGATCAGATTTGCTCTGCTTCAGATTCGGTTCGTCCTCATCTGCTTCCAGTGGATCAAAATCATAATCCGGAGGTGTATCAATATCAGGCATATTTTCTGACTGGCTTGTCAAATTAGGGCCGGGGGTGGCATTATGATCGGGTTATGAAATTATTAAAGGGGGAGTAGGAATGTTTAGGCCTAGGTCTTCAGCATAGGCCCGGCGTTGTAGATAATCGTGATAGGTGGTGTCGTTATGACCGAGATTATTGACCATTTGACCCTTACCTTTCATCGAAATTGAACGCCTAGGATCGTCACGGCCGTGACCCCTTCCATTTCCACCAATTGCCATTGGATTGGACGGAATAAATTTGGGAGAGAAATACTGAAATAGATAATTGAAAACTTAGAACTTAGAAGAATAATACTAAAAAGTATAAATCTATAATACTATAATACAATAATAGTAGATTAGTAGTAAGTACTATTATAGTAAGAACTAAGTAGTAACTAGAAATAAGATATATTGCAAATAAATGAAATTGGAAACTTAGTATTTAGTAAATACTAAATAGTAATTGGTTATTTGGAAATTAAATAAATTAGAAATAAGATAAATTGGAAATAAAATTAATTGGAAATAAAATTAATTGCAAATAAAAAATATTGGAAATAAAATATATTGTAAATAAAATTAATTGGAAATAAAATTAATTGGAAATAAAATTAATTGTAAATAAAATTAATTGTAAATAAAATTAATTGCAAATAAAATATATTGGAAATAAAATATATTGGAATTTTGAAAATAAAATTAATTGCAAATAAAATTTATTGGAAATAAAATTAAATGCAAATAAAAAAAATTGCAAAATTAAATAAATAATAAAAACCTTGAAAACTTGGAGTCTTGGAGAGTTTGAGACTTGGAGAGTGTTGGAGACTTGAGAGTTGAGTGTTGAGACAATGAAACTTAAAATAAAAATTAGAAATTTAGAATTAGAGATTTAGAGAATTGAGAATAGAGGGAATTGAGAGAATGAGAGGAAAATAAGAAATTGGTGTGAGAAAAAATGAAAGTGGAGGGGGGGTGGTGTGAGAAAAAATGAAAGTGGAGGGGGGGTGGGGGGGTATTTATAGATAACAAAAAGAAAAAAAAAATAAAAATTAAAGGGGTGGCCGTAGAAAAAAAAAAAAACAGAAGAACCGGCCGGTTTGAACCGAACAGGAACCGTCGGTTCCAGGACGGTTCGAATCGGCCGGTTCGTTAAACCTTAGAACCGGAACCCAAAAACAGATTCCGGTTCCTGTTCCAGTTTTTCCGGTTCCAGTACCACGGTTGGAATCGAAACCTTGCCAGGTCTAGTCCAATCCCACGCATCAAACAAGGCCTAATTGGATTGAATTCCTAGTTACTGCTAGAGTTAAAACTCCTAACTTTATTTAGCTCTTTATTTAATTCCTAACTCTATTTAAAACTCTTAAATTTATTTAAGTGTGAGTTACAACGACTCATGCTCTTGGATTCCTAGTAATTGCTAAGGCTATAAATCTTAAAGTTAATTTAAAGTGTGAGTACGTTATAACAATTCAGCATTTAAGAAAAACAAAATAAAATATTGGTAACATCATCCTTCTTTTCCGGCCAATATAAATACTGATGCAACGGCAGACATGGCATTGGATTACAATGAGGGATGGGATCCCAAGAAGGCTAATTGATTTTTGCTAGTCCGGGCGTTGGAGTTGGAATGGGTGAAACTTTCACGGTTGAAGCGAATCGTCGAGATCTTTCAAAGTCATAATGTGAGGCATGCCCTTTTTCAGCCAAATTTCATCTTTTAGACCCTAAAATTACCGTTTTTACCGTTTTAGGAAAGTTTAGTTTTCACAATAAGTTGAGTTTTCCAAGTCCGAATCAACTTCCGTCAATACTGGCTTGCTTAGAATTCTTAGTTTTATTAGTTTTCCTTTTTTGGTAATTTTTGTTAATTAGGTCATTTCCTTACTCAATAAGGTTTCAGATTAGAGGTTTCGGATTAGGGTTAGGATTTGCTTACTTTAAATAGTCATGTGAGCCAAAAGGCTATTCAGTTTTTGATTAATAAAATTATAGATTTCTCAACTATCCAATTACAATATCTTTGCAAGGATAGTCGTATTTGAAGCCCGCCAACAATCTTTCGTGCACAAAGTTGATCGTTGCCAATAGGTTGCTTTTCGAATTAGTCTTATGAGTTTTTTTCGTTTTAGCTTCCGCTACACCAAATACTCTCTGTCGAGAAACAAGAAATGAGATTTAACTGAAGAACCCTTGAAGCTAAGTTTGAGAGAATCTTGATCTTCTAGAGCTAGAACGGATTTGTACGTGTTCGATGTGAGTAAATTCATTCCTGCTTTGCTATCGTTTATGTTTAAAATATAAAATTACAAGTATATATAATGTATATTAATCGTTTTCTACTTTATTGTTTTATTTATTTAATGTTTTCTGCTTCATTAAGATTGGTTTAACCTCTCTTATTCACTAAAATTATTTTGATAACAAGTTTATATGAAACGCTTTCGGAACCAATTCTTTTCTTCAAAACTACTGAAGAATTTATTAAATTGTTAATTGCTTTTAATTTTAAAAACATATTTAGAACAAATGACTATTGTTATACGGACACTATTATTAGAACAATTTAATAAATCCTTCAAAACTATTGAAGAATTTATTAAATTGTTAATTGCTTTTAATTTTAAAAACATATTTAGAACAAATGACTATTGTTATACGTACACTATTATTGTGATACCAAATATTACTGTTTTGGTTTATACTGTTATGGTTATACAAAAATGTTATTTAATTATGTGTGTTTTTGTAAAATTATTTTGGCTCATTATCCCTTAGTTACCAATATTGTTATTGACTTAACTGGGATTCTATGTACACATATACTATTATTGTTGCGTCACACGTGTACTTATGACAAACTGTTGCTGCATCACATGGATAAATCTATTGAGAATATTTGATAGACAAAAACTATTATTGATTTATCAAGGTTTTTAAAAACCGTAATAAATTTTTTATCACACTACTTTTAACACGTATATAAAACCGTCATCAAAACCCTTTTATAACGGTTTACAACCGTTATGCAATTTTTCTTGTAGTGCGAGGATCCACATTCAAGAAATTCATAGTATTGATTCTTAATTGGAAGATAAAAATGACAGTATAGGATTAACAAAGTTAGAGTCAGCTTGTTAATATGTTATTATGTGTACTTCTTGTTTTGTCTGTTAGTAGGTTATTGTGTGCAGTCTGTGTATTGTCGCGCGGGATTCCAGCCTCGATAAGGGCTGATCCATTTTCATTTCAATCTCAAAATATTCAAGTAAAGCTAAGTGTTTGTTAACGGATAGCATGAAAATTTAATCTCAAAATTGTATGACAATTTTTTAAAAACTATTTTCTCAATTCCAAGAGATTCTAAGCATTGAATGTACCAAAAGTTGACAAAGAAAAATAAATAAATAAATTCTTCTCCAAATTAAATATATTAATCAATCAGTCAAAAGATTTGAACAATTAAAAAAATATATATATATTCTATTAAATGTGTCATCCCTAGTTCTAGATGAGAGTTTAGAAAGAAAGAATTGAGAGTAAAACAAAACTTGACATGATAAAGTAGATTGCTAGCGGCTAAATATGAATATTCATGAACCCGGCTAAATATGAATATTCTCCAATGGTACATGACAACATGATGCACCATGCATCCCACTGCACCCATTTTTTTACCCCGCTTTTCTTCTTTTCTATTCTCTTCTCTTCTCTGTATTGCCCAAAAATTTATATGTATTTGGGAAATGCATATTGCAGCTAAGAAAATATTCTCATTGATAGATTCCATTGCTAATTAACTTAAATTTTTCATCATAATATACACCCCAATATATAAAGTTGTTGCATATCCTGTCTTAGCTCGAGTGGTATACATCTCTCCTCCCACGTTTGTGATTAAGAATTCCAGTCTCACTATACGTATTTTACAAACATGTGTGGTGAGTTTTCTACTCAATGTTGTGCTAGTAGATATCGTGTATAGTGGAAATGGTGGAAAGTATCACCTTTTCCAACTCATTTGGTGACTCTATGACCGGTTTAATAACTTAAGTTTAAAAGACACCTATTGTGGTGAACTACCAAAATTACCATTAGATAATCATTTATGTTATTCTGTTTGTACTTTTCTCTCTCCACACTTCCAACAAAAATGATAACTGGGTTACTCTCTCTCTCTCAATACAAATAGAAGTTCAACATCCAAACAACTGGACGTGCTTCATTACAACAAGGTAATATCTGTTGCAAATACTTCTTTTCATTTGTTCACATTTTCATTTGTTCCTTTTCATTTGTTATCCTAAGCCATTGTGAGAATTGTGGATCTCCGAGACTTAGTCACCTTTTTCCGAGCTTTTTAAAGTAGTATCCTAGCTTTTTAAAATGATATCCGAGCATTTTCATGTCTTCTCCGAGCCTTTTTGAAAATCACTAATCGATCATTTTCATGTCTTGTCCAAGCCTTTTCATATTATCTCCGAGACTTTTCAAATCAAGCTTTCTCCGAGCCTTTTCAAGCTTTCTCCGAGCCTTTTGAGGTCTTCCCCGAGACTTTTCCTTGAATTACTAATCGGGTCTTTTAAAGTCTTTTTCGAGACCAAAAATGTATTCTCCGAGACTTTCATGTATTCTCCGAGACTTTTCAAGTATTCTCCGAACCTTTTAAATATCCTCACCCGAGCCTTCGTAAATGTAATTTGTGAAAATATTTTGTACTCCTAGGTTTTTATTAATAGTTTTGATTAATTTGACAGCATCATGAATCGGGTTAGAATAGTAATATCTTATAACGGTCAATGGGAGCAACTACCTGACGGAAGTCAAAGGTTTGTTGGATCCGATAACTAGGGAATGTATGTGTCAAAGAATATGACTTACGAAGAATTGGTGGCGATCGTGCATACCATTGTGAAGTATAATGTAAACAAATTCAATGTTGATCTGGCATCAATATCAATCGTTCCTAGCAGTACATGTTGTACATTTATAAGAAATGACGATGATTTTCAGTTTATGCTAGGGGAAGATCGGGTGATCCCTCAAGTATGTGTAAGTATAACTCAGAAGACAGCTGGAGATGTGATAGGAAATGATATTCCTCCTCCTGAAAATACCCAACAATTTGGATCCTTTAGCGGTAGCAATCAAGTGTATCCCTAAAGGAGTGTCGCCGAAGGTGGGGAAAACTTGTGTGGTGTCCTACCGGTAGCGGTTGACCAAGTAGTTGAACCTCAATTTGGCGATGTGTTTGGTTGTTGAATTGAGCAGTACAATGAGCTCAATAATTACTCGAACCATGAAGTGGATAATGAGGCAAATAATGAACAAGTAGATGATCTAGAAAATTTGGATGAAGAGCCTACACAAATTCAAACACAAGGAAGACATGTACAAGGAGTTAGTTGCACTGTACCAAGTATGTCTGGGACTTCTGAGGTTCGACATAATATAATTGTATCTGATCATGATAATACGATAACATGGGTTATTCCCGGAGCAGATTTATACTCGTTTGGTATTGGTAGAAGCAGCACCTTAGCAACGCAAGAACCTACAATCATGATTTATAAAGGTTAATTTTTCCCAAGTAAAAAGGATTTGAAGAGGTTAGTTGACTTTTTTTCAATACGGGAGAACTTTGAATGGAAGATGAAAAGGTCTAATAAACAACATTACATCTAGTTTGCATCATTGACGACTGTACGTGGAAATTAAGAGCGGTGAGGAGAGATGAAGGGACTTACTTCCACGTTAGAAGTTTTGTCAACCAACACAGTTGTCCATTGGAGGAGTTTCACCGTCACCACCGACAAGCTAGTGCAATCATAATCGGAGAAGTCATTGCACCTAGATTTCAACAACATGATGGTCGTTTCATGCATCCGAAGAACATAATCGCCAATATGAAAACAATGTATGGCATCCAAGTCATGTACAGTAAGGCACATGATGCCTAGCAAAATCCTAGCACAATCACCGACTTACAGTGGGCAGACAATGATACATTCCTCTACTTTTTCATGTCGTTAGGGTCCTCAATTAGAGGTTTCCAGAGGTGTATGCGTCCTATAATTGCAGTTGATGGTACCCATTTGAAAGGAAGATTCAGGGGTACAATGTTTGTTGCAACTGCACAAGATGGAAACGAACAAGTGTATCAAATTGTTTTTAGGTACGGTGACTCAGAAAACAACCTTTCATGGGACTGGTTTTTGGAATGCTTAAGGGGTACTCTTGGTCATATAGATGATCTGGTTTTCATTTCCGATTGTTATACAAGCATTGAAGCAAGGATTTCTAAAGCGTTCCCTTATGCAACACATACTATATGTTATTGGCATTTTGGTGAAAATATGAAGAAGCGATTCCACAGAAATGATGTTGCCGACATAATGGATTCAGCAACTAGCACATACAATGAATTCAATTATAACCGGCACATGAAGGAGTTACGTAGGCTGCACAAGGGTGCATTCGATTATGCCATTGCTGTCGATCTACACAAATAGTCTCGCGTACACTATCCCGAAAGAAGGTACAAGTTGATGACCACAAATGTTGCAGAATGCATAAATTCATGCCTAAAATTCACACGACAACTACCAATGATGACACTAGTAGAGTTCATTAGGAATATGCTACAAAAGTGGTTTCATGATCGTCATGCAGCTGCACAGTCCATGCGTCATCAATTGATCGACGCAGCACATCTTGTGATCCTAAAGCGTGTCGAAAAGAACAATTATATGACCGTAAATCCGGTTGACTAGAACATATTCTTCGTCAAGTTGAAGGGAAACCAGTGGATGGTTAACTTAGACTTGAAGACTTACACATACAACAAATTCCAAATGAACCATTTCCCATGTTCTCATGCACTCGTAGCAGCAAGGTACATGAGATGTTACAGTTAACGATTTATATTACCCACAAACGTGAATCTCATTGTTTTTATTGTTGTAGGGAGCGAAACTTGGATTTCACATCTCTGTGTGCGGACTACTACAATAGAAAGACACTTATTGATGCATACTCGGTTCCTATTATGCCTGTTGGCCATCATTCTTCATGGGTAATGCCATCCGACATCGCATCTCGGGTGGTTTTAAATCCAAAGTCGAAGAGACAATCAGGTCACCCGATGGAGGGTCGACACGCCTCGCCTTCGGAGAGGATAACCACACAGTCTTGTAGAAGATGTGGACAATCTATCATTCAATTGGACACAATAAACAAACGTGCCCTAAGAAGGACTCTACAGTGGAATAAAAATGGAGCCATTGAGGAAGGCGATCAAACATAACAAGACAATACAAGAGGAAGACGAATTGCCAATAGAAAAGCTTGTGATTGCTAATGTGGGACGGTAAGATGCTAAGAAGCACCTTGAGGAACATGTCTCCAACTTGATGTCTTCCAACATCGTTCAGACATTGGGAACCATGCTTGATACAGTTGTGTTATGAGACCGTTGGTTATTATGCTTTTTTATGTTGAACTATTATGATATATTTATTAGTTGTTCGTTTAATGCCATACTGGATCCTTTGTTATAGTGTCTACAATTCATTGTATTGTTTATGGATTTCAATATATCAAATGTGTGTTCAAGTGTTAATTGCAAACAACTAAATTTTTTTAAAAAATAATTTCATTTCATTACTCAAATGTTATGTACATCAATTAAATCACTAACTGGAAGACCAATCCTTCGAGTTACAAAAAACCTCCACAACCATCTTCTCCCAGATAGTGCTCATATCGTTTTCTGACTAGTCGAACGTATTCTTGTTCGCCGCTAGGTACTCTATCAATCTCAAAGTATGGGCACCACAGTTACCCCTGCAATTAACCACATAAACAACCGTTAGAATGGAATGTTATGAAAACCAATTGGGATAGAATAAGATCTTGAAACAGTTATACCCTCTATCCTGTTGGGGCACACGGTCTCTAAACACAATGGTCAGCAGAAAAGACCTATTCTGCAATGTGTACGTCATATCGCCCCTCCTTCTACGACTGTGAAAGTCCACCGCATACAGCATCAACAGTAAAAAAATATCTTAAGCAAGCGAGCTGCGTTTTCCTATGGCGAAATGGTACCTCATATCTGAACGGGTCCATCAGGTAGATACTCCATGTTGTGAGGTCGACACTGGCTATCACCTAATGCGTACGACCAAGGTTGCAAAGAATCAGAACCTGTTGGTGTTTCAACAAAGTGTTGTCAGTGTGAAATTTATTTTAAATTATATTTCAAACAATGTAAAATAAACACTTACCACGTCAACTTCATTCCATGGTTTGTTTCTTGCTGGGAGCAATCCATGTTCCACCATAAGGTCATCAGTGGACCATTGATGCCTTAACAAAGACCAACCGCGGCAGGGTTTGTCAACCCTACTTCTCATCAATCTCCCCCAGTCATTCAACAATAATGACTGTACAAAGAAATTTTATAAAACATTAGCCAAAAGATGTACGAAACACATAAATAGAGGTTCGAAAAACATACAATTTAAACACTTACATAGAACTGTGAATCCAGTATGTTGATTCTCGGACCGTAGACAGTGGAGTATGATCGCTGACGCTTCCACAGAATATGCAAGTACACGTCCATGTGTTGACAATTTCAACATTTTATATTGTTAGCATTCTACTATTTTAGAAATATCTTATACACAATGTTTAGGTAAGGACCATACCATGTCCTCCAACTCCATGATGTTGGTTTGAAATTGATGGAACAAAGGGACACTAACTGGCTTGTGTAGATCCACATCACTCTTGCATAATTGTTGAAAAATTAGATAAGAAAGTAGTTTTACTTAGGAGTTTCAAAATACAAAAAAAAAAAAAAATACATAAAAAAAAATTGTAATATTTGCGATTATACTTACAATTCACCAGTCGAGTTCCTTTTGTAGGCTTGGTACGCCGCAAGGTGGTCAGGATCTATCAATGCGTGGGGCGCCCATACATGTGGTAGCTGTGGCATAATCCTTGGCCTCTTCGGCCATCAGAGGTCAATGTATGAGCTCCGCTGCTGCCAACCTCGTCTGCGAACCCGATCCTGAAGCTGAAAGGGTGGGGGAATTCGATCCAAATACGTGCGATCCACGGGATGGGTACGCTGTAAAGAGGAATTGTCCCCGTGTATCGCCTCCAGAGGTGCGCTGTATGGAGGGACTCTGTCCCCATGTATCGCCTGTAGGGGTGCGCTGTAAGAAGGGACTATGTTGTCGTTGATCGCCTGCAGGTGTAAGCTCGATGGGTGCGCTGAGACTGGGGATCTCTATCCCTATGGAATGAATGAAGGGGTGCTCTGCACTAGGATCGACCAGAGGGATATGCTGTAAGGAGGTGCTCTATACCAAGTCTTGAGAATGAACAGGCTGGTCAGGAAAAACCTGATGAGGTACCTGCTGTATCTCCATAAGTGTTGTATCTGTGCCACCAGTACCACTAGTAACCTCCTCTCGTCGTGTCACAGCAGGCCCCTGCTGATCAAATACTAGATGCGTAGTCGGTTACAGCTGACTTCCGGTCTGTAGGGGGAGTCACCTTGATAACTACCTGTCCGACCTCTAGGACTGAAGTCTTGGTGTCCGTCTTTGTCATAGAAAGGTGGGTCATCAAACCGTGTACCTCAAGTACGTGTGTGCGACGTTGAACCCTAAAGCCCCCAAATCAAATCCAGTAACTCTTGATGCTGTTGATCTCGCTTCTCATTACTCTTTCGCACATTCTCATGTAACTCATGGAACGCATCCATCAGTTCAGTATACCGACGGTTCTGAAAGGATTTCAAAATTGTCAGTACTAAAACAATTCACTCGATTGAATTTAAATAATATGGTAAAAAGAATTGTACGTACCTCTGCTTGCCCTCCAATGCCTCCTCGTGAGTCATCTCTAGTTCGAGGCTCTCTAGGCAACGTGAATCGAACCCGCCTAGTCCTCGCGGGATGAATATTACCACCGTTCGGGTCAGAACCCTCCGTATCACTCGGTTCGAAAGACGGACCCTCAGTGTCACTGGTTCTAGCAGTCGTATATCGTTCGAGATCCGAGATGGGAACAGGTATATCACCGACGTCGGCATCATAAGACTGCCTCCCTGGGAAATGCCCTCGAAGTATCGTACAGCCCTTTCAGCTACCGTCGGCACCAATCTAACCCTCGCAAACATCTGAAATCGCAGTTAGACGCGATTAGACAAGAATTATACGTACCTCTGCTGGCCCTCCAACGCCTCCTCGTGAGTCATCTCCAGTTCGAGGCTCTCTAGGCAACGTGAATCGAACCTGCCTAGTCCTCGCGGGACGAATATTACGACCATTCGGGTCAAAACCCTCCGTATCACTGGGTTCGAAAGACGGACCCTCAGTGTCACTGGTTTTAGCAGTCGTATATTGTTCGAGATCCGAGATGGGAACAGGTATATCACCGACATCGGCATCGGCATCATACAGACTGCCTCCCTGGGAAATGCCCTAGAAGTATCGTTCAACCCTTTCAGCTCCCGTCGGCACCAATCTAACCCTCGCAAACATCTGAAATCGCAGTTAAACGCGATTAGACCAATGTAATTGTATACATACTAATAATTATGAACATAAAAAATATATATATATAGATATTTACCCTTTCGATGAAAATGCTATTCAACTTCTCCCCCCTAGGTCACGTACTCAACTCCAATTTCAGAATTCAGGGGGATAGCTCGATTTCCCTCCGCTTTCCACATCCGTTGTTGCCAAGCTCGGGGATAATCTCAAAAGAAAATATCTACGAAACAACTAAGAACGATAAGAATTCAATACAATACATCAGTCATATGGAAAAAATTACAAATTTAAAATTCTCACCAATAGGGCATGCGTTAGACCGTATATGTTGTATGTCTCCGGTGTGTACGTCAACGCCCTTTCATCGCTGGCGTTGTTCAAATAGCCCACGTTAACCATCCAACGCATGCTTGAAACCATATATAGACCGCCTATACACTTGTGCACCCCACAGGAACGCATCAAAAGCATCCAAGTCCTCGACTAGGTGAAACTGCCATACTGGAGCTTTCACTCTCTCGTCTAACCTCATCAGTATCCAGCTAAGCATATACAATAAGCACAACTTAACCGCATCGTAATGCTCAGAAAAAATACCAATCCGTAGAACAGCTTTCAGCTCTGCATACTCGACCTCATCTCGACCCTCAAAGTACGGCTAGTGTATGCCATTCTCTACCATATCATAGTTCAACGTGTCAGGAAGTTCTCCGAACTTCAATCCAATGATTAGACAAAACTCAACTTTCAAGAACCGGACCGAATGCCTTCCAAACATAAATCTCATCTCATTTTCAGGCCCATCGTGATGCAACTCACGAATAAGCAACCGATGTATAGTGCTAGCTGAAAACTTCATCTCACGATCCATCCGAAGGAAGTGTCCAAAATACGACTCAATATACCGACGTCATTCTTCGACCGTAAGATGTTCAGGTACCCTGTTAAGTGCGTTGTCGATATCTATAAGGTCATCGAAATGGTCATGCCGAGTTATTTTCCCCGAGTACCTTTCTTCCTCTGGAGTTTTAAGTGAATCTTTAAGTTGATTCCTTATTTGCATATTGACATTAAAAAAAAATCTAGTTAAATAAAATAAATAATATATACATGCACTACAACAAATTTTGGTTTTTGTGACAAAAAACTTTGTTATGAATTTACTATTCATCACTAAAACTATAGATATAGTGACGAGCGGTCATTCTCTTCACTAATTTAACCAAAGTGATACAAACTAGTTACCAAACTCTATTTCATCACTATATTTTTACCACTAATTCATTTCATGTCCTATTAGTTACAAAATATTTAGTTACAAATTTACATTTACTCACTAATAACATAATTATAGTGACAACATTCATGTCCCTCACTAATTCTACCAAAGTGAATTCAATCTGTCACCAGAATCAATGTCATTACTATAATTTTGTCACTAATAATATAGATATAGTGACGATCATTCACATTCCTCACTAATTCCACCAAATCAATTTAAATTAGTTATCAAAGTCTATTTCATAACTATATTTTTATCACCATATCTTTTCTTGACCTATTATTTACAAGATAATTAGTTATAAATTTGCATTTCCTCACTATTAGTATGAATGTAGTGACAACAATTCATGTCTCACACTAATTCTGCCAAAGTGATTCCAATTTGTCACTAAAACATATTACATGACTATATTTTTGTCACTAACATTGTTCCTACCAATCTTTATGATTATGATGATAAATATTTAGTTACAAATTTACATTAATTTTCTGACTAACATATGAATGTGACTATGAATCCAAACAAAAATATTGTTATGGTTATGATCATTCATATCACTCACTAAATTCACCAAAGTGGTTTCAATAAGTCACCAAAATTTATTTCATGATCACTATATTTTTCTCATTAAAACCTTTCCTCTCATATTGTATATTATGTTTGAATATGGTTTTAGTAATAAAATATTCACTTATGAATTTGCATATTGATATATTGACGACCTTTCACCCGCCTTACTAATTTCATAAAAAAGATTCATATATTTTTAGGTTCTATTGTTCAAATTCATTTCTATTAATTTTATATTGATATGTTTTTTTTATATATATCACCTATAGTGGCAGTGACTTGAACTTGACGAAAACTTGCCAAGCAATAAGCATTGAGCCACACTGGGTAGTGATTATTGACATCTTTTTCTATAACTAAATTATTTATTTTTGTGTTGATAGCTTTTATAATATATGTGCATTGTAGAAAATATGACTTAAGATATGAATCAAATTTTAAAAGAAATTTTTGTTAAAGCACAAAAAATGGTTTTTTTTTTTTAGTAAAAAGTTTGACCATGATCACGTGTTAGATCTAAAACATAAAATGTATAAACTTTTGCTCTATTATCAATTGAAATATATTTACTTTTTTTTTTTAATTGTAATTTTAAACCACACCCACAAAGACCAAAAGCTGGCTCCACAGCAACACAAAGAAAAAACAGCTAGAAATGAAAACAGAGAACAACATGCCAAACAAAACAAAGGCAACAAAAAACAAAAAGAAAATCACTATCCTTAATTGAAAAATAATTGAATAATATTTACTAGAAAAATTAGAATACAAAATCTTAAATAACATTTTTATAACAAAAAAAAAAGCAAGAACAAATTTTAAATATTGCTTTTATACTTTATTTATAGTCAAAATGACTTTATATTTTTCGCCAAAAGCCCACATAAGATCATTATTTTTATTTTTACACCACTTTAAAATATCAGTTTCCTTGATATCAATAAATAAGAAAATAATATATAGGGAAAAAAATTGAAACATATAACAGAATAATTAAATTTAAGATATGTAGCTTTATTTAATTTCAGATAATAGCAATATGCCAGTACCCTTCAATCGCAATGAATTTTTTTTTTTTTTTTTGCTTAAAAATCATTTTAATTTCTTATATATTAATGTATTAAATTAGAGATACCTTGGTAGCCTCCTGTATGAATATAAATGCTATCAATATGCTAGAATGTTTGCCGACAAACCTTGTAAATCTATTCATAATAGCATAAACATTGATTTTTTTTAAAATAAAAATAGCAACAAAGTTGTCTGTATAGATCTATAGAGTTTCAATCCAAAATCTTTCATTTCTTTAGTAAAATTGTACCAAGTTTTCATTATAACATATAATTAGACAAAGAAAAAAAAAAAAAAACACAAATTGGTTATGCAACTCTTAGTATCAAAAAAGACAAATTGTCCTTTTTGTAAGGAGGAAATAATTGAAACGCTAGAAAAATGAAAAAAGTGAAAAGAATACATATCGATTAAACTTGATTTGATATTGAATTAGTATGCAATTTTTTACAATGTTTTATGACAAATAGATGAAAAATACCTGAATTCTTGAAAGAATCCCATCATTCCAATTGCTTGTCACATGATGGTCTTTCTCTATCATGACTTGTGATACCCTTGATTCTTGAATCTTAAAAAATATGAATGAATGAATATACACATATATACATACATATATATATAAGTGTGTGTAAAATAATTTTTTTTAAGAAATTTTTTTTTTTTTTTTGAAAATGTTGATTTTATTGAATGAAGTCATTCATGGCAAAACAAACAAAAACAAGCCAAAAACAAAAGGGAGCAGCCGAACCAAACCCCCCAACACCGCCCGCGCCCCGCCCCCCCCCCCCCCCCCCCCCCCCCCCCCCACAAGATTTTCAATAATTACTTTTATTGCTGAAAAAAAAAAAGCCAAAGCCACACATATCAAACCCCAACCCCTGCGCTGCCACCAAACATCACATTGTTGCTAGATTTTCAATAATTACTTTTATTGCTGCTATTGCATTCTTGCTCTTTTTCTAGAAAAGAAAAAACATCATATTTGTTAGGAAATGATTTGCAGATAAATGAGGGAGATCATTATGATGGTTTAGGTATTCAAACATCCAATAGTAACAAATCAACAACCTTCAATTCACTAAAACAAGTTATTATTATTAACTAAAAGGAAGGTAATGAATAATGCCAAGATAAAAACTATATTAGTATCATCAATCAAAATCTTACCGGTAAACAAGTTGTGTAATGATCCTTGGTTGATGGTGTTCTTGAATTTCTAATAATTAAAGGAATTAGAGATAATGCTTAATGGAAAATATAATAAGAGGTATAGAATCATGCTTAAAGGATAATATTAAATCTTCTCCATTGTTCTAACTTGATGCTATTCAATTGTTATACATATAGTATTTACACATATATGATAGTATAATAATAATAATAATAATAATAATAATGATAATAATGATATATATAAAAAATCAAATATGAATGAAACATGAACACTTAAACTCTAATATAAAAAAAAAAATACCATGATCTAGAGGTTGAACCAGATTGAGATGACTAAATAGTGATGAAATAAGAATCTACTCAAGCACCAGCTGCAGCTGCTTGTTGGTCTGAATGAGAAAGTTCTCCATTGCATAAGTCTCATCACCTGCATTGTTATCAAAGTCAAAACAATATCACACAAATACTGAATTAGTTTTCAATTTTTTTTTTAAAAAAACAAATATCTAAATGAACTTTCACTTTTGTCTTAATTGCAAATACTAAAACACAATGCTGGAATAGAAGATTCTGTGAAGAGACATACATGGATGAGTGGTGTGATGGTGGGATGGAGTAGATAAGATTTACCAAAATTATAAATATGAGCTATTAAAAATAATTAATGATGGAGGTAAAATAGGAAATTGAGGGGGAGAGAAATTGGTAGAATCCCTCCTGATAACTTGCCTATTTGGTAGTAAATTGTTTTACCTGCCAGTTGAGTGATAAAGTTGGTTATAAAGTGATTGTAATTGAATTGAATTTTTCTTTTTTTGAATTAATTAAATATTTTTTTATTTTATAGAGAACATTAAAATGGAAAAGTGACTTCATTAAGGAACTTGTTTAATTGTTGTCAAGTTTCTGTAAGGAATAATATAATAACAGAGATTTATTATTTATATTTCAACTATTTATATTAGGCTAAGTTGTGTCCAAGATTAAACTTAACAAATGAATTATAAACAATTATCAAATTATTCAATATGATATTAAAATAATGGTAGTACTATGTAAAATAAAAATCTCCCAATACACACAATTAACCAAATTAGAGAAAGTATTATTACACATCAAATATGCGAGTTAAGTTGGTCCAATTGTATGTTAGATATATACATAATTCATTCATATTAATTTAATAAAGTTTACAAAATATTTATGTATTTTAAAATTTCAAAATCCAAACATATTAAATTAATATTTATGTCAATGCATTATCATTAATAACTTAGAAATTATATATATTAAAAAAAAACTTACAAATTATAACCATTTAAATTTCGAGACCCTTATAAATTACACCCTCCATGAGGTTGCGAGTTTGAGATATGACCTCTTCCCCAATATCGAAATATTGTACTAGTTAAAAAAAATAGTAAAAACATACCAATTTAATTTTATACAGTAAAATAATTTTTCTTTGGTTAACAAATTAAAGCATGAAGATTAAAGATAAATTGTGTTAGCATTCTATTATAATAATATATTTTTTTTTTTTGTAATTAGTATATCATTAGCATTCTCTTTTTACTTTTCTTTTCTCTTTTTTTATATATGGATACTGTCTAAGAGTTTTTCATCATATGATCGTTTGTGATACTTTTTCCCTTTAGTTCAGTCCAATTTTATTTAGATAAATATATATATATATATATCATTATGTGATGGTATACGTGTATTAGTGTATATTCATAACATCAATTTTCATTATATATATATATAGAGAGAGAGAGAGAGAGAGACTTTCAAGTGGGATCTCTTACTTTAATTTTGGTAAAGACTTTGATACAAACACATTGATTTTTATGAATTTTGATCTAAATATTTTTATGATTGATAATTTCATTAAAATCTATCTATGAATAAAATTTGAGAGTTGTTTAAGTACTAGAACTATTTATCTTGATTTTGTTAAATATGAAGGCATTAGAAAAATGAGAGAAATATATAAAAATTACAACAAATAGTTAAAGTATTTGAAAAATTCTTAAATTGTATTCTTAGATATGTGTCAATGAACTTATCATCCACAAAAAAATTCAAATTAAAATTCATAAAAGTCAATATGATTTCATCATGGTCCTTACCGAAATTAATATAAGTGATCCCTCACTTGAAACTTCATATATATATATATATGTATATATATAGTCCATTTCTCCTCAATGCACACTAATATAAAATACATCAGTGTATTACATGTAGACCATAGATTATGGATAAGCACCAACAAGTGCATGTAGACTTGGGTCAAAGCAATTGAATATAATGGTCTACATACAAAACGCTGATATATATATATATATATATATATATTTATCAAGATGATAGCCCGTGTAATCGTTTTGTTTTATTTTATCTATTTTCCTTTCCAAAAAAAAAAAAAAAAAAAAGAACTAAGCTACCTTTAACCGAACTAGAGAAAATATTCTTGCACATATCAAATATTCAAATATGCAAGTTAAGTTGGTCCAATTGCATGTTGGATATATACATTATTCATTAATATTAATTTAATAAAGTTTGCAAAATATTTTTTATTTTAAATATTTTTTATTTTAAATATTAAAATCCAAATCATATAAAAATAATATATATGTCAATGCATCATCATTAATAACTTATAAATTATTTTTCTAAAAAAAATATATAAGCATTTATAATTTACGTACACACCTGCATTCATGAGATTGTAGGTTAGAGTTATGATCCTTGCCTCAATCTCGAAATAATGTATTAGTTCAAAATAATAGTAAAAATATACTAGTTTAATTTTAGATAAAAAGATAATTGTTTATTTGATTATATTGTCATTGTTTTGCAAATTAAATCATGACGATTATAAAAAAATTGTGTTAGCAAAATCTATTATAATTTTTTGTAATCTAGTGTAACATATACATATGTCATTATATGATAGTATATATCCAGAAATGTTCAAGTCAGTACGCACTGATATAACTTCATCAATATATTGGAAGTGGACCATTAGATTTACATACTTTGACTCAAAATGTATGCACTTATCAAAGCTTCTTCATAATCAGTGGTCCACATGCATTGATACTGATGTAGTTACATCAATGTGCACTGATGTGAATGGGACAAAGTATATGTCTATATTTATTCATATATAACATCAATTTGCATATTATAATAATAATAATAATAATAATAATAATAATAAAAATAAAAGATATCACTTTATGTTTATATGAACTAAACAATAAATTATGTTACCAATCTATTATAATGTAATGTATTGTAGTATAACTTATATCATCATGTGATAGTGTACGTGCATACTCATAACATCAATTTGCCTATATATAATATTATTATGATAAAAAGATATCAATTTATGTTAATATGAACCAATTAATTCTGTTATAATAGATGATTGGAGTTTTATATTAACCATCTGAAGTTTAATCATATGACATCCTTAAAATTGTTATATATTGAGAAATTAATTAATTATAAGATATTTCATTCTAGACATTCAAAATAAACAACAGGTAACTTCTCATGAGAATATTGTAATTTGATTCATGAATTCATATGAAAGATATCATTTTCTATTTTTATCCGATAAATTTCATTGAGATAATCATTCTATTAAAATATGATACTTTTGAATGTTTAGAATATAGTGATACACATTCTAAAGTGATTTGAAAAAAATAAGAGTCATGTAAGTGTTGATTATGGTGTCTCAAATCTAATCATATGATATTAATCATAGTATGTTTTTAGTACAAACAAATTAGTCAATTTTTATTATTATCTAATTAAATATATAATTTATATTTTCTTTAATTTTTTAATTTATATTGTAAAATGCTAATATTATAATTTTAAAAAGATAATCTATATATATTAAAATTATCTAGAATATCTTTTTAAATAATTCATTTAATATATATGGTTAAATTTGATATAGATTCAAGTTAAATTATAAGGCATATGAATATTGATAAAGTTTTAGGATTAATTTACAATACTAATATGTGACAGTGATTTAATTATTCTGAATTATGTATTTATTTAGAGAAAAAATAACATAAAGAATTTAATGAAGGTGTCACACATATGATCATATAGTTATTAAATTACCATATGTTTTTTTTTTTTGGTATCATAAATGAGTCAATTGAGTTTTTCTCTGTAGTGTAACATGTTTGATTCGATCATTCTCACCATACCACTCGATATTTTAAAATTTTGAGTTTTTCAAAAAAGAAAAATATATTTTATATTTAATTAATTAGTTAATTATTTTCATCAAATTCTTTATTTATATTATAAGATGTTAATATTGTCTATAGTATATTATTTTATCAAATTTATTCATTTAATCAAAATATTTTAAAAGAATAAATAAAAAGAAGTAACAAATCCAAGAAAAAAAAATATTTGTCTAATTAATTATATAAGGTTTGATCGTTTTAAATATTATGAGACTAAATTTAAAGCTATTTGTTTATAGTATAATAGGGAAATTTTGGTGATGATAGACATTCATTTAATATATATATATATATATATTTATATATGAATGTAATGAATCTAATCATATGAATCATTAAATCATCATATTTTTTAGTATCATAAATAAGTTAGTTAAATGTTCACCAAAACATATATTTTTGTTATTAATTAATATAAATTTTTTTAATCAATTTCCTAATTTAAATTATAATATGTTATTGATTGTGTTTTTATTTTTTTAACTTATCTATTTAATATTCCAAGTTTGTTTGTTTTAAATGTTTATCCATTTAATTATATATGTAAGATATTTTTCAATGCCATAAGTCTAAAATTCATGACATCATTTTCTAGTTTGATTGGACAAATTTTTTAATAATATAAAATCAATTAATTTATAAGACATTTGAATGTTTAAAAAGTTTTAGAATACAAATATTTCATTATGTAGATAATCATTATGAAGAATAAAAATAGAAAATTGTTTCATATCAAAAATCTGATCATATGATAATTACATTGTCATATATTTCTAATATTATAAATTGGTAAATTAAATTTTCCTTAACAAAAATATATTAGTTAATTAAATCATTTTTTTTTTCTTTTCTGTTTAAAAAAAATAAAAGTAACAAAAAATAACTATCCATTTAATTATACAAGATTAAATACCTTTTAAATATCATGAGACTAAATTAAATGATATAATTTTCTACTTTGATGAGAAAATATTTATTGCCATACACATTAAATAATTATAAGACATGTAATTTTAGAAAGTATTAGAACTAATTTAAAAATACAAATACATGAAATTTATGGTAATTACTATGAATTATGTAATAATTTGAAATAATAAAAAAAAAATACTTGTTTTTATGGTGTAACGATATGATCATATGATTATTAAATCATCATATCATTCGGGTATCATAAATTATTTAATTAAATTTTTCAAAAAAATATTAGTTGAGTAATCATTTATTTTTGTCATCAATTTATTGTTAATAGTTATCTTTAAAAAAAAAATAAATAAATAATTCTGTCCTATCCAAGTCTTTTTTTAAAAAAGATTTTTTTTCATCAATTTCTAATTTTTTTACTGTTATTTGTTATCTTTGTAAAAAAATAAATAAATAAATAAAACTTATCTACCCTATCCAAGTCTTTTTTAAAAAACCGAAATCCAAAAAAAAAAAAAAAAAATTACCCATTTATTTATACAATGTCAAATACATTTTTAATTTACATTATTATTTTTTTTAATAATATAGGACTAAATCTTACGTTGATCCTATTAGCACTCCCATTATTCCCACTCCATTGGAAGTTAATGAAATTAGCAATTCTATGCACTCAACTACAATTTTTTTTATCCATCTTTCTCTTCAAAAACCTTAAGATACACACACATGAACGCCCTCCTTCTTCATTCATCAATTAATTTCAAGTACGAGAAAGACAATCTACTACAAGTAAGTCATGTAAATGACTTTGGATTTCATTAATTTAATTATTATTATTTTTTGTTGACATCAAAGAGTTGGATTGTATTTGTTTTGCAATTAGAAGAATTATTTCTGAAAATTTAGGTATGTTTTGATCTATTTTGAATACATTTAAATTTTAGTTATCTTTCTTCTTAGTTCAATTTTGAGCTATTTAAGATTTTTATTGTTTTACTTCAAGAAGAAAATAATTGTGGTTGTTTAATTGATCGATCTTAATAAAGATTTAACTTGAATTTAAATATTCAAAATATATGAAACTTAATTATGTATGAACTCTGTGATATTAATTCCAACTGTTACAAAAGAAAGTAAAAAAAAGTGAATAAATAAATCAAGAATTAGAATGACATTTAGATTTTTTTTTTTTTAATTTTTTTTTTATTATAAGAAGAATTTTTAAAATTTAGTTCTAGGTTAAAGATTTTTTTTTTTTTTTACAAAATTGAATTTTATTAAAGAATACAAATTAAACATCATTTTCTCTGCCAAATGAATACCATTAAAAAAAACAATTCTTTGCTTCAAGCATAAGAATATATAACATAGTCCCTTCATCCTAAATCACAGTCCCTGTCTAATACGAAATAAAGATATCATCAATATAATTTGCCTTTTTTTTTCCTTGTACACTTTTTGTTTAGATTTATTTTTTGTTTCATTTGCTAATAGAATATCATATGAACTTAGTGTCATATTTGACGATTCTATATTTATACTAGTATTTTGCAAAATATATGGTTTGATTTTGATCAATTATCTTCTTATTTATTTATTTATTATTAGTTATCTTCTGATTTATTCATTTGTAATTGTCGTCAAATAAACTGTAAAACTCTATTACGTAAATGATAATATAAGATTTATATGATGAACAAATGACATTTGTATTTCCTTTATTGCAGAATAGTTATCAATTGGTACGGATAAAAGGACCTAGCTCTTCTCAGATGCCGATGAAGTTATAAATTTTGCAATGATACTTGTATTTCATATTTTATTCTTTTTGAAGTTTTAGTTTGGAAAACAATTTTTTATCTATTATTTTATCATAGTTATCAAATATTAAGATGCAACGATTTTAATTATTAAATTTCAAAATTATTGTATACGTATTTGTTTTGTTTTGTATTATTATTGATAACAAAATAATTAAATTAAGTGTCGGTTTTAATTAGATTTAGATTCTTGAAGTTACAAAATCTTTCATGACTAAATAATATAATTAATTACAATAATTGTCCACATCTACACCACCATATAATAATAATAATAAATAATAATAATAATAATAATAATAATAATAATAATAATATCATTATTATTATTATTATTTATTATTATTATTAGTCATTTAGTAACCAAATAACTCATTAATATTAAAATTATTTTAGGAATGAAATGAAATCTATTAGTGACAAAATTCATATACCTAAATAAGAGATTTTAGTGAGCAGGTTTAACAAATAAGTACCGATACTTTTAATTACTATTCTTAATATATTTAGTGAAAAATATAGATATTTTGTGACTAAATAGAAATACATTTAGTGACCAAATGCAGTATGTTTGCAACCAAGTGTTCATTGTTAAAATACTTTTTATTAGAGACAAATTCATCACTAAAGATACATAAATGGTCCAACCACAATCTCTTACCTTTTAGTGATGAAAATATCTGACACTAATTTTAATTACAATTAGTGACAAGATTGTGGTAACTAATTATCTTTAGATACGGATTTTATGTCACTAATACTGCTACTTTTAAGGATCAATTACTAGATTTAGTAACCACAATTTTTACGTATTAGTGATGAAAATGTTGGTAACTAATTGTGATCACATTTAGCTACTAAATTTGTAGTCACTAATGTTTTGGACGATTAGTAACTAATATTTTTGGTGGTAACTAATTATCTTTAGAAACGGACTTTTAGTGTTGAATGGGAACGACAAATTTTTTAGTCACTAAAATGAATTAGTAATGAAATCTTTACCTTTTAGTGACCATATTTTTTGTTGCTAATGATGTAATTTCATGTAGTGATGATAAGGCTGGGAGAGTAAATGAAAAGTCTCAGACAGTAAATGAAAAGTCTCGTACACTACATAAAAAGTCTCGGACACTATATGAAAAGACTCGGACACCATATGAAAAGTCTCGGAAACTATATGAAAAGGTTCGGAGACTATAATTCACAAACACATGTAAATAAAATTAAAAAGCTTGGATTACTGTTCAAAAGACTCGGAGCTAAAAAATTTTCAAACCAATTTAAACGACTAAGATTACTTTTTAAAAGTCTCGGACGGTTATTGAAAAGACTCGAAATCGGTGTTAAAAGACTCGGAGATTCAAAATTTACAATTTAATTTAAAAGGCTAGGATTACTATTTAAAAGTCTCCGACAATTATTGAAAAGGCTTGAAACAAGTTGTAAAAGGCTCGGAGATTCTAATTCTAGAAACCTGTTCATATTCCTTAAAATTGCTTGGAAAAGGCTCGGATTACATGTGAAAAAACTCAAAAAAGAGGCTCGAAAACCTAGAACTTCATTGTGTTCAATAGAATTTTTTTATAAATTTAAACCCTAACCTAATCAAACAAACCTAATCAACAGCAAATATACATGTCTAACCAACATCTAACATTCAAACGCACATAAAAGTTTCAGTAACAAAAACACATGAGAAAATCAAACTTACCACTGTCAATATCACCTTCTCATCGACTTCAAGACTGTACCGCCACCACCGGTGGGTTTCCTGTGAGATTTAGTACGGATTTCTTGCACCCAAGGTCTCTCTTTCCACTGTTCTCTCTCTCTCAACTTTTTTCTCTTCAGATGCAAAATAACAAAAATGAGGGTATTTTTGTCTAGTCACCTAAATAGGTGTCTTTTAAACTTATATTAGTAAACCGGTGACATTCTCAAACAAGCCCCTCCAAATAGAGACAAATTTTTTTTGAAACCATCTTGTATGTGGAGAGTTCTCTCCAAAATGGTGTGGAAGTTTTTATCTTTCTATTGTGAGAGTAGATATTAGGATCCCACTTATATATATAATTATTTTATTTATAAAAGCGATTTCAGTTTATATTTAGGTATTCCAAAAGCATTACTTTTCATAGTCCATATATAGATAGCTGCTTCTACGCTGATCCGTGAAGATTAAACAGACATGTTAACAACCGTGAAGTGAAGAAAATTTTAAACCTCACAACTCATCAAGAGGACAAACTAGCTTGATCATCTTTAGTCAATTTTGCACAGAAAATTTGTCTTTAGCGAAGGGAACAACCATAGAAAGTGCATGTTGACTGTTTGATATGGATGCTGTGCTGTGAGTTTTGTAACATGAGCAGCTGCACTGTCATGTGATGATTTTCCTCTTAATCGGTACAACGACAAGGTATTAGTTCTGATACGTATTGTAGTAAAAAAAGAAGAGATAGAGATGAACTTATAATGAATTTAAATAAATACTAAAACAGCATATGATTCAAACAAATTCATAGGTTGGTCCAACGGTCATTTTTGTTTTCTCTCGCAAATATATTTATAGATATGAAAGCCAAATAAGTTATATATAAAAATAATTAGAGATAATTACCGGCCACCCATTTGCTCCCACTATCAAAATTGGGGATTCTATTTCAAAATGATTATTTCTGACGAATAGTGTGAAAAACTAATGATTATTCTATCAAATTCCGTTAATTTACTATTAAATTAGTGGTATTTTAATAAATAAGGGAATGATATTGATTTATTTTAGATTTTTATTTTAAATCAATTTTTTTTTTTAAACAAATAACTATATTTAGTGTGTGTGTATATATATATATAGTATATCTCAAATATATATATATATATATATTTTCAACTAATTATGAGAAGATGTTAGTATATAAGTATACAGGGGCAAACCCAGGAAAAATTTACCGCCCGGGCTAAATTATATATATATATATATACATATATACATAGATTATATATATTTTTTCCTCGGTACGTACTAACATTATAAAGTCAACTCCTTAGCTATCAATAGTTGGATTTATCTACTTTTGTTTAAACAGTATATTATAACTCTTAATTAATGGCTCACAAATTCTCATACTAAATTTATTAAATTCTATGTGTACCGTAGAGAAAACCTTTATTATTTCATTCATCAATGTAGATAGATATATATAATGAAGTGCAAGACATGCTACCTATTGATTAAGAATAATTTTATATATATATATATATAATTCTTGACGAAAGTATTTATTTATTTATTTTTAATAATAAGATGACACCAATTCAATAATGGACTACTTAGAATATGAAATACATTGTAAAATTTATACATAAACAATTGTTTAAACTTGTAGTTAAAAATATTATTTAAAGTTACAAATAACTTAATTTTATAATATTAGAAGTCATATGTGTATTTTTATAACATAGTTTGAAAAACAAAATATTTAACGGAATTTGATGGAATGATCATTAGTGTCACACTTTTCGTCAAAAAGTAAAAAAAATAAAAAATAAATAAAAAATAAATAAAAAAAAAATAATGTAAGTTAATGACATTCTCTATAGAATTTTCTCCCTCCCGTGATATTATTTATCAGGGAGTAGGGACCAATTAAGTAGACAACAACACTTGATAGTTCCTTAAATAAAGAAAAAGAAGAATGAGGTAAACTACAAAAAGCCTAGGAAACAAACACAACTCTGAAAGTTGTAGCCATCTGGTAGTTCCATGGACACATCCTACATGAAATTTGAGGCTATACTCTGCAAGTCTCGTGAACCAACAGGGACCAAACAAATGTTATCACCATTTGTACTCTTATACCAACAATGGAACAAACTCAATAAATGTATATACTAACTAAAGAACAATACAAAAACACCTCTCAATTTTGTTGGCCTTCCTTTTGAGCTGTTTTTGTGATTGCAAGTAAACCTATAATTCACGGCTGCTACTTTGCAGTTCACTGGCTTTTCCTTGAAATTCTTTAAGACCCTTAACCTCTCTCAAGTCTCAACCTATAAATAAAGTCTCTCATCGGCTTAAAAAGCTTAGGCTGTTTGTGTGAAAGTGAACTCATGAAGATGTCTTGGTTTTTCATAATATTCTTTCTCAGTTTTACAGTTAGTAATTTGGAGGCTATACCTGCTGATCAGAAGAAGCCTCCATCTACTGTTGTTGTTGGTACTGTCTACTGTGATACATGTTTCCAGGAGAATTTTTCAAAGTCCAGCCACTTCATTTCAGGTTCAGTTCAACATATATATATTTGGTTTGATATTTTTTTTATTTTTTTTTTCTACTTGTTGAGATTTTGGGATGAAATATTTTGTGGGATTTTGTTTGCAGGTGCTTCTGTTGCTGTAGAATGCAGAGATGGGACTTCGAAACCGAGTTTTCAACAACAAGTGAAAACAGATGAGCATGGAGAGTTCAAGATTCCTCTGCCTTTCTCAGTTAGCAAACATGTGAAGAAAATAAAGAGATGTTCAGTGAAATTGATAAAAAGCAGTGAGCCAAATTGTGCAGTGGCCTCAACAGCAACTTCTTCTTCACTCCATTTGAAGTCAAGAAAGGAAGGAACTCACATTTTCTCAGCAGGTTTCTTCACCTTCAAGCCATTAAATCAACCCAACTTGTGTAACCAAAAACCAAGCCTTGAAAATTCGAAAGCACTTGACAATCCCAGTTTTCCACCTCCAATTCAGGACCCAACTACGCCTGATCTTCCTGGAATTCCTCTGCTACCAAAACTACCACCATTGCCTCAACTTCCGAACCGTCCAACAATGCCTGGAAAAACCATACAAACGAAACCTGAACAACTTTCCAGGTTAACTCAACTATCTGACCAACTATTGCCACCGTTGCCTCTGCCACCAGTTCCAGGGCTAGCACCAGTTCCAGGGCTAGCACCAGTACCAGGGCTAGCACCAATTCCAGGGCTACCACCAATTCCTGGGCTACCACCAATTCCGTTGATTCCTCCAGCTGCTTCATCTCCATAGAAGGCTTCTCCTAAACTATTTCTATCTTTGTATAACTTCTCCAATAATAACTTTCACATTTTGCCTTTGTATTAATAGGACATTTCCTGAAAAATGTGTAGTATGTTTTGGAGTTATGTATTGTTCCTGTCACCTATAAAAATAATAAAAGTAGGAGATGATATTATTGTACTTAGAATAAAGCTAAATTCATAACTTCTAGTCTCCGACAGGCTTTTACTCTGTAAATTCTTCTTGTTCATTAAATTCTTCTTGTTACATTCAAAAAACCAGGGAAGAAAAAAAAAAATAAATAAATAAATAAAAATACTTCCAATTGACGGTCATGTTTCTTTATGTAAGTTTTTTTTATAAAACTGTGGGTAGCGTATGAAATTTAAATTCTGAGCTTATGAAAACCAATTTGATAGGAATGTTTAAATAATAGAGAGTTGAACGGTTTAAGCTCATTATTGATATGAACAATATTTGTTAGGCTTGGTGTACCTTAGCTACATTATTTATGTAGGATATGGTATGTGATGGACGATTATATATGTGTGGGTTTGGTAATAATATGATGAGTGATGATATTTGCACTCCTCAAAAACTGTATGTACACTATAAATTAATATTATTTTGAAAATCCAATATTACCTTTTAATAAAATATTAAATAACTAAATAGTTTGTAAGTATACCAACGTATTATTAATTAATTTCCTTCTCATTTTAAGATGAAATTATCATTCCAAAACCAAAATACAATTATATCAGACCACTAATTAATTTCTCTCGAACCCAAAACTCAATGCATGAAGGGAAATCCTTAATTGGGAACAAGTCATCAGCCTTTCAGAACAAAAATAAAAAAGTTATCTGATTCCCCAACTACCTTGCTAGAGAATGAGTCATCAACATCGTAAAATTGTTTGGGTTTTTTTTTTTAATGGATATTTAAGTTTATATATCAACAATATTTATTCAGTTCAATTTTTTTCGGATATATAATTTTAGTTGTCTACGTTATTTAATTGTGTACAGTAATATATTTTCTACAAATATTATATATATATATATATATATATATATTCTCAAAACCATTTCATTTTTTTTAAGCATCAAATGGAATTTATTAAAAAGGGGGCGAGACCCCGAAGGAAGAACAACAAAGAGAACAACTACAAGCAGACACCCAGCTGCATCAGAAGAGAGTCAAAGACCACCCAATACAACAGCAGCAACCAAACGGACAAAAACAAAACACACACCAACAGAAAACGACTACAGCATTGCAAGCAAACCGAAACAACCACACATAACAATAAACGTCCAAACCAGCAACCCAATTATAAACTACCCCATCTTATGACATCCCCATCCCTATTAGATCCCTTCTTAGACAAGCTATCAGCATAAGTATTGGAAGGTCTTGAGCAAAAACGAACCGTTATAAACCCATGAGTCCTCAACAAGTCCCGAATGACATAGATCAATTTGATATTAACGACGCTTCCATAGGAATCAGAATTAATCCAAGTAACCACCGTCAACGAATCACTCTCAACTTATATTACCTTACCTTGCAACATAGGATTCTACACACACAAAGAAATTTCCCTATTAATCACCATGAGTTCAGAAGTGATAGCATCCTGAGTTCCAACAAAAAGAGAATGGAATTAAATAAATGGTATTCTTGGCATTAAGTGAGATTTATTTACGAATTATATATTTTTTTAAAATTTGAATGGGCTGCTCTTGCGAAAGGGGTGTAAATACTGTTTTTTAGAGGTGCAAATATCTTCTCTCTAATCCTGTTAGGATATATTATGGTTCCTTTTGGGATGTAGCCTCCAATTAGGATTGTGAATCTTTTATTGGTTAGGATTCATGTAAGTAACAATTTATATATATATATATATATAAGTAACAGTATATATAATCTGTTATAATGAGTCATCAACATTGTAAAATTGTTTGGATTTTTTATGGTTATTTAAGTTTATAAATCTACAATATTTATTAAGTTCAATTTTTTCCCTGTTTTAGTAATCTCTTTGGAGACTTCAAAACCAATTTTATATAAAAATTTATGGTCACAAGACCATACAAATGTCAATTTTGAAATATATTTAAACCATTGAAAAATCAATCTTTTGAAACTAAACTCTTAGCTCCAAACATACATAGCACATCTAACACATATCAAACAACATGCAAACAACAAGAAATTAAATGATAAAATGCAATGCATGGTCATACAAATCAAGTGTGTGAGTGTGTTAGAATGATGGCCAAATCACAATTGAATGATGTAAGAAGCCCAAATATCAATCTAAATGCTTAGTGCATGAACATATGAACAATGTGTGTGTGTATAAGTGTTACACAATGATGCATGGAAACAAATGATGTGAATTGTTTGTGTGTGTGCATGCAGTTGCTCAAAGATTCAAGAACACAAATATGCTAATTGTTTGTGTGTGCCTAGGATTTTTCGAGAGCTAAAGCCAAGCTAAGCTTACTTTTACATACGATCTTCGGAAGCCTTCGAACAATTGAACCCACTGAAGCTTGAGGCACGAAACCTACTAAATAATTCTACTCTAAAGTGAATTATAAGAAAACAATTTTGTATATGGAATCCAGCCAATGATGAAAGCCATATGTTCCCAGAACTAACCTCTGAAAACATATGTCCTTACATGGCTGTTGTTTCTGCCATTTGGTGGTCGATGATGCTAGGTTGAACAGTGACTCATGGTTTCTAAGGGTTTCCCGATTGATTTGTCTATGCCCCAATTTTGTAAATTTCATATAAAAATAGGGTCAATTTAAAATTTTTGAATCTCTTGGGGCCAATTTAATTTTGATAAATATTGGGGCCAATGTTATATTTTGATGAATATGAGGGAACTTTTAAAATTTAGCAAAATTATGGGACAAATTTGTAATTTTAAAAATTTTGTGTGAATAATTGCAGTTAATTAATATATAATTATTGGGATTTTAGATGATTATGCTACTACATAGTAGACTAATCATTTCGTTTTCATAATGATTATTGGTTTGTGTTTTTAAAAATATTAATCATAAAGTTTTTTGAATATTCTCGTAAATTAGATGATGTTAAGTTTAAAGTTTGTGTTGGCTTGATTCCATGACAAAATACTCCTTGCTTGTAATTGTTTAGTATCCTAAGTGATTCATATGGTTTCGAGTTTCAAGGAGAATGGCGACTTTCCGAACAAGCATGTCTTCAAGAGCTTGCTTCGTCATCGAATATTTCGGTGTTGAGACATTTACATCTTCCAAGGCTTGAGATACGCACACAAACAAATTATGCATTTATGTCCCTGCATCGTTTTGCAATATTTTGTTTAACACATACATTCACTTTGCTGTGTCTATAGGCATTTGCACTATATTGATTTTAGATTCCCAATTGAAAATGTTATGGGATTTATTTTGTTGAAAAATGTCTACTTGAGAATAGCTTGCGCGCCTATTAATGGTGGCCACGGTTCGGTTTGAAACCAACGGTTTCGGTTTTCAGGTCCCCTAAAACCAAACCAAAACCGTGGCTCACGGTTTGGAGGCGGTTTGTAACCGCCAGTTTTACGGTTTCGGTTTTGGTCGGTTTCGGTTCTGGACGTTTTCGGTTCATTTTTTTTCTTTCTACTGAGATAAATCATAAAGATTGGTTGTAAATATAAAATCTTGCCAAATAATAATTACAATTGAACAAAGTTTAAAATAAAAAAAAAATAATTACATACATTTTCATTGAAGTATTTAAGTATTTAACGATGTTTAAAAGAAAAGAAATTCACATTTATTAATAAATACAACTTTACAATTTCACAGAATAAAAATATATATATAGAGAGATTGGCCTTGAAGGCTTGAATTCAAACAAACAATATTACAAAGTAACAAAGTTAAAATTAAAAAAAAAACAAAAAACAAAAAACAAAAAACAAAAAACAAAAAAAAAAAAAAAAAAAAAAACCGGCATTGCACTGAATTTTTACCACAATTAAGCTGCCTACATATCCTCCACCAATGTGGAGGAATCAAAGGCCACGTAGTTCTTTTACCTTTAATGAGATGCTTGGTGCTGGAGTTGGAAGTTGGAACAGAATCTAGTCTTCTCTTTCTGTGCCCGTGGTTTGGTCATCTTCAAATAAGTCGTTCACTATCTCCGACTGGAGTTCTTGTTGTCTGTATTTTGTTTTTGTCCAATCTTCAACACAAGCCAGCATTTCAAGTAATTGCGGAGACATAACCGACCGTCTTGGTTCCAAAATATTTTCACCTACACTAAATTCTTGTTCCACAGCAATGGTAGAAACCGGCGTTCTAAGAATATTTTTGGCAATAATAGCCAAAATTGGATAATCCTGTTGATGAGTCTTCCACCAAACCTGGAGACTAAATTTTTCTTCTAAAAATTCATGAGTGTCTTCTAAATATCGGTCAAGCTCAGAGACAGATGAGAATGAAGTTGTTCTTAATTTTTTTGCTCTTTGGAAAAACAGTTGATCCCCTAAACCCTTTAATTGAAATTTTGTGGAAGTACTAGTAACACCAGATGTGGGTTGGGAATGTGAAACCAGCATGTTCAAAGATGGACCATATATTCTAAGATATTTATCGTATAATTCATAAAGCAAAGTCTTAACAGAATCATAATAATGAAGAGCATCAATTTCTAATCCCAAACATTTGTAATAATGAATTAAATAATCCTGCAAACTTTCTAATTTAAAACATGGATCAAAACACAGTGCAAACAAATAAATATTTGGAATCTCCCCATAATAATTTAACCATTTTGTTTTCATGGCAGCAACACATAGACTCAATTGAATATCAAATTCGCAGTCACTAAATGCATCAGCAATATTAACACTTTAAATAAGAAATAAATGAGTTATGGGATAGTAAACATCATATAAAGCATTGGTAGCATTGTTAAAAACACATAACAATTCAAGAATTTTTATATATGCATCTCAATGGTTCAATAATTGAAGGAACGTTATAGGTATAAAAGAAATTAATAATTCTTTATATTCAACACTTTCATTAAGCAGCTTATAAATAGAATTCCAACGAGTGGTAATATCTTTAAAAAAAAATTTGGGACGCATATTATTCTGAGAGCAATATTTTAACCATTGTTTCTGGATTTTGTTATGCCTAAAAATATAGTTAATACTATCTCTAATTGGTCTAATAAAAGTAGAAAACTCTATTAATACAGCTTGAATACACAGATTTAAAACATGACATGCACATCTTTAATGAAATAATTTACCCCCAAAATAGGGATTGCACAAATCTTGTAACATAGGAATAGATGTGGTATTACTTGCAGCATTATCAAAGCCAATAGCAAAAATTTTGTTTAGGATATTATACTCTTGAAAAATGATTTTAAGGAGTTGAAAAATATTTTGAGCTGAATGTGAGTTATCGAAAATATGAAATGCAAGAATTCTTTTTTGCATGTCCTAGTCATTGTCTATATAATGACATGTGACACCCAAATATAAATGGCTACCATAATTGTTGTTCAATATGTCGGCACATACAGAAACTCGACCTTGAAATTGATAAAAAAAAAAAAGTTTTCAATATGTTTTTTTTCTTTTTGAAAATGGCATTTAGTGTACATGTGAGAGTGGATCTAGGAACACGTTGTATTGTAGGATTTAATGCATTTTGACAATAATTAATGAAACCTACTTTCTCACCAAAACAAAAAGGTAAGTGCTCTACTGCAACCATTAATGCTAATTCTTCCCTGTTTTTTTCAGACGTATAATTAAATAATTGATTACCAAAGGTTGTGTATCTAGCAATTTGGGCTTGGTTACTAGATTTCTCGTATTCGGGCGGGTGACTTCTTTTGATATGAGCCCAGTACGTGCCATATCCAAAAGATTTGGCAATCTTGTATGATTTGGAGCAGTAATTGCACTGGATATGGAAAAATCCACCATCTAACTTCGTTTCCTTCATATGCACTCTGAAGAGGTCAGACTTCATCGGCTTTTCTTCTTCACCTTCACCTGCAAAAAAATCATCTGAAGAGGTTGGGGGTCAGATAGATTTTCATTAATATTTGGGATATTGGGATCGTCGTCGAGTCCGTCAAATTCAGGAATTATTAGAGAGGGATTAGGACTAGAAAGGTGATCAGATCCAAATCGATCTTGAAGGAACCCGTGGTAAGATCGGTGATCGTAAGTGACATCACCATCAACGTGTTTCCAACAAGTTTTGCATTGGACCCTTTTCTTTGTTCAAATTTCTTGAACCATCTCCTCCACTTGCCATTGAAAAATTAATAATACAAAAAATACAGATAATTGTAAAGCAAATATTGTTGGAATAATAGTGGTAAGTAAGAAAAAAAAATAGATTATTGAAAAAAATATATATTGTTGAAATAATGGTGGTAACAAGGTAACAATTAAAAAAAAATATTGTTAATCAATTTGATGATTGAAAAAATTGATGATAGTAAAAAAATACAAGAAAGAATTTATATGTGAAATGAAAATTAAATAAAATTGTAGATTGTAGAGAGAATTGAGAATTTGAGATTGAGAGATTGAGAGTGGTGTGAAGAATAATGAAGGGGGGTTGGGGGCGTATTTATAGGATTATAGAGAAGGGTAGGTTTGCAATTAGGAAAAGTTTAGGGTTAAAAAAAAAAATTATTGTGGCCTTTGGCCTTAGGCAAAGCAGGGGGGCATATTTATAGGATTATAGAGAGGGGTAGGTTTGCAATTAGGAAAAGTTTAGGGTTAAAAAAAATTATTGTGGCCTTTGGCCTTGGATAGAGCAGGGGGGGGGGGGGGGGGGTGTATTTATAGGATTATAGAGAGGGGTAGGTTTGCAATTAGGAAAAGTTTAGGGTTAAAAATAATTTATTGTGGCCTTTGGCCTTGGGCAAAGCAGAGGGGGGCGTATTTATAGGATTATAGAGAGGGGTAGGTTTGCAATTAGGAAAAGTTTAAGGTTAAAAAAAATTTATTGTGGCCTTTAGCCTTGGGCAGAGCGGGGGGGGGGGGGGGTGCGCGTATTTATAGGATTATAAAGAGGGGTAGGTTTGCAATTAGGAAAAGTTTAGGGTTAAAAAAATAATTTATTGTGGCCTTTGGCCTTGGGCAGAGCAGTCAACAAAGCTGCAGACCGCCAGAGGGTGCCATTGGCCAACGATTATTCTTTTTTCTAAAAAAAATTGGTGCCACGTGTCAGACATTCATTGGTTTGATTATTTTTTTCAATAAAACCGTCGGTTTTACCATTTTGGTTCGGTTCAACGGTAAGTTTTTCAAACGGGCTGCCACATGGCAGCGTCTGATTCGTCTAGAATTAATTAATTAATTTTTTTAAACCGGCGGTTTAACCATGATTAAAACCATCGGTTTGTACCCGTTTTTTAACCCCTCAAACTGTAACTGTAACCGTAACCGTAACCGGTTTGACCGGTTTCTGATCAGTTTTGATACCGCCAATTCTGGTTCTAGTTTTGTTGCGGTTTTTGGCAATCTGGTTTCGGTTAAACCGCCGATTAAACCGAAACCATGACCACCTCTAGCGCCTATTAACTAAGAAACTATAAAGAAACAGTGAAAAAAGCTTGCGCGCCACATCTGTTGCACGCTTGCATGTTCTCGGTGCGTACAGCACTTGCTACGCGCTACGCGCTATGAAATGTACACGACGCGCTTGGCTTGCGCACAGCGATGGCTGCAACACTCGTAAATTTTCATTTTGACTAAGATGATGATAAGTTGATAACCTAAAGTGATTCCTAAGATATTACGTTAATCTAGAATTCTTTTAAAATTCTTGAAAGAAACTCTAAGGGCATGTTTGGCACATAGGATTGGACTAGGTTTGGGCTAATATCAGTCCAATCCCATGTTTGGAAACACACAGGACTATTTGTCCAATCCAGTGGGGCCTATTATTTTAGTCATTTAGTCCTACGAACGCTAGACTAAATAAACCTAGTAAATTGTTGGGTTTATCTAGTCCTATGTTAGTCAAGACTATTTTTTTTAAAACAAAAAAACATTAATAAAAAAATAAAAAACTTTCTTCAGAAAACAATCATCATTAAATATTTTCTTCGATCCAGAAAAAAAAAATCATTTCTTTAATGATACTGAGTTGTTGGAGACGCTGTACTGAAATTTAAAAAAAAAAAAAAAATCATCATTAAACGCTGGACTGAGTTGTTGGTAGAAGAGAATAAGTGAGAGAGATATTGTTGGAGACTTGATACTGAGTTGTTGTTGGAGAGATGGATTGAGTTGTTGGAGACACTAGAATGAAATAAAAACAATCACCATTAAACGCTGGACTGAGTTGTTGTTGGAAGAGAAAAAGTGTGAGAGATGTTGTTGGAGACTTGATACTGAGATTGTAATTGGAGATCTGGGAAAAAAATAATTTTAAATGATGTTTTTGGAGATGGTACTAAGTTTATAAGAATTTTTTTAAGATGGTCTGGGTTGAAGAATTGAGACCGATTGAAGTTTTTAAATGTTTCTTTTATATATATATATATATATAACCAAAGAAGATAAACACGAAAAAAAAGAGTAAAAGTAAAAGTGAACATCTGTTTGTGAATTGATAGCTTTTTGTTTTTTAATTAAAATATTTTTTTTAAAAAAAGTTTCCATTTAAAAAAATAATAATTCAATCCTATGTTACTCCAAACAAAACATGGTATTAATTCAGTCGAGTATCATGTCTCTCGAAATATAGCATAGTATTAATTTAGTGCAATCCAGTCCAATCCAGTCCCATCTAATGCTAGTCCCATCTCAATCCAATCCAATCCCATGAAATAGTCCAGTCCAATCTAGTGGTGGCAAGGTTCCGGTTCCGAATCGACGGTTCCGGTTTTACAGAACCGGCGGTTCTGAACCCTTTCTTTTTGTAAAAAAAAAATTTTAATTTAAAAAAAAAAGACTTCTAAGTTGCAAACTTGTAATAATGTAATTTTAAATAATAAAATATATAAATGACAAATTATAAAATAAACAAATGACAAAATACAAATTACAAAAGGAAATTAAAATAAAATAAACAAAATGTCAAATTACAAATTACATATTACATTTCATTGGATATTTGGGAATTAGGTCACCCGAAAATCGAAAATAACATAAAATAAATAAATGATAAATTACAAAATTAAATTAAAATAAAACCAAAAAAAAATGTAAAGTTATTAGCCTTGCACTTAATTTTCACTACAATTAAGTTGTCTACGTATCCTCTTGGGGGATTTAGAGGAATTAAAGGTCACGTAGTTCTTTTATATTTTATTGTAGGTTTGTTGATGACATGGACTTGTGATGACGTGAATACGTGATCCACATCTTCTATTCCTGGCCCGTTGTACTTGTCTCTCCACTTTCATGTTCGTCATCTTTGAAGAAATCGTATGTTATCTCATGTTCGATTTCTTGTTGTCTATATTGAGCCTTTGTCCAATCATCCACACAAACTTGTATCTGGAGTGCTTTTGGAGTCAAGCATGAACACCTTTCATCCAAGATATTCCCCCCGGCGCTGAACTCTTGTTCCACCGCCACTATAGAAACTGTTGTTAAAAAAATATTTTTGGCTATGATAGACATGATTGGATAATACTTTGCGTACTCTTTCCAATATTGTAATATATTAAACTGTTTATCTGGCGTATCTTCTATAAACTCATAAGAATCATTTAGATAAGATTCAAGCTCAAAATACTTGTTAGTGCTTGATGAAGAAGAAGATCTAGGTTTTTGGTTTTTTTTGATAATAGACTATATCCTAAATTCAAAAATCCAGAGGATGATGATGTGGGATGTGCAGTTTGTGTTCGTGTAACATCTAAGTTGAGTGAGAATCCATAAACTAAAATATATTCATCATATAAGGAATACAATAATTTCTTAATTCTATTATAATATGCATTAACATTATATTCTATGTTTAAACCTTGGAGGCCATAATAACCATTGAGATAATAATAAAAATGTACTAATTTACATGTGGATCAAAAATCATGGCAATCAAATAAATATCTTGCAACTCATGATATTAACGTAACCATTTTTCCTTCATAGCATTAACGGCTTACCCTATTTTTATGTCGGATTCACAACAAGCAAATACACCAGCAATATTTAGACTTTCAATAATAAATAAATGAGTTGTAGGATAATAAACATCAGATAAATTTGTCGTAGCAGTATGAAAAACTTTTAACAAATTGAAAACGTTGTAACAAGCATCCCAATGAGATTTATAAAGTTGAATGTCAATAACATGAAATTAAATAAAATAAACTAATAAATCTCTATACTCGTAACTTTGAGCAAGCAATTTATAAGTAGAATTCCAACGTGTTGGAACATCACGAGCAAATCTAACGGCACGTCTACCATTTTGTTTACAATATTTTACCCATGCATTCATTATAGAAGAATGTTTCCATAAAAACTGAAGGGCTTGTTTAATCGGTAGAATAAAATGATTAAGAGTTTCTAATCATTTTTGAACACATAAATTTAAAACATGGCATGCACATCTTTGATGAAAAAATGCACCACCAACAAATGGTTTGTATAAATTAATTAAAGATGGAATAGAAGCAGTATTGCTAGAAGCATTATCAAAACCAATTGCAAAAATTTTGTTCTCAATTTTATATTCTGAAAAAATAATTCTAAGCATTCTAACAATATTATGAGTAGTGTGTGAATCATCAAAAACTCTAAATGCAAAAATTCTTTTTTGGATATTCCATGCATCATCCATAAAATGGCAAGTGACACCCAAGTATGAATGTGATCGCCAATGGTCAGTCCATATGTCGGCACATACGGAAACACGACCGTTATATTTTTCAAAAAATCTTTCTAACTTTTTTTTTCTTTTATATAAATCTTTTCAAGTGTATATACAAGAGTGGATTTAGGAACACGACATGCAGCAGGGTTTAATACTAGTCGATAATAATTAATAAAACCAACCCTTTCACCAAAACAGAATTATAAGTGTTCTATTGCTACCATTCTAGTTAATTCTTCCCTATTTTGTTCATCAGTATAACGAAATAATTGTTGGTTAGGAAAAGCATACCTGGGAATTTGTGTTTGTGACCTCGATATGGTCTCTGCTTCTGGATGTTTGGTTTGAATATGCTTCCGATAAGTGCCATATCCTCCGGATTTGGACCACTTATATACTTTTTTGCAATAATTGCAAGCCGCTACATAGCTTCCATCTTCTTGCCTAACTTTCTTCATATGTTTGACGAATAGATCAGATTTGCTCTGTTTCGGATCCGGTTCGTCCTCATCTGCTTCCAGTGGATCAAAATCATAATCCGAAGGTGTATCAATATCAGACATATTTTCTGATTGGCTTGTCAAATTATGGCCGGGGGGGGGGATGGCATTATGATCGGGTTCTGAAATTATTAAAGGGGGAGTAGGAATGTTTAGGCCTAGGTCTTCAGCATAGGCCCGACATTGCAGATAATCGTGATAGGTGGTGTCGTTATGACCGAGATTATCGACCATTTGACCCTTACCTTTCATCGAAATCGAACGTCTAGGATCGTCACGGCCGTGACCCCTTTCATTTCCACCAATTGCCATTGGATTGGACGGAATAAATTTGGGAGAGAAATATTGAAATAGATAATTGAAAACTTAGAACTTAGAAGAATAATACTATAAAGTATAAATCTATAATACTATAATACTATAATAGTAGATTAGTAGTAAGTACTATTATTGTAAGTACTAAGTAGTAACTAGAAATAAGATAAATTGTAAATAAATGAAATTGGAAACTTAGTATTTAGTAAATACTAAATAGTAATTGGTAATTCGGAAATTAAATAAATTAGAAATAAGATAAATTGTAAATAAAATTAATTGGAAATAAAATTAATTAGAAATAAAATTAATTGTAAATAAAATATATTGGAAATAAAACATATTGTAAATAAAATTAATTGGAAATAAAATTAATTGCAAATAAAATTAATTGGAAATAAAATTAATTGCAAATAAAATTAATTGGAAATAAAATTTATTGCAAATAAAATTAATTGTAAATAAAATTAATTGCAAATAAAATATATTGGAAATAAAATATATTAGAATTTTGAAAATAAAATTAATTGCAAATAAAATTTATTGGAAATGAAATTAATTGCAAATAAAAAAAATTGCAAAATTAAATAAATAATAAAAACCTTGGAAACTTGGAGTCTTTGAGAGTTAGAGACTTGGAGAGTGTTGGAGACTTGAGAGATGAGTGTTGAGACCATGAAACTTGAAATAAAAATTAGAAATTTAGAATTAGAGATTTAGAGAATTGAGAATAGAGGGAATTGAGAGAATGAGAGGAAAATAAGAAATTGGTGTGAGAAAAAATGAAAGGGGAGGGGGGGTATTTATAGATAACAAAAAGAAAAAAAATAAAATTAAATTAAAGGGGTGGCTGTTGAGACCCAACAGCATGCCGTTGGGCCTCAACGGTCCAAAAAAAAAAAAACAGAAGAACCGGCCGGTTTGAACCGAACCGGAACCGTCGGTTCCAGGACGGTTCGAACTGGCCGGTTCGTTAAACCTTAGAACCGTAACCTAAAAATTGGTTCCGGTTCCACGGTTGGAACCGAAACCTTGCCAGGTCTAGTCCAATCCCACGCATCACACGGGGCCTAATTTGATTGAATTCCTAGTTACTGCTAGAGTTTAAACTCCTAACTTTATTTAGCTCTTTATTTAATTCCTAACTCTATTTAAAACTTTTAAATTTATTTAAGTGTGAGTTACAACGACTCATGCTCTTGGATTCCTAGTAATTGCTAAGGCTATAAATCTTAAAGTTAATTTAAAGTGTGCGTACGTTATAACAATTCAGCATTTAAGAAAAACAAAATAAAATATTAGTAACATCATCCTTCTTTTCCAGCCAATCTAAATACTGATGCAGCGGCAGACATGGCATTGGATTACAATGAGGGATGCGATCGCAAGAAGGCTAAATGATTTTTGCTAGTCCGGGCGTCGGAGTTGGAATGGAATCAAACTTTCACGGTTGAAACGAATCGTCGAGATCTTTCAAAGTCACAATGTGAGGCATGCCCTTTTTCAGCCAATTTCATCGTTTAGACCCTAAAATTACCGTTTTTACCATCTTAGGAAAGTTTAGTTTTCGCAATAAGTTGAGTTTTCCAAGTCCGAATCAACTTCCGTCAATACTGGCTTGCTTAGAATTCTTAGTTTTATCAGTTTCCGCATTTATCTCAAATTTTCCTTTTTTGGTAATTTTTGTTAATTAGGTCGTTTCCTTGCTCAATAAGGTTTCAGATTAGAGGTTTCGGATTAGGGTTAGGATTTGCTTACTTTAAATAGTCATGTGAGCCGAAAGGCTATTCAGTTTTTGATTAATAAAATTATAGATTTCTCAACTATCCAATTACAATATCTTTGCAAAAATAGTCGTATTTGAAGCCTGACAACAATCTTTCGTGTGCAAAGTTGATCGTTGCCAATAGGTTGCTTTTCGAATTAGTCTAATGAGTTTTTTTCGTTATAGCTTCCGCTACACCAAATACTCTCTGTCGAGAAACAAGAAATGAGAATTAACTGAAGAACCCTTGAAGCTAAGTTTGAGAGATTCTTGATCATCTAGAGCTAGAATGGATTTGTACGTGTTCGATGTGAGTAAATTCATTCATGCTTTGCTATCGTTTATGTTTAAAATATAAAATTACAAGTATATATAATGTATATTAATTGTTTTCTACTTTATTGTTTTATTTATTTAATGTTTTCTGCTTCATTAAGATTGGTTTAACCTCTCTTATTCACTAAAATTATTTTGATAACAAGTTTATATGAAACGCTTTCGGAACCAATTCTTTTCTTCAAAACTATTGAAGAATTTATTAAATTGTTAATTGCTTTTAATTTTAAAAACATATTTAGAACAAATGACTATTGTTATACGTACACTATTATTGTGATACCAAATATTACTGTTTTGGATTATACTTTTATGGTTATACAAAAATGTTATTTAATTATGTGTGTTTTTGTAAAACTATTTTGGCTCATTATCCCTTAGTTACCTATATTGTTAGTGACCTAGCTAGGATTCTATGTGCACATATACTATTATTGTCGCGTCACACGGGTACTTGTGACAAACTGTTGCCGCGTCACATGGGTAAATCTATTGAGAATATTTGATAGACAAAAACTATTATTGATTTATCAAGGTTTTTAAAAACGGTGATAAATTTTTTATCACACTACTTTTAACACGTATTAAAACTGTCATTAAAACCCTTTCATAACGGTTTACAACTGTTATGCAATTTTTCTTGTAGTGCGAGGATCCACTTTCAAGAAATTCATAGTATTGATTCTTAATTGGAAGATAAAAATGACAGTATAGGATTAACAAAGTAAGAGTCAGCTTGTTAATATGTTATTATGTTATTATGTGTACTTCTTGTTTTGTCTGTTAGTAGGTTATTGTGTGCAGTCTGTGTATTGTCGCGCGGGATTCCAGCCTCGATAAGGGCTGATCCATTTTCATTTCAATCTCAAAATATTCAAGTAAAGCTAAGTGTTTGTTAACGGATAGCATGAAAATTTAATCTCAAAATTGTATGACAATTTTTTAAAAACTATTTTCTCAATTCCAAGAGATTCTAAGCATTGAATGTACCAAAAGTTGACAAAGAAAAATAAATAAATAAACTCTTCTCCAAATTAAATATATTAATCAATCAGTTAAAAGATTTGAACAATTAAAAAAATATATATATATTCTATTAAATGTGTCATCCCTAGTTCTAGATGAGAGTTTAGAAAGAAAGAATTGAGAGTAAAACAAAACTTGACATGATAAAGTAGATTGCTAGCGGCTAAATATGAATATTCATGAACCCGGCTAAATATGAATATTCTCCAATGGTACATGACAACATGATGCACCATGCATCCCACTGCACCCATTTTTTTACCCCGCTTTTCTTCTTTTCTATTCTCTTCTCTTCTCTGCATTGCCCAAAAATTTATATGTATTTGGGAAATGCATATTGCAGCTAAGAAAATATTCTCATTGATAGATTCCATTGCTAATTAACTTAAATTTTTCATCATAATATACACCCCAATATATAAAGTTGTTGCATATCCTGTCTTAGCTCGAGTGGTATACATCTCTCCTCCCACGTTTGTGATTAAGAATTCCAGTCTCACTATACGTATTTTACAAACATGTGTGGTGAGTTTTCTACTCAATGTTGTGCTAGTAGATATCGTGTATAGTGGAAATGGTGGAAAGTATCACCTTTTCCAACTCATTTGGTGACTCTATGACGGGTTTAATAACTTAAGTTTAAAAGGCACCTATTATGGTGAACTACCAAAATTGCCATTAGATAATCATTTATGTTATTCTGTTTTTACTTTCCTCTCTCCACACTTCCAACAAAAATGATAATTGGGTTACTCTCTCTCTCTCTCTCACAATACAAATAGAAGTTCAACATCCAAACAACTGGACGTGCTTCATTACAACAAGGTAATATTTCTTGCAAATGCTTCTTTTCATTTGTTCACATTTTTGTTTGTTCCTTTTCATTTGTTGTCCTAAGCCATTGTGAGAATTGTAGATCTCCAAGACTTTGTCACCTTTTTCCGAGCTTTTTAAAGTAGTATCTTGGCTTTTTAAAATGATCTCCGAGCATTTTTATGTCTTCTTCGAACCTTTTTAAAAATCACTAATCGATCTTTTTCATGTATTCTCTAAGCATTTTTATGTCTTCTCCGAGTCTTTTCATGTCTTCTCTGAGCCTTTTCATATCATCTCTGAAACTTTTCAAAAATCACTAATCGAGCATTTTCAAGCCTTCTCCGAGCTTTTTCATGTCTTCTCCGAGCTTTTTCATGTTATCTCCGAGACTTTTCAAAAATCACTAATCGAGCATTTTCAAGTCTTCTTCGAGCCTTTTCATGTCTTCTCTGAGACTTTTCAAAAATCACTAATCGAGCATTTTCAAGCCTTCTCCTAGCCATTTCAAGCTTTCTCCGAGCCTTTTCAAGTTTTCTCCAAGCCTTTTCAGGTTTTCTCTAAGACTTTTCATTGAATTACTAATCGAGTCTTTTAAAGTCTTTTTCGAGACCAAAAATGTCTTCTTCGAGACTTTCATGTATTCTCCGAGACTTTTCAAGTATTCTCCGAACCTTTTAAATATCCTCACCCTTGCCTTCGTAAATATAATTTGTGAAAATATTTTGTATTCTTGGGTTTTTATTAATAGTTTTGATTAATTTGACAGCATCATGAATCGGGTTAGAATAGTAATATCTTACAACGGTCAATGAGAGCAACTACCCGACGGAAGTCAAAGCTTTGTTGGATCTGATAACTAGGGAATGTATGTGTCAAAGAATATGACTTACGAAGAATTGGTGGCGATCGTGCATACCATTGTGAAGTATAATGTAAACAAATTCAATGTTGATCTGGCATCAATATCAATCGTTCCTAGCAGTACATGTCGTACATTTATAAGAAATGACGATGATTTTCAGTTTATGCTAGGGGAATATCGGGTGATCCTTCAAGTATGCGTAAGTCTAACTTAGAGTACAGCTGGAGATGTGATAGGAAATGATATTCCTCCTCCTGAAAATACCCAACAATTTGGATCCTTTAGCCGTAGCAACCAAGTGTATCCCCTAAGGAGTGTCGCCGAAGGTGGGGAAAACATGTGTGGTGTCCTACCGGTAGCGGTTGACCAAGTAGTTGAACCTCAATTTGGTGATGTGTTTGGTTGTTGAATTGAGCAGTACAATGAGCTGAACAATTACCCGAACCAAGAAGTGGATAATGAGGCAAATAATGAACAAGTAGATGATCTAGAAAATTTGGATGAAGAGCCTACACAAATTCAAACACAAGGAAGACATGTACAAGGAGTTAGTTGCAATGTATCAAGTATGCCTGGGACTTCCGAGGTCCGACATAATATAATTGTATCTGATCATGATAATACGATAACATGGGTTATTCCCGAAGCAGATTTATACTCGTTTGGTATTGGTAGAAGCAACACCTTGGCAACGCAAGAACCTACAAACATGATTTATAAAGGTTAATTTTTCCCGAGTAAAAAGCATTTGAAGAGGTTAGTTAGCCTTTTTTCAATACGGGAGAACTTTGAATGGAAGGTGAAAAGGTCTAATAAGACAACATTACATCTAGTTTGCATCATTGACGACGGTACATAAAAATTAAGAGCGGTGAGGAGAGATGAAGGGGCTTACTTCCAAGTCAGAAGTTTTGTCAACCAACACAGTTGTCCATTGGAGGAGTTTCACCGTCGCCACCGACAAGCTAGTGCAATCATAATCGAAAAAGTCATTGCACCTAGACTTCAACAACATGATGGTCGTTTCATGTGTCCGAAGAACATAATCGCCAATATGAAAACAATGTATGGCATCCAAGTCATGTACAGTAAGACACATGATGCCTAGCAATATGCATTGTCATTGACCTATGGAACGCATGAAGAAAGGTTCAAACTGTTACCATCTTTTGCGTACGTTCTGGAACAACAAAATCCTAGCACAATCACCGACTTACAGTGGGTAGACAGTGATACATTCCTCTACTTTTTCATGTCGTTAGGGTCCTCAATTAGAGTTTTCCAGAGTTGTATGCATCCTATAATTGCAGTTAATGGTACCCATTTGAAAAGAAGATTCAAGGGTACAATGTTTGTTGCAACTGCACAAGATGGAAACAAACAGGTGTTTCCAATTGTTTTTGGCTACAGTGACTCAGACAATAACCTTTCATGGGATTGGTTTTTGGAATGCTTAAGGGGTGCTCTTGGTCATATAAATGATCTGGTTTTTATTTCTGATCGTTATACAAGCATTGAAGCAGGGATTTCTAAAGCGTTCCCTTATGCAACACATACTATATATTGCTGGCATTTTGGTGAAAATATGAAGAAGCGATTCCATAAAAAGGATGTTGCCGACATAATGGATTCAGCAGCTATGACATACAATGAATTCAATTATATCCGGCACATGAATGAGTTATGTAAGATGCACAAGGGTGCATTCGATTATGTCATTGCTATCTGTCTACTCAAGTGGTCTTACGTACACTGTCTCCAAAGAAGGTACAAGTTGATGACCACAAATGTTGTAGAATGCATAAACTCATGCCTAAAATTCACGCGGCAACTACCAATGATGACACTAGTAGAGTTCATTAGGAATATGCTACAAAAGTGGTTTCACGATCGTCATGCAGCTGCACAGTCCATGCGTCATCGATTGATCGAAACATCACATCTTGTGATCCTAAAACGTGTCGAAAAGTGCAATTATATAACCGTAAATCCGGTTGACTAGAACATATTCTCCATCTAGTTGAAGGGAAACTAGTGGACGGTTAACTTAGACTTGAAAACTTACACATACAACAAATTCCAAATGGACCATTTCCCATGTTCTCATGCACTCGTAGCGGCAAGGTACATGAGATGTTACAGTTAACGATTTATATTACCCATAAACGTGAATCTCATTGTTTTCATTGTTGTAGGGAGCGAAACTTGGATTTCACATCTCTATGTACGGACTACTACAAGAGGGAGACACTTATTGATGCATACTCGGTTCCTATTATGCCTGTTGGCCATCATTCTTTATGGGTAATGCCATCCGACATCGCATCTCGGGTGGTTTTAAATCCAAAGTCAATGAGACAATCAGGTCACCCGATGGAGGGTCGACACGCCTCGTCTTTGGAGAGGATAACCACACAGTCTTGTAGAAGATGTGGATAATCAAGACATAATAACAGGCAGTGCTCTAACCTGCTGATGGTTAATGAAGGTCCTAGCATAAGTGTTCCCGATGAATACCGTTGCAAATGCGACATCTGTCATTCAATTGGACACAACAAACAAACGTGCTCTAAGAAGGACTCTACAGTGGAATGAATGGAGCCATTGAGGAAGGCAATCAAACATAACAAGACAATACAAGAGGAAGACGAATTGCCACCAGAAAAGCTTGTGATTGTTAATATGGGTTAGCAAGATGCTAAGAAGCACCTTGAGGAACATGTCTCCAACTTGATATCTTCCAACATCGTTCATACATTGGGAACCATGCTCGATACAGTTGTGTTATGAGACCGTTGGTTATTATGCTTTTTTATGTTGAACTATTATGATATATTTATTAGTTGTTCGTTTAAGGCCATACTGGATCCTTTGTTATAGTGTCTACAATTCATTGTATTGTTTATGGATTTCAATATATCAAATGTGTGTTCAAGTGTTAATTGGAAACAGCTAAATTTTTTTTTTAAATAATTTCATTTCATTACTCAAATGTTATGTACATCAATTAAATCACTAACTGGAAGACCAATCCTTCGAGTTACAAAAAACCTCAACAGCCATCTTCTCCGAGATGGTGCTCATATCGTTTTCTGACCAGTCGAACGAATTAATGTTCGCCGCCAGGTACTCTCTCAATCTCAAAGTATGGGCACCACAGTTACCCCTACAATTCACCACATAAACAACCGTTAGAATGGAATGTTATGAAAACCAATTGGGATAGAATAAGATCTTGAAACAGTTATACCCTCTATCCTGTTAGGGCACACGGTCTCTAAACACAATGGCCAGCGGAAAGGACCTATTCTACAATGTGTACGTCATATCGCCCTTCCGTCTACACTGTGAAAGTCCACCGCATACAGCATCGACAGTAAAAAAATATCGTAACCAAGCGAGCTGCGTTTTCCTATGGCGAAATGGTACTTCATATCTGAACGGGTCCATCAGGTAGATACTCCATGTTGTGAGGTCGACACTGGCTAGCACCTAATGCGTACGACCAAAGTTGCAAGGAATCAGAACCTGTTGGTGTTTCAATAAAGTGTTATCAGTGTGAAATTTATTTTAAATTATAATTCAAACAATGTAAAATAAACACTCACCAGGTCAACTTCGTTCCATGGTTTGTTTCCTGCTGGGAGCAATCCACGTACCACCATAAAGTCATCAATGAACCATTGATGCCTTAACAAAGACCAACCGCGGCGGGGTTTGTCAGCCCCAATTCTCATCAATCTCTCCCAATCATTCAACAATCATAACTGTACAAAGAAAATTTATAAAACGTTAGCTAAAAGATGTACGAAACACATAAATAGAGGTTTGAAAACCGTACAATTTAAACACTTATATAGAACTGTGAATCCAGTATGTTGATTCTCGGACCGTAGGCAGTGGAGTATGATCGGTGACGCTTCCACAGAATATGCAAGTACACGTCCATATGCTGACAATTTCAACATTTTATATTGTTAGCATTCTGCTATTTCATAAACATTTTATACACAATGTTTAGGTAAGGACCATACCATGTCCTCCAACTCCATGATGTTGGTTTGAAATTGATAGAACAAAGGGACACTAACTGGCTTGTGTAGATCCACATCACTCTTGAATAATTGTTGAAAAATTAGATAAGAAAGTAGTTTTACTTAGGAGTTTCAAAATACAAAAAAAAATAATAATAATTGTAATATCTGTGATTATACTTACAATTCCCCAGTCGAGTTCCTCTTGTAGGCTTGGTACGCCGCAAGGTGGTTAGGATCTATCAATGCGTGGGGCGCCCATACATGTGGTGGCTGTGGCATAATCCTTGGCCTCTTCGGCCAACAGAGGTTAGTGTATGGGCTCCGCTGCTGCCAACCTCGCCTGCGAACCCGATCCGAAACTAAAGGGGTGGGGGAATCCGGTCCAAATACGTGCGATCCACGGGATGGTTGCGCTGTAAAGAGGAACTCTATCCCCATGTATCACCTCCAGAGGTGCGCTGTATGGAGGGACTCTGTCCCCGTGTATCGCCTGCAAAGGTGCGCAGTAAGAAGGGACTATGTCGTCGTTGATCGCCTGCAAGTGTAAGCTTGATGGGTGCGCTGAGACTGGGGATCTTTATCCCTGTGGAATGAATGAAGGGGTGCTCTGCACTAGGATCGACCGGAAGGGTATGCTGTAAGGAGGTGCTCTATACCAGGTCTTTAGAATGAACAAGCTGGTCAGGTAAAACCTGCTGAGGTACCTGCTCTATCTCTATAGGTGTTGTATCTGTGCCACTAGTACCACTAGTAACCTCCTCTCGTCGTGTCACACCAGGCCCCTGCTGATCAGATACTAGCTGTGTAGTAGGTTACAGCTGACTTCCGGTTTGTAGGGGGAGTCACCCTGATGATTACCTGTCCGGCCTTTGGGACTGAAGTCTTGGTGTCCGTCTTTGTCATCGAAGGGTGGGTCATCAAACTGTGTACCTCAAGTAAAAGTGTTCGACGTCGAACCCTGAAGCCCCCAAATCAAATCCAGCAACTTTTGATGATGTTGATCTCGCTTCTCATTACTCTTTCGCACCTCCTTATGTAACTCACGGAACTCATCCATCAGTTCAGTATACCGACGGTTCTGAAAGGATTTTGAAATTGTCAGTACTAAAACCGTTCACTCGATTGAAATTAAATAATATGGTAAAAAGAATTATATGTACCTCTACTTGCCCTCCAACGCCTCCTCGTGAGTCATCTCCAGTTCGAGGCTCTCTAGGCAACGTGAATCGAACCCGCCTAGTCCTCGCGAGACGAATATTACGACCGTTCAGGTCAGAACCCTCCGTATCACTGGGTTCGAAAGTCGGACCCTCAGTGTCACTGGTTCTGGCAGTCGTATATCGTTCGAGGTCCTAGATGGGAACAGATATATCACCGACATCGACATCATACAAACTGCCTCCCTAGGAAATGCCCTCGAAGTATTGTTCAACCCTCTCAGCTGCCGTCGGCACCAATCTAGCCCTCGCAAACATCTGAAATCGCAGTTAGACGCGATTAGACCAATGTAATTGTATACATACTAATAATTATGAACATAAAATATATATATATATATATATATTTACCCTTTCGATGAAAATGCTATTCAACTTCTCCTCCCTCGGTCACGTACTCAACTCCCATTTCAGAATTCAGGGGGATAGCTCGATTTCCCTTCGCTTTCCATATTCGTTGTTGCCAAGCTCGGGGATAACCTCAAAAGCAAATATCTAAGAAACAGCTAAGAACGATAAGAATCCAATACAATAAATCAGTCATATGGAAAAAATTACAAATTTAAAATTCCAACCAATGGGGCATGAGTTAGACCGTATATGTTGTATGTCTCCGTGGTGTGTACATCAACGCCATTTCATCGCTGGTGTTGTTCAAACCGCCCACGTCAACCATCCAACGCAAGCTTGAAACCGTATATAGACCGTCTATACACGTGTGCACCCCATGGGAATGCATCAAAAGCGTCGAAGTCCTGGACTAGGCGAAACTGCCATACTGGAACTTTCTCTCTCTCGTCTAACCCCATCAATATCCAGTTAAGCATATACAATAAGCACATCTTAACCGCATCGTACTGCTTAGAAAAAATACCAATCCGTAGAACAGCTTTCAGCTCTGCATACTCGACCTCATCTCGACCCTCAAAGTACGGCTAGTGTATGCCATTCTCTACCATATCATAGTTCAACGTGTCAGGAAGTTCTCCGAACTTCAATCTGGTGATTAGACAAAACTCAACCTTCGAGAACCGGACCGAATGTCTTCCAAACAGAAATCTCATCTCATCTTTAGGCCCATCGTGATGCAACTCACGAATAAGCAACCGATGTACAATGTCAGCTGAAAACTTCATCTCACGATCCATCCGAAGGAAGTGTCAAAACACGACTCAGTATACAGACGTCATTCTTCGACCGCAAGATGTTCAGGTACCCTGTTAAGTGCGTTGTCGATATCTATAAGGTCATCGAAATGGTCATGCTGAGTTATTTTCCCCGAGTACCTTTCTTCCTCTGGAAATTTAAGTGAATCTTTAAGCTGATTCCTCATCTGCATATTGACATAAAAAAAAAAATCTAGTTAAATAAAATAAATAATATATACATGAAAAGGCTGGGAGAGTAAATGAAAAGTCTCAGACAGTAAATGAAAAGTCTCGGACACAACATGAAAAGGCTCGGACACTATATGAAAAGGCTCGGAGACTATAATTCACAAACAAATGTAAAAAAAATTAAAAAGTTTGGATTACTGTTCAAAAGGCTCGGACAGTGTATATAAAGGCTCAGAGCTAAAAAAATTTCAAACCAATTTAAACGACTAAGATTACTTTTTAAAAGTCTCGGACGGTTATTGAAAAGGCTCGAAATCGGTGTTAAAAGACTCGGAGATTCAAAATTTACAATTAAATTTAAAAGGCTCGGATTACTATTTAAAAGTCTCGGACAATTATTGAAAAGGCTCGAAACAAGTTGTAAAAGACTCAGAGATTCTAATTCTAGAAACCTATTCATATTCCTTAAAAGGCTCGGATTATTATTTAAAAGTCTCAAACAGTGTTTGAAAAGGCTCGGAGCCTATTTTAAAAGTCTCGGAGCCAGTGTGAAAAGGCTCGGATATTCAAATTGTAGAAACGTATTAAAATTGCTCAGGAAAGGCTCGAAATATTATTTATGTCACACTTTTCACCAAAAAGTATAAAAAAATGTAAGTTAATGACATTCTCTATTGAATTTTCTCCCACCCGTGATATTATTTATCAGGGAGTAGGGACCAATTAAGTAGACAACAACACTTGATAGTTCCTTAAATAAAGAAAAAGAAGAATGAGGTAAGTGTAAATTGATAGCTAACAGAGACTTGGTTTTGGTTTAGATCATGTGACTTAGATGAGTCTTTTCTAGCTGTATCAATTATAATGTTCCAGAAATCCCTATAAAATGGTACAAATACATGAATATTAGAACATGTGACTTAGATGAGTCCCTATCAATTTGCCTGCCCTTAAATCATTTTACCAGGTAATACAAATCGTGACTTGAATATTTATGTTTTGTTATAGTTGATGTAAACTACAAAAAGCCTAGGAAACAAACACTAACTCTCAAAGTTGTAGCCATCTGGTAGTTCCATGGACACATCCTACATGAAATTTGAGGCTATACTCTGCAAGTCTCGTGAACCAACAGGGACCAAACAAATATTATCACCATTTGTACTCTTATACCAACAATGGAACAAACTCAATAAATGTATATACTAACTAAAGAACAATACAAAAACACCTCTCAATTTTGTTGGCCTTCCTTTTGATCTGTTTTTGTGATTGCAAGTAAACCTATAATTCACGGCTGCTACTTTGCAGTTCACTGGCTTTTCCATGAAATTCTTTAAGACCCTTAACCTCTCTCAAGTCCCAACCTATAAATAAAGTCTCTCATCAGCTTAAAAAGCTTAGGCTGTTTGTGTGAAAGTGAACTCATGAAGATGTCTTGGTTTTTCATAATATTCTTTCTCAGTTTTACAGTTAGTAATTTGGAGGCTATACCTGCTGATCAGAAGAAGCCTCCATCTACTGTTGTTGTTGGTACTGTCTACTGTGATACATGTTTCCAGGAGAATTTTTCAAAGTCCAGCCACTTCATTTCAGGTTCAGTTCAACATATATATTTGGTTTGATATTTTTTTTATTGTTTTTTTTCTACTTGTTGAGATTTTGGGATGAAATATTTTGTGGGATTTTGTTTGCAGGTGCTTCTGTTGCTGTAGAATGCAGAGATGGGACTTCGAAACCGAGTTTTCAACAAGAAGTGAAAACAGATGAGCATGGAGAGTTCAAGATTCCTCTGCCTTTCTCAGTTAGCAAACATGTGAAGAAAATAAAGAGATGTTCAGTGAAATTGATAAAAAGCAGTGAGCCAAATTGTGCAGTGGCCTCAACAGCAACTTCTTCTTCACTCCATTTGAAGTCAAGAAAGGAAGGAACTCACATTTTCTCAGCAGGTTTCTTCACCTTCAAGCCATTAAATCAACCCAACTTGTGTAACCAAAAACCAAGCCTTGAAAATTCGAAAGCAATTGACAATCCCAGTTTTCCACCTCCAATTCAGGACCCAACTACGCCTGATCTTCCTGGAATTCCTCTGCTACCAAAACTACCACCATTGCCTCAACTTCCGAACCGTCCAACAATGCCTGGAAAAACCATACAAACGAAACCTGAACAACTTTCCAGGTTAACTCAACTATCTGACCAACTATTGCCACCGTTGCCTCTGCCACCAGTTCCAGGGCTAGCACCAGTACCAGGGCTACCACCAATTCCAGGGCTACCACCAATTCCGTTGATTCCTCCAGCTGCTTCATCTCCATAGAAGGCTTCTCCTAAACTATATCTTTCTTTCTATAACTTCTCCAATAATTACTTTTACATTTTGCCTTTTTATTTTTTTTATTTTTTTTATTTTTTTATTTTTTTTTTTAATGGTGTAAATTATAGTGTATTAATAGGGCATTTCCTGAAAAATGTGTAGTATGTTTTGGAGTTATGTATTGTTCCTATCACCTATGATATTATTGTACTTAGAATAAAGCTAAATTCATAACTTCTAGTCTCCGACAGGCTTTTACTCTGTAAATTCTTCTTGTTCATTAAATTCAGCATTGTTACATTCAAAAAACCAGGAAGAAAAAAAAAAAAAACTTCCAATTGTCGGTCATGTTGCTTTATGTAAGTTTTTTTTATAAAACTGTGGGTAGAGTATGAAATTTAAATTCTGAGCTTATGAAAACCAATTTGATAGGAATGTTTAAATAATAGAGAGTTGAACGGTTTACGCTCATTATTGATATGAACAATATTTAAATAATTAATTTCTTTCTCATTTTAAGATGAAATTATCATTCCAAAACTAAAATACAATTATATCAGACCACTAATTAATTTCTCTTGAACCCAAAACTCAATGCATGAAGGGAAATCCTTAATTGGGAACAGGTCATCAGCCTTTCAGAACAAAAATAAAAAAGTTATCTGATTCCCCAACTACCTTGCTAGAGAATGAGTCATCAACATCGTAAAATTGTTTGGGTTTTTTTTTTTTAATGGATATTTAAGTTTATATATCAACAATATTTATTCAGTTCAATTTTTTTCGGATATATAATTTTAGTTGTCTACGTTATTTAATTTTGTGTACAGTAATATATTTTCTACAAATATTATATATATATATATATTCTCAAAACCATTTCATTTTTTATAAGCATCAAATGGAATTTATTAAAAAAGGGGCGAGACCCCAAAGGAAGAACAACAAAGAGAACAACTACAAGCAGTCACCCAGCTGCATCAGAAGAGAGTCAAAGACCACCCAATACAACAGCAGCAACCAAACGGACAAAAACAAAACACACACCAACAGAAAACGACTACAGCGTTGCAAGCAAACTGAAACAACCACACATAACAATAAACGTCCAAACCAGCAACCCAATTGTAAACTACCTGATGCAAGAGATATTATTGGAGATTTTCTAGAAGACTTTTTATTTTAAAAATATTCTTGTAATTAATACATGTTATTTTATTTCCTTTTAGTTTATATGTAATTAGGTTATTAATTATTTTATGATTTGAATTTTAAATCAAATCTAATTTCCTTTTTAGATAGGTTTTTAATGTTTTAGGATTCTTTTGATTTTTAGGAAATTTAATTTTTTTTTTCATTTAGGATTCTTTTCCTTTTGTTTAGGATTTTCTTTTTAGTTAAGTTTTGCAATTCTATTTAAGTAGATTGTATTAGGGTTTGAAAGACTGCTTTTGATTAAATAAAATTCAGAGATGTTTCTCAACTATCCAATTACATTATCCTTCATGCGCGAAGTCGATTATCGTATTTGAATCCTAATAATCCGGTATTCGTGCGCGAATCAACGAAGCGTTAGTAGGGTTTGTTTCCGGTATTCGTGCGCGAATCAACGGATCCGAATCGTTTATCCTTTCTTTTATCGATTGTTGTTGTGTTGAATTTTCCGCTGCATCAGTTGGTATCAGAGCCATTGAGTCTACCGTTGTGCTAGGCTCATCGATCCACAAACCATAACAAACTACTTCTCCCTTCTCCATCAGATATTCTCCTTTCGTATTTCTCCCCAAAAAAAATATATATATATATCAAATTCTCATGAATCCCCAAAACAAAATTTCCTCCTACCATTCATTATTTTTCAATGACGATTATGTGTCAGACCTGGTTATCGTTGACTTTGATAAACCACCAATTTTCAATGAGGAATATGTGACTGAACCTGTTATCGTTGATTTCGATAAGCCACTGGTTTTCGATGAAGATTTGTTCCAGAATGAGCAGCATGAGAGGAACTCAATTTTTGAAGATTATTTCTACGATGTTACTGTGTGATTTCGACGACGCCACTCCTCAAAGCATGTCATAATTCGAGGACGAATTTTCTCCACACTGGAGAGAAAGATGCAGGAGATATTATTGGAGATTTTCTTGAAGACTTTTTATTTTAAAAATATTCTTGTAATTAATACATGTTATTTTATTTCCTTTTAGTTTATATGTAATTAGGTTATTAATTATTTTATGATTTGAATTTTAAATCAAATCTAATTTCCTTTTTAGATAGGTTTTTAATGTTTTATGATTCTTTTGATTTTTAGGAGATTTGATTTCTTTTTCATTTAGGATTCTTTTCCTTTTGTTTAGGATTTTCTTTTTAGTTAAGTTTTGCAATTCTATTTAAGTAGATTGTATTAGGGTTTGAAAGACAGCTTTTGATTAAATAAAATTCAGAGATGTTTCTCAACTATCCAATTACATTATCCTTCGTGCGCGAAGTCGATTATCGTATTTGAAGCCTAATAATCCGGTATTCGTGCGCGAATCAATGGATCCGAATCGTTTATCCTTTCTTTTATCGATTGTTGTTGTGTTGAATTTTCCGCTGCATCACTACCCCATCTTATGACATCCCCATCCCTATTAGATCCCTTCTTAGCCAAGCTATCAGCATAAGTATGGGATGGTCTTGAGCAAAAACGAACCGTTATAAACCCATGAGTCCTCAACAAGTCCTGAATGACATAGATCAATTTGATATTAACGACGCTTCCATAGGAATCAGAATTAATCCAAGTAACCGCCGTCAACAAATCACTCTCAACTTCAATTACCTTACCTTGCAACATAGGATTCGACACACACAAAGAAATTGCCCTATTAATCACCATGAGTTCAGAAGTGATAGCATCCTGAGTTCCAACAAAAAGAGAATGGAATTAAATAAATGGTATTCTTGGCATTAAGTGAGGTTTATTTACGAATTATAGATTTTTTTAAAATTTTAATGGGCTGTTCTTGCGAAAGAGGTGTAGATACTGTTTTTTAGAGATGCAAATATCTTCTCTCTAATCCTGTTAGGATATATTATGGTTCCTTTTGGGATGTAGCCTCCAATTAGGATTGTGAATCTTTTATTGGCTAGGATTCATGTAATTAACAATTTATATATATATATATATAAGTAACAGTATATATAATCTGTTATGGGTTAGAATGAGTCATTAACACTGTAAAATTGTTTGGATTTTTTATGGATATTTAAGTTTATATATCTACAATATTTATTAAGTTCAATTTTTTCCCTGTTTTAGTAGTCTCTTTGGAGACTTCAAAACCAATTTTATATAAAAATTTATGGTCACAAGACCATACAAATGTCAGTTTTGAAATATATTTAAACCATTGAAAAATCAATCTTTTGAAACTAAACTCTTAGCTCCAAACAAACATAGCACATCTAACACATGTCAAACAACATGCAAACAACAAGAAATTAAATGATAAAATGCAATGCATGGTCATACAAATCAAGTGTGTGAGCGTGTTAGAATGATGGCCAAATCACAATTGAATGATGTAAGAAGCCCAAATATCAATCTAAATGCTTAGTGCATGAACATATGAACAATGTGTGTGTGTGTATAAGTGTTACACAATGATGCATGGAAACAAATGATATGAATTGTTTGTGTGTGTGCATGCAGTTGCTCAAAGATTCAAGAACACAAATATGCTAATTGTTTGTGTGTGCCTAGGATTTTTCGAGAGCTAAAGCCAAGCTAAGCTTACTTTTACATACGATCTTCGGATGCCTTCGAACAATTGAACCCACTGAAGCTTGAGGCACGAAACCTACTAAATAATTCTACTCTAAAGTGAATTATAAGAAAACAATTTTGTAAATGGAATCCAGCCAATGATGAAAGCCATATGTTCCCAGAACTAACCTCTGAAAACATATGTCCTTACATGGCTGTTGTTTCTGCCATTTGGTGGTCGATGAAGCTAGGTTGAACAGCGACTCATGGTTTCTAAGGGTTTCCGATTGATTTGTCTATGCCCCAATTTTGTAAATTTCATATAAAAATAGGGTCAATTTAAAATTTTGAATCTCTTGGGGCCAATTTAATTTTGATAAATATTGGGGCCAATGTTATATTTTGATGAATATGAGGGAATTTTTAAAATTTAGCAAAATTATGGGACAAATTTGTAATTTTCAAAATTTTGTGTGAATAATTGCAGTTAATTAATATATAATTATTGGGATTTTAGATGATTATGCTTCTACATAGTAGACTAATCATTTCGTTTTCATAATGATTATTGGTTTGTGTTTTTAAAAAATATTAATCATAATTTTTTTTGAATATTCTCATAAATCAGATGGTGTTTAGTTTAAAGTTTGTGTTGGCTTGATTCCATGTCAAAATACTCCTTGCTTGTAATTGTTTAGTATCCTAAGTGATTCATACGGTTTCGAGTTTCAAGGAGAATGGCGACTTTCCGAACAAGCATGTCTTCAAGAGCTTGCTTCGTCATCGAATATTTCGGTATTAAGACATTTACCTCTTCCAAGGCTTGAGATACGCACACAAAGATATTATGCATTTATGTCCCTGCATCGTTTTGTAATATTTTGTTTAGCACATACATTCACTTTGCTGTGTCTAAAGGCATTTGCACTATATTGATTTTAGATTCCCAATTGAAAATGTTCTGGGATTTATTTTGTTGAAAAATGTCTACTTGAGAATAGCTTGCGCGCCTATTAATGGTGGCCACGGTTCAGTTTGAAACCTGCGGTTTCGGTTTTTAGGTCCCCTAAAACCAAACCGAAACCGTGGCTCACGGTTTGGAGGCGGTTTGTAACCGCCAGTTTTACGGTTTCGGTTTCGGTTTCGGTTTTGGACGTTTTCGGTTCATTTTTTTTTCTTTCTAATGAGATAAATCATAAAGATTGGTTGTAAATATAAAATCTTGCCAAATAATCTTTACAATGAACAAAGTTTAAAATAAAAAAAAAATAATTACATACATTTTCATTGAAGTATTTAAGTATTTAACGATGTTTAAAAGAAAAGAAATTCACATTTATTAATAAATACAACTTTACAATTTCATAGAAAAATATATATAGAGAGAGATTGGCCTTGAAGGCTTGAATTCAAACAAACAATATTACAAAGTAACAAAGTTAAAATTAAAAAAAAAAAAAAAAAAACAAAAAACAAAAAAAAAAAAAAAAAAAAAAAAAAAAAACCGGCCTTGCACTTAATTTTTACCACAATTAAGCTGCCTACATATCCTCCACCAATGTAGAGAAATCAAAGGCCACGTAGTTCTTTTACCTTTAATGAGTTGCTCGGTGCTGGAGTTTGGAAGTTGGAACAGAATCTAGTCTTCTCTTTCTGTGCCCGTGGTTTGGTCATCTTCAAATAAGTCGTTCACTATCTCCAACTGGAGTTTTTGTTGTCTGTATTTTGTCTTTGTCCAATCATCAACACACGCCAGCATTTCAAGTGATTGTGGAGACATAATCGACCGTCTTGGTTCCAAAATATTTTCACCTGCACTAAATTCTTGTTCCACAGCAACGGTAGAAACCGACGTTCTAAGAATTTTTTTGGCAATAATAGCCAAAATTGGATAATCCTGTTGATGAGTCTTCCACCAAACCTGGAGACTAAATTTTTCTTCTGAAAATTCATGAGTGTCTTCTAAATACCGGTCAAGCTCAGAGACAGATGAGGATGAAGCTGTTCTTAATTTTTTTGCTCTTAATTTTTTTGCTCTTTGGGAAAACAGTCGATCCCCTAAACCTTTTAATTGAAATTTTGTGGAAGTACTAGTAACACCAGATGTGGGTTGGGATTGTGAAACCGGCATGTTCAAAGATAGACCATATATTCTAAGATATTCATCGTATAATTCATAAAGCAAAGTCTTAACAGAATCATAATAATGAAGAACATCAACTTCTAATCCCAAACATTTGTAATAATGAATTAAATAATCTTGCAAACTTTCTAATTTAAAACGTGGATTAAAACACAGTGCAAGCAAATAAATATTTGAAATCTCCCCATAATAATTTAACCATTTTGTTTTCATGGCAGCAACACATGGACACAATTGAACATCAAATTCACAGTCACTAAATGCACCAGCAATATTAACACTTTGAATAAGAAATAAATGAGTTGTGGGATAGTAAACATCATATAAAGCATTTGTAGCATCGTTAAAAACACGTAACAATTCAAGAATTTTTATACATGCATCCCAATGGTTCAATTGAAGAGAAATTGAAGGAACGTTATAATTTAAAAGAAACTAATAATTCTTTATATTCAACACTTTCATTAAGCAACTTATAAGTAGAATTCCAATGAGTGGTAACATCTCAAAAAAAAAAAAATTTGGGACGCATATTATTCTGAGAGCAATATTTTAACCATTGTTTCTGGATTTTGTTATGCCTACAAATATAGTTAATACTATCTCTAATTGGTCTAATAAAAGTAGAAAACTCTATTAATACAGCTTGAAAACACAAATTTAAAACATGTCATGCACATCTTTAATGAAATAATTTACCCCCAAAATTAGGATTGCACAAATCTTATAACATAGGAATAGATGCGGTATTACTTGCAGCATTATCAAAGCCAATAGCAAAAATTTTGTTTAGGATATTATACTCTTGAAAAATGATTTTAAGGAGTTGAAAAATATTTTGAACTGAATGTGAGTCATCAAAAACATGAAATACAAGAATTCTTTTTTGCATGTCCCATTCATTGTCTATATAATGACATGTGACACCCAAATATGAATGACTACCATAATTGTTGCTCCATATGTCGGCACATACAGAAACTCGACCTTGAAATTGATAAAAAAAAAAGTTTTCAATATGTTTTTTTTTTTTTTGAAAATGGCATTTAGTGTACATGTAAGAGTGGATCTAGGGACACGTTGTATTGTAAGATTTAATGCATTTTGATAATAATTAACGAAACCTACTTTCTCACCAAAACAAAAAGGTAAGTGCTCTACTGCAACCATTAATGCTAATTCTTCCCTGTTTTTTTCAGACGTAAAATGAAATAATTGATTACCAAAGGTTGTGTATCTAGCGATTTGGGCTTGGTTACTAGATTTCGCGTATTCGAACGGGTGACTTGTTTTGATATGAGCCCAGTATGTGCCATATCAGAAAGATTTGGCAATCTTGTATGATTTGGAGCAGTAATTGCACTAGATATGGAAAAATCCACCATTTAACTTTGTTTTCTTCATATGCACTATGAAGAGGTCAAACTTCATCGGCTTTTCTTCTTCACCTTCACCTGCAAAAAAAATCATCTGAAGAGGGTGGGGGTCAGATAGATTTTTATTAATATTTGGGATATTATAATCGTGGCCGAGTCCGTCGAATTAGAGAATTATTAGAGAGGGATTAGGACTAGAAGGGTGATCAGATCCAAATCGATCTTGAAGAAACTCGTGGTAAGATCGGTGGTCGTAAGTGACATCACCATCAACGTGTTTCCAACAAGTTTTGCATTGGACCCTTTTCTTTGTTCAAATTTCTTGAACCATCTCCTCCACTTGCCATTGAAAAATTAATAATACAAAAAATACGGATATATGTAAAGAAAATATTGTTGGAATAATAGTGGTAAGTAAGAAAAAAAATAGATTATTGAAAAAAAAATATATTGTTGAAATAATAGTGGAAATGAGGTAACAATTAAAAAAAAAATAGATGTTTGAAAAGAAAAAAATATTGTTGAATTAATGGTGGTGAAAAAAAAGTTATGATAGTAAAAAATAGAAAAAATAAATATTGTTAATCAATTTGATGATTGAAAAAATAGATGATAGTAAAAAATACAAGAAAGAATTTATATGTGAAATGAAAATTAAATAAAATTGTAGATTGTAGAGAGAATTGAGAATTTGAGATTGAGAGAGATTGAGAGATTGAGAGTGGTGTGAAGAATAATGAAGGGGGGGTTGGGGGCGTATTTATAGGATTATAGAGAAGGGTAGGCTTGCAATTAGAAAAAGTTTAGGGTTAAAAAAAAAACTTATTGTGGCCTTTGGCCTTAGGCAAAGCAGGGGGGACATATTTATAGGATTATAGAGAGGGGTAGGTTTGCAATTAGGAAAAGTTTAGGGGAAAAAAAAAATTATTGTGGCCTTTGGCCTTGGGTAGAGCAGGGGGTGTATTTATAGGATTATAGAGAGGGGTAGGTTTGCAATTAGGAAAAGTTTAGGGTTAAAAAAAATTTATTGTGGCCTTTGGCCATGGGCAGAGCAGGGGGCATATTTATAGGATTATAGAGAGGGGTAGGTTTACAATTAGGAAAAGTTTAGGGTTAAAAAAATTTATTGTGGCCTTTGGCCTTGGGCAGAGCAGGGGGGCGTATTTATAGGATTAGAGAGAGGGGTAGGTTTGCAATTAGGAAAAGTTTAGGGTTAAAAAAATAATTTATTGTGGTCTTTGGCCTTGGGCTGAGCAGTCAACAAAGCTGTAGACCGCCAGAGGGTGCCATTGGCCAACGATTTTTTTTTTTTAAAAAAAATATTGCTGCCACGTGTCAGACATTCATTGGTCTGATTTTTTTTCAATAAAATTGGCGGCTTAACCGTCGGTTTTACAATTTTGGTTCGATTCAACGATAAGTTTTTCAAACGGGCTGCCACGTGGCAGCGTCTGATTCGTCTAGAATTAATTAATTAATTTTTTAAAACCGGATTATGGTTAAAACAGTCGATTTGTACCCGTTTTTTAACCCCTCAAACCAAAATTATAACCGTAACTGGTTCGATCGGTTTCCGATCAGTTTTGATATCAACAATTCTGGTTCCAGTTTTGTTGCTGTTTTTTGCAGTCTGGTTTCGGTTAAAACACTAGTTAAACCGAAACCATGACCACCTCTAATGCCTATTAACTAAGAAACTATAGAATCACAATTAAAAAAGCTTGCGTGCCACATCTGTTGCATGCTTCCATGTTCTCGGTGCGTACAACACTTGCTACGCGCAATGCGCTATGACATGTGCACGACGCGCTTGGCTTGCGCGCAGCGATGGCTGTAACACTCGTAAATTTTCATTTTGACTAAGATGATGATAAGTTGATAACCTAAAGTGATTCCTAAGATATTATGTTAATCTAGAATTCTTTTAAAATTCTTGAAAGAAACTCTAAAGGCATGTTTGGCACATGGGATTGGACTGGGTTTAGACTAATATCAGTCCAATCCCATGTTTGGAAACACACAGGACTATTTGCCCAATCTAGTGGGGCCCATTATTTTAGTCAGTTACGAACGCTGGACTAAATAAACCTAGCAAATTGTTGGGTTTATCTAGTCCTACGTTGGTCAAGACCATTTTTTTTTAAAAAAATAAAACATTAATAAAAAATAAAAAAATTTCTTCAGAAAACAATCATCATTAAATATTTTCTTCGATCCAGAAAAAAAAAAAATTTCTTTAATGATACTGAGTTGTTAGAGACGCTGTACTAAAAAAAAAAAAAAATCATCATTAAACGTTGGATTGAGTTGTTGTTAGAAGAGAATAAGTGAGAGAGATATTGTTGGAGACTTGATATTGAGTTGTTGTTGGAGAGATGGATTGAGTTGTTGGAGACACTAGATTGAAATCAAAACAATCATCATTAAACGCTGGACTGAGTTATTGTTGGAAGAGAAAAAGTGAGAGAGATGTTGTTGGAGACTTGATACCGAGTTTGTAAGAGGAGATCTGGAAAAAAAAAAATTCAAAATGATGTTGTTGGAGACGATACTAAGTTTATAAGAATTTTTTTAAGATGGTCTGGGTTGAAAAATTGAGACCGATTGAAGTTTTTAAATATTTCTTTTATATATATAACCAAAGAAGATAAATACAAAAAAAAAGAGTAAAAGTAAAAGTGATTAGTTGTTTGTGAATTGATAGCTTTTTGTTTTTTAATTAAAATATTTTTTTTAAAAAAGTTTCCATTTAAAAAAAATAATAATTCAATCCTATGTTTCTCCAAACAAAACATGGTATTAATTCAGTCGAGTATCATGTTTCTCGAAACACAGCATAGTATTAATTTAGTCCAGTCCAGTCCAATCCAGTCCCATCTAATGCTAGTCCCATCACAATCCAATCCCATGAAATAGTCCAATCCAATCTAGTGGTGGCAAGGTTCCGGTTCCGAATCGGCGGTTCTGGTTCCGGTTTTACTGAACCGGCAGTTCTGAACCCTTTTTTTTTAAAAAAAAAAATTTAATTTAAAAAAAAAACTTCTAAGTTGTAAACTTGTAATAATGTAATTTTAAATAATAAAATAAAATAAAATATATAAATGACAAATTATAAAATAAACAAATGACAAAATACAAATTACAAAAGGAAATTAAAATAAAATAAACAAAATGTCAAATTACAAATTACATATTACATTTCATTGGATATTTGAGAATTAGGTCACCCGAAATTCGAAAATAACATAAAATAAATAAATGATAAATTACAAAATTAAATTAAAATAAAACAAAAAAAAAATGTAAAGTTATTAGTCTTGAACTTAATTTTCACTACAATTAAGTTGTCTACGTATCCTCTTAGGGGGTTTATAGGAATCAAAGGTCACGTAGTTCTCTTACATTTTATTGCAGGTTTGTTGATGACATGGACTTGTGATGACGTGAATACATGATCCACATCTTCTATTCCTGGCCCGTTGTACTTGTCTCTCCACTTTCATGTTCGTCATCTTTGAAGAAATCGTATGTTATCTCATATTTGATTTCTTGTTGTCTATATTGAGCCTTTGTCTAATCATCCACACAAATCTGTATCTGGAGTGCTTTTGGAGTCAAGCATGAACACCTTTCATCCAAGATATTCCCCCCGGCGCTGAACTCTTGTTCCACCGCCATTGTAGAAACTGATGTTGAAAAAATATTTTTGGCTATGATAGACATGATTGGATAGTACTTTGCGTACTCTTTCCAATATTGTAATATATCAAACTATTTCTCTGGCGTATCTTCTATAAACTCATAAGAATCATTTAGATAAGATTCAAGCTCAGAATACTTGTCAGTGCTTGATGAAGAAGAAGATCTAGGTTTTTTGGTTTTTTTTTATTTTTATAATAAACTATATCCTAAATTCAAAATTCCGGAGGATGATGATGTGGGATGTGCAGTTTGTGTTCGTGTAACATCTAAGTTGAGTGAAGATCCACAAACTAAAAGATATTCATCATATAAATAATACAATAATTTCTTAATTCTATCATAACATGCATTAATATTATATTCTATGTTTAAACCTTGGAGGCCATAATAACCATTGAGATAATAACAAAAATGTTCTAATTTACAACGTGGATCAAAAATCATGGCAATCAAATAAATATCTTGAAACTCATGATAATAACATAACCATCTTTCCTTCATAGCATTAACGGCTTCCCCTATATCTATGTCGGATTCACAACAAGCAAATGCACCAGCAATATTTAGACTTTCAATAATAAATAAATGAGTTGTAAGACAATAAACACCAGATAAATTTGTTGTAGCAGTATGAAAAAATTTTAACAAATTGAAAACGTTGTAACAAGCATCCTAATGAGATTTATAAAGTTGAATGTCAATAACATGAAATTGAATAAAATAAACTAATAAATCTCTATACTCGTAATTTTGAGCAACCAATTTATAAGTAGAATTCCAACGTGTTGGAACATCACGAGCAAATCTAACGGCACGTCTACCATTTTGTTTACAATATTTTACCCATGCATTCATTATAGAAGAATGTTTCCATAAAAATTGAAGGGTTTGTTTAATAGGTAGAATAAAATGATCAAGAGTTTCTAATCATTTTTGAACACATAAATTTAAAACATGGCATGCACATCTTTGATGAAAAAATGCACCACCAACAAATGGTTTGCATAAATTAATTAAAGATGGAATAGCAACAGTATTGCTAGAAGCATTATCAAAACCAATTGCAAAAATTTTGTTCTCAATTTTATATTCTGAAAAAATAATTCTAAGCATTCTAACAATATTATGAGCAGTGTGTGAATCATCAAAAACTCTAAATGCAAGAATTCTTTTTTGAATATTCCATGCATCATCCATAAAATGGCAAGTGACACCCAAGTATGAATGTGATCGCCAATGGTCAGTCCATATGTCGGCACATACGGAAACACGACCGTTATATTTTTCAAAAAATCTTTCTAACTTTTTTTTTCTTTTACATAAATCTTTTTAAGTGTATATACAAGAGTGGATCTAGGAACACGACATGCAACAGGGTTTAATGCTTGTCGACAATAATTAATAAAACCAACCCTTTCACCAAAACCGAATTATAAGTGTTCTACTGCTACCATTCTAGCTATTTCTTCCCTATTTTGTTCATCAGTATAACGAAATAATTGTTGGTTAGGAGTAGCATACCTGGGAATTTGTGTTTGTGACCTCGATCTGGTCTCTACTTCTGGATGTTTGGTTTGAATATGCTTCCGATAAGTGCCATATCCTCCGGATTTGGACCACTTATATACTTTTTTGCAATAATTGCAAGCCGCTTCATAGCTTCCATCTTCTTGTCTAACTTTCTTTATATGTTTGACGAATAGATCAGATTTGCTCTACTTCGGATTCGGTTCGTCCTCATCTGCTTCCAATGGATCAAAATCAAAATCCGAACGTGTATCAATATCAGGCATATTTTCTGACTGGCTTGTCAAATTAGGGCCGGGGGGTGGCATTATGATCGGGTTATGAAATTATTAAAGGGGGAGTAGGAATGTTTAGGCCTAGGTCTTCAGCATAGGCCCGGCGTTGCAGATAATTGTGATAGGTGGTGTCGTTATGACCGAGATTATTGACCATTTGACCCTTACCTTTTATCGAAATCGAACGCCTAGGATCGTCACGGCCGTGACCCCTTCCATTTCCACCAATTGCCATTGGATTGTACGGAATAAATTTGGGAGAGAAATACTGAAATAGATAATTGAAAACTTAGAACTTAGAAGAATAATACTAAAAAGTATAAATCTATAATACTATAATACCATAATAGTATATTAGTAGTAAGTACTATTATAGTAAGTACTAAGTAGTAACTAGAAATAAGATATATTGCAAATAAATGAAATTGGAAACTTAGTATTTAGTAAATACTAAATAGTAATTGGTTATTTGGAAATTAAATAAATTAGAAATAAGATAAATTGGAAATAAAATTAATTGGAAATAAAATTAATTGCAAATAAAAAATATTGGAAATAAAATATATTGTAAATAAAATTAATTGGAAATAAAATTAATTGGAAATAAAATTAATTGTAAATAAAATTAATTGTAAATAAAATTAATTGCAAATAAAATATATTGGAAATAAAATATATTGGAATTTTGAAAATAAAATTAATTGCAAACAAAATTTATTGGAAATAAAATTAATTGCAAATAAAAAAATTGCAAAATTAAATAAATAATAAAAACCTTGAAAACTTGGAGTCTTGGAGAGTTGGAGACTTGGAGAGTGTTGGAGACTTGAGAGTTGAGTGTTGAGACAATGAAACTTGAAATAAAAATTAGAAATTTAGAATTAGAGATTTAGAGAATTGAGAATAGAGGGAATTGAGAGAATGAGAGGAAAATAAGAAATTGGTGTGAGAAAAAATGAAAGTGGAGGGGGGGTGGTGTGAGAAAAAATGAAAGTGGAGGGGGGGTGGGGGGGTATTTATAGATAACAAAAAGAAAAAAAAAATAAAAATTAAAGGGGTGGCCGTTGAAAAAAAAAAAAACAGAAGAACCGGCCGGTTTGAACCGAACCAGAACCGTCAGTTCCAGGACGGTTCGATTCGGCCGGTTCGTTAAACCTTAGAACCGGAACCAAAAAACCGATTCCGGTTCCTGTTCCAGTTTTTCCGGTTCCAGTACCACGGTTGGAATCGAAACCTTGCCAGGTCTAGTCCAATCCCACGCATCAAACGAGGCCTAATTGGATTGAATTCCTAGTTACTGCTAGAGTTAAAACTCCTAACTTTATTTAGCTCTTTATTTAATTCCTAACTCTATTTAAAACTCTTAAATTTATTTAAGTGTGAGTTACAACGACTCATGCTCTTGGATTCCTAGTAATTGCTAAGGCTATAAATCTTAAAGTTAATTTAAAGTGTGAGTACGTTATAACAATTCAGCATTTAAGAAAAACAAAATAAAATATTGGTAACATCATCCTTCTTTTCCGGCCAATCTAAATAATGATGCAGCGGCAGACATGGCATTGGATTACAATGAGGGATGGGATCCCAAGAAGGCTAATTGATTTTTGCTAGTCCGGCCGTTGGAGTTGGAATGGGTGAAACTTTCACGGTTGAAGCGAATTGTCAAGATCTTTCAAAGTCACAATGTGAGGCATGCCCTTTTTCAGCCAAATTTCATCTTTTAGACCCTAAAATTACCGTTTTTACCGTTTTAGGAAAGTTTAGTTTTCACAATAAGTTGAGTTTTCCAAGTCCGAATCAACTTCCGTCAATACTGGCTTGCTTAGAATTCTTAGTTTTATTAGTTTTCCTTTTTTGGTAATTTTTGTTAATTAGGTCATTTCCTTACTCAATAAGGTTTCAGATTAGAGGTTTCGGATTAGGGTTAGGATTTGCTTACATTAAATAGTCATGTGAGCCGAAAGGCTATTCAGTTTTTGATTAATAAAATTATAGATTTCTCAACTATCCAATTACAATATCATTGCAAGGATAGTCGTATTTGAAGCCCGCCAACAATCTTTCGTGCGCAAAGTTGATCGTTGCCAATAGGTTGCTTTTCGAATTAGTCTTATGAGTTTTTTTCGTTTTAGCTTCCGCTACACCAAATACTCTCTGTCGAGAAACAAGAAATGAGATTCAACTGAAGAACCCTTGAAGCTAAGTTTGAGAGATTCTTGATCTTCTAGAGCTAGAACGGATTTGTACGTGTTCGATGTGAGTAAATTCATTCCTGCTTTGCTATCGTTTATGTTTAAAATATAAAATTACAAGTATATATAATGTATATTAATCGTTTTCTACTTTATTGTTTTATTTATTTAATGTTTTCTGCTTCATTAAGATTGGTTTAACCTCTCTTATTCACTAAAATTATTTTGATAACAAGTTTATATGAAACGCTTTCGGAAACAATTCTTTTCTTCAAAACTATTGAAGAATTTATTAAATTGTTAATTGCTTTTAATTTTAAAAACATATTTAGAACAAATGACTATTGTTATTCGTACACTATTATTAGAACAATTTAATAAATTCTTCAAAACTATTGAAGAATTTATTAAATTGTTAATTACTTTTAATTTTAAAAACATATTTAGAACAAATGACTATTGTTATACGTACACTATTATTGTGATACCAAATATTACTGTTTTGGTTTATACTGTTATGGTTATACAAAAATGTTATTTAATTATGTGTGTTTTTGTAAAATTATTTTGGCTCATTATCCCTTAGTTACCAATATTGTTACTGACTTAACTGGGATTCTATGTACGCATATACTATTATTGTTGCGTCACACGTGTACTTATGACAAATTGTTGCTGCATCACATGGATAAATCTATTGAGAATATTTGATAGACAAAAACTATTATTGATTTATCAAGGTTTTTAAAAACCGTAATAAATTTTTTATCACACTACTTTTAACACGTATATAAAACCGTCATCAAAACCCTTTTATAACGGTTTACAACTGTTATGCAATTTTTCTTGTAGTGCGAGGATCCACATTCAAGAAATTCATAGTATTGATTCTTAATTGGAAGATAAAAATGACAGTATAGGATTAACAAAGTTAGAGTCAGCTTGTTAATATGTTATTATGTGTACTTCTTGTTTTGTCTGTTAGTAGGTTATTGTGTGCAGTCTGTGTATTGTCGCGCGGGATTATAGCCTCGATAAGGGCTGATCCATTTTCATTTCAATCTCAAAATATTCAAGTAAAGCTAAGTGTTTGTTAACGGATAGCATGAAAATTTAATCTCAAAATTGTATGACAATTTTTTAAAAACTATTTTCTCAATTCCAAGAGATTCTAAGCATTGAATGTACCAAAAGTTGACAAAGAAAAATAAATAAATAAAATCTTCTCCAAATTAAATATATTAATCAATCAGTTAAAAGATTTGAACAATTAAAAATATATATATATATATATATATATATTCTATTAAATGTGTCATCCCTAGTTCTAGATGAGAGTTTAGAAAGAAAGAATTGAGAGTAAAACAAAACTTGACATGATAAAGTAGATTGCTAGCGGCTAAATATGAATATTCATGAACCCGGCTAAATATGAATATTCTCCAATGGTACATGACAACAGGATGCACCATGCATCCCACTGCACCCATTTTTTTACCCCGCTTTTCTTCTTTTCTATTCTCTTCTCTTCTCTGTATTGCCCAAAAATTTATATGTATTTGGGAAATGCATATTGCAGCTAAGAAAATATTCTCATTGATAGATTCCATTGATAATTAACTTAAATTTTTCATCATAATATACACCCCAATATATAAAGTTGTTGCATATCCTGTCTTAGCTCGAGTGGTATACATCTCTCCTCCCACGTTTGTGATTAAGAATTCCAGTCTCACTATACGTATTTTACAAACATGTGTGGTGAGTTTTCTACTCAATGTTGTGCTAGTAGATATCGTGTATAGTGGAAATGGTGGAAAGTATCACCTTTTCCAACTCATTTGGTGACTCTATGACCGGTTTAATAACTTAAGTTTAAAAGACACCTATTGTGGTGAACTACCAAAATTACCATTAGATAATCATTTATGTTATTCTGTTTGTACTTTTCTCTCTCCACACTTCCAACAAAAATGATAACTGGGTTACTCTCTCTCTCTCTCTCTCTCTCTCTCTCTCTCAATACAAATAGAAGTTCAACATCCAAACAACTGGACGTGCTTCATTACAACAAGGTAATATTTCTTGCAAATACTTCTTTTCATTTGTTCACATTTTCATTTGTTCCTTTTCATTTGTTGTCCTAAGCCATTGTGAGAATTGTGGATCTCCGAGACTTTGTCACCTTTTTCCGAGCTTTTTAAAGTAGTATACTAGCTTTTTAAAATGATATCCGAGCATTTTCATGTCTTCTCCGAGCCTTTTCATATCATCCCCGAAACTTTTCAAAAATCACTAATCGAGCATTTTCAAGTCTTCTCCGAGCTTTTTCATGTTTTCTCTGAGCCTTTTCATATTATCTCCGAGACTTTTCAAATCAAGCTTTCTCCGAGCCTTTTCAGGTCTTCCCCGAGACTTTTCATTGAATTACTAATCGGGTCTTTTAAAGTCTTTTTCGAGACCAAAAATGTATTCTCCGAGACTTTCATGTATTCTCTGAGACTTTTCAAGTATTCTCCGAACCTTTTAAATATCCTCACCCGAGCCTTCGTAAATGTTATTTGTGAAAATATTTTGTACTCCTAGGTTTTTATTAATAGTTTTGATTAATTTGACAGCATCATGAATCGGGTTAGAATAGTAATATCTTACAACGGTCAATGGGAGCAACTACCCGATGGAAGTCAAAGGTTTGTTGGATCCGATAACTAGGGAATGTATGTGTCAAAGAATATGAGTCAAAGAATATGACTTACGAAGAATTGGTGGAGATCGTGCATACCATTGTGAAGTATAATGTAAACAAATTCAATGTTGATTTGGCATCAATATCAATCGTTCCTAGCAGTACATGTCGTACATTTATAAGAAATGACGATGATTTTCAGTTTATGCTAGGGGAAGATCAGGTGATCCCTCAAGTATGTGTAAGTATAACTCAGAAGACAGCTGGAGATGTGATAGGAAATGATATTCCTCCTCCTGAAAATACCCAACAATTTGGATCCTTTAGCGGTAGCAATCAAGTGTATCCCTAAAGGAGTGTCGCCGAAGGTGGGGAAAACTTGTGTGGTGTCCTACCGGTAGCGGTTGACCAAGTAGTTGAACCTCAATTTGACGATGTGTTTGGTTGTTGAATTGAGCAGTACAATGAGCTGAATAATTACCCGAACCATGAAGTGGATAATGAGGCAAATAATGAACAAGTAGATGATCTAGAAAATTTGGATGAAGAGCCTACACAAATTCAAACACAAGGAAGACATGTACAAGGAGTTAGTTGCATTGTACCAAGTATGTCTGGGACTTCTGAGGTTCGACATAATATAATTGTATCTGATCATGATAATACGATAACATGGGTTATTCCCAGAGCAGATTTATACTCGTTTGGTATTGGTAGAAGCAGCACCTTGGCAACGCAAGAACCTACAATCATGATTTATAAAGGTTAATTTTTCCCGAGTAAAAAGGATTTGAAGAGGTTAGTTGACCTTTTTTCAATACGGGAGAACTTTGAATGAAAGGTGAAAAGGTCTAATAAACAACATTACATCTAGTTTGCATCATTGACGACTGTACGTGGAAATTAAGAGCGGTGAGGAGAGATGAAGGGACTTACTTCCACGTCAGAAGTTTTGTCAACCAACACAGTTGTCCATTGGAGGAGTTTCACCGTCACCACTGACAAGCTAGTGCAATCATAATCGGAGAAGTCATTGCACCTAGACTTCAACAACATGATGGTCGTTTCATGCATCCGAAGAACATAATCGCCAATATGAAAACAATGTATGGCATCCAAGTCATGTACAGTAAGGCACATGATGCCTAGCAAAATCCTAGCACAATCACCGACTTACAGTGGGCAGACAATGATACATTCCTCTACTTTTTCATGTCGTTAGGGTCCTCAATTAGAGGTTTCCAGAGGTGTATGCGTCCTATAATTGCAGTTGATGGTACCCATTTGAAAGGAAGATTCAGGGGTACAATGTTTGTTGCAACCGCACAAGATGGAAACGAACAAGTGTATCAAATTGTTTTTAGGTACGGTGACTCAGAAAACAACCTTTCATGGGACTGGTTTTTGGAATGCTTAAGGGGTACTCTTGGTCATATAGATGATCTGGTTTTCATTTCCGATTGTTATACAAGCATTGAAGCAAGGATTTCTAAAGCGTTCCCTTATGCAACACATACTATATGTTATTGGCATTTTGGTGAAAATATGAAGAAGCGATTCCACAGAAATGATGTTGCCGACATAATGGATTCAGCAACTAGGACATACAATGAATTCAATTATAACCGGCACATGAAGGAGTTACGTAGGCTGCACAAGGGTGCATTCGATTATGTCATTGCTGTCGATCTACACAAGTAGTCTCACGTACACTGTCCCGAAAGAAGGTACAAGTTGATGACCACAAATGTTGCAGAATACATAAATTCATGCCTAAAATTCGCACGGCAACTACCAATGATGACACTAGTAGAGTTCATTAGGAATATGCTACAAAAGTGGTTTCATGATCGTCATGCAGCTGCACAGTCCATGCGTCATCAATTGATCGACGCAGCACATCTTGTAATCTTAAAACGTGTCGAAAAGAACAATTATATGACCGTAAATCCGGTTGACTAGAACATATTCTTCGTCAAGTTGAAGGGAAACCAGTGGATGGTTAACTTAGACTTGAAGACTTACACATACAACAAATTCCTAATGAACCATTTCCCATGTTCTCATGCACTCGTAGCAGCAAGGTACATGAGATGTTACAGTTAACGATTTATATTACCCACAAACGTGAATCTCATTGTTTTTATTGTTGTAGGGAGCGAAACTTGGATTTCACATCTTTGTGTGCGGACTACTACAATAGGGAGACACTTATTGATGCATACTCGGTTCCTATTATGCCTGTTGGCCATCATTCTTCATGGGTAATGCCATCCGACATCGCATCTCGGGTGGTTTTAAATCCAAAGTCGAAGAGACAATCAGGTCACCCGATGGAGGGTCGACACGCCTCGCCTTCGGAGAGGATAACCACACAGTCTTGTAGAAGATGTGGACAATCTGTCATTCAATTGGACACAACAAACAAACGTGCCCTAAGAAGGACTCTACAGTGGAATGAATGGAGCCATTGAGGAAGACGATCAAACATAACAAGACAATACAAGAGGAAGACGAATTGCCACCAGAAAAGCTTGTGATTGCTAATATGGGACGGTAAGATGCTAAGAATCACCTTGAGGAACATGTCTCTAACTTGATGTCTTCCAACATCGTTCAGACATTGGGAACCATGCTCGATACAGTTGTGTTATAAGACCGTTGGTTATTATGCTTTTTTATGTTGAACTATTATGATATATTTATTAGTTGTTCGTTTAATGTCATACTGGATCCTTTGTTATAGTGTCTACAATTCATTGTATTGTTTATGGATTTCAATATATCAAATGTGTGTTCAAGTGTTAATTGCAAACAACTAAATTTTTTTTTAAAATAATTTCATTTCATTACTTAAATGTTATGTACATCAATTAAATCACTAACTGGAAGACCAATCCTTCGAGTTACAAAAAACCTCCACAACCATCTTCTCCCAGATAGTGCTCATATTGTTTTCTGACCAGTCGAACGTATTCCTGTTCGCCGCTAGGTACTCTATCAATCTCAAAGTATGGGCACCACAGTTACCCCTGCAATTGACCACATAAACAACCGTTAGAATGGAATGTTATGAAAACCAATTGGGATAGAATAAGATCTTGAAACAATTATACCCTCTATCCTATTGGAGCACACGGTCTATAAACACAATGGTCAGCAGAAAAGACCTATTCTGCAATGTGTATGTCATATCGCCCCTCCGTCTACGACTGTGAAAGTCCACCGCATGCAGCATCAACAGTAAAAAAATATCTTAAGCAAGCGAGCTGCGTTTTCCTATGGCGAAATGGTACCTCATATCTGAACGGGTCCGTCAGGTAGATACTCCATGTTGTGAGGTCGACACTGGCTATCACCCAATGTGTACGACCAAGGTTGCAAAGAATCAGAACCTGTTGGTGTTTCAACAAAGTGTTGTCAGTGTGAAATTTATTTTAAATTATATTTCAAACAATGTAAAATAAACACTTACCACGTCAACTTCGTTCCATGGTTTGTTTCTTGCTGGGAGCAATCCATGTACCACCATAAGGTCATCAGTGGACCATTGATGCCTTAACAAAGACCAACCGCGGCAGGGTTTGTCAACCCTACTTCTCATCAATCTCCCCCAGTCATTCAACAATAATGACTGTACAAAGAAATTTTATAAAACATTAGCTAAAAGATGTACGAAACACATAAATAGAGGTTCGAAAAACATACAATTTAAACACTTACATAGAACTGTGAATCCAGTATGTTGATTCTCGGACCGTAGACAGTGGAGTATGATTGTTGACGCTTCCACAGAATATGCAAGTACACGTCCATGTGCTGACAATTTCAACATTTTATATTGTTAGCATTCTACTATTTTAGAAATATCTTATACACAATGTTTAGGTAAGGACCATACCATGTCCTCCAACTCCATGATGTTGGTTTGAAATTGATGGAACAAAGGGACACTAACTGGCTTGTGTAGATCCACATCACTCTTGCATAATTGTTGAAAAATTAGATAAGAAAGTAGTTTTACTTAGGAGTTTCAAAATACAAAAAAAAAAATACATAAAAAAAAATTGTAATATCTTGGATTATACTTACAATTCCCCAGTCGAGTTCCTTTTGTAGGCTTGGTACGCCGCAAGGTGGTCAGGATCTATCAATGCGTGGGGCGCCCATACATGTGGTAGCTGTGGCATAATCCTTGGCCTCTTCGGCCATCAGAGGTCAATGTATGGGCTCCGCTGCTGCCAACCTCGTCTGCGAACCCGATCCTGAAGCTGAAGGGGTGGGGGAATTCGATCCAAATACGTGCGATCCACGGGATGGGTACGCTGTAAAGAGGAATTTGTCCCCGTGTATCGCCTCCAGAGGTGCGCTGTATGGAGGGACTCTGTCCCCATGTATCACCTGTAGGGGTGCGCTGTAAGAAGGGACTATGTTGTCGTTGATCGCCTGCAGGTGTAAGCTCGATGGGTGCGCTGAGACTGGGGATCTCTATCCCTATGGAATGAATGAAGGGGTGCTCTGCACTAGGATCGACCAGAGGGGTATGCTGTAAGGAGGTGCTCTATACCAAGTCTTGAGAATGAACAGGCTGGTCAGGTAAAACCTGATGAGGTACCTGCTGTGTCTCCATAAGTGTTGTATCTGTGCCACCAGTACCACTAGTAACCTCCTCTCGTCGTGTCACAGCAGGCCCCTGGTGATCAGATACTAGATGCGTAGTCGGTTACAGCTGACTTCTGGTCTGTAGGGGGAGTCACCTTGATAACTACCTGTCCGACCTCTGGGACTGAAGTCTTGGTGTCCGTCTTTGTCATCGAAAGGTGGGTCATCAAACTGTGTACCTCAAGTACGTGTGTGCGACGTCGAACCCTAAAGCCCCCAAATCAAATCCAGTAACTCTTGATGCTGTTGATATCGCTTCTCATTACTCTTTCGCACCTTCTCATGTAACTCATGGAACGCATCCATCAGTTCAGTATACCGACGGTTCTGAAAGGATTTCAAAATTGTCAGTACTAAAACAATTCACTCGATTGAATTTAAATAATATGGTAAAAAGAATTATACGTACCTCTACTTGCCCTCCAATGCCTCCTCGTGAGTCATCTCTAGTTCGAGGCTCTCTAGGCAACGTGAATCGAACCCGCCTAGTCCTCGCAGGATGAATATTACCACCGTTCGGGTCAGAACCCTCCGTATCACTGGCTTCGAAAGAGGGACCCTCAGTGTCACTGGTTCTAGCAGTCGTATATCGTTCGAGATCCGAGATGGGAACAGGTATATCACCGACATCGGCATCATAAGACTGCCTCCCTGGGAAATGCCCTCGAAGTATCGTTCAGCCCTTTCAGCTGCCGTCTGCACCAATCTAACCCTCGCAAACATCTGAAATCGCAGTTAGACACGATTAGACAAGAATTATACGTACCTCTACTGGCCCCCCAACACCTCCTCGTGAGTCATCTCCAGTTCGAGGCTCTCTAGGCAACGTGAATCGAACCTGCCTAGTCCTCGCGGGACTAATATTACTACCATTCGGGTCAAAACCCTCCGTATCACTGGGTTCGAAAGACGGACCCTCAGTGTCACTGGTTCTAGCAGTCGTATATCGTTCGAGGTCCGAGATGGGAACAGGTATATCACCGACATCGGCATCGGCATCATACAGACTGCCTCCCTGGGAAATGCCCTAGAAGTATCGTTCAACCCTCTCAGCTCCCGTCGGCACCAATCTAACCCTCGCAAACATCTGAAATCGCAGTTAGACGCGATTAGACCAATGTAATTGTATACATACTAATAATTAACATAAAAATATATATATATAGATATTTACCCTTTCGATGAAAATGCTATTCAACTTCTCCCCCCTAGGTCACGTACTCAACTCCCATTTTAGAATTCAGGGGGATAGCTCGATTTCCCTCCGCTTTCCACATCCGTTGTTGCCAAGCTCGGGGATAATCTCAAAAGAAAATATCTACGAAACAACTAAGAACGATAAGAATTCAATACAATACATCAGTCATATGGAAAAAATTACAAATTAAAAATTCTCACCAATAGGGCATGCGTTAGACCGTATATGTTGTATGTCTCCGTGGTGTGTACGTCAACGCCCTTTCATCGCTGGCGTTGTTCAAACAGCCCACGTTAACCATCCAACGCATGCTTGAAACCATATATAGACCGCCTATACACGTGTGCACCCCACGGGAACGCATTAAAAGCATCCAAGTCCTCGACTAGGTGAAACTGCCATACTGGAGCTTTCACTCTCTCGTCTAACCCCATCAGTATCCAGCTAATCATATACAATAAGCATAACTTAACCGCATCGTAATGCTCAGAAAAAATACCAATCCGTAGAACAGCTTTCAGCTCTGCATACTCGACCTCATCTCGACCCTCAAAGTACGGCTAGTGTATGCCATTCTCTACCATATCATAGTTCAACGTGTCAGGAAGTTCTCCGAACTTCAATCCAGTGATTAGACAAAACTCAACTTTCAAGAACCGGACCGAATGCCTTCCAAACATAAATCTCATCTCATTTTCAGGCCCATCGTGATGCAACTCACGAATAAGCAACCGATGTATAGTGCTAGCTGAAAACTTCATCTCACGATCCATCCGAAGGAAGTGTCCAAAATACGACTCAATATACCGACGTCATTCTTCGACCGTAAGATGTTCAGGTACCCTGTTAAGTGCGTTGTCGATATCTATAAGGTCATCGAAATGGTCATGCCGAGTTATTTTCCCCGAGTACCTTTCTTCCTCCGGAGTTTTAAGTGAATCTTTAAGTTGATTCCTCATCTACATATTGACATTAAAAAAAAAATCTAGTTAAATAAAATAAATAATATATACATGCACTACAACAAATTTTGGTTTTTGTGACAAAAAACTTTGTTATGAATTTACTATTCATCACTAAAACTATAGATATAGTGACGATCGGTCATTCTCTTCACTAATTTAACCAAAGTGATACAAACTAGTTACCAAACTCTATTTCATCACTATATTTTTACCACTAATTCATTTCATGTCCTATTAGTTACAAAATATTTAGTTACAAATTTACATTTACTCACTAATAACATAATTATAGTGACAACATTCATGTCCCTCACTAATTCTACCAAAGTGAATTCAATCTGTCACCAGAATCAATGTCATTACTATAATTTTGTCACTAATAATATAGATATAGTGACGATCATTCACATTCCTCACTAATTCCACCAAATCAATTTAAATTAGTTATCAAAGTCTATTTCATAACTATATTTTTATCACCATATCTTTTCTTGACCTATTATTTACAAGATAATTAGTTATAAATTTGCATTTCCTCACTATTAGTATGAATGTAGTGACAACAATTCATGTCTCACACTAATTCTGCCAAAGTGATTCCAATTTGTCACTAAAACATATTACATGACTATATTTTTGTCACTAACATTGTTCCTACCAATCTTTATGATTATGATGATAAATATTTAGTTACAAATTTACAATAATTTTCTGACTAACATATGAATGTGACTATGAATCCAAACAAAAATATTGTTATGGTTATGATCATTCATATCACTCACTAAATTCACCAAAGTGGTTTCAATAAGTCACCAAAATTTATTTCACGATCACCATATTTTTCTCATTAAACCCTTTCCTCGTATATTGTATATTATGTTTGAATATGGTTTTAGTAATAAAATATTCACTTATGAATTTGTATATTGATATATTGACGACCTTTCACCCGCCTTACTAATTTCATAAAAAAGATTCATATATTTGTAGGTTCTATTGTTCAAATTCATTTCTATTAATTTTATATTGATATGTTTTATTTATGTATATCACCTATAGTGGCAGTGACTTGAACTTGACAAAAACTTGCCAAGCAATAAGCATTGAGCCACACTGGGTAGTGATTATTGACATCTTTTTCTATAACTAAATTATTTATTTTTGTGTTGATAGTTTTTATAATATATGTGCATTGTAGAAAATATGACTTAAGATATGAATCAAATTTTAAAAGAAATTTTTGTTAAAGCACAAAAAATGGTTTTTTTTTTTTAGTAAAAAGTTTGACCATGATCACGTGTTAGATCTAAAACATAAAATGTATAAACTTTTGCTCTATTATCAATTGAAATATATTTACTTTTTTTTTTTTAATTGTAATTTTAAACCACACCCACAAAGACCAAAAGCTGGCTCCACAGCAACACAAAGAAAAAACAGCTAGAAATGAAAACAGAGAACAACATGCCAAACAAAACAAAGGTAACAAAAAACGAAAAGAAAATCACTATTCTTAATTGAAAAATAATTGAATAATATTTACTAGAAAAATTAGAATACAAAATCTTAAATAACATTTTTATAACAAAAAAAAGCAAGAACAAATTTTAAATATTGCTTTTATACTTTATATATAGTCAAAATGACTTTATATTTTTCGCCAAAAGCCCACATAAGATCATTATTTTTATTTTTACACCACTTTAAAATATCAGTTTCCTTGATATCAATAAATAAGAAAATAATATATAGGGAAAAAAATTGAAACATATAACAGAATAATTAAATTTAAGATATGTAGCTTTATTTAATTTCAGATAATAGCAATATGCCAGTACCCTTCAATCGCAATGAATTTTTTTTTTTTTTTTTTTTGCTTAAAAATCATTTTAATTTTTTATATATTAATGTATTAAATTAGAGATACCTTGGTAGCCTCCTGTATGAATATAAATGCTATCAATATGCTAGAATGTTTGCCGACAAACCTTGTAAATCTATTCATAATAGCATAAACATTGATTTTTTTAAAAATAAAAATAGCAACAAAGTTGTCTGTATAGATCTATAGAGTTTCAATCCAAAATCTTTCATTTCTTTGGTAAAATTGTACCAAGTTTTCATTATAACATATAATTAGACAAAGAAAAAAAAAAACACAAATTGGTTATGCAACTCTTAGTATCAAAAAAGACAAATTGTCCTTTTTGTAAGGAGGAAATAATTGAAACGCTAGAAAAATGAAAAAAGTGAAAAGAATACATATCGATTAAACTTGATTTGATATTGAATTAGTATGCAATTTTTTACAATGTTTTATGACAAATAGATGAAAAATACCTTAATTCTTGAAAGAATCCCATCATTCCAATTGCTTGTCACATGATGGTCTTCCTCTATCATGACTTGTGATACCCTTGATTCTTGAATCTTAAAAAATATGAATGAATGAATATACACATATATACATACATATATATATATATAAGTGTGTGTAAAATAATTTTTTTTAAGAAAATTTTTTTTTTTTTTGAAACTGTTGATTTGCTAGATTTTCAATAATTACTTTTATTGCTGCTATTGCATTCTTGCTCTTTTTCTAGAAAAGAAAAAACATCATATTTGTTAGGAAATGATTTGCAGATAAATGAGGGAGATCATTATGATGGTTTAGGTATTCAAACATCCAATAGTAACAAATCAACAACCTTCAATTCACTAAAACAAGTTATTATTATTAACTAAAAGGAAGGTAATGAATAATGCCAAGATAAAAACTATATTAGTATCATCAATCAAAATCTTACCAGTAAACAAGTTGTGTAATGATCCTTGGTTGATGGTGTTCTTGAATTTCTAATAATTAAAGGAATTAGAGATAATGCTTAATGGAAAATATAATAAGAGGTATAGAATCATGCTTAAAGGATAATATTAAATCTTCTCCATTGTTCTAACTTGATGCTATTCAATTGTTATACATATAGTATTTACACATATATGATAGTATAATAATAACAATAATAATAATAATAATAATAATAATAATGATAATAATAATATATATAAAAAATCAAATATGAATGAAACATGAACACTTAAACTCTAATATAAAAAAATAAAAAAAAATACCATGATCTAGAGGCTGAACCAGATTGAGATGACTAAATAGTGATGAAATGAGAATCTACTCAAGCACCAGCTGCAGCTGCTTGTTGGTCTGAATGAGAAAGTTCTCCATTGCATAAGTCTCATCACCTGCATTGTTATCAAAGTCAAAACAATATCACACAAATACTGAATTAGTTTTCAATTTTTTTTTTTAAAAAAAACAAATATCTAAATGAACTTTTACTTTTGTCTTAATTACAAATACTAAAACAAAATGCTGGAATAGAAGATTCTGTGAAGAGACATACATGGATGAGTGGTGTGATGGTAGGATGGAGTAGATAAGATTTAACAAAATTATAAATATGAGCTATTAAAAATAATTGATGATAGAGGTAAAATAGGAAATTTGAGGGGGAGAGAAATTGGTAGAATCCCTCCTGATAACTTGCCTATTTGGTAGTAAATTGTTTTACTTGCCAGTTAAGTGATAAAGTTGGTTATAAAGTGATTGTAATTGAATTGAATTTTTTTTTTTTTGAATTAATTAAATATTTTTTTATTTTATAGAGAACATTAAAATGGAAAAGTGACTTCATTAAGGAACTTGTTTAATGGTTGTCAAGTTTCTGTAAGGAATAATATAATAACAGAGATTTATTATTTATATTTCAACTATTTATATTAGGCTAAGTTGTGTCCAAGATTAAACTTAACAAATGAATTATAAACAATTATCAAATTATTCAATATGATATTAAAATAATGGTAGTACTATGTAAAATAAAAATCTCCCAATACACACAATTAACCAAATTAGAGAAAGTATTATTACACATCAAATATGCGAGTTAAGTTGGTCCAATTGTATGTTAGATATATACATAATTCATTTATATTAATTTAATAAAGTTTACAAAATATTTATGTATTTTAAAATTTCAAAATCCAAACATATTAAATTAATATTTATGTCAATACATTATCATTAATAACTTAGAAATTATATATATTAAAAAAAAACTTACAAATTATAACCATTTAAATTTCGAGACCCTTATAAATTACACCCTCCATGAGGTTGCGAGTTTGAGATATGACCTCTTCCCCAATATCGAAATATTGTACTAGTTAAAAAAAATAGTAAAAACATACCAATTTAATTTTATACAGTAAAATAATTTTTCTTTGGTTAACAAATTAAAGCATGAAGATTAAAGATAAATTGTGTTAGCATTCTATTATAATAATATATATTTTTTTTGTAATTAGTATATCATTAGCATTCTCTTTTTACTTTTCTTTTCTCTTTTTTTATATATGGATACTGTCTAAGGGTTTTTCATCATATGATCGTTTGTGATGCTTTTTCCCTTTAGTTCAGTCCAATTTTATTTAGATAATATATATATATATATATATCATTATGTGATGGTATACGTGTATTAGTGTATATTCATAACATCAATTTTCATTATATATATATATAGAGAGAGAGAGAGAGAGAGACTTTCAAGTGGGATCTCTTACTTTAATTTTGGTAAAGACTTTGATACAAACACATTGATTTTTATGAATTTTGATCTAAATATTTTTATGATTGATAATTTCATTAAAATCTATCTATGAATAAAATTTGAGAATTGTTTAAGTACTAGAACTATTTATTTTGATTTTGTTAAATATGAAGGCATTAGAAAAATGAGAGAAATATATAAAAATTACAACAAATAGTTAAAGTATTTGAAAAATTCTCAAATTGTATTCTTAGATATGTGTCAATGAACTTATCATCCACAAAAAAATTCAAATTAAAATTCATAAAAGTCAATATGATTTCATCATGGTCCTTATCGAAATTAATATAAGTGATCCCTCACTTGAAACTTCATATATATATATCTATATATATATATATGTATATATATAGTCCATTTCTCCTCAATGCACACTAATATAAAATACATCAGTGTATTACATGTAGACCATAGATTATGGATAAGCACCAACAAGTGCATGTAGACTTGGGTCAAAGCAATTGAATATAATGGTCTACATACAAGACGATGATATATATATATATATATTTATCAAGATGATAGCCCGTGTAATCGTTTTGTTTCATTTTATCTATTTTCCTTTCCAAAAAAAGAACTAAGCTACATTTAACCGAACTAGAGAAAATATTCTTGCACATATCAAATATTCAAATATGCAAGTTAAGTTGGTCCAATTGCATGTTGGATATATACATTATTCATTAATATTAATTTAATAAAGTTTGCAAAATATTTTTTATTTTAAATATTAAAATCCAAATCATATAAAAATAATATATATGTCAATGCATCATCATTAATAACTTATAAATTATTTTTCTAAAAAAAATATATAAGCATTTATAATTTACGTATACACCTGCATTCATGAGATTGTGGGTTAGAGTTATGATCCTTGCCTCAATCTCGAAATAATATATTAGTTCAAAATAATAGTAAAAATATACTAGTTTAATTTTACATAAAAAGATAATTGTTTATTTGATTATATTGTCATTGTTTTGCAAATTAAATCATGAAGATTATAAAAAAATTGTGTTAGCAAAATCTATTATAATTTTTTGTAATCTAGTGTAACATATACATATGTCATTATATGATAGTATATATCCAGAAATGTTCAAGTCAGTACGCACTGATATAACTTCAACAATATATTGGACGTGGACCATTAGATTTACATACTTTGACTCAAAATGTATGCACTTATCAAAGCTTCTTCATAATCAGTGGTCCACATGCATTGATACTGATATAGTTACATCAATGTGCACTGATGTGAATGGGACAAAGTATATGTCTATATTTATTCATATATAACATCAATTTGCATATAATAATAATAATAATAATAATAATAATAAAAGATATCACTTTATGTTTATATGAACTAAACAATAAATTATGTTACCAATCTATTATAATATAATGTATTGTAGTATAACTTACATCATCATGTGATAGTGTACGTGCATACTCATAACATCAATTTGCCTATATATAATATTATTATGATAAAAAGATATCAATTTATGTTAATATGAACCAATTAATTCTGTTATAATAGATGATTGGAGTTTTATATTAACCATATGAAGTTTAATCATATGACATCCTTAAAATTGTTATATATTGAGAAATTAATTAATTATAAGATATTTCATTCTAGACATTCAAAATAAACAACAGGTAACTTCTCATGAGAATATTGTAATTTGATTCATGAATTCATATGAAAGATATCATTTTCTATTTTTATCCGATAAATTTCATTGAGATAATCATTCTATTAAAATATGATACTTTTGAATGTTTAGAATATAGTGATACACATTCTAAAGTGATTTGAAAAAAATAAGGGTCATGTAAGTGTTGATTATGGTGTCTCGAATCTAATCATATGATATTAATCATAGTATGTTTTTAGTACAAACAAATTAGTCAATTTTTATTATTATCTAATTAAATATATAATTTATATTTTCTTTAATTTTTTAATTTATATTGTAAAATGATAATATTATAATTTTAAAAAGATAATCTATATATATTAAAATTATCTAGAATATCTTTTTAAATAATTCATTTAATATATATGGTTAAATTTGATATAGATTCAAGTTAAATTATAAGGCATATGAATATTGATAAAGTTTTAGGATTAATTTACAATACTAATATGTGACGGTGATTTAATTATTCTGAATTATGTATTTATTTAGAGAAAAAATAACGTAAAGAATTTAATGAAGGTGTCACACATATGATCATATAGTTATTAAATTACCATATGTTTTTTTTTTTTGGTATCATAAATGAGTCAATTGAGTTTTTCTCTGTAGTGTAACATGTTTAATTCGATCATTCTCACCATACCACTCGATATTTTAAAATTTTGAGTTTTTCAAAAAAGAAAAATATATTTTATATTTAATTAATTAGTTAATTATTTTCATCAAATTCTTTATTTATATTATAAGATGTTAATATTGTCTATAGTATATTATTTTATCAAATTTATTCATTTAATCAAAATATTTTAAAAGAATAAATAAAAAGAAGTAACAAATCCAAGAAAAAAAAAATATTTGTCTAATTAATTATATAAGGTTTGATCGTTTTAAATATTATGAGACTAAATTTAAAGCTATTTGTTTATAGTATAATAGGGAAATTTTGGTGATGATAGACATTCATTTAATATATATAAATATATATATATATATATTTATTTATTTATATATGAATGTAATGAATCTAATCATATGAATCATTAAATCATCATATTTTTTAGTATCATAAATAAGTTAGTTAAATGTTCACCAAAACATATATTTTTGTTATTAATTAATATAAATTTTTTTAATCAATTTCCTAATTTAAATTATAATATGTTATTGATTGTGTTTTTATTTTTTTAACTTATCTATTTAATATTCCAAGTTTGTTTGTTTTAAATGTTTATCCATTTAATTATATATGTAAGATATTTTTCAATGCCATAAGTCTAAAATTCATGACATCATTTTCTAGTTTGATTGGACAAATTTTTTAATAATATAAAATCAATTAATTTATAAGACATTTGAATGTTTAAAAAGTTTTAGAATACAAATATTTCATTACGTAGATAATCATTATGAAGTATAAAAATAGAAAATTGTTTCATATCAAAAATCTGATCATATGATAATTACATTGTCATATATTTCTAATATTATAAATTGGTAAATTAAATTTTCCTAAACAAAAATATATTAGTTAATTAAATAATTTTTTTTCTTTTCTGTTTAAAAAAAATAAAAGTAACAAAAAATAACTATCCATTTAATTATACAAGATTAAATACCTTTTAAATATCATGAGACTAAATTAAATGATATAATTTTCTAGTTTGATGAGAAAATATTTATTGCCACACACATTAAATAATTATAAGACATGTAATTTTAGAAAGTATTAGAACTAATTTAAAAATACAAATACATGAAATTTATGGCAATTACTATGAATTATGTAATAATTTGAAATAATAAAAAAAAATACTTGTTTTTATGGTGTAACGATATGATCATATGATTATTAAATCATCATATCATTCCGGTATCATAAATTATTTAATTAAATTTTTCAAAAAAATATTAGTTGAGTAATCATTTATTTTTGTCATCAATTTATTGTTATAGTTATCTTTAAAAAAAAAAAAAATAATTCTGTCCTATCCAAGTCTTTTTTTAAAAAAGATTTTTTTTCATCAATTTCTAATTTTTTTACTGTTATATTGTTATCTTTGTAAATAAATCAATAAATAAATAAAACTTATCTACCCTATCCAAGTCTTTTTTAAAAAACCGAAATCCAAAAAAAAAAAAAATTATCCATTTATTTATACAATGTCAAATACATTTTTAATTTACATTATTATTTTTTTTAATAATATAGGACTAAATCTCTTGTTGATCCTATTAGCACTCCCATTATTCCCACTCCATTGGAAGTTAATGAAATTAGCAATTCTATGCACTCAACTACAATTTTTTTTATCCATCTTTCTCTTCAAAAACCTTAAGATACACACACATGAACTCCCTCCTTCTTCATTCATCAATTAATTTCAAGTACGAGAAAGACAATCTACTACAGGTAAGTCATGTAAATGGCTTTGGATTTCATTAATTTAATTATTATTATTTTTTGTTGACATCAAAGAGTTGGATTGTATTTGTTTTGCAATTAGAAGAATTATTTCTGAAAATTTAGGTATGTTTTGATCTATTTTGAATACATGTAAATTTTAGTTATCTTTCTTCTTAGTTCAATTTTGAGCTATTTAAGATTTTTATTGTTTTACTTCAAGAAGAAAATAATTGTGGTTGTTTAATTGATCGATCTTAATAAAGATTTAACTTCAATTTAAATATTCAAAATATATGAAAATTAATTATGTATGAACTCTGTGATATTAATTCCAACTGTTACAAAAGAAAGTAAAAAAAAGTGAATAAATAAATCAAGAATTATAATGACATTTAGATTTTTTTTTTTTTAATTTTTTTTTTTTATTGAAAGAAGAATTTTTAAAATTTAGTTCTAGGTTAAAGATTTTTTTTTTTTTTTACAAAAATGAATTTTATTAAAGAATACAAATTAAAAATCATTTTCTTTGCCAAATGAATACCATTAAAAAAAACAATTCTTTGCTTCAAGCATAAGAATCTATAACATAGTCCCTTCATCCTAAATCACAGTCCCTGTCTAATACGAAATAAAGATATCATCAATATAATTTGCCTTTTTTTTTCCTTGTACACTTTTTGTTTAGATTTATTTTTTGTTTCATTTGCTAATAGAATATCATATGAACTTAGTGTCATATTTGACGATTCTATATTTATACTAGTATTTTGCAAAATATATGGTTTGATTTTGATCAATTATCTTCTTATTTATTTATTTATTATTAGTTATCTTCTGATTTATTCATTTGTAATTGTCGTCAAATAAACTGTAAAACTCTATTACGTAAATGATAATATAAGATTTATATGATGAACAAATGACATTTGTATTTCCTTTATTGCAGAATAGTTATCAATTAGTACGGATAAAAGGAAAGGACCTAGCTCTTCTTAGATGCCGATGAAGTTATAAATTTTGCAATGATACTTGTATTTCATATTTTATTCTTTTTGGAGTTTTAGTTTGGAAAACAATTTTTTATCTATTATTTTATCATAGTTATCAAATATTAAGATGCAACGATTTTAATTATTAAATTTCAAAATTATTGTATACGTATTTGTTTTGTTTTGTATTATTATTGATAACAAAATAATTAAATTAAGTGTCGGTTTTAATTAGATTTAGATTCTTGAAGTTACAAAATCTTTCATGACTAAATAATATAATTAATTACAGTAATTGTCCACATCTACACCACCATATAATAATAATAATAAATAATAATAATAATAATAATATCATTATTATTATTATTATTTATTAATATTATTAGTCATTTAGTAACCAAATAACTCATTAATATTAAAATTATTTTAGGAATGAAATGAAATCTATTAGTGACAAAATTCATATACCTAAATAAGAGATTTTAGTGAGCAGGTTTAACAAATAAGTACCGATACTTTTAATTACTATTCTTAATATATTTAGTGAAAAATATAGATATTTTGTGACTAAATAGAAATACATTTAGTGACCAAATGCAGTATGTTTGCAACCAAGTGTTCATTGCTAAAATACTTTTTATTAGAGACAAATTCATCACTAAAGATACATAAATGGTCCAACCACAATCTCTTACCTTTTAGTGATGAAAATATCTGACACTAATTTTAATTACAATTAGTGACAAGATTGTGGTAACTAATTATCTTTAGATACGGATTTTATGTCACTAATACTGCTACTTTTAAGGATCAATTACTAGATTTAGTAACCACAATTTTTACGTATTAGTGATGAAAATGTTGGTAACTAATTGTGATCACATTTAGCTACTAAATTTGTAGTCACTAATGTTTTGGACGATTAGTAACTAATATTTTTGGTGGTAACTAATTATCTTTAGAAACGAACTTTCAGTGTTGAGTGGGAACGACAAATTTTTTAGTCACTAAAATGAATTAGTAATGAAATCTTTACCTTTTAGTGACCATATTTTTTGTTGCTAATGATGTAATTTCATGTAGTGATGATAAGGCTGGGAGAGTAAATGAAAAGTCTCAGACAGTAAATGAAAAGTCTCGTACACTACATGAAAAGTCTCGGACACTATATGAAAAGACTCGGACACCATATGAAAAGTCTCGGAAACTATATGAAAAGGTTCGGAGACTATAATTCACAAACACATGTAAAAAAAATCAAAAAGCTTGGATTACTGTTCAAAAGACTCGGAGCTAAAAAATTTTCAAACCAATTTAAACGACTAAGATTACTTTTTAAAAGTCTCGGACGGTTATTGAAAAGACTCGAAATCGGTGTTAAAAGACTCGGAGATTCAAAATTTACAATTTAATTTAAAAGGCTAGGATTACTATTTAAAAGTCTCCGACAATTATTGAAAAGGCTTGAAACAAGTTGTAAAAGACTCGGAGATTCTAATTCTAGAAACCTGTCCATATTCCTTAAAAGGCTCGGATTATTATTTAAAAGTTTTGAACAGTGTTTGAAAAGGCTCGGAGCCTATTTTAAAAGTCTCGGAGCCAGTGTGAAAAGGCTCGGAGATTCAAATTGCAGAAACCTATTAAAATTGCTTGGAAAAGGCTCGGATTACATGTGAAAAAACTCAGAAAAGAGGCTCGAAAACCCAGAACTTCATTGTGTTCAATAGAATTTTTTTATAAATTTAAACCCTAACCTAATCAAACAAACCTAATCAACAGCAAATCAAATCAAACCTAATATACATGTCTAACCAACATCTAACCAACATCTAACATCCAAACGCACATAAAAGTTTCAGTAACAAAAACACGTGAGAAAATCAAACTTACCACTGTCAATATCACCTTCTCATCGACTTCAAGACTGTACCGCCACCACCGGTGGGTTTCCTGTGAGATTTAGTACGGATTTCTTGCACCCAAGGTCTCTCTTTCCACTGTTCTCTCTCTCTCAACTTTTTTCTCTTCAGATGCAAAATAACAAAAATGAGGGTATTTTTGTCTGGTCACCTAAATAGGTGTCTTTTAAACTTATATTAGTAAACCGGTGACATTCTCAAACAAGCCCCTCCAAATAGAGACAAAATTTTTTTGAAACCATCTTGTATGTGGAGAGTTCTCTCCAAAATGGTGTGGAAGTTTTTATCTTTCTATTGTGAGAGTAGATATTAGGATCCCACTTATATATATAATTATTTTATTTATAAAAGCGATTTCAGTTTATATTTAGGTATTCCAAAAGCATTACTTTTCATAGTCCATATATAGATAGCTGCTTCTACGCTGATCCGTGAAGATTAAACAGACATGTTAACAACCGTGAAGTGAAGAAAATTTTAAACCTCACAACTCATCAAGAGGACAAACTAGCTTGATCATCTTTAGTCAATTTTGCACAGAAAATTTGTCTTTAGCGAAGGGAACAACCATAGAAAGTGCATGTTGACTGTTTGATATGGATGCTGTGCTGTGAGTTTTGTAACATGAGCAGCTGCACTGTCATGTGATGATTTTCCTCTTAATCGGTACAACGACAAGGTATTAGTTCTGATACGTATTGTAGTAAAAAAGGAAGAGATAGCGATGAACTTATAATGAATTTAAATAAATACTAAAACAGCATATGATTCAAACAAATTCATAGGTTGGTCCAACGGTCATTTTTGTTTTCTCTCGCAAATATATTTATAGATATGAAAGCCAAATAAGTTATATATAAAAATAATTAGAGATAATTACCGGCCACCCATTTGCTCCCACTATCAAAATTGGGGATTCTATTTCAAAATGACTATTTCTGACGAAAAGTGTGAAAAACTAATGATTATTCTATCAAATTCCGTTAATTTACTATTAAATTAGTGGTATTTTAGTAAATAAGGGAATGATATTGATTTATTTTAGATTTTTATTTTAAATCAATTTTTTTTTTTAAAACAAATAACTATATTTAGTGTGTGTGTATATATATATAGAGTATATCTCAAATATATATATATATATATATATATATATTTTTTTTTTTTTCAACTAATTATGAGAAGATGTTAGTATATAAGTATACAGGGGCAAACCCAGGAAAAATTTACCGCCCGGGCTAAATTATATATATATATATATATTTACATGTATACATAGATTATATATATTTTTTCCTCGGTACGTCCTAACATTATAAAGTCAGCTCCTTAGCTATCAATAGTTGGATTTATCTACTTTTGTTTAAACAGTATATTATAACTCTTAATTAATGGCTCACAAATTCTCACACTAAATTTATTAAATTCTATGTGTACCGTAGAGAAAACCTTTATTATTTCATTCATCAATGTAGATAGATATATATAATGAAGTGCAAGACATGCTACCTATTGATTAAGAATAATTATATATATATATATATATAATTCTTGACGAAAGTATTTATTTATTTATTTTTAATAATAAGATGACACCAATTCAATAATGGACTACTTAGAATATGAAATACATTGTAAAATTTATACATAAACAATTGTTTAAACTTGTAGTTAAAAATATTATTTAAAGTTACAAATAACTTAATTTTATAACATTAGAAGTCATATGTGTATTTTTATAACATAGTTTGAAAAACAAAATATTTAACGGAATTTGATGGAATGGTCATTAGTGTCACACTTTTCGCCAAAAAGTACAAAAAAAAAAAAAAAAAAAAATGTAAGTTAATGACATTCTCTATAGAATTTGCTCCCTCCCGTGATATTATTTATCAGGGAGTAGGGACCAATTAAGTAGACAACAACACTTGATAGTTCCTTAAATAAAGAAAAAGAAGAATGAGGTAAACTACAAAAAGCCTAGGAAACAAACACAACTCTGAAAGTTGTAGCCATCTGGTAGTTCCATGGACACATCCTACATGAAATTTGAGGCTATACTCTGCAAGTCTCGTGAACCAACAGGGACCAAACAAATGTTATCACCATTTGTACTCTTATACCAACAATGGAACAAACTCAATAAATGTATATACTAACTAAAGAACAATACAAAAACACCTCTCAATTTTGTTGGCCTTCCTTTTGAGCTGTTTTTGTGATTGCAAGTAAACCTATAATTCACGGCTGCTACTTTGCAGTTCACTGGCTTTTCCTTGAAATTCTTTAAGACCCTTAACCTCTCTCAAGTCTCAACCTATAAATAAAGTCTCTCATCAGCTTAAAAAGCTTAGGCTGTTTGTGTGAAAGTGAACTCATGAAGATGTCTTGGTTTTTCATAATATTCTTTCTCAGTTTTACAGTTAGTAATTTGGAGGCTATACCTGCTGATCAGAAGAAGCCTCCATCTACTGTTGTTGTTGGTACTGTCTACTGTGATACATGTTTCCAGGAGAATTTTTCAAAGTCCAGCCACTTCATTTCAGGTTCAGTTCAACATATATATATTTGGTTTGATATTTTTTTATTTTTTTTTTCTACTTGTTGAGATTTTGGGATGAAATATTTTGTGGGATTTTGTTTGCAGGTGCTTCTGTTGCTGTAGAATGCAGAGATGGGACTTCGAAACCGAGTTTTCAACAAGAAGTGAAAACAGATGAGCATGGAGAGTTCAAGATTCCTCTGCCTTTCTCAGTTAGCAAACATGTGAAGAAAATAAAGAGATGTTCAGTGAAATTGATAAAAAGCAGTGAGCCAAATTGTGCAGTGGCCTCAACAGCAACTTCTTCTTCACTCCATTTGAAGTCAAGAAAGGAAGGAACTCACATTTTCTCAGCAGGTTTCTTCACCTTCAAGCCATTAAATCAACCCAACTTGTGTAACCAAAAACCAAGCCTTGAAAATTCGAAAGCACTTGACAATCCCAGTTTTCCACCTCCAATTCAGGACCCAACTACGCCTGATCTTCCTGGAATTCCTCTGCTACCAAAACTACCACCATTGCCTCAACTTCTGAACCGTCCAACAATGCCTGGAAAAACCATACAAACGAAACCTGAACAACTTTCCAGGTTAACTCAACTATCTGATCAACTATTGCCACCGTTGCCTCTGCCACCAGTTCCAGGGCTAGCACCAGTACCAGGGCTACCACCAATTCCGTTGATTCCTCCAGCTGCTTCATCTCCATAGAAGGCTTCTCCTAAACTATTTCTATCTTTGTATAACTTCTCCAATAATAACTTTCACATTTTGCCTTTTTTTAATTTTTTTTTTATTTTTTTTTGGTGTAAATTATGGTGTATTAATAGGGAATTTCCTGAAAAATGTGTAGTATGTTTTGGAGTTATGTATTGTTCCTGTCACCTATAAAAATAATAAAAGTAGGAGATGATATTATTGTACTTAGAATAAAGCTAAATTCATAACTTCTAGTCTCCGACAGGCTTTTACTCTGTAAATTCTTCTTGTTCATTAAAGTCAGCATTGTTACATTCAAAAAACCAGGGAAGAAAAAATAAATAAATAAATAAATAAAAATACTTCCAATTGACGGTCATGTTTCTTTATGTAAGTTTTTTTTATAAAACTGTGGGTAGCGTATGAAATTTAAATTCTGAGCTTATGAAAACCAATTTGATAGGAATGTTTAAATAATAGAGAGTTGAACGGTTTAAGCTCATTATTGATATGAACAATATTTGTTAGGCTTGGTGTACCTTAGCTACATTATTTATGTAGGATATGGTATGTGATGGACGATTATATATGTGTGGGTTTGGTAATAATATGATGAGTGATGATATTTGCACTCCTCAAAAACTGTATGTACACTATAAATTAATATTATTTTGAAAATCCAATATTACCTTTTAATAAAATATTAAATAACTAAATAGTTTATAAGTATACCGACGTATTATTAATTAATTTCTTTCTCATTTTAAGATGAAATTATCATTCCAAAACCAAAATACAATTATATCAGACCACTAATTATTTTCTCTCGAACCCAAAACTCAATGCATGAAGGGAAATCCTTAATTGGGAACAAGTCATCAGCCTTTCAGAACAAAAATAAAAAAGTTATCTGATTCCCCAACTACCTTGCTAGAGAATGAGTCATCAACATCGTAAAATTGTTTGGGTTTTTTTTTTTAATGGATATTTAAGTTTATATATCAACAATATTTATTCAGTTCAATTTTTTTCGGATATATAATTTTAGTTGTCTACGTTATTTAATTGTGTACAGTAATATATTTTCTACAAATATTATATATATATATATATATATTCTCAAAACCATTTCATTTTTTATAAGCATCAAATGGAATTTATTAAAAAGGGGGCGAGACCCCAAAGGAAGAACAACAAAGAGAAAACGACTACAGCGTTGCAAGCAAACCGAAACAACCACAAATAACAATAAACGTCCAAACCAGCAACCCAATTATAAACTACCCCATCTTATGACCTGGAAATGGTGGAAAGTATCACCTTTTCCAACTCATTTGGTGACTCTATGACCGGTTTAATAACTTAAGTTTAAAAGGCACCTATTATGGTGAACTACCAAAATTGCCCTTAGATAATCATTTATGTTATTGTGTTTGTCTGGTTCTCTCTCCACACTTCCAACAAAAACGATAACGGGGTTAGTCTCTCTCTCTCTCTCTCTCTCTCTCTATCTCTCTCTCAATACAAATAGAAGTTCAAGATCCAAACAACTGGACGTGCTTCATTACAACAAGGTAATATTTCGTGTAAATACTTCTTTTCATTTGTTCACATTTTCATTGTGACAATTGTGGATCTCCGAGACTTTGTCACCTTTTTCCGAGCCTTTTTAAAAATCACTAATCGAGCATTTTCATGTCTTGTCCGAGCCTTTTTATGTCTGCTCCGAGCCTTTTCAAAAATCAGTAATTGAGCCTTTTGAAGTCTTCTCCGAGCTTTTTCATGTCTTGTCCGAGCCTTTTCAAGTCTTCTCCGAGCCTTTTGAAGTTTTCTCCGAGACTTTTAAAAAATAACTATTCGAGCATTTTCAAGTCTTCTTCGAGCATTTTCAAGTCTTCTCCGAGCTTTTTCATGTCTTCTCCGAGACTTTTCAAAAATCACTAATCGAGCCTTTTCAAGTCTTCTCCGAGCTTTTTCATGTCTTGTCCGAGCCTTTTGAAGTCTTCTCCGAGACTTTTAAAAAATAACTATTCGAGCATTTTCAAGTCTTCTCTGAGACTTTTCAAAAATCACTAATCGAGCCTTTTCAAGTCTTCTCCGAGCCTTTTCAAGTCTTCTCCGAGCTTTTTCATGTCTTGTTCGAGCATTTTCAAGTCTTCTCCGAGACTTTTAAAAAATAACTATTCGAGCATTTTCAAGTCTTCTCCGAGCTTTTTCATGTCTTGTCCGAGCATTTTCAAGTCTTCTCCAAGCCTTTTAAAAAATAACTATTCGAGCATTTTCAAGTCTTCTCCGAGCTTTTTCATGTCTTCTCCGAGACTTTTCAAGTCTTCTCTTAGACTTTTAAAAAATAACTATTCGAGCATTTTCAAGTCTTCTCCGAGACTTTTCAAAAATCACTAATCGAGCCTTTTCAAGTCTTCTCCAAGCCTTTTCAAGTCTTTTCCTAGCTTTTTCATGTCTTCTCCGAGACTTTTCAAAAATCACTAATCGAGCCTTTCCAAGTCATCTCCGAGCCTTTTCATGTCTTCTCAAAAATCACTAATCGAGACTTTTCATGTCTTCTCCGAGCCTTTTCATATCATCTCCGAGACTTTTCAAAAATCAGTAATCGAGCCTTTTCAAGTCTTCTCCGAGACGTTTCAAGTCATCTCCGAGACTTTTCAAATAATCACTAATCGAGCCTTGTTAGGTTTTCTCCGAGACTTTTTATTGAATTACTAATCGAGTCTTTTAAAGACTTTTTCGAGACCAAAAATGTCTTTTTCGAAACTTTCATGTATTCTTCGAGACTTTGCTAGTGTTCTCCGAGCCTTTTAAATATCCTCACCCGAGCCTTTGTAAATGTAATTTATGAAAATATTTTGTACTCTTGAGTTTTTATTAATAGTTTTGATTAATTTGACAGCATCATGAATCGGGTTAGAATAGTAATATCTTACAACGGTCAATGGGAGCAACTACCCGACGGAAGTCAGAGGTTTGTTGGATCCGATAACAAGGGAATGTATGTGTCAAAGAATATGACTTACGAAGAATTGGTGGCGATCGTGCATACCATTGTGAAGTATGATGTAAACAAATTCAATGTTGATCTGGCATCAGTATCAATCGTTCCTGGCAGTACATGTCGTACATTTATAAGAAATAACGATGATGTTCAGTTTATGCTAGGGGAAGATCGGGTGATCCCTCAAGTATGTGTAAGTCTAACTCAGAGGACACCTGGAGATGTGATAGGGAATGATATTCCTCCTCCTGAAAATACCCAACAATTTGGATCCTTTAGCGGTAGCAACCAACTATATCCCCAAAGGAGTTTCGCCGAAAGTGGGGAAAACATGTGTGGTGTCCCACCGGTAGCGGTTGACCAAGTAGTTGAACCTCAATTTGGCGATGTGTTTGGTTGTCGAATTGAGCAGTACCATGAGGTGGATAATGAGGCAAATAATGAACAGGTAGATGATCTAGAAAATGTGGATGAAGAGCGTACACAAATTCAAACACAAGGAAGACATGTACAAGGAGTTAGTTGCACTGTACCAAATATGCCTGGGACTTCCGAGGTCCGACATAATATAACTGTATCTGATTCTGATAATACGATAACGTGGGTTATTCCCGGAGCAGATTCATACTCGTTTGGTATTGGTAGAAGCAGCACCTTGGCAACGCAAGAACCTACATGCATGATTTATAAAGGTCAATTTTTCCCGAGTAAAAAGGATTTGAAGAGGCTAGTTGGCCTTTTTTCAATGCGGGAGAACTTTGAATGGAAGGTGAAAAGGTCTAATAAGACAATGTTACATCTAGTTTGCATCATTGACAACTGTACGTGGAAATTAAGAGCGGTGAGGAGAGATGAAGGGACTTACTTCCAAGTCAGAAGTTTTGTCAACCAGCACAGTTGTCCTTTGGAGGAGGTTCACCGTCGCCACCGACAAGCTAGTGCAGTCATAATCGGAGAAGTCATTGCACCTAGACTTCAACAACATGATGGTCGTCTCATGCGTCCGAAGGACATAATCGCCGATATGAAAACAATGTATGGCATCCAAGTCATGTACAGTAAGGCACATGATGCCTTGCAATATGCATTGTCCTTGACCTATGGAACGCATGAAGAAAGTTTCAAATTGTTACTATCGTTTGCTTACATTTTGGAACAGCAAAATCCTGGCACAATCACCGACTTACAATGCGCAGACGATGATACATTTTTGTACTTTTTCATGTCGTTAGGGTCCTCAATTAGAGGTTTTCGGAGGTGTATGCGTCCTGTGATTGCAGTTGATGGTACCCATTTGAAGGGAAGATTCGGGGGTACAATGTTTGTTGCAACTGCACAAGATGGAAACGAACAGGTGTATCCAATTGCTTTTGGGTACGGTGACTCAGAAAACAACCTTTCATGGGAGTGGTTTTTGGAATGCTTGAGGGGTGCCCTTGGTCATATAGATGATCTGGTTTTCATTTCCGATCGCCATGCAAGCATTGAAGCGGGGATTTCTAAAGTGTTCCCTTATGCAACCCATACTATATGTTGCTGGCATTTTGGTGAAAATATGAAGAAGCGATTCCACAGAAAGGATGTTGCCGACATAATGGATTCAGCAGCTAGGACGTACAGTGAATTCAATTATAACAGGCACATGGAGGAGTTACATAGGCTGCACAAGGGTGCATTCGAATATGCCATTGCTGCCGGTCCACACAAGTGGTCTCGCGTACACTGTCCCCAAAGAAGGTACAGGCTGATGACCACAAATGTTGCTGAGTGCATAAACTCATGCCTAAAATTCGCACGGCAACTGCCAATGATGACACTGGCGGAGTTCATTAGGAATATGCTACAAAAGTGGTTTCACGATCGTCATGCAGCTGCACGGTCCATGCGTCATCAACTGACCGACGCAGCACATCTTGTGATCCTAAAACGTGTCGAGAAGTGCAATTATATGACCGTAAATCCAGTTGACTAGAACATATTCTCCGTCAAATTGAAGGGAAACCAATGGACGGTTAACTTACACTTGAAGACTTGCACATGCAACAAATTCCAAATGGACCATTTCCCATGTTCTCATGCACTCGCAGCGGCAAGGTACATGAGATGTTACAGTTAACGATTTATATTATTTGGGTTCGTGAATCTCATTGTTTTCATTGTTGTAGGGAGCGAAACTTGGATTTCACATCTCTGTGTGCGGACTACTACAAGAGAGAGACACTTATTGATGCATACTCGGTTCCTATTATGCCTGTTGGCCATCCTTCTTCATGGGTAGTGCCATCCGACATCGCATCTCGGGTGGTTTTAAATCCAAAGTCGAAGAGACAATCAGGTCGCCCGATGGAGGGTCGACATGCCTCGTCTTCGGAGAGGACAACCACACAGTCGTGTAGAAGATGTGGACAATCAGGACATAATAGCAGGCGGTGCTCCAACCCACCGATGGTTAATGAAGGTCCCAGCATAAGTGTTCCCGATGAATACCGTCGCAAGTGCAGCATCTGTCATTCAATTGGACACAACAAACAAACGTGCCCTGAGAAAGACTCTACCGTGGAATGAATGGAGCCATTGAGGAAGGCGATCAAACATAACAAGGCAGTACAAGAGGAACATGTCTCCAACTTGATGTCTTCCAACATCGTCCAGACGTTGGGAACCATGCTCGATACAGTTGTGTTATGAGACCGTTGGTTATTATGCTTTTTTGTGTTGAACTATTATGATATATTTATTGGTTGTTCGTTTAATGCCATATTGTATCTTTTGTTATAGTGTCTACAATTCATTGTATTGTTTATGGATTTCAATATATCAAATGTGTGTTCAAGTGTTAATTGCAAACAACTAAATTTTTTTAAAAAATAATTTCATTTCATTACTCAAATGTTATGTACATCAACTAAATCACTAACTGGAAGACCAATCCTTTGAGTTACAATAAACCTCCACAGCCATCTTCTCTCGGATGGTGCCCATTTCGTTTTCTGACCAGTCGAACGTATCCCTGTTCGCTGCCAGGTACTCTATCAATCTCAAAGTATGGGCACCACAGTTACCACTGCAAGTCACCACATAAACAACCGTTAGAATTGAATGTTATTAAAACCGATTAGGATAGAATAAGATCTTTAAACAGTCATACCCTCTATCCTGTTGGGGTACACGGTCTCTAGACACAATGTTGAGTGGAAAGGGCTTATTCTGCAATGTATACGTCATATCGCCCCTCCGTCTGCGACCGTGAAAGTCCAACGCATGCAGCATCGACGGTAAAAAATATCGTAAGCAAGCGAGCTGCGTTTTCCTATGGCGAAATGGTACCTCCTGTCTGAACGGGTCCATCAGGTAAATACTCCCTGTTGTGAGGTCGACGCTGGCTAGTGCCCAATGCGTACGTCCAAGGTTGCAAGGAATCAAAACCTGTATGTGTTTCAACAAAGTGTTATCAATGGGAAATTTATTTAAAATTCAAATTCAAATTCAAACAATGTAAATAAAACAATGACCACGTCAACTTCGTTCCATGGTTTGGTTCCTGCCGGGACCAATCCACGTACCACCGCAAGGTCCTCAGCGGACCATTGATGCTTGAACATAGACCAACTGCGGCGGGGTTTGTCGGCCCCACTTTCCATCAATCTCTCCCAGTCATTCAATAACCATGACTGTACAAAGAAAATTTATAAAACGTTAGATAAAAGATGTACGAAATACATAAATAGATGTTCAAAAGCCGTACAAATTAAACACTTACATAGAATTGTGAATCCTGTATGTTGATCCTCGGACCGCAGACAGTGGAGTAATATCTCTGACGCTTCCGCAGAATATGCAAGTACGCGTCCATATGCTGACAATTTCAACATTTTGTATTGTTAGCATTCTACTATTTCAGAAACATCTTATACACAATGTTCAGGTAAGGACCATACCGTATCCTCCAACTCCATGCTGTTCGTTTGAAATCGTTGGAACCAAGGGACACCAACTGGCTCGAGTAGATCCACATCACGCCTGCATAATTTTTGAAAAAGTTATATAAGAAAGTCGTTTTACTTAGCAGTTTCAAAATACAAAATAATTTTTGTAATATTTGCGATTATACTTACAATTCCCCAGTCGAGTTCCTCTTATAGGCTTGGTACGCCGCAAGGTGGTCAGGATCTATCAATGCGTGGGGCGCCCATACATGTGCTGGTTGTGGCCTAATCCTTGGCCTCTTCGGCCGAGAGGGGTCAGTGTATGGGGTCCGCTGCTGCCAACCTGCCCTGCGAACCCGATCCTGACGTTGAAGGGGTGGGGTAATCCGGTCCAGCTCAATGTGATCCACTGGATGGCTGAGCTGTAAGGAGGAACTCTGTCCCCGTGTATTGCCTCCAGAGGTGCGATGTGTTGACGGACTATGTCCCCCTGTATCGCCTGTAGGGGTGCGCTGTACATTGGAACTATGTCGCCGTCGATCGCCTGCAGGTGTAAGCTCTTTGGGTGCACTGAGACTGGGGATCTCTGTCTCTGTGGAATAAATGAAGGGGTGCTCTGCACCAGGATCGACCGGAGGGGTGTGCTGTAAGGAGGTGCTCTGTACCAGTTCTTGAGAATGAACAGGTTGGTCTGGTAAAACCTGCTGAGGTTCTTCCTCTATCTCCATAGGTGTTGTATCAGTACCACTAGTACCACGAGTAACCTCCTCTCGTGGTGTCACACCAGGCCCTTGCTGATCACCCTGATGACTACCTGTCCTCCCTCTGGGACTGAAGTCTCGGTGTCCGTCTGGGTCATCGAAGGGTGGGTCATCGAACCGTGTACCTCGAGTACGGGCGTGCGACGTCGAACCCTGAAGCCCTCGAATCAAATCTAGCAACTCCTGATGCTGTTGATCTCGTTTCTCATTACTCTTTCGCACCTCCTCCTGTAACTCGCGTAACGCATCCATTAGTTCAGTATACCGACGGTCCTGAAAGGATTTCGAAATTGTCAGTACTAAAACCATTCACTCGATTGAAATTAAATAATACGGTAAAAAGAATTATACGTACCTCTGCTTGCCCTCCAACGCCTCCTCGTGAGTCATCTCCAGTTCGAGAGTCATCTCTAGTTCGAGGCTCTCTAGGCAACGTGAATCGAACCCGCCTAGTCCTCGCAAGACGAATATGACGACCGTCCGAGTCAGAACCCTCCGTATCACTGGGTTCGAAAGACGGACCCTCAGTGTCACTGGTTCCAGCAGTTGTATATCGTTCGGGGTCAGAGACGGGAACAGGTATATCACCGAGATCAGCATCATACAAACTGCCTCCCTGGGAAATGCCCTCGAAGTACCGTTCAGCCCTCTCAGTTGCCGTCGGCACCAATTTCACCCTCGCAAACATCTGAAATTGCAGTTAGACCATTGTAATTGTATACATACTAATAGTTATGAACATAAATATATATATATATATAGATATTTACACTTTCAAGGAAAATGCTATTCAACTTCTCCCCCCTCGGTCGCGTACTCAACTCCCATTTTAGAATTCGGGGGGAGAGCTCGATTTCCCTCCGCTTCCCACATCCGCTGTTGCCAAGCTCGGGGATAACCTCGAAAGCAAATATCTACAAAACAGCTAAGAACGATAAGAATCCAATACAATACATAAGTCATATGAAAAAAATAACAAATTCAAAATTCTCACCAACAGGGCGTGCGTTAGCCCATATATGTTATATGTCTCCGTGGTGTGTACATCAACGCCCTTTCGTCGCTGGCGTTGTTCAAACCGCCTACGTCGACCATCCAACACATGCTTGAAACCGTATATTGACCGCCTATACACGTGTGCACCCCACGGGAACGCATCAAAAGCGTCCAAGTCCTCGACTAGGCGAAACTGCCATACTGGAACTTTCTCTCTCTCGTCCAACCCCATCAGTATCCAGTTAAGCATATACAATAAGCAAAGCTTAACCGCATCGTACTGCTCAGAAAAAACACCAATCCGTAGAACGGCTTTCAGCTCTGCATACTCGACCTCATCTCGACCCTCAAAGTACCGCTGGTGTATGCCATTCTCTACCATATCATAGGTCGACGTGTCAGGAAGTTCTCCGAACTTCAATCAGGTGATTAGACAAAACTCAACCTTTGAGAACCGGACCGAATGCCTTCCTAACAAAAATCTCATCTCATCTTCAGGCCCATCGTGATGCAACTCGCGAATAAGCAACCGATGTACAATGCCAGCTGAAAACTTCATCCCACGATCCATCCGAAGGAGGTGTCCAAAACACGACTCAGTATACCGACGTCGTTCTTCGATCGCAAGATGTTCAGGTACCTTGTTAAGTGCGTTGTCGATATCTGTAAGGTCATCAAAATGGTCATGTCGAGTTATTTTCCCCGAATACCTTTCTTCCTCTGGAGTTTTAAGCGAATCTTTTAGTTGATTCCTCATCTACATATTGACATAAAAAAAATATATCTAGTTAAATAAAATAAATAATATAAAAATGAAAGGTTTCGGACACTAAATGAAAAGTCTCGGACACTATATGAAAAGGCTCGAAAACTATATGAAAAGGCTCGGGCACTATATGAAAAGGCTCGGAAACAATATGAAAAGGCTCGGACACTATATGAAAAGGCTCGGACAATATATGAAAAGGCTCGGAAACTATATGAAAAGGCTCGGACACTATATGAAAAGGCTCGGACAATATATGAAAAGGCTCGGAAACTATATGAAAAGGCTCGGAAAATATATGAAAAGGCTCGGACAATATATTAAAAGGCTCGGAAACTATATGAAAAGGCTCGGAGACTATATGAAAAGCTTGGAGATTCTAATTCTAGAAACCTATTCATATTCCTTAAAAGGCTCGGATTACTATTTAAAAGTCTCGGACAATGTTTTAAAAGGCTCGAATCCTATTTTAAAAGTCTCGGAGCTAGTGTGAAAGGCTCGGAGATTCAAATAGTAGAAACCTATTCAAATTGCTCGGAAAAGGCTTGAAAACCCAGAACTTCATCGTGTTCAACAGAATTTTTTCATAAATTTAAACCCTAACCTAATCAAACAAACCTAATCAACAACAAATCAAATCAAACGAACATCCAACATCAAACGCAAATAAAAGTTTCAACAACAAAAACGCGTCAGAAAATCATATCACCTTCTCGTCGATTTCAAGACTGTATCGCCACCGCCGGCAGGTTTCCCGTGAGATTTAGTACCGGATTTCTTGCACCCAAGGTCTCTCTTTCCACTGTTCTCTCTCTCTCAACTTTTTTCTCTTCAGACGCAAACTGACAAGAATGAGGGTATTTTTGTCTGGTCACCTAAATAGGTGCCTTTTAAACTTACATTAGTAAACCGGTGACATTCTCACAAAAGCCCCTCCAAATAGTGACAAAAATTTTTTGAACCAATCTTATGACATCCCCATCCCTATTAGATCCCTTCTTAGCCAAGCTATCAGCATAAGTATGGGAAGGTCTTGAGCAAAAACGAACCGTTATAAACCCATGAGTCCTCAACAAGTCCCGAATGACATAGATCAATTTGATATTAACGACGCTTCCATAGAAATCAGAATTAATCCAAGTAACCGTCGTCAACGAATCACTCTCAACTTCGATTACGTTACCTTGCAATATAGGATTCGACACACACAAAGAAATTGCCCTATTAATCACCATGAGTTCAGAAGTGATAGCATCTTGAGTTCCAACAAAAAGAGAATAGAATTAAATAAATGGTATTCTTGGCATTAAGTGAGGTTTATTTACGAATTATAGATGTTTTTAAAATTTTAATGGGCTGTTCTTGCGAAAGAGGTGTAGATACTGTTTTTTAGAGGTGCAAATATCTTCTCTCTAATCCTATTAGGATATATTATGGTTCCTTTTGGGATGTAGCCTCCAATTATGATTGTGAATCTTTTATCGGTTAGGATTCATGTAAGTAACAATTTATATATTTATATATATATATATAAGTAACAGTATATATAATCTATTATGGGTTAGAATGAGTCATCAACAGTGTAAAATTGTTTGGATTTTTTATGGATATTTAAGTTTATATATCTAGAATATTTATTAAGTTCAATTTTTTCCCTGTTTTAGTAGTCTCTTTGGAGACTTCAAAACCAATTTTATATAAAAATTTATGGTCACAAAACCATACAAAGGTCAGTTTTGAAATATATTTAAATAATTGAAAAATCAATCTTTTGAAACTAAACTCTTAGCTCCAAACAAACATAGCACATCTAACACATATCAAACAACATGCAAACAACAAGAAATTAAATGATAAAATGCAATGCATGGTCATACAAATCAAGTGTGTAAGTGTGTTAGAATGATGGCCAAATCACAATTGAATGATGTAAGAAGCCCAAATATCAATCTAAATGCTTAGTGCATGAACATATGAACAATGTGTGTGTGTGTATAACTGTTACACAATGATGCATGGAAACAAATGATATGAATTGTTTGTGTGTGTGCATGCAGTTGCTCAAAAATTCAAGAACACAAATATGCTAATTGTTTGTGTGTGCCTAGGATTTTTCGAGAGCTAAAGCCAAGCTAAGCTTACTTTTACATACGATCTTCGGAAGCCTTCGAACAATTGAACCCACTGAAGCTTGAGGCACGAAACCTACTAAATAATTCTACTCTAAAGTGAATTATAAGAAAACAATTTTGTACATGGAATCCAGCCAATGATGAAAGCCATATGTTCCCAGAACTAACCTCTGAAAACATATGTCCTTACATGGCTGTTGTTTCTGCCATTTAGTGGTCGATGAAGCTAGGTTGAACAGCGACTCATGGTTTCTAAGGGTTTCCGATTGATTTGTCTATGCCCCAATTTTGTAAATTTCATATAAAAATAGGGTCAATTTAAAATTTTTGAATCTCTTGGGGCCAATTTAATTTTGATAAATATTGGGGCCAATGTTATATTTTGATGAATATGAGGGAACTTTTAAAATTTAGCAAAATTATGGGACAAATTTGTAATTTTCAAAATTTTGTGTGAATAATTGCAGTTAATTAATATATAATTATTGGGATTTTAGATGATTATGCTTCTACATAGTAGACTAATCATTTCGTTTTCACAATGATTATTGGTTTGTGTTTTTAAAAAATATTAATCATAATTTTTTTTGAATATTCTCGTAAATCAGATGATGTTAAGTTTAAAGTTTGTGTTGGCTTGATTCCATGTCAAAATACTCCTTGCTTATAATTGTTTAGTATCCTAAGTGATTCATACGGTTTCGGGTTTCAAGGAGAATGGCGACTTTCCGAACAAGCATGTCTTCAAGAGCTTGCTTCGTCATCGAATATTTCGGTATTGAGACATTTACCTCTTCCAAGGCTTGAGATACGCACACAAACATATTATACCTGCATCGTTTTGCAATATTTTGTTTAGCAAATACATTCACTTTGCTGTGTCTATAGGCATTTGCACTATATTGATTTTAGATTCCCAATTGAAAATGATCTGGGATTTATTTTGTTGAAAAATGTCTACTTGAGAACAGCTTGCGCGCCTATTAATGGTGGCCACGGTTCGGTTTGAAACCGGCGGTTTCGGTTTTTAGGTGGCCACGGTTCGGTTTGAAACCGGCGGTTTCGGTTTTTAGATCCCCTAAAACCAAACCAAAACCGTGGCTCACGGTTTGGAGGCGGTTTGTAACCGGCAGTTTTATGGTTTCGGTTTTGTACGGTTTCGGTTTTGGACGTTTTCAGTTCATTTTTTTTTCTTTCTAGTGAGATAAATCATAAAGATTGGTTGTAAATATAAAATCTTGCCAAATAATAATTACAATTGAACAAAGTTTAAAATAAAAAAAAATAATTACATACATTTTCATTGAAGTATTTAAGTATTTAACAATGTTTAAAAGAAAAGAAATTCACATTTATTAATAAATACAACTTTACAATTTCACAGAAAAATATATATAGAGAGAGATTGGCCTTGAAGGCTTGAATTCAAATAAAAAATATTACAAAGTAACAAAGTTAAAATTAAAAAAAAAAAAAAAAAAAAAAAAAAAAAACAAAAAAAAAAAAAAAAAAAAAAACCGGCCTTGCACTTAATTTTTACCACAATTAAGCTGCCTACATATCCTCCACCAATGTAGAGGAATCAAAGGCCACGTAGTTCTTTTACCTTTAATGAGTTGCTCGGTGCTGGAGTTTGGAAGTTGGAACAGAATCTAGTCTTCTCTTTCTGTGCCCGTGGTTTGGTCATCTTCAAATAAGTCGTTCACTATCTCCGACTGGAGTTTTTGTTGTATGTATTTTGTCTTTGTCCAATCATCAACACACGCCAGCATTTCAAGTGATTGTGTAGACATAATTCTACAGCAACGGTAGAAACCGGCGTTCTAAGAATTTTTTTGGCAATAATAGCCAAAATTGGATAATCCTGTTGATGAGTCTTCCACCAAACCTGGAGACTAAATTTTTCTTCTAAAAATTCATGAGTGTCTTCTAAATACCGGTCAAGCTCAGAGACAGATGAGGATGAAGTTGTTCTTAATTTTTTTGCTCTTTGGGAAAACAGTCGATCCCCTAAACCCTGTAATTGAAATTTTATGGAAGTACTAGTAACACGAGATGTGGGTTGGGGTTGTGAAATCGGCATGTTCAAAGATGGACCATATATTCTAAGATATTCATCGTATAATTCATAAAGCAAAGTCTTAACAGAATCATAATAATGAAGAACATCAATTTCTAATCCCAAACATTTGTAATAATGAATTAAATAATCCTGCAAACTTTCTAATTTAAAACGTGGATCAAAACACAGTGCAAGCAAATAAATATTTGGAATCTCCCCATAATAATTTAGCCATTTTGTTTTCATGGCAGCAACACATGGACTCAATTGAACATCAAATTCACAGTCACTAAATGCACCAGCAATATTAACACTTTGAATAAGAAATAAATGAGTTGTGGAATAGTAAACATCATATAAAGCATTGGTAGCATCGTTAAAAACACGTAACAATTCAAGAATTTTTATACATGCATCCCAATGGTTCAATTGAAGAGAAATTGAAGGAACATTATCAGTATAAAAGAAACTAATAATTCTTTATATTCAACACTTTCATTAAGCAACTTATAAGTAGAATTCCAATGAGTGGTAATATCTCAAAAAAAAAAATTTGGGACGCATATTATTCTGAGAGCAATATTTTAACCATTGTTTCTGGATTTTGTTACGCCTACAAATATAGTTAATACTATCTCTAATTGGTCTAATAAAAGTAGAAAACTCTATTAATACAGCTTGAAAACACAAATTTAAAACATGGCATTCACATCTTTAATGAAATAGTTTACCCCCAAAATTGAGATTGCACAAATCTTATAACATAGGAATAGATGTGGTATTACTTGCAGCATTATCAAAGCCAATAGCAAAAATTTGGTTTAGGATATTATACTCTTGAAAAATGATTTTAAGGAGTTGAAAAATATTTTGAACTGAATGTGAGTCATCGAAAACATGAAATACAAGAATTCTTTTTTGCATGTCCCAGTCATTGTTTATATAATGACATGTGACACCCAAATATGAATGACTACCATAATTGTTGCTCCATATGTCGGCACATACAGAAACTCGACCTTGAAATTGATAAAAAAAAAAAAGTTTTCAATATGTTTTTCTCTTTTTGAAAATGGCATTTAGTGTACATGTGAGAGTGGATCTAGGAACACGTTGTATTGTAGGATTTAATGTCTTTTGACAATAATTAACGAAACCTACTTTCTCACCAAAACAAAAAGGTAAGTGCTCTACTGCAACCATTAATGCTAATTCTTCCCTGTTTTTTTTCAGACGTATAATGAAATAATTGATTACCAAAGGTTGTGTATCTAGCGATTTGGGCTTGGTTACTAGATTTCTCGTATTCGAACGGGTGACTTCTTTTGATATGAGCCCAGTACGTGCCATATCCGAAAGATTTAGCAATCTTGTATGATTTGGAGCAGTAATTGCACTGGATATGGAAAAATCCACCATCTAACTTTGTTTTCTTCATATGCACTCTGAAGAGGTCAAACTTCATCGGCTTTTCTTCTTCACCTTCACCTGCAAAAAAAATCATCTGAAGAGGGTGGGGGTCAGATAGATTTTCATTAATATTTGGGATATTAGGATCGTGGTCGAGTCCGTCGAATTCGAGAATTATTAGAGAGGGATTAAGACTAGAAGGGTGATCAGATCCAAATCGATCTTGAAGGAACTCGTGGTAAGATCGGTGGTCGTAAGTGTCATAACCATCAATGTGTTTCCAACAAGTTTTGCATTGGACCCTTTTCTTTGTTCAAATTTCTTGAACCATCTCCTCCACTTTCCATTGAAAAATTAATAATACAAAAAATACGGATATATGTAAAGAAAATATTGTTGGAATAATAGTGGTAAGTAAGAAAAAAAATAGATTATTGAAAAAAAATATATTGTTGAAATAATAGTGTTAACAAGGTAACAATTAAAAAAAAAAAAATAGATGTTTGAAAAAAAATATATTGTTGAATTAATAGTGGTGAAAAAAAAGTTATGATAGTAAAAAATAGAAAAAATAGAAAAAATAAATATTGTTAATCAATTTGATGATTGAAAAAATAGATGATAGTAAAAAATACAAGAAAGAATTTATATGTGAAATGAAAATTAAATAAAATTGTAGATTGTAGAGAGAATTGAGAATTTGAGATTGAGAGAGATTGAGAGATTGAGAGTGGTGTGAAGAATAATGAAGGGGGGGTTGGGGGCGTATTTATAGGATTATAGAGAAGGGTAGGCTTGCAATTAGAAAAAGTTTAGGGTTAAAAAAAAAACTTATTGTGGCCTTTGGCCTTAGGCAAAGCAGGGGGGACATATTTATAGGATTATAGAGAGGGGTAGGTTTGCAATTAGGAAAAGTTTAGGGTTAAAAAACATTATTGTGGCCTTTGGCCTTGGGTAGAGCAGGGGGGTGTATTTATAGAATTATAGAGAGGGGTAGGTTTGCAATTAGGAAAAGTTTAGGGTTAAAAAAAATTTATTGTGGCCTTTGGCCATGGGCAGAGCAGGGGGGGCGTATTTATAGGATTATAGAGAGGGGTAGGTTTGCAATTAGGAAAAGTTTAGGGTTAAAAAAATAATTTATTGTGGCCTTTGGCCTTGGGCAGAGCAGTCAACAAAGATGCAGACCGCCAGAGGGTGCCATTGGCCAACAATTATTTTTTTAAAAAAAAATTTGGTGCCACGTGTCAGACATTCATTGGTCTAATTTTTTTTTTCAATAAAACTGGCGGTTTAACCGTTGGTTTTACAATTTTGGTTCGATTCAACGATAAGTTTTTCAAACGGACTGCCACGTGGCAGCGTCTGATTCGTCTAGAATTAATTAATTAATTTTTTTAAACCGGCGGTTTAACTATGGTGAAAACCGTCGGTTTGTACCCGTTTTTTAACCCCTCAAACCGAAACTATAATCGTAACTGGTTCGATCGGTTTCCGATCGGTTTCCGATCGGTTTTGATATCGCCAATTCTGGTTCCAGTTTATTTACGGTTTTTTACAATCTGATTTCGGTTAAAACGCCAGTTAAACCGAAACCATGACCACCTCTAACGCCTATTAACTAAGAAAATATAGAAACACAATGAAAAAAGCTTGCGCGCCACATCTGTTGCACGCTTGCATGTTCTCGGTGCGTACAACACTTGCTACGCGCTATGACATGTGCACGACGCGCTTGGCTTGCGCACAGCGATGGCTATAACACTCGTAAATTTTCATTTTGACTAAGATGATGATAAGTTGATAACCTAAAGTGATTCCTAAGATATTATGTTAATCTAGAATTCTTTTAAAATTCTTGAAAGAAACTCTAAAAGCATGTTTGGCACATGGGATTGGACTGGGTTTGGACTAATATCAGTTCAATCCCATGTTTGGAAACACACAGGACTATTTGTCCAATCCAGTGGGGCCCATTATTTTAGTCCTTTAGTCCTACGAACGCTGGACTAAATAAACCTAGCAAATTGTTGGGTTTATCTAGTCCTACGTTGGTCAAGACTATTTCTTTTATTAAAAAAAAAACATTAATAAAAAATAAAAAACTTTCTTCAGAAAACAATCATAATTAAATATTTTTTTCGATCCAGAAAAAAAAATCATTTCTTTAATGATACTAAGTTGTTGGAGATGTTGTACTGAAATTAAAAAAAAAAAAATCATCTTTAAACGCTGGACTGAGTTGTTGTTAGAAGAGAATAAGTGAGAGAGATATTGTTGGAGACTTGATATTGAGTTGTTGTTGGAGAGATGGATTGAGTTGTTGGAGACACTAGACTGAAATCAAAACAGTCATCATTAAACGCTGGACTGAGTTGTTGTTGGAAGAGAAAAAGTGAGAGAGAAGTTGTTGGAGACTTGATACCGAGTTTGTAAGAGGAGATCTGGAAAAAAAAAAATTCAAAATGATGTTGTTGGAGACGATACTAAGTTTATAAGAATTTTTTTAAGATGGTCTGGGTTGAAGAATTGAGACCGATTGAAGTTTTTAAATGTTTCTTTTATATATATATAACCAAAGAAGATAAACACAATAAAAAATGAGTAAAAGTAAAAGTGAACAGTTGTTTGTGAATTGATAGCTTTTTGTTTTTTATTTAAAATATTTTTTTTAAAAAAAGTTTCCATTTAAAAAAAATAATAATTCAATCCTATGTTTCTCCAAACAAAACATGGTATTAATTCAGTCGAGTATCATGTTTCTCGAAACACAGCATAGTATTAATTTAGTCCAGTTCAGTTCAATCCAATCCCATCTAATGCTAGTCCCATCTCAATCTAATCCCATGAAATAGTCCAGTCCAGTCCAGTCCAGTCCAATCTAGGGGTGACAAGGTTCCGGTTCCGAATCGGCAGTTCTGGTTCCGGTTTTACGGAACCGGCGGTTCTGAACCCTTTTTTTTTAAAAAAAAAATTTAATTTAAAAAAAAAAGACTTCTAAGTTGTAAACTTGTAATAATGTAATTTTAAATAATTAAATTAAATAAAATATATAAATGACAAATTATAAATTAAACAAATTACAAAATACAAATTACAAAAGGAAATTAAAATAAAATAAACAAAATGTCAAATTACAAATTACATATTACATTTCATTGGATATTTGGGAATTAGGTCACCCGAAATTTGAAAATAACATAAAATAAATAAATGATAAATTACAAAATTAAATTAAAATAAAACAAAAAAAAAATGTAAAGTTATTAGCCTTGCACTTAATTTTCACTACAATTAAGTTGTCTACGTATCCTCTATATTGAGCCTTTGTCCAATCATCCACACAAACCTGTATCTGGAGTGCTTTTGAAGTCAAGTATGAACACCTTTCATCCAAGATATTTCCCCCGGCGCTGAACTCTTGTTCCACCGCCACTATAGAAACTGTTGTTGAAAAAATATTTTTGGCTATGATAGACATGATTGGATAGTACTTTGCGTACTCTTTCCAATATTGTAATATATCAAACTGTTTCTCTGGCGTATATTCTATAAACTCATAAGAATCATTTAGATAAGATTCAAGCTCAGAATACTTGTCAGTGCTTGATGAAGAAGAAGATCTAGGTTTTTTGGTTTTTTTTTTATAATAAACTATATCCTAAATTCAAAATCCGGAGGATGATGATGTGGGATGTGCAGTTTGTGTTCGTGTAACATCTAAGTTGAGTGAATATCCATAAACTAAAAGATATTCATCATATAAATAATATAATAATTTCTTAATTCTATCATAACATGCATTAACATTATATTCTATGTTTAAACCTTGGAGGCCATAATAACCATTGAGATAATAACAAAAATGTTCTAATTTACAACATGGATCAAAAATCATGGCAATCAAATAAATATCTTGCAACTCATGATAATAACGTAACCATCTTTCTTTATAGCATTAACGGCTTCCCCTATTTTTATGTCGGATTCACAACAAACAAATGCACCAGCAATATTTAGACTTTCAATAATAAATGAATGAGTTGTAAGATAATAAACACCAGATAAATTTGTTGTAGCAGTATGAAAAACTTTTAACAAATTGAAAACGTTGTAATAAGCATCCTAATGAGATTTATAAAGTTGAATGTCAATAACATGAAATTGAATAAAATAAACTAATAAATCTCTATACTTGTAACTTTGAGCAATCAATTTATAAGTAGAATTCCAACGTGTTGGAACATCACGAGCAAATCTAACGGCACGTCTACCATTTTGTTTACAATATTTTACCCATGCATTCATTATAGAAGAATGTTTCCATAAAAACTGAAGGGCTTGTTTAATAGGTAGAATAAAATGATCAAGAGTTTTTAATCATTTTTGAACACATAAATTTAAAACATGGCATGCACATCTTTGATGAAAAAATGCACCACCAACAAATGGTTTGCATAAATTAATTAAAGATGGAACAGCAGCAGTATTGCTAGAAGCATTATCAAAACCAATTGCAAAAATTTTGTTCTCAATTTTAAATTCTGAAAAAATAATTCTAAGCATTCTAACAATATTATGAGCAGTGTGTGAATCATCAGAAACTCTAAATGCAAGAATTCTTTTTTGAATATTCCATGCATCATCCATAAAATGGCAAGTGACACCCAAGTATGAATGTGATCGTCAATGGTCAGTCCATATGTCAGCACATACGGAAACACGACCGTTATATTTTTTAAAAAATCTTTCTAACTTTTTTTTTCTTTTACATAAATCTTTTCAAGTGTATATACAAGAGTGGATCTAGGAACACGACATGCAGCAGGGTTTAATGCTTGTCGACAATAATTAATAAAACCAACCCTTTCACCAAAACCGAATTATAAGTGTTCTACTGCTACCATTCTAGCTAATTCTTCCCTATTTTGTTCATCAGTATAACGAAATAATTGTTGGTTAGGAGTAGCGTACCTGGGAATTTGTGTTTGTGACCTCGATCTGGTCTCTGCTTCTGGATGTTTGGTTTGAATATGCTTCCGATAAGTGTCATATCCTCCGGATTTGGACCACTTATATACTTTTTTGCAATAATTGCAAGCCGCTACATAGCTTCCATCTTCTTGCCTAACTTTCTTCATATGTTTGACAAATAGATCAGATTTGCTCTGCTTCGGATCCGGTTCGTCCTCATCTGCTTCCGGTGGATCAAAATCATAATCCGGAGGTGTATCAATATCAGGCATATTTTCTGACTGGCTTGTCAAATTAGGGCCGGGGGGTGGCATTATGATCGGGTTCTGAAATTATTAAAGGGGGAGTAGGAATGTTTAGGCCTAGGTCTTCAGCATAGGCCCGGCGTTGCAGATAATCGTGATAGGTGGTGTCGTTATGACCGAGATTATCGACCATTTGACCCTTACCTTTGATTGAAATCGAACGCCTAGGATCATCACGGCCGTGACCCCTTCCATTTCCACCAATTGCCATTGGATTGGACGAAATAAATTTGGGAGAGAAATACTGAAATAGATAATTGAAAACTTAGAACTTAGAAGAATAATACTAAAAAGTATAAATCTATAATATTGTAATACCATAATAGTAGAATAGTAGTAAGTACTATTATAGTAAGTACTAAGTAGTAACTAGAAATAAGATAAATTGCAAATAAAATAAATTGCAAATAAATGTAATTGGAAACTTAGTATTTAGTAAATACTAAATAGTAATTGGTTATTCGGAAATTAAATAAATTAGAAATAAGATAAATTGGAAATAAAATTAATTGCAAATAAAATTAATTGCAAATAAAAAATATTGGAAATAAAATTAATTGCAAATAAAATTAATTGCAAATAAAATTAATTGGAAATAAAATTAATTGGAAATAAAATTAATTGCAAATAAAATATATTGGAAATAAAATATATTGGAATTTTGAAAATAAAATTAATTGCAAATAAAATTTATTGGAAATAAAATTAATTGCAAATAAAAAAAATTGCAAAATTAAATAAATAATAAAAACATTGGAAACTTGGAGTCTTGGAGAGTTGGAGACTTGGAGAGTGTTGGAGACTTGAGAGTTGAGTGTTGAGACAATGAAACTTGAAATAAAAATTAGAAATTTAGAATTAGAGATTTAGAGAATTGAGAATAGAGGGAATTGAGAGAATGAGAGGAAAATAAGAAATTGGTGTGAGAAAAAATGAAAGTGGAGGGGGGGGGGGGGGGTATTTATAGATAACAAAAAGAAAAAAAAAATAAAAATTAAAGGGGTGGCCGTTGAAAAAAAAAAAAACAGAAGAACCGGCCGGTTTGAACCGAACAGGAACCGTCGGTTCCAGGACGGTTCGAATCGGCCGGTTCGTTAAACCTTAGAACCGGAACCCAAAAACAGATTCCGGTTCCTGTTCCAATTTTTCCGGTTCCAGTACCACGGTTGGAATCGAAACCTTGCCAGGTCTAGTCCAATCCCACGCATCAAACGAGGCCTAATTGGATTGAATTCCTAGTTACTGCTAGAGTTAAAACTCCTAACTTTATTTAGCTCTTTATTTAATTCCTAACTCTATTTAAAACTCTTAAATTTATTTAAGTGTGAGTTACAACGACTCACGCTCTTGGTTTCCTAGTAATTGCTAAGGCTATAAATCTTAAAGTTAATTTAAAGTGTGAGTACGTTATAACAATTCAGCATTTAAGAACAACAAAATAAAATATTGGTAACATCATCCTTCTTTTCCGGCCAATATAAATACTGATGCAGCGGCAGACATGGCATTGGATTACAATGAGGGATGGGATCGTAAGAAGGCTAAATGATTTTTGCTAGTCGGGGCGTCGGAGTTGGAATGGGGTGAAACTTTCACGGTTGAAGCGAATCGTCGAGATCTTTCAAAGTCACAATGTGAGGCATGCTCTTTTTCAGCCAAATTTCATCTTTTAGACCCTAAAATTACCGTTTTTACCGTTTTAGGAAAGTTTAGTTTTCACAATAAGTTGAGTTTTCCAAGTCCGAATCAACTTCCGTCAATACTGGCTTGCTTAGAATTCTTAGTCTTATTAGTTTCCGCATTTATCTCAAATTTTCCTTTTTTGGTAATTTTTGTTAATTAGGTCATTTCCTTGCTCAATAAGGTTTCAGATTAGAGGTTTCGGATTAGAGTTAGGATTTGCTTACTTTAAATAGTCATGTGAGCCGAAAGGCTATTCAGTTTTTGATTAATAAAATTATAGATTTCTCAACTATCCAATTACAATATCTTTGCAAGGATAGTCGTATTTGAAGCCCGACAACAATCTTACGTGCGCAAAGTTGATCGTTGCCAATAGGTTGCTTTTCGAATTAGTCTTATGAGTTTTTTTCGTTTTAGCTTCCGTAACACCAAATACTCTCTGTCGAGAAACAAGAAATGAGATTTAACTGAAGAACCCTTGAAGCTAAGTTTGAGAGATTCTTGATCTTCTAGAGCTAGAACGGATTTGTACGTGTTCGATGTGAGTAAATTCATTCATGCTTTGCTATCGTTTATGTTTAAAATATAAAATTACATATATAATGTATATTAATTGTTTTCTACTTTATTGTTTTATTTATTTAATGTTTTCTGCTTCATTAAGATTGGTTTAACCTCTCTTATTCAATAAAATTATTTTGATAACAAGTTTATATGAAACGCTTTCGGAACCAGTTCTTCAAAACTATTGAAGAATTTATTAAATTGTTAATTGCTTTTAATTTTAAAAACATATTTAGAACAAATGACTATTGTTATACGTACACTATTATTAGAACAATTTAATAAATTCTTCAAAACTATTGAAGAATTTATTAAATTGTTAATTGCTTTTAATTTTAAAAACATATTTAGAACAAATGACTATTGTTATACGTACACTATTATTCTGATACCAAATATTACTGTTTTGGTTTATACTGTTATGGTTATACAAAAATGTTATTTAATTATGTGTGTTTTTGTAAAATTATTTTGGCTCATTATCCCTTAGTTACCAATATTGTTATTGACTTAACTGGGATTCTATGTACACATATACTATTATTGTCGCGTCACACGTGTACTTATGACAAACTGTTGCTGCATCACATGGGTAAATCTATTGAGAATATTTGATTGACAAAAACTATTATTGATTTATCAAGGTTTTTAAAAACCGTAATAAATTTTTTATCACACTACTTTTAACACGTATATAAAACCGTCATCAAAACCCTTTTATAACGGTTTACAACTGTTATGCAATTTTTCTTGTAGTGCGAGGATCCACATTCAAGAAATTCATAGTATTGATTCTTAATTGGAAGATAAAAATGACAGTATAGGATTAACAAAGTTAGAGTCAGCTTGTTAATATGTTATTATGTGTACTTCTTGTTTTGTCTGTTAGTAGGTTATTGTGTGCAGTCTGTGTATTGTCGCGCGGGATTATAGCCTCGATAAGGGCTGATCCATTTTCATTTCAATCTCAAAATATTCAAGTAAAGCTAAGTGTTTGTTAACGGATAGCATGAAAATTTAATCTCAAAATTGTATGACAATTTTTTAAAAACTATTTTTCTCAATTCCAAGAGATTCTAAGCATTGAATGTACCAAAAGTTGACAGAAAAATAAATAAATAAATTCTTCTCCAAATTAAATATATTAATCAATCAGTTAAAAGATTTGAACAATTAAATATATATATATATATATATATATATTCTATTAAATGTGTCATCCCTAGTTCTAGATGAGAGTTTAGAAAGAAAGAATTGAGAGTAAAACAAAACTTGACATGATAAAGTAGATTGCTAGCGGCTAAATATGAATATTCATGAACCCGGCTAAATATGAATATTCTCCAATGGTACATGACAACATGATGCACCATGCATCCCACTGCACCCATTTTTTTACCCTGCTTTTCTTCTTTTCTATTCTCTTCTCTTCTCTGTATTGCCCAAAAATTTATATGTATTTGGGAAATGCATATTGCAGCTAAGAAAATATTCTCATTGATAGATTCCATTGCTAATTAATTAAATTTTTCATCATAATATTCACCCCAATATATAAAGTTGTTGCATATCCTGTCTTAGCTCGAGTGGTATACATCTCTCCTCCCACGTTTGTGATTAAGAATTTCATTCTCACTATACGTATTTTACAAACATGTGTGGTGAGTTTTCTACTCAATGTTGTGCTAGTAGATATCGTGTATAGTGGAAATGGTGGAAAGTATCACCTTTTCCAACTCATTTGGTGACTCTATGACCGGTTTAATAACTTAAGTTTGAAAGACACCTATTATGGTGAACTACCAAAATTGTCATTAGATAATCATTTATGTTATTCTGTTTGTACTTTTCTCTCTCCACACTTCCAACAAAAATGATAACTGGGTTACTCTCTCTCTCTTTCTCTCTCTCTCTATATCGCTCTCAATACAAATAGAAATTCAACATCCAAACAACTGGACATGCTTCATTACAACAAGGTAATATTTCTTGCAAATACTTCTTTTCATTTGTTCACATTTTCATTTGTTCCTTTTCATTTGTCGTCCTAAGCCATTGTGGGAATTGTGGATCTCTGAGACTTTGTCACCTTTTTCCGATCTTTTTAAAGTAGTATCCTAGCTTTTTAAAATGATATCCGAGCATTTTCATGTCTTCTCCAAGCCTTTTTAAAAATCACTAATCGATCATTTTCATGTCTTCTCCGAGCCTTTTCATATCTTCTCCGAAACTTTTCAAAAATCACTAATCGAGCATTTTCAAGTCTTCTCCGAGCTTTTTCATGTCTTCTCCGAGCCTTTTCATATTATCTCCGAGACTTTTCAAAAATCACTAATCAAGCCTTTTCAAATATTCTCCGAGCCTTTTCAAGCTTTCTCCGAGCCTTTTCAAGCTTTTTCCGAGCCTTTTCAGGTCTTCTCCGAGACTTTTCATTGAATTGCTAATCGAGCCTTTTAAAGTCTTTTTCGAGACCAAAAATGTCTTCTTCGAGACTTTCATGTATTTTCCGAGACTTTCATGTATTCTCCGAGACTTTTCAAGTATTCTCCGAACCTTTTAATTATCCTCACCCGAGCCTTCGTAAATGTAATTTGTGAAAATATTTTGTACTCCTAGGTTTTTATTAATAGTTTTGATTAATTTGACAGCATCATGAATCGGGTTAGAATAGTAATATCTTACAACGGTCAATGGGAGCAACTACCCGACGGAAGTCAAAGGTTTGTTGGATTCGATAACTAGGGAATGTATGTGTCAAAGAATATGACTTACGAAGAATTGGTGGCAATCGTGCATACCATTGTGAAGTATAATGTAAACAAATTCAATGTTGATCTGGCATCAATATCAATCATTCCTAGCAGAACATGTCGTACATTTATAAGAAATGACGATGATTTTCAGTTTATACTAGGGGAAGATCGAGTGATCCCTCAAGTATGTGTAAGTCTAACTCAGAAGACAGCTGGAGATGTGATAGGAAATGATATTCCTCCTCCTGAAAATACCCAACAATTTGGATCCTTTAGCAGTAGCAACCAAGTGTATCCCCAAAGGAGTGTCGCCGAAGGTGGGGAAAACATGTGTGGAGTCTTACCGGTAGCGGTTGACCAAGTAGTTGAACCTCAATTTAGCGATGTGTTTGGTTGTTGAATTGAGCAGTACAATGAGCTGAATAATTACCTGAACCATGAAGTGGATAATGAGGCAAATAATGAATAAGTAGATGATCTAGAAAATTTGGATGAAGAGCCTACACAAATTCAAACACAAGGAAAACATGTACAGAGTTAGTTGCACTGTACCAAGTATGCCTGGGACTTCTGAGGTTCGACATAATACAATTGTATCTGATCATGATAATACGATAACATGGGTTATTCCCGAAGCAGATTTATACTCGTTTGGTATTGGTAGAAGCAGCACTTTGGCAACGCAAGAACCTACAATCATGATTTATAAAGGTTAATTTTTCCCAAGTAAAAAGGATTTAAAGAGGTTAGTTGGCCTTTTTTCAATACGGGAGAACTTTGAATGGAAGGTGAAAAGGTCTAATAAACAACATTACATCTAATTTGCATCATTGACGACCGTAAGTGGAAATTAAGAGCGGTGAGGAGAGATGAAGGGACTTACTTCCAAGTCAGAAGTTTTGTCAACCAACATAGTTGTCCATTGGAGGAGTTTCACCGTCACCACCGACAAGCTAGTGCAATCATAATAGAGAAGTCATTGCACCTAGACTTCAACAACATGATATTCGTTTCATGCATCCGAAGAACATAATCGCCAATATGAAAACAATGTATGGCATCCAAGTCATGTACAGTAAGGCACATGATGCCTAGCAATATGCATTGTCATTGACCTATGGAACGAATGAAGAAAGTTTCAAACTGTTACCATCTTTTGCGTACGTTCTGGAACAACAAAATCCTAGCACAATCACTGACTTACAGTGGGCAGACAGTGATACATTCCTTTACTTTTTCATGTCGCTAGGGTCTTCAATTAGAGGTTTCCAGAGGTGTATGCGTCCTATAATTGCAGTTGATGGTACCCATTTGAAAGGAAGATTCAGGGGTACAATGTTTGTTGCAACTGCACAAGATGGAAACGAACAGGTGTATCCAATTGTTTTTAGGTACGGTGACTCAGAAAACAACTATTCATGGGACTGGTTTTTGGAATGCTTGAGGGGTACTCTTGGTCATATAGATGATCTGGTTTTCATTTTCGATTGTTATACAAGCATTGAAGCAAGGATTTCTAAAGCGTTCCCTTATGCAACACATACTATATGTTATTGGCATTTTGGTGAAAATATGAAGAAGCGATTCCACAGAAATGATGTTGCCGACATAATGGATTCAGCAGCTAGGACATACAATGAATTCAATTATAACTGGCACATGAAGGAGTTACGTAGGCCGCACAAGGGTGCATTCGATTATGCCATTGCTATCGGTCTACACAAGTGGTCTCGCGTACACTGTCCCCAAAGAAGGTACAAGTTGATGACCACAAATGTTGCAGAATGCATAAACTCATGCCTAAAATTCGCATAGCAACTACCAATGATGACACTAGTAGAGTTCATTAGGAATATGCTACAAAAGTGGTTTCATGTTCGTCATGCAGCTGCACAGTCCTTACGTCATCAATTGATCGACGCATCACATCTTGTGATCCTAAAACGTGTCGAAAAGAACAATTATATGACCGTAAATCCGGTTGACTAGAACATATTCTTCGTCAAGTTGAAGGGAAACCAGTGGATGGTTAACTTATACTTGAAGACTTACACATAAAACAAATTCCAAATGGATCATTTCCCCTGTTCTTATGCACTCGTAGCAGCAAGGTACATGAGATGTTACAGTTAACAATTTATATTACCCACAAACGTGAATCTCATTGTTTTTATTGTTGTAGGGAACAAAACATGGATTTCACATCTCTGTGTGCGGACTACTACAACAGGGAGACACTTATTGATGCATACTCGGTTCCTATTATGCCTGTTGGCCATCATTCTTCATGGGTAATGCCATCCGACATCGCATCTCGGGTGGTTTTAAATCCAAAGTCGAAGAGACAATCAAGTCACCCAATGGAGGGTCGACACGCCTCGTCTTCGAAGAGAAAAACCACACAATCTTGTAGAAGATGTGGACAATCTGTCATTCAATTGAACACAACAAACAAACATGCCCTAAGAAGGACTCTACAGTGGAATGAATGGAGCCATTGAGGAAGGCAATCAAACATAACAAGACAATACAAGAGGAAGACGAATTGCCACCAGAAAAGCTTGTGATTGCTAATGTGGGACGCAAGATGTTAAGAAGCACCTTGAGGAACATGTCTCCAACTTGATGTCTTCCAACATCGTTCAGACATTGGGAACCATGCTCGATATAGTTGTGTTATGAGACCGTTGGTTATTATGCTTTTTTATGTTGAACTATTATGATATATTTATTAGTTGTTCGTTTAATGCCATACTGGATCCTTTGTTATAGTGTCTACAATTCATTGTATTGTTTATGGATTTCAATATATCAAATGTGTGTTCAAATGTTAATTGCAAACAACTAAATTTTTTTAAAAAAATAATTTCATTTCATTACTCAAATGTTATGTACATCAATTAAATCACTAACTGGAAGACCAATCCTTCGAGTTACAAAAAACCTCCACAGCCATCTTCTCCAAGATGGTGCTCATATCATTTTCTGACCAGTCGAACGTATTCCTGTTCGCCGCCAGGTACTCTATCAATCTCAAAGTATGGGCACCACAGTTACCCCTGCAATTCACCACATAAACAACCGTTAGAATGGAATGTTATGAAAACCAATTGGGATAGAATAAGATTTTGAAACAGTTATACCCTCTATCCTGTTGGGGCACACGGTCTCTAAACACAATGGTCAGCAGAAAAGACCTATTCTGCAATGTGTACGTCATATCGCCCCTCCGTCTACAACTGTGAAAGTCCACCGCATGCAGCATCGACAGTAAAAAAATATCGTAAGCAAGCGAGCTGCGTTTTCCTATGGCGAAATGGTACCTCATATCTGAACGGGTCCATCAGGTAAATACTCCATGTTGTGAGGTCGACGCTGGCTATCACCCAATGCGTACGACCAAGGTTGCAAAGAATCAGAACCTGTTGGTGTTTCAACAAAGTGTTGTCAGTGTGAAATTTATTTTAAATTATATTTCAAACAATGTAAAATAAACACTCACCACGTCAACTTCGTTCCATGGTTTGTTTCCTGCTGGGAGCAATCCATGTACCACCATAAGGTCATCAGTGGACCATTGATGCCTTAACAAAGACTAACCGCGGCAGGGTTTGTCAACCCCACTTCTCATCAATCTCTCCTAGTCATTCAATAATCATGACTGTACAAAGAAAATTTATAAAACATTAGCTAAAAGATGTACAAAACACATAAATAGACATTCGAAAACCGTAAAATTTAAACACTTACATAGAACTGTGAATCCAGTATGTTGATTCTCGGACCGTAGATAGTGGAGTATGATGGTTGACGCTTTCACAGAATATGCAAGTACACGTCCATGTGCTGACAATTTCAACATTTTATATTGTTAGCATTCTACTATTTTAGAAATATCTTATACACAATGTTTAGGTAAGGACCATACCATGTCCTCCAACTCCATGATGTTGGTTTGAAATTGATGGAACAAAGGGACACTAACTGGCTTGTGTAGATCCACATCACTCTTGCATAATTGTTGAAAAATTAGATAAGAAAGTAGTTTTACTTAGGAGTTTCAAAATACAAAAATATATATATATATAAAAAAATTGTAATATTTGCGATTATACATACAATTCCCCAGTCGAGTTCCTCTTGTAGGCTTGGTATGCCGCAAGGTGGTCAGGATCTATCAATGCGTAGGGCGCCCATACATTTGGTGGCTGTGGCATAATCCTTGGCCTCTTCGGCCAACAGAGGTCAATGTATGGGCTCCGCTGCTGCCAACCTCATCTGCGAACCCGATCCTGAAGCTGAAGGGGTGGGGGAATCTGATCCAAATACGTGCGATCCACGGGATGGGTACGTTGTAAAGAGGAATTTGTCCCCATGTATAGCCTCCAGAGGTGCGCTGTATAGAGGGACTCTGTCCCCATGTATTGCCTGTAGGGGTGCGCTGTATAGAGGGACTCTGTATAGAGAGACTCTGTCCCCATGTATCGCCTGTAGTGGTGCGCTGTAAGAAGGGACTATGTCGTCGTTGATCGCCTGCAGGTGTAAGCTCGATGGGTGCGCTGAGACTGGGGATCTCTATCCCTATGGAATGAATGAAGGGGTGCTCTGCATTAGGATCAACCAGAGGGGTATGCTGTAAGGAGGTGCTCAATACCAAGTCTTGAGAATGAACTGGCTGGTCAGGTAAAACCTACTAAGGTACCCACTCTATCTTCATAAGTGTTGTATCTGTGCCACCAGTACCACTAGTAACCTCCTCTCGTCGTGTCACAGCATGCCCCTGCTGATCAGATACTAGCTGCGTAGTCGGTTACAGCTGACTTCCGGTCTGTAGGGGGAGTCACCTTGATAACTACCTGTCCGACCTCTGGGACTGAAGTCTTGGTGTCCATCTTTGTCATCGAAGGGTGGGTCATCAAACTGTGTACCTCAAGTATGGGTGTGCGACGTCGAACCCTAAAGCCCCCAAATTAAATCCAGCAACTCTTGATGCTGTTGATCTCGCTTCTCATTACTCTTTCGCACCTCCTCATGTAACTCACGAAACGCATCCATCAGTTCAGTATACCGACGATTCTGAAAGGATTTCGAAATTGTCAGTACTAAAATAATTCACTCGATTGAAATTAAATAATATGGTAAAAAGAATTATACGTACCTCTGCTTGCCCTCCAACGCCTCCTCGTGAGTCATCTCCAGTTCGAGGCTCTCTAGGCAACGTGAATCGAACCCGCATAGTCCTCGCGGGACGAATATTATGACCGTTCGGGTCAAAACCCTCCGTATCACTGGGTTCAAAAGACGGACCCTCAGTGTCCCTGGTTCTGGCAGTAGTATATCGTTCGAGGTCCGAGATGGGAACAGATATATCACCGACATCGACATTGACATCATACAGACTACCTCCCTGGGAAATGCCCTCGAAGTATCGTTCAGCCCCTTCAGCTGCCGTCGGCACCAATCTAACCCTCGCAAACATCTGAAATCGTAGTTAGACGCGATTAGACCAATGTAATTGTATACATACTAATAATTATGAACATAAAAAATATATATATAGATATTTACCCTTTCGATGAAAATGCTATTCAACTTCCCCCCCCCCCCGGTCACGTACTCAACTCCCATTTCAGAATTCAGGGGGATAGCTCGATTTCCCTCCGTTTTCCACATCCGTTGTTGCCAAGCTCGGGGATAACCTCAAAAGAAAATATCTACGAAACATCTAAGAACGATAAGAATCCAATACAATACATCAGTCATATGGAAAAAATTACAAATTTAAAATTCTCACCAATAGGGCATGCATTAGACCGTATATGTTGTATGTCTCCGTGGTGTGTACGTCAACGCCCTTTCATCGCTGGCGTTGTTCAAATTGCCCACGTTAACCATCCAACGCATGCTTGAAACCGTATATAGACCGCCTATACACATGTGCACCCCACGGGAACGCATCAAATGCATCCAAGTCCTCGACTAGGTGAAACTGCCATACTGGAGCTTTCTCTCTCTCGTCTAACCCCATCAGTATCCAGTTAAGCGTATACAATAAGCACAGCTTAACCACATCGTACTGCTCAGAAAAAATACCAATCCGTAGAACAGCTTTTAGCTCTACATACTCGACCTCATCTCGACCCTCAAAGTACGGCTAGTGTATGTCATTCTCTACCATATCATAATTGAACGGGTCAGGAAGTTCTCCGAACTTCAATCCGGTTATTAGACAAAACTCAACATTCGAGAACCGGACCGAATGCCTTCCAAACAGAAATCTCATCTCATTTTCAGGCCCATCGTGATGCAACTCACGAATAAGCAACCGATGTATAGTGCTAGCTGAAAACTTCATCTCACGATCCATCCGAAGGAAGTGTCCAAAACACGACTAAATATACCGACGTCATTCTTCGACCGCAAGATGTTCAGGTACTCTGTTAAGTGCGTTGTCGATATCTATAAGGTCATCAAAATGGTCATGCCGAGTTATTTTCCACGAGTACCTTTCTTCCTCTGGAGTTTTAAGTGAATCTTTAAGCTGATTCCTCATCTGCATATTGACATAAAAAAAAAATCTAGTTAAATAAAATAAATAATATATACATGAAAAGGCTGGGAGAGTAAATGAAAAGTCTCAGACAGTAAATGAAAAGTCTCGGACACTACATGAAAAGTCTCGGACACTATATGAAAAGACTCGGACACTATATGAAAAGTCTCGTAAACTATATGAAAAGGCTCGGAGACTATAATTCACAAACACATGTAAAAAAATTAAAAAGCTTGGATTACTGTTCAAAAGGCTCGGATAGTGTATATAAAAGCTCAGAGCTAAAAAATTTTCAAACCAATTTAAACGACTAAGATTTCTTTTTAAAAGTCTCGGACGGTTATTGAAAAGGCTCGAAATCGGTGTTAAAAGACTCGGAGATTCAAAATTTACAATTTAATTTAAAAGGCTCGGGTTACTATTTAAAAGTCTCGGACAATTATTGAAAAGGCTCGAAACAAGTTGTAAAAGGCTCGGAGATTCTAATTCTAGAAACCTGTTCATATTCCTTAAAAGGCTCGGATTATTATTTAAAAGTCTCGAACAGTGTTTGAAAAGGCTCGGAGCCTATTTTAAAAGTCTCGGAGCCAGTGTGAAAAGGCTCGGAGATTCAAATTGCAGAAATCTATTAAAATTGTTCGGAAAAGGCTCAGATTACATGTGAAATAACTTAGAAAAAAGGCTCGAAAACCCAGAACTTCATTGTGTTCAATAGAATTTTTTTATAAATTTAAACCCTAACCTAATCAAACAAACCTAATCAACAGCAAATCAAATCAAACCTAATATACATGTCTAACCAACATCCAATATCCAAATGCACATAAAAGTTTCAATAACAAAAACACGTGAGAAAATCAAACTTACCATAGTCAATATCACCTTCTCATCGACTTCAAGACTGTACCGCCACCACCGGTGGGTTTCCTGTGAGATTTAGTACGGATTTCTTGCACCCAAGGCCTCTCATTCCACTGTTCTCTCTCTCTCTCAACTTTTTTCTCTTCAGATGCAAAATAACAAAAATGAGGGTATTTTTGTCTGATCACCTAAATAGGTGTCTTTTAAACTTATATTAGTAAACCGGTGACATTCTCAAACAAGCCCCTCCAAATAGAGACAATTTTTTTTTTAAACCATCTTGTATGTGGAGAGTTCTCTCCAAAATGGTGTGGAAGTTTTTATCTTTCTATTGTGAGAGTAGATATTAGGATCCCCCTTACATATATAGTTATTTTATTTATAAAAGCGATTTCAGTTTATATTTAGGTATTCCAAAAGCATTACTTTTCATAGTCCATATATAGATAGCTGCTTCTACGCTGATCCGTGAAGATTAAACAGACATGTTAACAACCGTGAAGTGAAGAAAATTTTAAACCTCACAACTCATCAAGAGGACAAACTAGCTTGATCATCTTTAGTCAATTTTGCACAGAAAATTTGTCTTTTGCGAAGGGGACAACCATAGAAAGTGCATGTTGACTGTTTGATATGGATGCTGTGCTGTGAGTTTTGTAACATGAGCAGGTGCACTGTCATGTGATGATTTTCCTCTTAATCGGTACAACGACAAGGTATTAGTTCTGATACGTATTGTAGTAAAAAAAGAAGAGATAGAGATGAACTTATAATGAATTTAAATAAATACTAAAACAGCATATGATTCAAACAAATTCATAGGTTGGTCCAACGGTCATTTTTGTTTTCTCTCGCAAATATATTTATAGATATGAAAGCCAAATAAGTTATATATATAAAAAATTAGAGATAATTACCTGCCACTCATTTGCTCCCACTATCAAAATTGGGGATTCTATTTAAAAATGACTATTTCTGCCGAAAAGTGTGAAACTAATGATTATTTCATCCAATTCCGTTAATTTACTATTAAATTTGTGGTATTTTGTTAATAAGGGAATGACATTGATTTATTTTAGATTTTGTTTTTTTAAATCAATTTTTTCTTTTGTTTTTTTGAAACAAATAACTATATTTAGTGTGTATATACATATGTATAGTATATCTCAAACATATATATATATATATTTATTTTCAACTAATTATGAGAAGATGTTAGTATATAAGTATACAGGGGCAAACCCAGTAAAAATTTACCGCCCGGGCTAAATTATATATATATATATACATATATACATAGATTATATATATTTTTTCCTCAGTACGCACTAACATTATAAAGTCAGCTCCTTAGCTATTAATAGTTGGATTTATCTATTTTTGTTTAAACAGTATATTATAACTCTTAATTAATGGCTCACAAATTCTCACACTAAATTTATTAAATTCTATGTGTACCGTAGAGAAAACCTTTATTATTTCATTCATCAATGTAGATAGATATATATAATGAAGTGCAAAACATGCTACCTATTGATTAAGAATAATTATATATATATATATATAATTCTTGACGAAAGTATTTATTTATTTATTTTTAATAATAAGATGACACCAATTCAATAATGGACTATTTAGAATATGAAATACATTGTAAAATTTATACATTAACAATTGTTTAAACTTGTAGTTAAAAATATTATTTAAAGTTACAAATAACTTAATTCTATAATATTAGAAGTCATATGTGTATTTTTATAACATAGTTTGAAAAACAAAATATTTAACGAATTTGATGGAATGGTCATTAGTGTCACACTTTTCGTCAAAAAGTAAAAAAAAAAAAAAAAAAAATGTAAGTTAATGACATTCTCTATAGAATTTTCTCCCTCCCGTGATATTATTTATCAGGAAGTAGGGACCAATTAAGTAGACAACAACACTTGATAGTTCCTTAAATAAAGAAAAAGAAGAATGAGGTAAGTGTAAATTGATAGCTAACAGAGACTTGGTTTTGGTTTAGATCATGTGACTTAGATGAGTCTTTTCTAGCTGTATCAATTATAATGTTCCAGAAATCCCTATAAAATGGTACAAATACATGAATATTAGAACATGTGACTTAGATGAGTCCCTATCAATTTGCCTGCCCTTAAATCATTTTACCAGGTAATACAAATCGTGACTTGAATATTTATGTTTTGTTATAGTTGATGTAAACTACAAAAAGCCTAGGAAACAAACACTAACTCTCAAAGTTGTAGCCATCTGGTAGTTCCATGGACACATCCTACATGAAATTTGAGGCTATACTCTGCAAGTCTCGTGAACCAACAGGGACCAAACAAATATTATCACCATTTGTACTCTTATACCAACAATGGAACAAACTCAATAAATGTATATACTAACTAAAGAACAATACAAAAACACCTCTCAATTTTGTTGGCCTTCCTTTTGATCTGTTTTTGTGATTGCAAGTAAACCTATAATTCACGGCTGCTACTTTGCAGTTCACTGGCTTTTCCATGAAATTCTTTAAGACCCTTAACCTCTCTCAAGTCCCAACCTATAAATAAAGTCTCTCATCAGCTTAAAAAGCTTAGGCTGTTTGTGTGAAAGTGAACTCATGAAGATGTCTTGGTTTTTCATAATATTCTTTCTCAGTTTTACAGTTAGTAATTTGGAGGCTATACCTGCTGATCAGAAGAAGCCTCCATCTACTGTTGTTGTTGGTACTGTCTACTGTGATACATGTTTCCAGGAGAATTTTTCAAAGTCCAGCCACTTCATTTCAGGTTCAGTTCAACATATATATTTGGTTTGATATTATTTATTTTTTTTTTTTATCTACTTGTTGAGATTTTGGGATGAAATATTTTGTGGGATTTTGTTTGCAGGTGCTTCTGTTGCTGTAGAATGCAGAGATGGGACTTCGAAACCGAGTTTTCAACAAGAAGTGAAAACAGATGAGCATGGAGAGTTCAAGATTCCTCTGCCTTTCTCAGTTAGCAAACATGTGAAGAAAATAAAGAGATGTTCAGTGAAATTGATAAAAAGCAGTGAGCCAAATTGTGCAGTGGCCTCAACAGCAACTTCTTCTTCACTCCATTTGAAGTCGAGAAAGGAAGGAACTCACATTTTCTCAGCAGGTTTCTTCACCTTCAAGCCATTAAATCAACCCAACTTGTGTAACCAAAAACCAAGCCTTGAAAATTCGAAAGCAATTGACAATCCCAGTTTTCCACCTCCAATTCAGGACCCAACTACGCCTGATCTTCCTGGAATTCCTCTGCTACCAAAACTACCACCATTGCCTCAACTTCCTCCTCTGCCGCCTCTTCCGGGGCTTCCATACCTTCCACCAATGCCAGGAAAAACCATACAAACAAAACCTGAACAACTTTTCAGGTTAACTCAACTATCAGACCAAAAAGTATCTCATCCTCATTCTTTCTTTCCACCAAACCCTTTTCTTCCACCTCCAATCCTTCCTCCAAACCCGCTTCAGCCACCATCACCGTTGATTCCTCTGCCACCAGTTCCAGGGCTAACTCCGTCACCGTTGATTCCTCTGCCACCAGCTCCACGGCTAACTCCAACACCATCACCGTTGATTCCTCTGCCACCAGTTCCAGGGCTAACTCCATCACCACCACCAACATTTCCATTCCCACCATTGCCCCCGTTCCCATTTCCACCATTGCCTCCTCTAATCCCTGGAATTCCTCCGGCTACTTCATCTCCATAGAAGGCTTCTCCAATAATACCTATTTCTATCTTTGTATAATTTCTCCAATAATACCTTTCACATTTGGCTTTTTTTTTCGTTTTTTTTCTTTTTTTTTTTTTCCTTTTTTGTTTTGGTTAGTAAATTATGATGTATAATTTCTTGGAAAATGTGTTGTATGTTTGGAAGTTATATATTATTCCTGTCACCAATAAAGTAAAAATAAGAAAAAGTAGGAGATGATATTATTGTAGTAAGAATAAAGCTAAAATTCATAACCTCTAGTCATTCGACAGGCTTCACTCAGCATTGTTACATTCAAAAAGCCAAAAAAAAAAACTTCCAATAGACAGTCATGTCACTTTATGTAAGTTTTTTTTATAAAACTGTGAGTAGCGTATGAAATTTAAATTTTGAGCTTATAAAAACCAATTTGATTAGAATGTTTCAATAACAGAGAGTTGAACAGTTTAAGCTCGTTACTAATATGATCAATATTTGTTAGGCTTGATGTACCTTAGCTACATTATTTATGTAGGATATGGTATGTGATGGATGATTATATATGTGTGGGTTTGGTAATAATATGATAAGTGACGATATTTGTACTCCTCAAAAATTGTATGTATACCTCAAATTAGTATCATTTTGAAAATCCAATATTATCCTTTAATAAAATACTAAATGACTAAATAGTTTGTAAGTATACCCATATGTTATTAATTAATTCTTTTTTTATTTTAAGATAAAATTATCATTCTAAAACCAAAACATAATTACACTATGTTTGGTTTGATAGAAAGGAAAGGAAAGGAAAGGAGAGAATAATGGTTTTAATGATTGTTGTTTGAATAGTTATGAGTAGAAAGGAAAGGAAAGGATAGTGGTTTTATTTTATTTACGAAAATATCCTTCTTTTAATAATATGAATACAAACAATATATAGGGTTATTTTTGGGATTTTGAAAAAATTATTAATGGCGGACTCCTTTCCTTTCTTTTCCCTCCCTTTCCTCCAAAATTTAGATGGAAACCAAAGTGTTTAAAATAGAAAGAAATTATTCCACTCATTTCCTTCAATTTCCCTCTATTTCCTTTCTTTTCCCTCTCATTTAACCATCCAAACAAGAAATTATAAATCCTTCCAAATCCTTTCCTTTCCTTTCTCTCCAATTCCTTCAAACCAAACATAGTGTTATATCAGACTACTAATTAATATCTCTCGAAACTAAAGACTCAACGCATGATGGGAAATCCTTAATCAAGAACAAGTCATCAGCCTTTCAAAAAAAAAAAAAAAAAAAAAGTTATATAATTCCCCAGCTGCCTTGGCTAGATAATGAGTCAAACTATTAGTTTACAACGTAGTTGTATTCTTTGTTTCTCTCATCATCTTTGGATTCCTATCTAATGATCCAGGGCGTAATCTAGATGTGAAGACTAAAAAATAAGAAATTTTTCTTTACTTTATTCTTAAAAATGGTTTTTAGGATTTGATTTTATCTATTCTACTTCTTTTAACTAGTCCAATATATCTAAATTACTTAATTTTGTATGCAGTAATATTTTCTACAAGAATTATATATAGGGTAAAATTTGAAACTAACTATAAAATTAGTGGAGTTTTTATTTTTATCCAGTATTAGTGTTTTAATTGTTTTTATCAAACAATCCACCATTTGGATAAAAATACCCTTAATGGTTTTTGAAATAAAAATACTTTTAAAAAAAATACTTTTAATGTTTTTATTGGAGACATCGGAGTTCAGCGAGACTGTAGTATGTTTTTTTTTTTAAATACTTTTAATTTTTTTTTATTGGAGGCATTTGACCTCCAAGTGAGACTTCCAATGGACGACGTGCCTCCAATCTAAAAATAATAATAATAAAAGAAGAAAAAGAGTGTATTGTTTAATTTATGTATGTTTAATTCCTAGCGTTTTAATTTCTGTGTGTTTAATTCCTAGAGCGTTGAATTCCTAGTGTGTTCAATCTAACGCGGTTAATCTCCTCTTTCTTCACATATTTTTTTTCCCTTCTTCCTAGATTTCTTTTATATATATATATATATATATATATATATTTTGTGTGGCCAATGACAACGAATTCAATAGAAATGAGATCTTGGAGATATTATGTATGGGAAAAAAAATAAATAGATAAACAAAATAGAGATTAGAGAGAAGGATTGGGATCCCCTACCCATCTTATCTGTGCTTAACTTTTAAGCATCTCCTGATATGTGGCAGACAAGCAAAAGAATTACTGAGATTAGTTTACTTTATTTTTTTCTCTCTTTCTCCTAACAAACAAGTTTATAGTCCCTATTTACTGATTTCTTTTCCCTCTTCTAATTTTTTTCCCTCTTTCCACCTTACAACTTTTACGATCCCTAGCCCCGGTGATGATAGAATTAGGACACCAATTTGATATGGTTAGCACATCATCCTTTGTTATTTTTCAATTTTTTTTCTTCTGTTCTATACCGTTTTCTTCTAACGAATTTCATCATCTTCTAATTATTTTCATCATTTTCTTTTGCTCTTTACAAATTTTTTCCTTGTTGTCTTCTTACTTCAACAGTTCACTAATTTTTTTTTTATTGATTCTGTTAGAATTTGTGATATTTTTTTAAGATGATTTGAGTGTTAAAATACATATTGTAGTTGGTTCGTTTCGGATAGTGAAGTGACTGGAAAGTAACGGAATAACTGATTGTTAGGTGATTGTAACTATGAAAAGAATGATATGCTTGGAATATGGTATCTGTATGGAAATGTGAAGAATGTTGCTTTTTGTTCCAATGAAAGTGAAGAATTAATCTCTTTGTACGACCTATCTATCATGGGAACCTAAAGTTGATTAGAAGTAGTTGATTGTACTTTTTTTGGGTGATTGTATGTTTTAGATAACAATTATTATTCAACATTGGGTGATTGCAGGATCCTTTCAATTTGAGATTTGTCTTGCAACATATATCGATCCCAATTGAGATATAAGGCTATTTTCGGCTAAAAATGTATATATGAAAATTAACATTTTGGTGTGAAATCTATAAACTGGGAGCTGACAGTAGCATGGATAGTGGCAGTAGTGAAAACACCACTCAAATAAGTGGTTGGGGAGCTTGATAGTGTGTATACAACTCCAAGCATAAAAGAGTATGTAGACAATGGAGATTTCAAGAACGGTGTGCTATTGTTGGAGGAAATTGTTCTCATGGAAGATGTAAATCATTTCATCAACCAGGAAAGAGCAAATCTTTTATCTATGAATTCATTAGCAAGTTTTAGTTTCCTGATGGATTTTTATCATCTTTGTTCTAGGATTTCATTTTCTCAAGTAATAAAATTCTTTGTTGCATTTCCAATGCTTCTTGTTTTAATATTTATTACATATTATTTCTACATCTAAAAACTGAAAAGTTCCTTGCCAAAATCAATCAAATCTACATCTAAAAAATTGGTTTTGGGGAACAAAATGTAGCCACACCTCAACTTTAAACAAGGATGATCACCAGTAGCTTTTATGTCAGATAAAAAAAACTTTAGTCAAGTATACAAAATAGCTAAACTTACAAAATCACTAAACTTACAAAATCTTATCTAATGTCGCATTCTTACAATTTTGAATACAAATAATACTAAAAATCATTCCAATAAATAAGAGCTATTTGAAGTCTGAGAGTCTTAAAATGCAGGTGTGAAATTCTCCATATTTTGTTGAAGCAATGCTTGAAAATTTAGCTATTGAGATTGCTCATTAGGAGTATTTGCCATTGGATCGGATGCATTATAACTTTGTAATTGTTGTTGGAATTGTAAAAGCACATGTTATAAATAATTATTATGTAAATAAGATGTAAATTCACTTAAATTTGAAGGAAAGAAGATATTAAAAAATACTTACAGAATAAAGATTATAAACTATTGATTGAAAATAAATATCACCAACCATGGGAGATAAATGACTATGTCACTATGCAAAAAATAAAATAAAATAAAATAAAATAAAAAGTACTGTTTAATATTAAAAACCCATTAATTTGAATTAACTAATATCGAGTAAATTAAATATGTTTTACCTTGTATGTTGGAGAGTGTAGCAGAGGATAAGGAAAATCAACAAACATAGGAGACAAGTAACTTGGTAACCGTACAAAAAGTAGTATTCAAGATTATAAATTTATCAAATGAATTAACTAATATTGAGCAAATTAAAAATGATTTACCTATTTAGATGCTTGAAAGTGTGGAAGAGGATTTGATAACTTTTTTCTTTTGGCTAAAATTTTTTCCAAACTATTTTTAATTCGACGTCTTCCTCATGATGTTTCCTTCTTATTTGAAAATACACAAAGTGTGTCTAAACAACCTGGGGGTGAGGGGAATGGGTTGTTAGTCGATTAGTTACCAGCTTTTTCGATTAGTTAATATTAACAAAAATCCCACATACAATTAATGTAATAGAAATGTGGAAAACAATAAAAACACGTTGAATTGATTTACGTGAGAAACCATTCAACTGTGCAAAACTCACGGGCTAGCCACCTAGCCAATTCGGTCCTAAAATTTATTATTTGAATACTTGTTTACAACCTAAGTTAACACCCTAGTCATACTATTCTTGGAAGTAATACAAGATATTCTACCCGCGGGCCTTAATAGTGATTCTAGACCAATTGCTTGTCAATCAACTCTTTGATTGCAAGACTTACTAAAGGGGCCATTTTACACTCTTCAAAAAAATGTTTTATAATTGGTTTTGAAAACAGATTTTTAACCATTTGCAACCATACAAAAATGTGAAACTAAGTTAAATGGTAAGCAAGGGTTCGCCCGCAAGGATCGGGTTAGATTAATTGATTTGTGGATCTATTCTAATGTTAGTCTAACTAACTGCGGAAAATAAAATCATATTGTTTTGAGATTGATAATAAAGTTAATACATAGAAATGTAAATAACAAGAAATTAAAGAAAATAAGAATGAAGATAGGAATCCAATTCCAACAATCTAGATAAGAGAATGAATTAAACAAAATCAGAAAAGTCTAAGGAGTTGATAAAGTTGCCATTAGACCTTGGGCAATGTATATATAGATTCATTAATGCTCGGTTCACACAATTAAGGACCGATCTCATTGGAAAGTGTGTTTTGGTCGTGGTTACTAAACCAAACCACTTCCCACCAAAATTCCTCACCTATGATATTTAGAGAGAAGGGATAATGGTGAGATCGGTTAGTGACGATCAATGGTGTAAGGTTTTAGATTTGTATTGGCTTGATTCTATTGCAAAAATTTCTTTATTTGTAATGACTAGTTTCTTAGGTGATTCTTAGTTGAAAGCAACTTCAAAGGAGAAAAGCAACTTCTCATATAGAGATCGTCTTCAAGAGGAAAAACGCTTACTTGGATGCTAAGATATCAAGACTCTTCTTCCTTTTGCAAGGCGTAAGCACACACACACACACATTGCATACATTTGTGTCCCTGCATCGTGGTGCTAAATTTGTAAAACACATTCACACACTTGTTGAAGCATGCACATGCATTAGACTTAATTTGTCAAACACTGTAAAATTGAATGTTCTGGGACTATCTTTAGGAAATGGTATACTTGTGTGATCTTATGTTTATTTGTTTGTGTTTTATTGTTTTTCAAATTGAATATGTTCTCATAGTATTCCTCATTAAGTTCCTGTCATTTCGATTACTCATTCATTAGTTTTCGAGTTCAAATTAGGAATTTACGAAACTTTACACTATTTTACCATGCATTGTCTTCGACTTCGAGTATCGAGTCGAATTCATAACCTTCAATTAAAGTTTCATAGTCGTCCTCATGTCTTAGTGAGTTACAGTTTGTAATCAGAAAATGAATTCGAATTCGAAGTTCAGAGGCCGGAGAACAGTTGAAGAATGCGTGAGATGCACGAAAGGTGTGAAGGTGAAGAGAGGTGGCCAAAAGGCCAACCACCCTTCTTTCCTGTGGAGGCACGTGGCCACCACAGGAGAAACACCTCCCTGCCCCCGTGGTGGCCACGCGCCTCCATGGGAAGCATGCTGGGTGGTGGCTCATTTACTGTTTTGCCCTTCTTCCTTTCTATTTGATTTCCCTCTCTTTAAATTCAAAATTCGTGCCAAAATCTCTCACAACTTTTGCATTTTTTTTTTGTCATATCTCTCTCAAATCAACTCTGAATTGAGTGGTTTAAAAGCTAAAATTGTTGGTCTTGAAGAGATGAACAAGTCACTAGCATTTCAAGGTGAAAATATGTCCAAATTAATCGCAGCAATCTGATCTTCATTCATGGATTGTCTTTTTGTATGTGAATCATCTTCTCTACATTTTTCTTATGATCAACTTGATGGATCTTATTATTTAATTGATGAAAAATGTTTAGAATGCTTTTGATTCCATTTTTAGACTTGTTCGATTTCAAAATTACCTCTTGAGTTTGATTGAAAATGATCTTAGATAATTTTGTTGAATATGAACCAAAATCTAGAATACTTTGTGATTTGATTTTTGAATGTTGATTTCTAGGTTTTCAAGCTGTATGTTCTAAAACTAGAATACTTTGATTTGCAATCTCATATGATTAATTCTAGTTTCCATAGAATACATTGATCACATGTTCTATGTCATTTGTGTTTGCATCATTTGCATCACTTAGATCAATTGCCTTGTAATAGGTGGAAGTCTCTTGTTGGAGTGTGATTCTTCAATATTGAGTAAGGAAGTCTTGACTAGAGACATGAGATTTGTCTCGGTTAGTTGAGTAAGGAAGTCTTATCTAGGAATGTGAGGCTCCGGTTAGATAAGCAAGGAGGACTTGTCTAAGAGTGTGAGGCTTCGGTTAGCCAAGCAAGGTAACTTTCTAGAGGTATGCGATTTGTCTCAGTTAGAAAGTGAAGGCAATCTTTTCATTAGTAAAAGGCCTAAGGGTATGATAGAAGGGATATTCAAGAGAGAGTGTTCATGTGATTTGATCACTTTTGAGAGTGTACTTTTATCCATCTAGTGAACTGTGTTTTGCCGATGGTTGTGGATTCAACCTGTGGATTTTTCGTCTTTGGAGGTTTTTACCACATTAAAAATATACTCGTGTTGATTTTCATTCTTTAAGTTTCTTTACTTCGATAACTTTTATTGCTTATAACACTTGTTTAATTGAACTCATATTGACTTGTTAAAGCAATCCATTTGTTAAATACACTAAGTTGTATTGAAAAGAAGTATAAGAATTTGAGCACATACCTATCCCCCCCCCCCCCCAAATGTATATTTTACACTTTAATTGCTTAAGGGAATTTCAAATCGTCTAGGCAATCAGGGTTGATATATCTACCAATTGACCTATCATATTCACTATGTGCCCTAACCAACTAAGGTTGTCAACTCTCAATTGATTTTATCACACATTATCTTACCAATATTGCAATTAACAAGTGATATTCTTAATCAATTACATAAAGAATAAGATCTAATTAGTAAAGTGAATTGAACTATGATTGTGGAACATATTATTGATAGCTAGGCAAATACCAAATCAATAGCTTCTCAAATCAATCCCTTAGAATGGAGTTTAGTTACACATGATTACAAACAAAAAGAAGAGGTAAAAGATAAGGAAATCACCAATGAGCCACCTATTGTAAGCTTGATCCCTTCTATCTCCTTGTTGAACCTTGATTCAAAGAATGGAAGATAATGATGTTTAGTGTGGTGGAGTCAAATGGAAAGTGACATGAGAAATGGGTGTAGAAGATGGGTGGAGAGGAATGGTTTGGGTGAAGTAATCTAGAAATGTTGTTGAGATTGGAAAGGAAATATGAAAAGATTAGGAATGGTTGATGATGAAATTCCTTCTCTTTGGAGAAGAGGCAAAGATGTATATTTATAGTGTGAGGAGTCTAGGGTACGAATCCAAGTGAAAAGATGAGATTGCCCCTGCTAAAATGGCTGAAAAACGTCAGTTTTGCTGATCTGTCATAGGTGGCTACTTGAGTGTCGCGGTCTGTAGCCAGCGATGCAATGCCAGCAACATTTTCGCGGTCTAGGTCACGGCCTGTAGCCAACAATGCAATGGCAGTGACATTCCCTGATTTTGCATGTTGCTAGCAAGGTCACAGTTTGTAGCCAGCGACGCAATGGCATCGACATTCTCTGTTTCATTTTTTCTCCCTTTTTGCACTTTTGACCTCAAATTCTCCAAATTACGCTCAAATTCCCTTGTGACACTATTTTTCCCGCACAACTCAATTCAAGCTATTAAATGACAGGTGTTTACCCAAGAACACACAAAAAGAGTCCGATATAGAGGCCAAAATTATGTACATTTTTGTATTGATCAATTACTTGCTTGTGCACCTTTACCTAGAAGTTGCAAAACTTTTACTGATTAAAAAGGATTAAAGTCTAAGTGAATATATGAATATTCTAAATGCAATAAAGTGTAAGACTAAACACTATATACTTAATTATATGTTAAGATGCAAATCTAACAACATAATTATCAAACAAGCCTACATGCACATACATGAAGTCTAAATTAAATATAGAATAATTCTAGCAACCTAATTGTCAAATAACATGCACTTAAACAGTCATGAATTTGACTGGATGAACAAAGGCAACCTAATCATCAATTAAGCATACATGAACATTAATGGATTAGCTATTTAGGAATAAATGACCTAATGATGCAAGCTATAACAAACAAAACTCAATCATACAATAGAACTTATAAATAGATGCAATAAAGAGAGTCCTAGCATTTAATCATACAATAAATGCAATAAAAACACAATCTTAGAAAGTTTAAACAATTAATAAAGATGGAGTATTTGTTTAACTTACCAAGTTAGTTAATGATGAAGACCCATCCTTAAAGATGCTCAATGATGCATGATAAAGATGGGTTTTAAGGTTAGATAGATAAGCTATCTTGGAACTTCTCTCACAAGAAAACTTATTTCTCACTCTTAGATTTGATTTTTGAAGTTCTAAATCGGATGGAAGAAGAAAGAGAAGTATATATACTAGCCCAGGACAAAACTGTGTCGTTTTGATTAAACGGCAATTTTCACGGCATGAAGTTCACGGGACAAGTAGACGACACTTGTCCCGTGAAAAGCATTGATAATGCATAACGGGCTTTTTCACGGTATAAAGTATAGGGACAAGTAGACGAAACATGTCTCTCGAAAAACAATGATAATGTCTTTTGCGGGACGCTTTCATGGCCAAGTAGACGAACAAAAAGATGCTAGAAATCATGGTATAAGACCATGTGACCTAAGAGCTATCTAAGAGAAGAATGAGACCTTCTCAAGAGGTCAAATATCGCGCTAAACATGCACTCCATCTTGCGAGCATGGATGTTTCTGATCACACAACTGAAAATGAATTATACCACACTTAAGATTATCATGAAGTGCAAGTGTGGTTGTGAGTGTGTGTGTGTGTATGTGCGCGTGCGCATGCAACTAATCTCTTCAAGAATCAAAGTCAAGTGTTATACCTGAAAGCACTTGATCCTAAAGCTTTGAAGGTGTCAAGGAAGACTTGATCATGAACACTTCAAGCACCTAATCTACCCTCACATTAAAAAATCCCAACGTGGTTTGACAACAAAATAAACCAATCAAAATATGAGGAACTTATAATCTCCCTCTTTGGCTATTTCGTGACAAAACCACCACTCACAATAAATTCTCACAAAAAAACCTAATGGTCAACAAATGTTTTTCTACATTACATAGAGATACCTAAAGTCTAGATCTTCAAGTCTTCAATCTCTTATAGAATAAACAAACCCTATAAAACATAGCAACTACACTTTCCAAGACAAGTGTATGTGAGGTGATCAAGAATGAAAGCTCAAATATAAAAGCATTTGCATTAAAGAAAAGCAATATGAAATATAGTGCAATGCAATGCTCCCCCTCAAAGCATAATTCTCCCACGACAAACATCATACCAAAAAAACTCCCCTATCTTTTATAAATACTACTCCCCGTTTTTTTCATGGGATAGGTAAAGGAGTATCTCCAATCGGGTTGCTTTAGCAAAGAGAGTTATTAGTACAAAATATATTTACATAATCATATACATGAACTTTATGCAACTTAAATAATTGAGAGAGATTCAAGAAGATTTATTTTAATAAGAATGTGCGAAGTTGCTGCTTTGTAAGCAAAACATATAACATCAAAGTTCAAGCAATGATATTTGGCAAAGCAAACATCTAAAGGGTTTCCAAAACAAAAACAAACAAAACAAAACGATAAGACAACTTCACATACCAGTAAAAATCAATGCACACACAACACACTTACTTAAAACTAAAATCATGCAATCAAATATATGCACCATATCTCAAGTTTCAGCCATTAACCAAAAATTCTCAGATTGCAAACAACATACTAAAATTCCATGGAATTTGTCTCAACTCTAGGTCCTCACAAGATATTATTCAATTTTCACTCAGAACCTAGGTAACACTCTCAACAAGCATATGTGATTTAATTTATGTGAACATACACGGGGTGTGTCTAATATAACCTAGGGGATGAATGAGTTGTTAATTGATTACTTACCAACTTTTTCGATTAGTCAATATTTATCACAATTAACCCAAACAACCAGACAACAAAAACATAATGTAAAGTGCGGAATTAAAATGACACTTGATTTTTACGTGGGATTTAATGAGATTTAATGTAGTTGTTAGTTACCTAGTCATGAAACCATGAAACCTATGCTCAAATGATGATGGATGATGTTAAATGTACATGGTTTTTGAGTTTGGAGAGTTAAAGAACAACTCTTAGAGCTTCTCTCTCTAGGGGAACTCTTTCTCTTTCTAAAATATGTATTTTTGAGTTCTAAAAATGAATGGGAAAGAAAATGGGGTTTATATATAGGCCCTAACAAAACTACGCCGTTTTAATATAAAAAAAATCGTAAGGTTCACTCTCAAGGTCACTTCCAAGGTCTCTTCCAATGTCACTCCCTACGAAAGCGAACGTTGGACAACAAACTTCTCTAGAAAAAAGTTCGCTCCCAAGGTCACTTCCATTTTTGAGTGATCCAAAACATGCCAAATGACATCGAAAACTATCGAATAATATACTATTAGAAAGGTATGAATGTCTACTTTCTACTTCTTTTTACAAAATGAGGTTTCAATATCTGTTGAAAAAGATATGATCATTTGATCGACCAAATGTCAGATTTAGACAATAACAAGATTGCCCAAACTCATTGCATATGACCATGTGACCCAAGATCAATCCAAGAGAGGAAAATGGGACCTCTCTAGTGATCACACATCGTGTTAAGACAAGCCACCATCGTGCAAGCACGGATGTTTCCGATCACACAAATGGAAACGAATTACACCACACAAAACCACACTTAGATCTACCAATGAAGTGCAAGTGTGATTGTGAAAAGAATGTACACATAAGCAATAAGGTACAAATACATGTCAATACAAATGCATGTAAGTGTGTGTGTGTGTGTGTGTGTGTGTGTGTGTGTGTGTGTGTGCGTGCGCGCACCTAATCTTTTCAAGAAGTCAAGGACAAGTGAACTACCTTTCTCAAAGCATTCTGGGATCTCAGAAGCTTGGTGATGAAGAGCCATGATAAGATACCTAAGCTACCTGTTACATTATAATCCCGGTTTGTTATGAAATAAACCAATCATAAAATAGAGATCCTTACAATCTCCCCCTATGCTATTTCATTTCAAAATCACCACTCACAAAAAAAGAAAATAAAGTTATTGGTCAACAAGAATGCATTCTGAGTCATGTGTTTGTGGGTATCGCGATTGGTAAACCCTTATGAGACTATAAATCTTTCTACTATGGACACCTTAAGGTTTAAAGGCTTGTAGCATACGCTCGATGCTGTCGTGTTTCCCTACGAAAATAGCTTAGGTAGTTTAGTTTGTTTTTAAGTTTTTGATTTTTATTTCTATTTTGCTCGAAGACTAGCAAAAGCTAGGTTTTGGGGTATTTGTTAGGTCGATAAATGTTCATATTTGAAACCCCTAAGTCCTATATTTTATGTTATGTTATTAAATGAAATTGAATATTTTAATGTGTTTGTTGAGAATGAGTAGCTCATGAAGTGAGTTTGAAGATTAAAAAAAAAAAGGGTGATTTTAATGAAGTTTGGAAAAATGACTCTACAACACGTCCACCTTATGAAGTCGAAAAGCCCCGGATGTCTAGTTTCCGTCGCACATTACGATTTGTCGATCGAAGTTTTCTAGAGAAAGTTATGGCCGATTAGTAACCGAAGGTTAGAGCTGGAAAAGTCAACCACGGTTTGTGCTTAACGGCCTAAGTAGCGATCTACATAGCGGCCAATTCTAGAGAAATTTTATGGTTTGGACTGCAATTGACCTATGGAGCATCCCTAACCGCGATGGAATGTATTTTTGGTGGAAAACCACTCCGAATTGGTCTAAATTTGTCCATAAACTTTCTAAATCAAATCCTAATGACTTTAGAAGACCAAGACATGTTTGAAAAATTTCCTAAACACAAATTATGATTCAATCATCAAAAGAGAAAATCCAAGTTAAGAAAGAATTCTCATTCCTTGTTTCATTCTACTTTCCCACTTAGTGAGTTTCCTACATAAAAGCAAATTGGGAGTCCACAAAGAGAAGTCATCTACAAATACCAAGAGTTTTCTACAAAAGTCTGGAGTTGGAGATGAAAAATTGAAGACTCGAGCAACATTTTCTTCTTCTATCTTTCTTTAGTTTAGATGTTTTTATTTATTTTTCTAGTTTTTATTTCTACTTAATTTTCTTATTAGTTAGGGCTAACTTGAATTCCTAGGCATTATTTAAATTCCATAGACAAGTTTTGTTTTAATGAAGTATTATTTTTCTTATATGATTAATTCAATTTCTCCCTAAGAATTGCTTTTCTATTATTTTTGTTTCTTTGACCGGCCATCTTAGGAGAATGATTTTAGGATCTATGTTGCAAGGATACAAGTCAGACACCATACAAATCTATCCTTAGTTGTAACAACTAATTGAATTACAATCCAATTAAGGGAAGTTGATTCATGAATTACCTAGAATAGATACCATGTTTTAGGGTTCATGTGATATTCATATTCTCTTTGCTTTGAATGGATTCCAATTATTTAATTTAAATAGACATTGTGCTAGGTTATAATTTGGGATACAAGAATATATATAGACACCATGCAACTTACAAACCATCTAAGAGAGAATCATACGGTTTGAGTGAGACACCATCACCTTGTCGTGAATATCTTCATCATGTTTGATTATCTTTCAACTTCATTATTGTATGTGGATTAGATGATTGTTTAGGGGTGGATATGAGGTCCTAGCTAGTGTTTTCTTTATTTGATTTTCTTAATTATTTTTCTGTTTAGTTTTAATTAATATTTTATTTAATTTTCTTTAATTTTAATAATCAATTGAGAACCCCCTTTTGTGTGTGTGTTAAGTGTTTAGTTTTCTATTAGAGTTGTACATTGTCCTAGATATAAATTCATTATTTTAGTAGGTAATTAATTCTTTATGAGAATAATTATTGCTTTTCCATAGTACTATTTCTCACGATTTATACACTTGTATGGTTTTATATTACTTTTGTTTGTCTATCCGGCAACCAACAATATTCCAATTTTTACACGAGTATCATCACAAACATGGCTACTTGACATGCAAACCTAGGCTTGGAAAATGTTGCCCAATCATGTTAAATGCAAATAATTAACTTGAAAAAGGTAAGTTACATCAAAATAGAACAATGAATCAATGAACAGATATAAGGCAAAAACCAACAACCATTTGTGGATTTGTGGCAACACATAATAACAACTAAATACAAGTCAACTAGCAGGAGTAAGAAACTAATATCTGTGATTGCAGCAAAGGAGTTTACATATAAATGGCTTATGGAATACCAAACTAATTGGAAGAAAAGGGAATACCAAACTAATTGAACGAAAAGGGAATACTAAATTACAACCTAATCCTCGTTCTCTATGAGTATAGTCCAATTTGACAACAATACAAGTGCAATGACTGCAGTACGGACATGTTAGACCAAGAGCTATCAGCAGGAGAAAAGAACACAAGTGCAGCAAATGATTGATTGTTATTATATTACATTATGATCATATGAGAAACAAAACTGTGCAAAAATATTGATACACCTATACAAAACCAGCACTACAAGGGCAACAAATAATTGATTGTTATTCTATTACCTTATGATCATATGAGAAAGAAAACTGTGAAAAAATAATGATACTCCTATACAAAACAAGATCTGCATAAGCGACACAAGAAATAGGAGAGAATTGATCAAGCCTCCGAGTATGATAAACAACTTTGACGAAGCCAACTTCCCTCAGTACATTTCTTGAAGAGAGAGAATGACAGTAAACATAAGATATGAATATAGCATCAAACTCTCTGTCCCAACCATGGCCTTCAAATTGCAGAACAAATAACAAGAACATAAGATACACAGCCAATGCCTTCAAATGTCACCCTGAAACAAAAGAATCACGTTGCAATAATTCTTCGTTAACTAAAAAAAATTAGCAAAAGAGCATGAGTGGGAGCACCATGCTTGACTTGGCCAATTTTAACATAAGATGATATTATTCTAAGTTGCAAAAAAAATATTTTCCATCAATCTACAAAGCTACAAGTCCTTCAAGTACAAATTATGTTGTGAGCATCTCCAGTACTCCATATCTTTTATCATAAACCCAATCATAATATAAATGGGGGGATTAGCACAATATCATACATGTAATACAACTAATTCCTTTTTCCCTTTGTTGTATTCTTTTCTATTTTTGTTTGGTAGATAGCTAAGCTAAGACAAACAGAGTTAAATACTTAGATTCTAAACTTTTTAGTTCTTTGATATAAATTGTTTTTAGAAGTAAGAATGCATGATCCCTAATCAACACTCAACCAAAAAAAGATAACTATTAAAGTATATGCACCATGTATGGTTTGTAAATTAAAGTTTTTTATAAAGTAGGTGTTTCCATATAATAAAAATGTCGGTTTTAGTATTTTGTATAAATGATAGATTAAACAGGTAATTTCTGAACAAAGGTCATTCAATCAAGTTGCAGAGTGAATAATTATAAGCAATATCTTTAAAGTGACCAATAAAAATCAACAATGTCGAAACAAGTTTACATTTTAGTATCTCTGTTATGCATAAATGACAGATTAAAGGCCCTTAAATCAAGTTAGTGATAATCATAACCAATAAAATTCAACGATACGCCAAAAATATAGGAAACAAAATGAACATACAAAATGAGCTTTGTCTTTAAAGCTAAGAACAATGCAGGCACTTTGTACTCCAGATCTCCAAATGGCGGGCGATAGCAACTTTTATTTCAATAAATACAGTTCCTCAATCAAATAAAGGCTCCTTGACAAGGAGGTTCATTTTCTCCCGAAGAAATTTAATCACATCTTCTCTACCTTCTTTTAAAAGCAATCGTCTTAACCTTTCAAAAGTCACATTTGAAGGCTGAATTCCCTTCTCTAACATTTCTTCCAATAAAACACAAGCCTCCGTAACATTCCCTTTGTCACACAATCCATTTATAAGAACTGAAAAGGTGTGCATGCTTGGAATAAATTGCTTCAACTTCATGTATTTCCACACTTTAAAAGCCATCTCTAGTTCACCCCTCTCACAAAACATTTTTATCATCATTGTATATGTGTCTGCATCTGGCTCACACACTTTTATCATCCTACGGAATACCTTAAAAGCTTCATCAGTCTTTCCACGACCTATCAAACCATTCAGAACGATATTACAGGTCCTCGAATTAGGTTTCACACTCTTGGAGCCCATCTCATTTAAAACCCTGTAAACATTCTTGAACTTGTTTGCTTTACAAAAAGCACCAATCAAGGCATTATATAGAGCAGCATCAGCATGGATTCCATTCCTTTCCATCTCCATGAATGTATCAACAGCATCTTCAATTCGGTTCTCTACCCCATATGTGTGAACAAGAACACTATATATAAAAGAAGTTGGCTGGCAAACCCTATAATCCATCCCCTTGACAATACCGAGAGCTTCATCAACCCTTCCAGCTTTGCAAAGAATGTCAACCATTATACCATAAGTAACTATATCAGGGTTGCAACCGACATCAATCATTTCTCTGAAAATTTCTCTCGCCTTGGGTAGATTAGGGTCCTTTCCCCATCCCTCAAGCAGTATACTATAAGTCTTTGAATCAGGAATGAACCTATCCTTCATGCTGTCAAATATCTCTTGAGCTTTCCTCACATTCTTGGACTTGCATAAAGCACTTAATAGGCCATTCAATGCAGCTAAATTTGGTTGGACATCATACTTCTCCATGACATTAAATGTATAAACTGCTTCCTCCACCTTCTGAGCCCTAGCATACTTCCTCATCATAATACAAAAGGTCTCAACATTTAGCATCCTCTTGTTCCTCATGGCATTCACAAGATCCCACATTATCTGATACTGCCTAGTCTTAGCCAGAGACTCGATCATGGTATGGTAAGCTCTGATGCTGTGCTCATAATTTCGTTGCTTTTCAGCCCATTTAAAGAAACGATATGCCAAGATTCCAGCATTCTCGAATCTCTTGAGGACATCTTCAACTATTTCTGGTGATACCCTCATCCCACATTGGTCAAGGGCAGTATTAAGCACGATTGCAGGTGAAGACACCATTATTTTGCTTATTCTTTTCGTTGTATCTAGAATCTCACTCTCTCTTCTTGGCTCGCTTGAGTTGTTCCTTCTTCCCAACAAAATGCATCCCGAGATTGATTTGGTCTGACGATTGTAAAATCTGATCATAGTCTGGAAGCAAATTGGCTGTCAGAAATTATCTGATAGACAAAAAACAAAATGAGTAACAGAAAACAACATTTCAGAAACATATCCCTTTGTTTGACAATAACCCTTGCTCTATATTTGATTACACGAAAATAATACAAAAAGCAAAAGGTGTTGCAAAAAGTGTTGTGTCACACCCTAGAGTCCGGGTACATGATAAAAATATTATATTTAAATAGAATAGCATGTAAATCTAGGATTCTCCTCTTCTGTAAGTCATAATCTCAATAAAATAAATTTTACAAAAAATTTCAGTAGAGTTTCCTCTATTTTTGGAGCATCCCAAAATATAGATTTGTCAGCAACAATCAATTTTATACTGCACAAAATATTTTCCATCACAAATAGGAGACTCAGTCTTCACATAAACCAACTCTTAACACCCAAACATCAACTATTACCAAGACTGGATAGTATAAAGTTTCCCCTTCACAATTACAAATCCAGGTCCATTTATTTTAAAAATCTATATATGTACATACAAAGTTATCATACACTCTTCCATTGTTTACATACTACATATCCGATTGTCCAGCTAACCAAAATTAGATTCAAAATTCTCAAACACACATCAACCCACCTGAGCAAATCTGCTAATTATTTCCCGGGAAGAAAAAAAAAAGGGTAAGTTTCATAAAGGCCAGTCGGAGGTAATCTACACAAACTTTCCTGAAAACTCTTAACCTCAATTACCTCTTTCATGACTATTAATCATAATTTCAAAATATCCTACTCAAGAACCCAATTTGAATTGATTCTCGGACATTTCCAACACTTGGACATATTTATTATAATTAATAACATCACAAGATAATAATTTCCCTCCATTTCTCAATTCTGAAGTTCCACCAACTAGAAACTATTATTCCCATATAGAAAATTGGCATCATAATCATTGTATAAATTAAAAATTCATCAATCCCTTGTTGTCCCAAAATGCTTCAGCCTCTAGATTACCCTTTAAATTATTTTAATGAAAACCTTATATTTTCCACCCTAAATTTTCACTCTTCAAGAGCCATTTTAAGTTTAATTTGACCTAAATATATTCAAAATTGCTTATTCAAACTGTAAACCTCAAGTTGAACAAGAGGTTTGATAGTTTATACAGAGAGATCTCACAAAATAACATAAACTTGTACAATTGATATTGTAAGAAAATACGGGATACTAACCTTGGAAACTGAGAGGAATTTGGCACCCTCTCTTCTCTTCTTTATTTCTCTTTCTTTTCTTCCTCTGCCCGGCTCCTTCCCTCTCTCTCTCTCTATTTTTTTTATTCCTTCTTCTCCGCTTCTCTCTCCACCGATTTGGGTGTTGGGACTTAATTCTTTCAAAAGAAAATTGAGCCCAAAATCATTAATTGGGTCCAAGTATTTGAGAATGGATTTGGATTTGGCCATTTCAGGGTTATTACAGGATGTGAGTGAACTACAAGAGAAAACAAGTTGTCCGAATATACTCATGGGCTGTGGGTGTGGCAACAGAGTATTATTGGAGGTGTCGTACTGCTTTGGGGAGTTTTATTAAATGAATAATACCGGTCAGTATCCAAAATATTTATCCAACCAATGTGATTGTAGCACGTGACCCAATTTGTAAGATAAATGTGTTAGGATTTTGAGTTATGTTGGCTTTATTCTATATCTAAACGATATTTTCTTTGTATTGATTAATTGTCTAGGATTCACGGTTTATCAAGCTTCAAGGAAGTTGGGCAACTTATCAAGTAAAGTGAAGCATTCGAGAGGAGTAAGCATTATTGCACATCAAAGGTATGTTAAGACATCAATCCTCTTGCAAGGCGTTTAGGCACGCACATACACATTGCATTCATTTGTGTCCCTGCATTATTGTGCTCAATTGGTATAACATATTCACACACATATTGATGTATACACATGCATTAGATTTAAATTGACAAATTTTGTAAAATGCATGTTCTAGGACTTTATCTAGGAAATGACATACATGTGTGTTCATGTGTTTGCTCGTTTGTGTTTTTGTGATTTCAGACTTGAATATGTTCTCAGATTATTCCTTATTGAGTTTCAGTCATTTTGATTACTCATTCATTATTATTGGTTTTCGTCTTTGTATATCGCGTCGATTTCCATATTTTTGTGAAAGTTTTGTTGACCTCCATGTGTGTCAGGGAGTCCCGGTTCATAATCTGAAAACATATTCGAATTCGGAGTTAGAGGTCGAAATACGGTCAAAGAACGCGAGGGAAGAGAAGAATGGCCAAAGGCCATTTGCACCCATTCTCGTGGAGGCGTGTGAGCCTCACAAGAAGGGATGCCCTCTGCCTCCGTGAGGCTCACTTGCCTCCACGGGAGGCTGAGTTGGCAGCCCCTTATTGGTTGACTTAATTGCTTCCTTTTCCCTATCTTTAAATATCATTTTTCCCTCCCATTTTTTATTTAAAGAAGAAAAGAAAGAAGAGAGTGCAGAATTTTCTATCTACATTTTCCAAACTTCCAACACCATATCTCTCTCAGCTTTTGTCTGATTGAGTGATTCAAGTTGGAGAATCTTCGTATTTGAGTTCTTTATCTTCTCCAAGTAAGCTTAAAGTCTTTTGTTCAAGTTTTATGGTGTTTCTACACCATAATTCGAGACTGCATGAATTTCCAAGTTATTGGTCTATTCTGTGTTTTGTTCTTTAAAGTCTTTAATTAACTTGGGTTTTCTTCCTCTATATGTGTATGTTACTTGAACAAATGCTATTAAGAAGTAGATCTTCAATTGAAAGTTAATTGTGCTTAATTAGAAACTTGAATGTGAGTTAGGTTTCTCTTAAAACATATGTTTTTACAAGTTTGTGAGTTGTATTGTGATTAGCTTGTTATAAAGGGCTATTTATGCTTTGATTGACTTTATTTTCATGATCAATAGCATTATCATGTGCTAGGACTCATTAGTTGAACAAATCTAGGATTATCACATTTGATTTTGTATTTAGAGCTAATTATGATTTAATTGATTATTGTGTGGTGCTCTAAATATTTGCTAGAACTTTGATTGATCATATCCTATGAATCTAGCATGTTTTTTCTTGTTACTAAAATCTAGGAGGTTTCCTAACGTTTTTGTGGTTTTCTAGGGTTTATTAGTTTTCTAGGGCTTAGGGTTTTAGTGGTTTAGTGATTTTTCTAGGGTTCAAGGATTTCTTGGTGTTTTATTGCTTTCCTATGGTTTAGTTGTTTTCTAGGAATTAAGGGGTTTCCAAGTGTTTAAGTTGTTTTCAAGGGTTTAATAGTTCTCTAGGGTTAAGGCTCGTCTCTGAATGAGGCTTTTCTAAGAATTTTCGCGGTGGTTGTTAACAAACAAGGTCGAGTTAGAGATTTTGGGAGAAGAGATGGTATGGAGTGGATTTGGGAGGTTGGCCTAAGAAGGAATTTATTCGATTGGGAGATTGAGCAATGACATTGTTTCTTAGGATGCCTTTCGAATATAAAGGTGGCTAATACTGTGAACGATTCTGTTTCTTGGAATTATGAGTCTTCGGGTCAGTTTTTTGTCAAATCCTTTAGACAATGTTTTGAGATAGACCATATGGGAGAGACGGCGATATTTAAGGACATTTGGCTAGGATTCTGCCCATCCAAGGTAGAATTATTTGTTTGGCAACTTTTTCATAGGAGAGTCCTTGTTATGGATGTCCTGAGAAGATTTGAGCTGCATATGGGAGGTGATATCAATTGCCCTCTTTGTAACAGAAAAGAGGAAACGATAGATCATCTATTCTTAGTATGTGATTGGGCTTGGAAATTATGGCTACATGGTATGAACTAGTGGGGAATCAGGTGTTGTCATCCTTCTTCCTTTTTGGCTTGGTGGAGTGGGTGGTCCAATTTATGTCCGCGGTCTTCTTCGAAAAGAGCTTGGAGATCCTTATTCTATACGACAGTATGGACCATTTGGGAATTTTGGAATCAAAAGGTTTTCAAGAAGATTCAGACAAATTATGTTAGAGCGGCGGACATGGTGAGATTTAGAGTCGAGTGGTGGTTCAAACATTTCGAAAAGGGTTCTTCAGCTCCTATAACCCATATTCTTTTGAATATTGTTGAATACTGTTCCGAGGTTCCAAGAAAGAAGACCTCGGTTATGGAGAGGTGGATCCCCCCTCGTTTCAACGCTTTAAAATTTAACGTAGATGGTCCAGTGAGGGGTTCTCTAGGCAATGCTGGTATTGGATGACTGTTACGTGACCATTTGGGTAAAATCCTGTGCTTCTTTTCTTCTTATGCGGGGATTCAAAACGCAATTTCAACAGAGATAATGGCAATCTTGAAGGCGTGTTAATTGGTTAGGTCAAAACTAGAGTTATCGTCTCGGCCTATCATTATTATGAGTGACTGTAACAATGCTGTTAGATGGGTGTGTATCAATGCTGGTGTAAATGGAAGTCAGGAGAGTATGGTTCACAATATTCGTAGCTGGTTGGAAAACTTGAGCCAAACAAAAGGGGTTTCCTATTGTTTTAGTATTTTTCTAGGGTTTAGGGGTATTCCTAGGGTTTAGTTATTTTCTAGAATTTAGGGCATTGTCTAGTATTTTAATGGTTTTCTAGGGTTTAAGGCGTTTCCTAGTGTTTTAGTGTTTTTCTGGGGTTTACTGGTGATCGTACTATTTTATACCTATTTTTCGGTCCGCAATTCCTCTTATTTTGTGTTTGTTTCTTAGGAAAAACTGAATATTTAATACATTAAAATATGTGTTTCTGGTGAATTTTGTAATAAGGGGAAAAAGGGCAAAATTTGAGAAATGGTTGAATTTTTTGTAATTTTGGAAGCATTCAGGGGTGTTTTCACAATTCGCCATGAAAGGCAGCGAAGTCGACAGTGAACTCAATTGCATAGAATTTCACTATCTTGGAATCGCTCCTGACGATAGCAACCTTGACAGCGAAATGGACAACTAGAGAATGTTTTGGTAATTTTCCATGCCTAAGGGTATTTTTATAATTTTACAAATTTCTTGCCCTAACTTCTTACACTATAAATACCCCATTTTCTTGTCTGAAAACCAAGCCATAGACCAAACAACAAGAATGATTATCATAAATTGATCTTTCTTATTGTTATTGATCATTCTTGTTTTCTAGGGTTTAGGGGATTTCTTAGTGTTGCAATTAAGAGGTTTTCTAGTGTTTTAGTGTTTTTCTAAGGTTTGTTAGATTTCTAATGTTTAAGTCTTTTTTATCATTTTTTCTACAATTTATGCGGTTTTGTATTGTTTTAGAGTTTCTAATTCTTTGTAGTGTTTTTAGTGTTTATGTTTTTTTAATTTTTTTTCTCCCTGAACCCCGAACCCAAAACCCGAAATCTATTTTCGTTTTATAGTGTTTTTTCTAGGGTTTAGTGGTTTTCTAGGGTTTAAGGGGTTTCCTAATGTTTTAGTGTTTTTCTAAGGTTTAGTGTTTTTTTAGGGTTTATGGGGTTTCTTAGTGTTTTAGTGTCTTTCTAAAGTTTAGTCTTTTTGTAAGGTTTAGTGGTTTTCTAGAGTTTAGGTGTTTTTCTAAGGTTTAGTAGTTTTCTAGAATTTAGAGGGTTTCCTAGTGTTTTAGTATTTTAGTGTTTTTCAAGGATTTAGTGGTGATAGTACTATTTTTATACCGATTTTTAGGTCCCCAATTCCTATTCCTTTGTGTTTGTTTCTTGGGTAAAACCGAGTGTTTAATACATTAAATAAGTGTTTTAGGTGAATTTCCAGAAATGTTGAATTATTTGTAATTTTAAAAGAGTTCAGGGGTGTTTTTGTAATACGCCATGAAGGGCATCGAAATCGATAGCGAACTCTATTCCAAAGAATTTCACTGTCATGGACTCACTCCCAACGACAACAATCTTGACAACGAAATGGACAGAAAGTGGGATGTTTTGATAATTTTCCAAGCCGAAGGATATTTTCATAATTTTATAAATTATGTGCCCTAACTTCCCACACTATAAATATCCCCTTTTTCTTGTCTGAAAACCCAACCCTAGACCAAACAACAAAAATGATTAACATATATTGATCATTCTTGTTGTTATTGATCATTCTTGTTTTAGAAGGTTTATAGGGTTTTCTACTATTATAGTGTTTTTCTCGAGTTTCATGGTTTTTTAGGATGTAAGGGGTTTTCTAGTGTTTTAGTGTCTTTCTAGGGTTCGATAGATTTCTAGAGATTTTGTTTTTTTATTGTTTTTTTACAATTTATGCAGTATTGTATTATTTTAGAGTATCTGATTCTTTGTAGTGTTTGTAGTGTTTATTTTTTTCTTACCCTAAACCCTAAACTTATTTTTTGTTTTTTATTGTTTTTCTAGGGTTTAGTGGTTTTCTAAGGTTTAGGGGGGTTTTCAAGTATTTTAGAAGTTTTCTAGGGTTTAGTAGTTTTTTAAGGTTTAAGGGTTTTTTAGGGTTTAGTGGTTTTTTAGGGTTTAGGGGGCTTCCTAGTGTTTTAGTGTCTTTCTAGTGTTTAATAGTTTTCTAGGGTTTAAGGGGTTTCCTAGTGTTATAGTGTTTTTCTAGGGTTTAATGGTTTTCTTGAGTTTAATAGTTTTCTAGGGTTTAGGTGGTTCCTAGTGTTTTAGTGTCTTTTTAGAGTTTAGTGGTTTTTTAGTGTTTTTCTAGGGTTTAGTGGTGATCGTACAATTTTTATACCTATTTTTAGGTCCCCAATTTCTATTATTTTGTGCTTGTGCCTCAGGTAAAACCTGGTATTTATTACATTAAAATATGTGTTTAAGGTGAATTTTATAATACGGGAAATAAGTGCAAAATTCGAGAAATGATTGAATTTTTTGTAATTTTGGAAGATTTCATGGATGTTTTCGTAATTCGACATGAAGGGCAGCGAAGTTGACATCAAACTCAATTACAAAGAATTTCGTTGTCTTGGAGTCGCTTCCGACGATAGCAACCTTGACAGCAAAATGGACAGCTAGTGTGTAATTTGGTAATTTTCCATGTCGAGAATTATTTACATATTTCATGCCCTAACTTCACACACTATAAATACCCCATTTTCTTGTCTGAAAACCCAGCCCTAGAACAAACCACACACCCAATTTTCATCTTTTTCACCAAATCAAGAGAAAGGGAAGCTCCAAAGGGGTATGTTCATGGATGAGATTAGAAGCATATTAACTTAAATTGATCATTCTTGTTGTTATTGATCATTCTTGTTTTATATGGTTTAAAGGGTTTAGTTGTTTTGTAGGGTTTATGGGGGGTTTCCTAGTGTTTTAGTGTTTTTCTAGGGTTTAATGGTTTCCTTGAGTTTAATGGTTTTCTGGGGTTTAGATGATTCCTAGTGTTTTAGTGTTTTCTTAGGGTTTAATGGTTTTTTAGTGTTTTTCTAGGGTTTAGTGGTGATCGTACTATTTTTATACCTATTTTTAGGTTCCCAATTCCTATTATTTTGTGTTTGTTCCTAAGACAAAACCTGGTATTTAATACATTAAAATATGTGTTTCAGAAGAATTTTGTAATAAGGGGAGAAAATGCAAAATTCAAGAAATGATTAAATTTTTTGTAATTTTAGATGAGTTCTGGGGTGTTTTTGTAATTCGTCTTAAAGAGCAATGAACTCAATTCTAGTGTATTTCGGTGTCTTGGAGTCACTTCCGATGACAGCAACCTTGACAGCTAAATGGACAGCCAGGGGATGTTTTAATTTTCCATGTTGAGGGGTATTTTCATAATTTTACAAATTTCGTGCACTAACTTCCCACACGATAAATACCCCATGTTTCTTGTCTGAAAACCCAGACCTTAACCAAACAACAAGAATGATTAACATAAATTGATCATTCTTGTTGCTATTGATCATTTTTGTTTTATAAGGTTTATAGGGTTTCCTATTGTTATAGTGTTTTTCTAGAGTTTCGTAGTTTTTTCGGGTGTAAGGGGTTTTCTAGTATTTTAGTGTCTTTCTAGGATTTAGTAGTTTTCTAGAATTTAAGGGGTTTCCTAGTGTTTTAGTGTTTTCCTAGAGTTTAATGGTTTCATTGAGTTTAGTGATTTTCTAGGGTTTAAGGGGTTCCTAGTGTTTTAGTGCTTTCTTAGGGTCTAGTGGTTTTTTAGTGTTTTTCTAGGATTTAATGGTGATCATACTATTTTTATACCTATTTTTAGGTCCTCAATTCTCATTATTTTGTGTTTGTTCCTCGAGTAAAATCGAGTATTTAATACATTAAAAGAAGTGTTTAAGGTGAATTTTGTAATAAGGGAAAATAGTGCAAATTTCAAGAAATGATTGAATTTTTTATAATTTTGGAAGAGTTCAGGGGTATTTTCATAATTAGCTGTGAAGGCCAGCGAAGTCAACAACAAACTCAATTATGGAGAATTTCGTTGTCTTGGAGTCACTCCCGACGACAGCAACCTTGACAGTGAAATGGACAGCGAGGGTGTGATTTGGTAATTTTCCACGCCGAGGAGTATTTTGTAATTTTATAAATTTCGTGCCCTAACTTCCCACACTATAAATACCCCCTTTTCTTCACTGAAAACCTTGCCCTAGAAAAACCCACATACCCAATTTTCATCTTCTTGATCAAATCAAGAGAGGGAGAAGCTTCGAAGGGGTGTTTTTAGGGATGGGATTAGGAGAAGATTAACTTAAATTTATAATTCTTGTTGTTATTAATCATTCTTGTTTCTAGGGTTTAGGGGGTTTAGTGGTTTTTTAGGGTATAGTAGTTTTCTAGGGTTTAAGGGGTTTCCTAGTGTTTTAGTGTTTTTCTTAGAATTTAATGATTTTTTTAGTGTTTTTGTAAGGTTTAGTGGTGATCGTACTATTTTTATACCTATTTTTTGGTCCTCAATTCCGATTATTTTATGCTTGTTTCTCAGGTAAAACTGAGTATTTAATACATTAAAATAAGTGTTTCAGTTGAATTTTGTAATAATGGGAAAAAGTGCATAATTCAAGAAATGATTGAATTTTTTGTAATTTTGAATGGTTCAGGGGTGTTTTCATAATTATCCATGAAGGGAAGCAAAATCAACATCACACTCAATTATAGAGAATTTCTCTGTCTTGGAGTCGCTCATGACGATAGTGAGATGGACAGTGAGGGTGTGATTTGGTAATTTTACAAATTATGTGCCCTAACTTCCCACACTATAAACACCCCCTTTTCTTTTCTGAAAACCTAGCACTAGAAAAAATCACACACCCAGTTTTCATCTTCTTCATCTTCTTCGCCAAACAAGAGAGAGAGAAGCTCTGAAGGGGTATTTTCATGGATGGGATTAGGGGAAAATTAATTTAAATTGATCATTCTTGTTGTTATTGATCATTCTTGTTTTCTAGGGTTTGGGGGGTTTAGTTGTTTTTTAGGGTTTAGGGCGTTGTCAAGTATTGTAGTGGTTTTCCAAGGTTTAGTAGTTTTCTAGGGTTTATGGGGATTCTTAGTGTTTTAGTGTTTTTCTAAGGTTTAATGGTCTCCTTGAGTTTAACGGTTTTCTGGAGTTTATGGGGTTTCTAATGTTTTAGTGTTTTCTTGGAATTTAGTGGTTTTTTACTGTTTTTCTAGGGTTATCACACTGTTTTTATACCTATTTTTAGGTCCCCAATTCCTATTATTTTGTGTTTGTTTCTCAGGTAAAACCGAGTATTTAATACATTAAAATATGTGTTTCAAATGAATTTTGTAACAAGGGGAAAATTGCAAAATTAGAGAGATTATTGAATTTTTTGTAGTTTTGGAAAAGTGTAGGGGTGTGTTCGTAATTCGCCATGAATGGTAGCAAAGTCGACAGCAAACTTAATTCTAGAGAATTTCCCTGTCTTAGAGTCTCTCCCGACGACAATAACCTTGATGATGAAATGGACAGCCATGTGTTGTTTTGGTAATTTTCCAGGCTGAGGGTATTTTCATAACTGTACAGATTTTGTGCCTTCACTTCCCACACTATAAATAACCCCTTTTCTTGTCTGAAAACTCAGCCCTAGACAAAATAACAAGAATGATTAATATAAATTGATCTTTCTTGTTGTTATTGATCATTCTTGTTTTCTAGGGTTTAGGGTTTTTTTTTTTTTTTTTTTTTAGTGTTTTAGTGTTTTCTTAGCTTTAAAGGGCTTTTTAGTTGTTATGGTTTTTCTAGATTTCTAATGTTTTAGTCTTTTATTGTTTTTTCTACAGCTTACACGTTTTTGTATTGTTTTAGAGTTTCTGATTCATTGTAGTATTTTTAGTGTTTATGTTTTTTTTTTAATATATTTCTCCTTAAACCCTAAACCTATTTTTGGTTTTTAGTGTTTATTGGGTTTTCATGTATTTTAGTAGTTTCTAGGGTCTTAGAGGTTTCCTAGTGTTTTGTGTTTTTCTACGGTTTTGTGGCTTTTTAGGGTTTATGGGGTATCCTAGTGTTTTAGTGTCTTTCTAAGGTATAGTCTTTTTGTAGAGTTTATTGGATTTCTAGAGTTTAGGTGTTTTTCTAGGGTTTAGTGGTCTTTTAGCGTTTAGAGGGTTTCCTAGTGTTTTAGTGTTTTTCTAGGGTTTAGCGGTGATCGTACAATTTTTATACCTATTTTTAGGTCCCCAATTCTTATTATTTTGTGTTTGTTCCTTGAATAAAACCGGGTTTTTAATACATTACAATAAGTGTTCTGATGAATCTTGTAATCAGGGGCAAAATTGAAAAATTCAAGAAATGATTGAATTATTTGTAATTTTTAAAGAGTTCATGGGTGTTTTCATAATTCATCTTGAAGGGTATTGAAGTCGATGGCGAACTCAATTCCATATAATTTCGTTGTCTTGGACTCTATCCTAAGGATAGCAACCATGACAATGAAATGGACGACGAGGGGAATGTTTTGGTAATTTTCCATGTCGAGGGGTATTTTCATAATTTTATAAATTTTGTGACCTAACTTCCCACACTATAAATACCCTCATTTTCTTGTCTGAAAACCCAGCCTTAGGCCAAACAAAAAGAATGATTAATATAAATTGATCATTCTTGTTTTAGAAGGTTTAAGGAGTTCTATGGTGTTATAATGTTTTTTAAGAGTTTCGTAGTTTTCAAGGATTTAAGGGTTTTTCTACTGTTTTAGTGTATTTCTAGGGTTTGGTAGATTTTTAGGCTGCGTCTGGTACCCATATACAAGGGTGTTTTTGTTTTTATTTTTCAAATCCAATTTCGAATTCGTGTTCGTTTACATTTTCCACTTTGTTGTTCATTTTATTTTCAAAACAAAAACAACATCAGTGTTAAAAGTGAAAATTTTCCAAAACAAGTTTTTGATGTTTTCATTTTGTTATTTGTTTTGTTTTTAAATCTAAATAAAAAAAAAAACTATTTTTTTCTCTTTTTTTCTTCTTCTTTTCATCTTGCTCGACAGCTTCTTCTTCTTTTTTTTTCTTCTTCTTTTCATCTTGCTCGACAGCTTCTTCTTCTTCTCGCTGGGATCTTCTTCTTCTTCTTCTTTTTCTCGTCGGAATCTTATTCCCATGCTTCTCTCTTTTCTTCTTCTTTTCCTCTCGCTGGAATAAGCCTCTTCTTCTGGTTCAATCCTCTTTCAATGACAAGCAAGAGCCGAAACTACCATAGATTGAATCCTAATAGGCCGATCTACAAAACCCAAGTAGCGTCACTGCAAACTGACGCCGGAATTAGCAGGATGCGCCACCATCTTCTTCTTCTTCCCCAACTGCACTTTCTTCTTCCTCCCCCTTCTCCATCTGCTGCCAGCCACTGAAAATCCTATCATAATCTACCCATCTTCTCCACTGAATCCGACCATTTGACAAAGTGTAATTTGGTGGTGGAGAGAAAGTGATTTGATGAGTTTGGTGGTGTAGAGAAAGTGATTTGATGAGTTGATGAATGTATGTGAGTTTTTTAATTACTTTTTTATGGATTTGTTTGTTGATTATGCCCAGAATTTTTTTAAAATGATTAGATGAGAAAGTGATTTGGTGAAAAAAAATGAATGTAAGTAATTTGCCCATAATTTTTGTTGATTATGCCCAAAAGAATTGCGTTTTTTGTTTGATTATGCCCAGAATTTTTGTTTGTTTTTTTGCCCAAAATTTTTGTTGATTATGCCCTGAAGAATTGCGTTTTTTGTTTGATTATGCCTAGAATTTTTGTTTGTTTTTTGCCTATAATTTTTGTTGATTATGCCCACAAACCAGAGATTGATCTGGTCTAAAAAATAATAATTAATATTTAAATTATTCGGAATATTAATTTAAATTATTCGGAATAATAATTAAAAAAATGCTACCAAATGCATTTTTTACGTTTTCATATTTGGAATACAGGTTCCAGAATATGATACCAGACGCGTTTTTGGATTTCGAAACTGAAACCAAAAACATTGTTTTCATTTTCATTTTAATTTTCGAAAAACAAAAACAAAAACAGTTTTGAAAAACGTTACAGGATGCACCCTTAGTATTTTAGTATTTTATTGTTTTATTGTTTTTCTACAGTTTTTGCGGTTTTGTATTGTTTTAGAATTTCTAATTCTTTGTAGTGCTTTTATTGTTCATGTTTTTCTAAAAATATTTCACACTGAACCCTAAACGCTAAACTTATTTTTGTTTTTTAGTATTGTTATAGGGTTTAGTGATTTTCTAGGGTTCAGGGGATTTTTCAAGTATTTTCGTGGTTTTCTAAGGTTTAGAGGTTTTTTAGGGTTTAAGGGGGTTTTCTAGTGTTTTAGTGTTTTTCTAGGGTTTAGTGGTGATAGTACTACTTTTATACCTATTTTTAGGTCCTCAATTCCTAATATTTTGTGTTTGTTCCTAAAGGTAAAACCGGGTATTTAATACATTAAAATAAGTGTTTTAGATGAATTTTGTAATAAAGGGCAAAAAGTGTCAAATTCGAGAAATGATTCAATTTTTTGTAATTTTGGAGGAGTTTAGTGGTTTTTTTGTAATTTGCCTTTGGGGCAATGAATTCGACATCCAACTCAATTCCAAAGAATTTTGTTGTCCTAGAGTCGCTCCCGTCAACAGCAACCTTGACAGGGAAATGGACAGCGAGGGGTTGTTCTGGTAATTTTCCATACCGAGGAGAATTTTTTGTAATTTTACAAATGCGGTGCCCTAACTTCCCAAACTCTAAATACCCCATGTTCTTGTCTGAAAACATAGCCGTAGAACAAACCACACACCCATTTTTTGGATTTCTATGGTTTAGGTGGTTCCTAGTATTTTCATTTTTTCTTAGAGTTTAGTGGTTTTTTAGTGTTTTTCAAGGGTTTAGTAGGATTTCTATGGTTTAGGTGGTTCCTAATGTTTTCGTGTTTTCTTAGAGTTTAATGGTTTTTTAGTGTTTTTCTAAAGTTTAGTAGTGATTGTACTATTTTTATACCTATTTTTTGGTTCCCAATTCCTATTATTTTATGCTTATTCCTCGGGTAAAACTGGGTATCTAATAAATTAAAATAAGTATTTCAAGTAAATGTAATAAGGGGCAAAAGTGCAAAATTCAAGAAATGATTGAAATTTTTATAATTTTGGAAGAATTCAACGCTGTTTCCATAATTCGCCATTAAGTGCAGTAAACTCAATTCCAGAGAATTTTGCTGTCTTGGAGTCACTCCTGGTGACAGCGAAATGGACAGCGAGGGGCTACTTTTGTAATTTTCCAAGTCCAAGGATATTTTTATAATTTTACACTTTTCGTGCCCTAACATCCCACACTATAAATACCCCTTTTTTTCTTGTCTAAAAAACAAGCTCTAGAACAACCACACACCAATTTTTCATCTTCTTCACCAAATCAAGTGAGAAACTCCAAAGGGGTGTGTTCACGAATGGGATTAGGATCAGATTAACTTAAATTAATCTTTTTTGTTGTTATTGATCATTTTTATTTTCTATGACTTAGGGGGTTAGTGGTTTTTTAGGTTTTAGGGCATTTTAAAGTATTTTAGTGGTTTTCTAGGCTTTAAGGTGTTTCCTAGTGTTTTAGTGGTTTACTAGGGCGTAATGGTTTTCTTGAGTTTAATGGTTTTCTAGGGTTTTTAGTGTTTTAGTGGTGATTGTACTATTTTTATACCTATTTTTAGGTCTCCAATTCCTATTATTTTTTCTTGTTCCTCGGATAAAACTGGGTATTTAATACATTTAACTAAATGTTTCGGGTGGATTTTGTAATCAAGGGAAAAAGTGCAAAATTCGGGAAATTATTGAATTTTTTGTAATTTTGGAAAAGTTCAAGGGTTTTTCGTAATTCACCATGAAGGGCATCGAAGCCAACAGCAAACTCAATTCTAGAGAATTTTGTTGTCTTAGAGTCTTCCCGACGACCGCAACCTTGATAGTGAAATGGACAACAATGGGGATGTTTGGGTAATTTCACAAATTTCTTGCCCTAACTCACACTATAAATACTCCATTTTCTTGTTTGAAAACATAGCCCTAGACCAAAAAACATGAATGATTAACATAAATTGATCATTTTTGTTGTTAGTGATCATTCTTGTTTTCCAAAGTTTAGGGGGTTTCTTGTTGTTTCAGTGTTTTTTTAGGATTTCGTGGTTTTCTATGGTTTAAAGGGTTTTCTAGTGTTTTAGTGTTTTATTGTTTTTCAAGGGTTTGGTAGATTTCTAGTGTTTTAGCTTTTTATTGTTTTTCTATAGTTTATGTGGTTTTGTATTGTTTTAGAATTTCTGATTCTATGTTGTGTTTTTATTGTTTATGTTTTTTTAATTTTTTTCTCCCTGAACCCAACCCTATTTTTTTTTTTAAAATGTTTCTAGTGTTTACTGATTTTGTAGGGTTTAGGGGTTTTCAAGTATTTTAGTAATTTTCTAGGGTTTAAGGGTTTCTTAATGTTTTAGTGTTTTTCTAGGGTTTAGTAGTTTTTTAGGATTTAGGGGGTTTCCTAGCATTTTAGTGTCTTTCTAGGGTTTAGTGGTTTTCTAGCGTTTATGGGGTTTCCTAGTGTTTTAGTATTTTTCTCTAGTTTATTGGTGATCTACAATTTTTATACCTATTTTTAGGTCCTCACTTCATATTATTTTGTGCTTGTTCCTCGGGTAAAACCAGGTCTTTAATACATTATAATAGGTGTTTCAGGTAAATTTTGTAATAAGGGGAAAAAGTGATAAATTCGAGAAATTATTAAATATGTTGTAATTTTGGAAGAGTTTAGGGGTGTTTTCGTAATTCACCATAGGAGTAGTGAAGTCAGCAACGAACTCAATTCTAGAGAATTTCACTGTCTTGAAGTCCCTCCCAACGACAACATCCTTGACAACGAATTAGACTACGAGGAGATGTTTTGGTAATTTTTAATGCCAAGGGATATTTTTGTAATTTTACAATTTTCGTTCCCTAACTTCCCACACTATAAATACCCCTTTTCTTGTTGAAAAATCCAGCCCTAGACTAAACCACCCACCAATTTTTCATCTTCTTCACCAAATCAAGAGAGAGAGAGAGAAGCTCCAAAGAAGTGTGTTCATGGATGGGATTAGAAGCAGATTGATTTAAATTGATCATTCTTGTTGTTATTGATCATTCTTATCTTTTAGGGTTTATGGGGTTTAATGATTTTTAGGGTTTAGGGCGTTATCATGTATTTTTAGTGGTTTTCTATGGTTTAGTAGTTTTCTTGGGTTTAAGGGGTTTCCTAGTGTTTTATTGTTTTTCTGGGGTTTAACGGTTTGCTTGAGTTTAACAGTTTTCTAGGGTTTAGGGGATTCCTAGTGTTTTAGTGTTTTTTTAGAGTTTAGTGGTTTTTTAATATTTTTCTAGTGTTTAATGGTGATCGTACTATTTTTACACCTGTTTTTAGGTCCACAATTCCTATTTTCTTTTGCTTGTTCCTCAGGTAAAACCGAGTATTTAATACATTAAACTACGTGTAAAAAGAGTGCAAGGGTGTTTTTGTAATTCGCCATATAGGGCATCAAAGTCGACAGCGAACTCAATTCCAGAGAATTTCTCTATCTTGGACTCACTCTCGACGACAGCAACCTTAACAGCGAAATGGACATTGAGGGGGATGTTTTGGTAATTTCCATACCGAGGGATATTTTGTAATTTTACAAATTCGGTTCCCTAACGTCCCACACTATAAATACCACATTTTTCTTGTCTAAATACCCAACCCTAGACCAAACAATAAGAATGATTAACATAAGTTGATCATTCCCGTTTTAGAAGTTTTAGGGGGTTTTCTAGTGTTATAGTGTTTTTCTAGAGTTTCGTGGTTTTTTAGGGTTTAAGGGGTTTTATAGTGTTTTAGTGTTTTTCTAGGGTTTGGTAGATTTCTAATGCTTTAGTTTTTTTTTGTTTTTTTTTTTTGTTTTTTTTATTGTTTTTCTATAGTTTATGCGATTTTGTATTGTTTTAGAGTTTCTAATTCTTTGTAGTGTTTTTAATGTTTATGTTTTTTTTTTTAATTTTATTTTCTCCCTAAACCCTAAACTCTTTTTGTTTTTTTAGTTTTTTTAAGGTTTAGTTGTTTTCTAGGGTTTAAGTGGCTTTCAAGTATTTCAGTAGTTTTTTCTAGGGTTTAGTACTTTTCTAGGGTTTAAGAGGTTTCCTAGTGTTTTAGTGTTTTTTTTTAGGGTTTAGTGGTTTTTTAGGGTTTAGGGGGTTTCCTAGTGTTTTAGAATATTTCTAGGGTTTAGTATTTTTGTAGGATTTGCTGGTTTTCTAGAGTTTAGGTATTTTTCTAGGATTTAGTGGTTTAACCGGTTCAACACCGAATGCGACATCAAATGCATGACAAGTCTCCAATGATCTCACAAGGATATGGTATGACTCCTCATTTTATACCCAGTTGTTATTCTTGTGGTGTTTATGGGCATATTAGACCAAATTGCTTTAGGTACATTAAGAAATATAAGGTTGAGAGCATGATTGAAATAAACAAACTTAGAAGAGCCAATATGCATGTGCCTAGGAAATCCAGAGTTAATGTTCTTAGGAAATCAAGTACCATGTTGACTATGACCAATAAGAATGAAAATGTGTCACCTAGGTGGAATAGAAAATATTAACCCTCATGCTATTATGCTAACATATCACCCATAGATTCAACTAGGTCTTATGGACTTGGTAGGTCTATAAGGGCTCATGTTTTACATTGATTTGGTTTGGTTTTGACCCCATAAAAGGGGCTCAAGCAAAGAAAGCGAACTTGCATTCTTGTAATAATCTACTTTATGATTCTTCATACGAATATTCCGGAAAAATCAAATGGGATTTTTGTATCCTTGTCTTGATTTACCTTTAACGATTGATATAGTTGTTTTGCCTTTAAAATTTTTATAAACTATATCTTGTTTGCTTATGATAAAAGGGTACAAATTGGTTTGAATTCTTTGGAAACCCTCTTGATGTTTGTTTTTCCAAATACTGTTGCTTGAACCTTAATGTCATATGTCTTGCATGCAAAGCAATATTTTGACACATTTTCTTAAAATAAATCTCTTTGATTATCTCTCAATTATTTAAGTTGCATAAAGTTTGTGAACATAATTATGCAATCATCTTTTGTGCTAATAACTCTCTTTGCTAAAGCAGCCTGGTTGGGGATGCTCCTTTACCTATCTCATGACAAAAACGGGGAGTAGTATTGTGAAAGATAGGGGAGTTTTTGGTATACTGTTTGTTGTGGGGGAATTATGCCTTGAGGGGGAGTAACCCATTTAAGGAGAGAATTGCATTGCACTATTTCATATTGATTTTCTTTTATTCAAATGCTTTATTATTTATTTCTTTTGATCACCTTACATACACTTGGCTTGGAAAGTGTAGTTGCCTTGTTTTGTAAGGTTGTTTGTTCTACAAGAGATTGAAGCCATGAAGATCTAGTTTTTTAGGTTTCTCTATGTAACGTTGAATGTACTTTTGTTGACCAATAGTTTTGTTTTCTTTTTGGTGAGGATTATTTTTACGAGTGGTGATTTTGTCATGAACTAGCTAAAGAGGGAGATTGTAAGGACCTCTATTTTATGGTTGGTTTATTTCATGAAAAACCAAATTGGGATTATTATGTAACGGGTAGCTTAGGTCTCTTATCATGGTCTTTCTTCAACAAGCTTCCAAGATCCCAGGGTGCTTCAAGAAAGGTGGTTCACTTGTTCTTGACTTCTTGAAGAGATTAAGCGCACAGCCGCACACAAACACATATCATGTATTTGTGTCCCTGCATCGTTGTGCAAAGTTTATGTAGCACACACGTTCGCATTTCGCATGTCCATGCATTGGAAATCTTGTTCAAGAAAATAGATTTAAGGAATGGCATATTTCGAATGTGGTTGTGCATTTTAGTGTTTGTGTGTTGTTTTAGTATGGTTGGTAAAATCTCATTGTATTTTTAAAGAATTATAGTTTCGAGATTTTTTTCATTTTTTACGAGTCCAACCGTGTGTGGATTTGTCCCTAGATGAGTTCTGAGCGATTTGGAGACTTTATGTTTCGGATGATTTCCAAGACATTTGGGACATTCCGTGTTTTTGTCAAAAACCGGAATCAAATTTCAAGTTCCAAGTGGAAGGTTATGTAATTTTTTGTATCGATGATTGAGTCTAGGTTTGTATTCCGAAGACGGAATCGAATTTCAAATTCCTTGGTTAGAAAAAGACCGAAGAACACTCAAAATGGAAGTGGACTTGGCATGGCATGAAAGCCACACCAAGAGAGGGATTGACATAGAGACACACGGCCTACACGCCAAACCACTCTCTATGTTCACGTGAATGTAACATGAAGCCAATGCCCATTTGATTTTGTTTTGTTTTTTTTTTAACTGTAAAGGCCTTTTATTGAGTGCTTTGCATGCACGTGCAACCTTTTGTGTTGTGTTTCTTTTGCTCCATATGTGGACTTGATGTGCTCTATTATTGGACGGCTTGAGTTCTTCTCGTGTGAGCTCACCTCACTGGATAACTCTTGATTGTGCCAAAAATGTGCTATATTTTAACCCTCAATTCCATATCCTTTAGCTTATTTTTGAGTGTCTTTTGGTGTCTAATGGCTCGTTTCTAGTCAATTATATGCATTTAGTGTATTTCAGGCAAAAAGTGAGATCCAACCATGTTTCATTCTACATATATTCGAAAAGCCCCAAAAGTTTACTTTCAAACAGCTTTTACGGATTACAATTCAGAGTCTCCTAGAGAAAGTTATGACCATTTTAGTAATAGAGTGCGGGTACAATGAGGGTCCCTTACCCGCACACAACCCGAACTATCCACCAAAACTCGAGTTGAAGATCATTCCAAATGTCCAAGAGTGCGAATACCTAACCCGGACTCTACCAGCACTCTTTACCCGCACTCTACACTCTCCAGCACAACGAATGACAATTTTTTAGGCCATTTTAAAGAGGTAATGTTGTCCTTTCATGCCTAAATGGTGCCCTAACCTCTCAAGCCTTTAAATACACCATTTTCTTCACAAGACCCATCAACTCTCAAATCATCTAATCCTAACCTAGACCTCTCTTCTACGCTTCATCTTATTTACATCAAAAGAGAGAGAGAGAGAGAGAGAGAGAGAGAGAGAGACCTTTAAAAGCATCCATAAAGGTTTTCCTCCATGGATGCCTCACCATCACCACCTTATATATGCAATCACCCATCTTTAGAGGAGATTCATAAGGAAATAACCATTCTCTCTTGTCTATGAAAAGGAGGAGCTTGAATGGAGCTTAGAGATCTGAGATGACAATTTGGTCCCTTTTCGAGCTTGGAGATCCGAGATTGACACCTTTGATTTCCTCTTTTACTCTTCTCTTGTGTTTTCTTTATTTAATGTGTCTCCCCATTAGGGAAATATGTAAATCTAATACTAATTCCATTTATTTGATTGACTTATATTTAATATTTCAAGTATTGTCTCATTTAATTGTTTTATATTAATTCTTGACTTGTGTTAAGTAGACATGACAACCCTTTCTTGATGCATGTTTAGGGATATCTCTTGTCCTTACATTCGTCGTATATAGCGTAGAAATTGATATGTGCTCATGATTGGGATTAGGAGTAGAATAACGTAATTTAGGAGTAGATTAATTAAGCATACCATGATTGTATGTGTGTTGATGGATAATCTGAAATGCATGTTTTGGATTGACTTAAGTGTTTGAGAATTAGGGTTAAGTAGGGACACCAACTCTTGGCCTTGATTATACTCCTAATTGTTTGGGTGAAATTCATTAAGAGTACACACCCATGCCTTTGGGGATTTTGGCTATATAGACCTTAGTGCTTTGTGACCATTGGTCATTGCTTGCATGGCACGCCAACGGTGAGTAGTGATCTAGGGTCCATTTCTATGCTTACTGCTACCATTATATGGTTGTTGCTCACACATGACAGATGAGTAGTGATCGATGGTTGATCATTTTAACATTTGTGCTTAAATGCGGTCCTTTTTATGGTCGTTGCTCACATGATACACCCTCAGTGAGTAGTAATCGAGGATTAGGCAACTCTCCCCATTTACGTAGCTAGAGATCATATCAAAGGCTAGGTTGAACCCAATCTTGTAGTGTTTTATACGGTTGGTATTTATGAGTAGCATGAATGTCATGGTGGTCATGATTACCTTATGTGTCCAACTATTTCTCTCTCCAAGCCATCTTTATTTTTGTAACTTATGGTGTTTGCCTTTTGTAGTATATTAATGTAGTTAGGAGTAGATTAACTTAAAAAGAGGAAAACCCGGTTATATTTCTATCCTTAGTTATCTTCTATTTCTCTTATCTAATTTCCATTCTCTCACACACACGAACATGCTTACATTTCACACACACCACTCTCACCCTTGCCATGTTCCTTTTTAAATTGCTTTAATAATCACTAAAACGTGAAACGATCAATGGATGACATCTCTATGTGGACGATACCCTCGCTTACTGCTTTACTAGTTTCCAAAACTTTAGAGCATATTGCATAGGATAACTTTATAAATATCTTTTGAATTCCTAATTTCCTAATGACAAAAAAAGCACGTTCAAAATGAGAGTGTAGAGTGGATGTTTATGTTAAGTTGAAAGTTATATAATTTTCTGTATCGGTGATTAAGTTCGGGTTTGTATTCCAAAGTCATAATTGAATTCCGAATTCTGAGGTTAAAATTAGACCGAAGAAAACTCAAAACGAAAGTCGACTTGGCATGGCATGAAAGCCACACCAAGAGAGGGATTGCCGTGGAGGCACACGGCCTACACACCAAACCACTCTCTCTGTTCACGTGAATGCAACGTGAAGCCAAAACCCATTTGTTTTTGTTTTTGTTTTAATTGTTAAGGCTTTTTATTGAAGGCTTTGTATGCATGTGCAACCTTTTGTGTTGTGATTATTTTACTGCACGCATGGACTTGATGTGCTCTATTATTTGACCGTTTGAGTTCTTCTCGTGTCAACTCACCTCACTGGATAACTCATCTTTACTTTTTCTCTCTTATGTCTAAAACGGTGCAGTTTTTTATTTAACCTCATATATATTTGTTCTTTTCTCTTCACTTCGGTTTTTAAGAGTCGAAATCCATATTTTGTGAGAAAAAATATTTTTCGAGAGAGTGAGAGACTCCCAAAAACCCATTTTTACTCAACCAATCTCAAATCCCAAGAGCATCTAGCATCATTCAAGCATCAATTCTACATGGGTCTTCTAGGTCTCATAACTAGGTAAGTTGAAAATGCCTTAGAACTTATTGTTTCCATTAGTGTTCATCTTTGCCTAGGTTTAGCATTTATTGTGTTAATAAATGCATGACTCCTATCTTAATCTTATTTTGAATATTTTTGAGTCTTTGTTGGTTGATTGAGATTGTTTCTTCATTGATTGCATTTCTTGATTGCAAATTTATTGGTTTTGTCACAACATGTGTTGATTGGGATTTGTTTGATGACTAGGTTTTAGACATGTATATCTTTTTCTAATTAGGTCTTTATGAACATTCATATAGGCATATTGATATCTAGGATTGTTTGATTGCCATCATAAATCTCTAAATAAGCATTTAGTGTTTGCCTAGCATTAATTACATTTTGGATATTGTTATATATTCACTTAGGTTGTTTATCTCTTCATTGAGTCAAGTCTTGTGACTAAATGTGTTAGTGCACAAGCATTTGGTCTAGAATCACTATAAAAGGCTCATGGGTAGTAGTGGTGTGTTATGTTTCGATAATGGTGTGACTAGATGTCAACCTAGGTTGTAAACATCATTACATATAGTGGATTTAAGAACTATGTGTGGCTAGATGAATAGCCCGTGAGTTTTTACCCTTTTGGAGTTTTCTCACGTAAAACAAATCAATGTGTTTTTATTGTTTTTCCGTACCTTAATTGATGTAATTAATTAGAGGCACTTATTTCTAGTGCTCTATTCAATTGTTGCTTTTTTTAAAGTGTCTGGTAACTTGCACTTATTTCATTCAAGTGTCTTGTAAATTAGCTAGGAAAATGCAAGAGTCTTTGACTAGAATTATTTTGAAAATGGTGATGTAATTCCCATTTATTTATAATTGAAAATTTGCTGAGGCAGAGTAGAGTTGAGTTTAATTTGATTATGTTTTATAATCTTGGAGTTGAGTGATTCCTTTTATATATCAAGCAATCGGCTTGATCGCGTTAAGTGATTCATCAGTGATTCCATTGCATTATATCTACAAATTTCCTAGCCATTCGTTTCTTAAACTTTCCCTGCATCAATTTTGGTATCAGAGCTGGTTCTTTTATTGTTTGCTTCTTGTTTGGTAATTGTTGTCTTTATTGTTGCAATTCCTCTATTTCAATATAATTTTTATTTTATTTGGAAAGACATGGCCATAAAAAGAAGAGTAAACTGTGGACGACAGTCTGCTGCTATAGATGAAGTTAGCCGTCGTGACAAAATCGAAGAACTGCGACAATCAAATAGGGACTTGCGCCAAATGATGGAAGAACTTCTTCAGCATTTTCCTACACCATAAAATAGACCTATCAACAATGAAGAACTTGAAGGAGATGGTTTTTGATGACTTTAGTTCTACCAATTCATGATCTCGACAAACACCAATACAAAATGTTTGGGCGATGGATCTTCTTGCTAGAGCCATAGAAAATTTAGATAAAAGTATTTGAATTGATGTACCTGATTTTAACGGAAAGCTTGATCCAGAAGTCTATTGTGATTGGAATGCCTCACTCAAAACATTCTTTGATTGGAAAGATTTATCTGAAGAAAAGAAAGTTAAGTTTGTTTATACAAAACTTAAGGGTCATGCTTTAGTTTGGTGGCAACAATAGCAACTGAGTTGTGAGCAAAGAGGCCTTTGTCATGTCACTACCTGGAATGAAATGAAGTTGAAGTTGAAGTTGAAGTTGGATGACAAGTTCTTGCCCATTGATTACAAACAAAGTTTATATAGCAAGTTTCATCATCTTCGACAAAAGAATGAACAAAGTGTAGCAGATTATACTAAAGAATTTTACAAGTATTTGAATCGAGTCAATTCGCGGGAGACCGATGGCCAGTTGGTAAGGAGATATTTAAGTGGTCTGAAGCATTCAATTTATCATGAATGCAGTCTTCACCGCCTCAACTCTCTTGAAGAAGCTTTCCAAATGGCGCTCAAGGCTGAAGAAAAGTTAAAACGGATGCTTTCTAAAAGATTTTCAAATGCAATTAGCGGTACTTCAAAAGAGGGGCAACGCAGTAGCAAAGTGCCAAGCCAAAAAGTTACGGGTGTATCGAAGAACCAAATGAGTACTTCATGTGGCAAGGTTCAAAAACAAGGTGGTACTACTTGTTTTCGTTGCGGGTTGGAAGGCCACATAGCTTATGAATACCCAAAAAGGGGTCAAGAAACTTGTGTGAATCTGATTTAGGAAGACGATGGTCACGAGATTGGAGAACCGATGTATGACACTGCTGGAGAAGATTATCTGCCTCATGAAGTTTGTAATCCTGATAGTGAAACTGAAAGTCTTGTTATTAGAAAAGTGATAACAGCCCTTAAATCTATTGACCTAGATGATTGGTTACGAACCAATATTTCCATACTTTTTGCACTGCTTATGGAAAGAAATGTTTGATGCTGATTGATTCGGGAAGTTGTGCAAACATGGTGGCTAAAGAGATGATAGAAAAATTACAATTGAAATGTGGAAATCAACCGAGTACGTATAAAATTTCTTAGTTCAAAAGGGGAGGTGAAGTTCCAATTACTCGAAGATGCTTGGTGAAGTTTTCGGTTGACAAATATCAAGATGAAATTTGGTGTGATGTTTTGCCTATGAATACTTGCCATATTTTACTTGGTCGTCCATGGCAATTTGATAGAAAGGTAAAGCATGATGGTTATAACAACACTAATTTACTTTACTTGAAAGGAGTGAAGTATGTTCTAAATCCTCTCAAGGATATCCCTTTTAATGCCACCAAAGAAAAGCATACTAGTATGCTTTCCGTGTAACAATTTGAAGAGGAGTGCAAGACAAATGCTTCAATTGTTTATGCTTTAGTGACCCATGTTGTTACCAACAGAGAAGAAGAGAATGATTATGTTCCATAAGAGATGATAATGATTTTGCAGGAGTTTAGTGATGTTATTCTAGAAGAGCTACCTGATGGTTTACCTCTGGTACGTATATCCAACATCGAAACGATTTGGTTCTTGGTGCTTCCTTGACAAACCTGTCTTATTATCAGATGAGTCCACAAGAACATGGAAAACTTCAAACACAAGTAGAAGAATTATTGAAAAGGCGATTTATTCAAGAAAATCTTAGCCCTTATGTAGTACCTGCTCTACTCACTCCAAAGAAAGATGGTTCCTAGCGGATGTGTATAGATAGTTGAGCAATCAATAAAATTACAGCGAAATACCGGTTTCAAATTCCAAGGCTTGATGATTTGCTAGACATGCTTCATGGTGCAAAAGTTTTCTCCAAAATTGACTTTCGTAGCGGCTATCATCAAATAAGAATACAAGCTAGAGACAAGTGGAAAACTACATTTAAAACCAGAGGTGGGCTCTATGAATGGTTAGTTATGCCTTTTGGTTTATCAAATGCTTCATGCACATTCATGCGAATAATGAACCAGGTTTTGCGATCTTTTATTGGAAAATTTGTAGTCGTGTATTTTGATGATATTCTTATATTTAGTTCTACACCTGGTGATCAAACTAATCATGTGTGGCAAGTGTTTTATATATTGAGGAAGGAGAAGCTATATGCAATTCTAAAAAAATGTTCTTTTATGAAAGACAGTATGGTCTTTTTGGGCTATGTTGTTTCATCGCAGGGGATCAAGGTTGATGAGGAAAAGATTAAAGCAATCAAAGAATGGTCAACGCCAAAATCTTTAACCGAAGTGTAGAGCTTTCATCGACCGGTTATATTCTATCACCACTTCATAAAAATGTTCATCACAATAATTGCTCCTATCACAGAATGTATGAAGTCCGAGAAGTTTTGGTGGACATAAGCAGCAAAGGAGAACTTCAACCTAATCAAGAAGAAGTTAACCGAAGCACCAATTCTAGCATTGCCAAATTTTAAAGATGTATTTGTGGGTGAGTGTGATACATCTGATGTCGGTATTGGTACGGTCCTAAGCCAAAAGGGACACCCAATTGCTTTTTTTAGTGAAAAATTGAATGAATCCAAAAGACGATATTCAACGTAAGATAAGGAGTTTTATGTTGTTGTCCAATCCTTGCGATTTTGGCATCATTATCTGATACATAAAGAATTTGTATTATTTTATGATCATGAAGCTCTTTGCTTTCTTAATGCTCAAAAAAAAGCTGAATTCGAGATATGCTAAATGGGTCTCTTTCCTCCAAGAGTATACATTTGTTATTCAACACAAATCTGGTGAGATGAATAAAGCGGTTGATGCTCTTAGTCGTAAGTCTTATCTTCTCAAATATTTATCCTATGAAGTGGTTAGGTTCGATTTACTACCGGAATATTATAATGATGATCCATTCTTTTCAAAGGTCATGGAGGAGTATAACATTGGCAAAAACGATGAGTTTACCATTGTGGGTGGCTATTTGTTCAAAGGGAATCAATTTTGTATTCCATAAAGGTCTTTGAGGCTTTATGTTATTGCTAAATTACATGGAGGAGGTTTAGGTGGTCATTTCGGAAGAGACAAAACTCTTGCTTTGGTCCAAGAACGTTACTACTAGGGGTGGGCGTTGATTGGTTCGGTTCGGTTTTCCGTAGAACCGATAAAAAACCGATAAAATCCGGTTTTTGAAAAAGTTAACTGATCCAATCAAATTAACATTTACCAACCGTTCAAAAACCGATCGAATTGGACCAATTCGGTTCGGTTTGGTTTTTTCAGTCTTGAGCCTAATGGGCCAAACTTATAGGCTTTTTCAATTACATACTTCTATTATAGAAGTACCTAAAAAGGGTTAAAAAAAAATTCAATTCAAGTGAATTCAGAAAATCAAAGAATGCAAGAACATAATAAATGAACCACTCTTTAACTTTACCATTTTCTCAATATACTGCTATTTTAAGTTATAATCATAAGAACAGAATACATCAGTTAAAGCTAATCTTCGCTCAAAACAGCATATTAGCTATGAAATCTTCCTATGACCCTTCTCTCGCCATTTGTTGCAAACACAAAATATATATACTACAATTATCAAACAAAATTACACACCAGCAAATTTTTTTTTGTTATTTATCAGTAACCGAATATAACATTATGTGAATATAATATTAAAAGAAGCAAAATTTAATAAATTAGACGAAGAAAAAATCTATACCTTAACAACAGCCAACACAGAAAATGCCAGAACAACCTGAATCTCCTGCAACATTAAAAAAAAAAAAAAATTCAAACCAAAGTAGTCGCTAATAATTTTGCTTGTGGAGAAATAGTAGTAGATTGATTACCCGACGAAAAAGATGATAGGTAATGTAAGGAGAGAGGACAGTGATCTATCTTGTGCGGCGGTTTAGGTCTGAGAAGAACGATCTGTGGAGGAAGAATTAAACAAAGAAGAGGTCAAACTTCAATTAAACAATAAAAAACAAGGAAGAGTTAGATGGATTTGTACCTGAAACAAAATACTTGAGAGAGAGTCGACTATCGAGAGATGTCTACGGCGATTAGGTCAGAGAAGTAGAGAACAGAAGAGGAAAAATAAAATAAAATGTATTTATAGTAAAAGCCGCTTCGGTTTACCGGTTTTGAGGGTCAAACCGAAAAAAAAACGGTCCAACCAGTTCGATCCACTAGTTCGGTTCGGTTGGCTGGTTTTTTGCCCACCCTTAGTTACTACTGGCCAAAAATGTATCAAGATGTTGTACGGTATGTAAATCGCTGCATTACCTGTCATAAATCAAAGGGTACAAAACAAAACAGTGGCTTTTATCAACCTCTTCCGATCCTTAACCAGCCTTGGGAAGATATCAGTATTGACTTTGTGGTAGGTTTGCCAAGAACTCAGCGAGGGTATGATTCAATATTTGTTGTAGTAGATCGGTTTTCAAAAATGTCTCACTTTATTCCTTGTAAGAATACCATTTGTGCTTCACATGTTGCTCAGATTTTTTTCAAAGAGGTTGTTCATCCATGTTATGCCAAAAATTATCACCTCTGATCGAGATACAAGATTTATGAGTCATTTTTGGCATACTTGGAACAAAGCTGCAATATTCAAGTACTTGTTACCCACAAACCGATGGCCAAACGGAAGTTACAAATCAAACCTTGGAAAATTTATTGAGGAGCCTTACAAGTGAAAATCCACATCAATGGGATCTTGTTATTCCTTATGTGGAATTTGCTTATAATAGCTCCAAGAATCGTTCCACTCAAAAGGTACCATTTGAGGTGGTATATGGTAGAGCTCCAAGCCACATCCTTGATCGAGTGCCTATACCAAACCTAGAAAAAAGTAGTATGGAGGCTGAAGAACTTGATGCTCATGTTCGAGACAAGTTCGACTTCATTTGAAAGAAACCAATGACAGATACGAAAGGACTGCTGATGCGAAATGGCGTGATGTGGAATTTCAAGAAGGGGAATTGGTGGTGGTATATCTAAGAAAAGAGAGGTTTCCAGCAGGAACATATCACAAGCTTAAGAATAAGAAGTTTTGTCCTTGTCGTATTCTCAAAAAGATTGGACCAAATGCTTATCAAATGGAGTTAACCCCGGCCATGGCAATTAATCCAATTTTTAATATTTCTGATATTTATCCTTATCATGGGGAGCCAAATCATCTATCACAAGGTTTTGAAGGTTCTAATCAGGTGCAATCTCTGCCGACATCTTCTCTTATGGATGTTCTTGATATGAGATCAATTACTACCCACCAAGGCACATACAAGCAGTTTCTAGTTCAGTGAAAGAACAAACCAGATTTTGAAGATGCATGGATCAATGAAGAAGAATTGCGAAAACTTGATGAGGTATTATGGAAAGAGATTATAAGTCATTAAACTCGAGGACGAGTTCTTTTCGATAAGGGGAGAATGATGCAATTAATTAGAAGTGCTTATTTCTAGTGCTCTATTCAATTGTTGCTTTTTTAAAAGTGTCTAGTAACCTGCACTTATTTCATTCAATAGTTTGTAACTTGAGTTTCATTCAAGTGTCTTGTAACTTGCAATTAGCTAGGAAAATGCAAGAGTCTTTGATTAGAATTATTTTGAAAATGGTGATGTAATTCCTATTTATTTATAATGGAAAATCTGCTGAGGCAGAGTAGAGTTGAGTTTAATTTGATTATGTTTTATAATCTTGGAGTTGAGTGATTCCTCTTATATATTAAGCAATCAGTTTGGTCGCGTTGAGTGATTCCGCGATTACAACGTTAGTGATTCCGTTGCATTATATCTACAAATTTCCTAGCCATTCGTTTCTAAACTTTCCCTGCATCATTAATTTTGTTGATTGTTTTTGTATTGTATTGGGTAATTTTTATAATCTTGACTAATCCGAAAATTTGGTAATTAATTGGATTAAAACCTATTCTCCCCCCCCCCCCCCCCCCCCGATTATTTTAGACACATCTTATTTATTCTCAATTGGTATCACAGTGGGTTCCTAGACATACTTAAGTGATCCTTGTTTTTATTTGTGTGTCTTACATTCATGCTTTTCATTTTGTTGCATTCATTTATATACATTGACCCAAACACTATGAGTGATTTCAAGATAAGTAAAGAGGGAGCGTCGAGCATGAGACCACCATTGCTCAAAGGTGAAAACTACTCTTCATGGAAAGGGAAGGTGGAGTCCTATCTATCGACAATTGATGATAGGGTTTGGATGGTGATTGAGGATGGATACACACCACCCACCATGACTACCGAAGATGGAAGCATTGTGCCCAAGCCTAAGGCTCAATGGAGTGCCCAAGAGTTTGAAGCTTCAAAGTGGAACAACAAGGCAATGCATGCTTTGTTTTGTGCAATGGATAAGAACCAATATAAACTCATCCAAACCACCAAGAATGCACATGATGGAACTGATGTGGTGAAAGACTCTAAGCTCCAAGTCCTCCAAACACAATTTGAAACAATTATGATGGAGGAGAATGAATGCTTCAATGATTTTCAAGTGAAGTTGATGGACATAGTGCATCAAAGCCATCAATTAGGTGACCCATATTCTGATAGGAGAATCAAGCAAAAGATCATGAGGTCACTTCCCGATAGATTCAAATCCAAAGTAACAGCACTTGAAGAAAATAGTGACTACAAGAAAATGAAGCCAAGTGAAGTGATTAGAAGGCTCCTAGCCTATGAATCTAGAAAGGCTCCCACCTCCCAAGAAAATCAATTCAATGAAATCTGGATCTGTCATGTTATGCTTTATAATTTTATATAAGATGTCTAAGAATCATACTGAAGATGTTAGTTGATTCTTTTATTTATCTATTTGACACTACAATTAATCTCCTTGTTAAATATCAAATAATTGAATTTAAGAACATATAGTAAAATTATGCTTCAACTAAATCCAATTAAGGATATAGTAAAATAAAGTATTTTCACTTTCATGTATTTAGCGGAAGGTTTATAAGCACCTTTTTTCTCTATATTTTAGAAGTAAGATTTTTGTTGAAGAATGATATTTTGGCTATAGTCTCTTATTGTAGTATATAATAATAATAATAATAATAATAATATAGAGAACATTTAAAAATAAGAGTCAATCGATTTATGTTATATACGGTTAAAGAATTATTTATTACTAATAGTATAATTCTTTATACAAAATGACCATAGTTCTAAAGGAGATTGAAATCATCCTCTAAAATACAAGATGGAACAAGGCAAGTCTTTTGTTGTTTGTGAACAATGCAACTCATTTTCTCCATTTGAAGATAACCTTTTGTTTCCTTGGGTGTGGCACTATTGTTGATGTTTGTCTCAAATAAACATGTATTTTGTATTTTAGAGCATATTTGCAATTTCGGGTTTTAGTGGACTATATTGTAATTAGTTAAAATGTTAGTTACCAAGTTGCCAAAATAGTGAAAAACACTAAGTGTGTGCAAAAAGTGAGATCACAAGTTTCGTGGCATCCGGAGAGAAAAACCTAAAACAAAAGAGAGCTTGCATGTGAGATTGAAACATTAAAACATAACGGGAGAGAAAAGGCTTGTGGGATATAGATAATCTTTTGTATCTTGTCATTCTCATTATCTAGTGAAATCGGTGAACTCCGTGGACGTAACCAATTTTGGTGAACCACGTAAAATTGATTGCATTGTGTTGTGGTTTGTTTTCTCTTGGTTGATTGTGTTTCCTTATTGCTAGTATTACTTTCTTGTGCATGTAAGTCGATTCAAACAAGGTCTTGGAAGGAAGGTGTCTGTTGTATCTTGTGGAACCGCCTACGTGTTCAATAAAAGTACCAATGAAAACTAGTAAATGATGCGTCATGCGTAATGTGTACAGTCTTACATTTTCTTAACAGAATCTGGGAGCATTATGAACAAATTTATAGTTTGTTGATTTATTCTTCTCCGTATAGGAGGAAATTTATAAGAGAAAATACAATTAGGAAATGAGGAAGAATCAAGAAAACAATCTTCTATAACCAAGCTAAATCTCCAACAATCAGGCTAATTAATTAGTCAACTACACAATGTCAACTATACAATCTCCTACATTATTGAGAATATTCTAAAATCCCCTCTCAAGTTGATGCATAGATGTTACTCATTTCCAACTTGTTAATTGAGTCGTAAAAGTTCCTTCCATTAATAGCCCTTGTAAGAATATATGCATGCTGTTCTTTACTTGGTATAAAAGAAAGCTCAGTTTTCAACGTTTTCTTTGATTAAGAATCGATTAATCTCTACATGCTTAGTGCAATCATGTTGGACAGGATTATTAGCAATATGAACTAAAGCCTTATTATCACAATACAGCTTCATACTACTATCTTGATGAAATCCCAAGTTGCCCAATAAGTTCTTTAACCACATTAGCTCAGAAATCCCTTGTGAAATTCCTCGGAACTCTGCCTCAGCACTGGATCAGGACACAACTGTATGTTTCTTACTTCTCCAAGTAAATAGGTTACCTCTTACGAAGGTGAAATAATCGGACGTAGATCTTCGATCACTAGCATTTCCAACCCAATCAGCATACGTGTATCCCTTAATGCCTAAGTGTCCATGTCGAGAGAACATTAATCCTCAACCCAATCAGCTCCTTTGAAGTACCTTAGAATTCAAAGAACTGCATCCATATGGCTCTCAATGGGAGCATGCATAAACTGGCTTACGACACTCACTGCATAAGCAATTTCATGACGTGTCTGTGATAGGTAGATAAGTTTACCAACAAGTCTCTGATATCTTTCTTTTTTCATTAGGGTTTGATCAAGATGATATGGATACACATATAACTTGTGATTCTAATCCATAGGAGTATCTGCCGGTTTGCTAGCAAGCATCCCAGTTTCTGTAAGCAGATCAAGAACATACTTTCTTTGACTAAGGAAAATCTCATGTTTTGATCGGGCTACCTCAATTCCCAGAAAGTACCTTAGCGACCCCAGATCTTTCATCTCAAACTCCATGGCTAAGTAACTTTGAAGGTTAGTCATCTGTAAATCATCGTTTCATATAACAATCATATAGTCAATATAAACGATTAGTACAGTGATTTTATCACCCTTTCTTTTGAAGAACAATGTGTGATCAGAGTTACTATGATGATATCTGAATCTCCTTATGGATGTACTGAATTGTCCAAACTAGGCTTTAGGTGATTGTTTTAGTCCGTAAAAAGCCATTTTCAGCTTACATACTTTGCTAGTCTGAGACTCAAAACCAGGAGGAAGTTCCATATAAACTTCCTTCACTGAGTTCCATATATAGTAAAGCATTATTTACATCAAACTGCTTCAATGGACAATCCAATTTAGCTACTAATGATAGAAGTACCCTAACAGTGTTAAACTTGGCTACTGAAGCAAAAGTCTCATGGTAGTCAACCCCATAAGTCTAAGTATATCCTTTAGCAACCAAGCAACCAACCTAGTTTTGTACCTTTCAACTGAGCCATCTGCTTTATGCTTGATCGTATATACACATCGATACTCAACAACCTTCTCACCTACAGTTCAAATCGTTGTGACATTTGCTTCAGGGCTATTTTGCCGAGTTCCTTAGAGAGAGTTGTCTCGCACCCCTAGGTATTCTCTACCTACCCACATGTTTCGGTTTCGGGTACCCTTTTGTTGAAAGTCATTCAAGCTTTTCATGGGAGTATAGCATGGGTTACTTCAGCATTGTAGCGCCTGGTACTCGAACATTGGCTCGGGGCATTTTCTCTACCCCTTCTTACCTTGAAAAAGCAAAGGCACCTTGCGTCCTTAAACAGATAGACATCTCGGCTAACCTAGCATCCTCCGCCCCTCGGGACCAACATAGGGCAATACAGGAATATTCACCTGTTGTCCATCTACTACGCCTTTCGGCCTGATCTTAGGCCCTGACTCACCCTCTGTGGAAGAACCTTCCTGAGGAACCCTTGGGTTTTCGAGGCATTAGATTCTCACCAATGTTTGCATTACTCAAACCGACATTCTCGATTCCATTTCGTCAACCGCCGCTGGTGCAGGTGCTTCCGTCTAAGGCGAAACGCTCTCCTACCAATGCATTTTTACATCCCACAACTTCGACAGATTGCTTAGCCCCGTTCATCTTCGGTACAAAAGAGCTCGATCTGTGAGCTATTACCGGACGCGTTCGCACAAAGACATTGAACTCACGGTCCGTGAGATAGCATATATACTACACATGCTTGTAAGCTATTACACAAGTGATTGTATATATACTTGACTAAGTATTTGTGTTTCCACCAATGTAGGACTCATTGTTTTCAAATTCAACGGGTGCACTTTGAATATCAATTTCTCATACACCTATTCACCATTTTTTCAACAATCCCCCACATTAATGAAATTGACCTAGAAGACAAGAATAACCTAACATGAATAACCTATTGGTAAGTTCGACGATTGAAACCTGTATATGATAGGTAGGCGTTAACCCTTTAACCTTCCCTTGTGAAAATATTTTTAATTTACCAGTTGATTAGTTGATAGGATGTCCTTGAACTGTTCTACCGTTTGTGTAAATGACAACATACCTCACACAGGAATCTTTCCTAACCTAATTTGGTTCTCATTGTTATGTTCATTTTGGCCATGAACATTGCCAGGTTCTGTGAGTGTTGCTAAAGTATATAGCCATTCACTATTCTCTTTTAGAAGGGACCCCACTTCTCACTCACATAGGTGATTTCTTAATTAATAGTAATCCATATTGCTCTACTCAAATTTCTGACACAGGGATTTCCTACGTATAAGAATCATTAAAAGCACAGCTTAACCTTTTTCCTACAGGTATCACTGTGTCATAGAAATGGGCATGAGGATAACCCCCACAATGATCCAACTGAGTCTTACAACTTCGTTTCCCTTTGAACCTAAATCTTGAGATCTCCAGTCAATTAGGTTGGGTTTCCATTGTAATGACTTACTATTTCATAGGCTTTAGTTACATATCCCTCAATGATATCTCAACTAACTATCTATTTAACTCTTTGGTTAGCGGATCCGCAATGTTATCCTTTGACTTTACATAGTCAATAGAGATAACCCCAGTTAAGAGTAGTTGTCTAATGGTACTCTATCAACGACATATATTTCTTACCATTATAAATATAGCTCTATGCCCTTACTATTTTAGAATGACTATCACAATGAATGCAAATTGCTGACATAGGGCTTGGCCACCTCAAAATATCCTCTAAGAATTGGTGTAGCTATTTAGCATCTTTACCACATTTATCTAGAGCAATAAACTCAAATTCCATTGTGAATCATGCTATACATGTCTGTTTGGAGGATTTTCAGGATACTATTGTAACTTCTAGTGTGAACATATACCCATTAGTAAACTTTGAATTTTTCATATCATATATCCAGTTTGCATCACTAGAACAGCAAGATATCTGGTATAATGCAGCCCATAATTACGAGTGAATTATAAGTACCTCAATAGTTTTACTATTTCTTTCCAATGATCGGTCCTTGGATTACTCATGTATATACTTAATTTGCTAACTATTTTAGCTATGTCTGGTCTTATACATCTCATTAAGTACATCAGAATTCCTATTACTCTCGAATATTCCAATTGAGAGACACTCTCACTTTTATTCTTGGATATGTGTATATCTATATCTATATCTACTGGTTTTCTGAACACCCCAAAATCATTCTTGTTGAATTTCTCAAGAATTGCATTAGCATAGTGTTACATCAATAGGAAATCAACTAGATTAATTTGAAAATTAATTCTCATTAAAATTGGCAACTTTAAAGTCAAATCGGTTTTGTTTTGAATTCAAAATTTAATATTTCTATTAATCTAGAATTAATATAAATAAACCACCATTAAATTGATAATTACAATTTTGAAGTTCAAAAGATTTGATTTTGACAATAATCATCATTTTAGACTTACACATCTAGCTCGTCACCACTGTTGGCGTTAGGAGCCTCATCTGTTAAAAATCTCTCAAGATTCAATGTGGTCAAGTAAAGCAACATCTTTTGTTGCCACCTCTTGAAAATCAGACCACTAAATTTCTGTGGTTTCTCCATATGATTCATATGAACCAAACCATACCCACAAATGGATTCACCGTAGAGCTATTCACTTGACCTACAAAAGGGTTCAACATCGAGTCAGTCAACTGAACCACAATCAGGTCTCTTGAGCCAAATCATAGTCAACAGAACCAAAGTCTCTTGAGCCATGCTCGGGTTTACAATTGATTCATTAGTCATCTTACATATAATAAACTAAATATTTTAGAACCACAAATCTATATATAATAATATGTCAAACAATGATATATCAAAATCAATATGTTAATAACAATATCAACCAACGGTATAATACAACCATATATATATATATAGCAATCTCAAATAATGATATAACAGAATCAGTTTGTTAATATATATCAATCACTGATATATCAAATATAGTATATCAAACACTATTCTAGCACTTTGAATATTATATATATATATATATATATATAAGCAAGTGCTATCGTTTATGTAAGAATAAATATATCCATACAATCTGTTTCCAAAGTAAGCCAAATTAAATATACATTATGTCTCAACCACTGATATCAAACAATGATATAGTATTGATATGAAACAATACATGGTTTAGTTCAGCAAAATTCGTACTTTTAATTTCACAATTATCAGTACCATAAAAATACTGATATATCACAATTATCAGTACATTGATTCTCGATTTAAATCAAATATTGGTATATCAACCGGTATATTTACCAATAACACAACAATATATTCAACATATAATCTATTTACCAGATTAAACGAGATATATAAATCACGTACACTTCTATATTAGTGTAACAAGCGGTGTATGTATACTGAAACACAGTATCAACACTGATATAATATATCAACAACAGTTATATAAAATATTTCACACACTAATATAAAACAATAAAACCAATGTGTATATAGATAGATGACAGCGGTTCGGTTCTGGTTCCAAACCGCCAGTTCTAGTTCCAAGGGGACTTGAAACTGAAACCGGAACCAGAACGAATAGTAGGTGGTTCCAGTTTCTGTTCCACGGTTTCGGTCCGGTTTTCCAGTTCCGGTGGTTTCAGTTCCAATTTTTTTATATTATATACTACCTAAAAAAAACTAGACATGTAATGATGTAAAATTGTAAATGAAGTTGATTGGGTAAGCCGTAATTAAAATAAAATAAATATATAAAAATAAATAAATAATAAATTGAAATAAAACTAAAAAATTTAAATTGGTCTTTCACTTAATCTATACCACAAGTAAGTTGTCTACGTATTCTCTTGGGTTTAGAGGAATTAAAGGCCACGTATTTCATTTACCTTTTATTGCCGGTTCGGTGAAGTGAGTTGGGAGTTGGGACTGTAACTAATCGTTGCCTTCCGTTCCAATGGTATTGCATTGTCGAAGAAATTGTAGAGTGCTTCTTGATCGATTTCTTGTTGTATGTTTTGTGCATTGGTCCAATCATCAACATAAACTTCGACTTGAATTGATTCCAGACTCAAAAGCAAACATCTTTTGTACAAAATATTTTCATCGGCGTTAAACTTTTGTTTCACAGCCTTTGTAGAAACTAATGTTGCGAGAATTTGTTTGGCTATAATAGCCAAGATTAGGAAAGGCTTTTTATGATCCCCCCATCAATGTAGGATATCAAAATGTTCCACATCACCATCTCCAATAACTCAAAACTGGTATTGTGATAAGTTTCAATCTCATAATATGAGTTCAAGTTTGATGAAGAAGAAGCTCGTAATGTTTTTATCTTTTGGTATAATTGTTGAGACCGTAACCCCAAAAATCTGGAGGATTAAGTATGGGATATAGTTTGAGTTTGTGGAACATCAATGTTCAGTGATGGACTATAAACTCTACGATATTCATCATATAACACATAAAATAATGTCCTAATCGTAGAACAATAAGTATGAATATCTACATCTATTTCTAAACAACCATAAAAAAGAGTTAAATAATCAGACAAATTTTCTAATTTACAACGTGGATCAAAACTCAATACAAGCAAATAAATAGTTAGAAACTCCCTATAATAGTCTAACCATTTTATTTTATTTTTACATAGCTTCAATGCATGCCTGAAATTGTATATCGGATGAACAATCAGAAAATGTACCAACAATATTACAACTCTCAATAAATAATTGAGTAGTAGGACAATAAATACCCGAAAATTGTTAGTAGAATTATCAAAAACTTTTAATAAATTACAAATTTTTGTACAAATATCCCAATGGTGTGGATAAAGATTGATGTGACTAGCATTATATTGCATAAAAAGAAACTAATAAATCATTATAATCATAACATTCAGAAAGCAATTTATAAGTAGAATTTCAATGTGTAACATCACGAGAAAATCTAATGAGACATCTATCTGCATGTTTACAAAATCTTACCCATGCTTTCATCGTAAAAGGATGTTTCCAGAAATAAAAGAGAACATCTTTAATAGGTTTAATAAAAGGTTGAAGAATTTGTAAACCATTTTGAACGCATAAATTTAAAACATGGCAAGCACATCTTTGATGAAAAAATTTACTACTAAAATAATGTTTGAATAAATCAATTAAAGCAAGAATAGCTACCGTATTGTTGGAAGCATTATCAAAACCAATTGCAAAAATTTTTCTTTCAATTGTATACTCTTCAAAAATAATTTTCATATGTTTATAAATATTATCAGCAGTATGTGCATCATCAAAAACTCTAAATACAAGAATTCTTTTTGCATTATCCATGCTTTGTCCATATAATAACAAGTGACACTCAAGTATAAATGCATTCACCAATGGTCAGTTCATATGTCGGCACATACGGAAACACGATTGTTATAATTCTATAAAAAAAAATTCAAAATATTTTTTCTCTTTTATAAATATCATAAAGTGTACGTGTGAGAGTGGTTCTAGGAACACAACATGCAATAGTATTTAATGCTTTGTGACAATAATTAATAAAACCAACATTTTCACCAAAACTAAAAGGTAAATATTTTACAGCAACCATTCTAGCTATTCTTTTCTATTAGTTTGATCACTATATTTAAATAATTGAGTGTTAGGGGTAACGAACCAGAAAATTTGAGTTTGTGTACTCGACCTGGCCTATTCGGCAGGATGTCGGGTCATTATATGCTTCTGATATGTGCCGTATCCTCCAGATAAATCTCCACTTAAATTCTTTGTGGCAATAATTGCAAACGATTGCCGTCCTTCCATCCTCTTTCGTAATTTTCCTCATATGGTATAAGAAGAGATCATATTTGGGCTGCTTCTCTAAGTTCTCTTCAGTAGGTGGTACTACAAAATCTGAATCTGGAGGGGGATCGGGAATATTTTATGATTGGCTTGTGATATTGGGGCTAGCATCAGGTTTAGAAATTAGTAAAGGGGAATTAGGATAGTTCAGGGATTCAAGATAGGCTTATCATTGTAGGTACTCATGGTAAGCGGTGTCGTCATAACCAACATTATCCGGCTGGATCGGCACCGGCGCCGACATACGACCCTTACTAGTCCTAGAAATGGAACACCTTGGGGCGTCTCTAGCTCTACTTCCACTTGTCGTTTAAAAACTTGAACTGTAAAAAAAATCTTGAAAAAAAAATGTGAATAAATGGGTGGAAATAAATTTGAAAATTTTCTTGGAAATAAATTTGAAACAAATGTTGAAAATGGTTTTGAATTGATTAAAAATAAATAAAATTGCAATAAAATAAATATAAACAATTGAATAATTGAGGTTGAGAGAGAATTGAAGAGAATAAAAGAGAATTGAGACAGAATTGGTGTGAGGAGAAATGAATTTTGTGTGTGGAGAGAGAATTGGTGTGAGGAGAAATGAATTTGGTATGTGTGTGTGAAATGAATTTTGTGTGTGTGGAGAGCGAATTGGTGTGAGGAGAAATGAATTTGGTGAGAATTGAAGAGAATAAAAGAGAATTGAGAGAGATTTGGTGTGAGGAGAAATGGATTTGGTGTGTGAATTGGTGTGAGGAGAAATAAATTTGGGGTGTGTGTGTGTGTGTGTGTGTGTGTGTGTGTGTGTGTGTGTGTGTGTGTGTGTGTGTGTGTGTGTGTGTGTGGAGAGGGAGAACTGGTGTGAGGAGAAATGAATTTGGTGTGTGTGTAGAAAAAAATGAGAGTGTGTGTGTGGAGGGAGAACTGTGTGTGTGTGTGTGTGTGTGTGTGTGTGTGTGTGTGTGTGTGTGTGTGTGTGTGTGTGTGTGTGTGTGTGTGTGTGTGTGTGTGTGTGTGTGTGTGTGTGTGGAGAGGGAGAACTGGTGTGAGGAGAAATGAATTTGGTGTGTGTGTAGAAAAAAATGAGAGTGTGTGTGTGGAGGGAGAACTGGTGTGGAGAGGGAGAACTGGTGTGAGGAGAAATGAATTTGGTGTGTGTGTAGAAAAAAATGAGACAAGAGAAAGAACAAAAAAACAAAAAAAAAAATTTATAAAAAAAATTGGCCACAAAAATTATAAAAAAAATTTTTTTAAAAAAAATGGGTGGAACCGGTGGTTCTAGAACCGGAATCAAAACAAGAGAAAGGAAAAAAAAACAGTCACCAGACCATTAGAGGCCCAACGAGCAAAAACAGTTTGAAAAAAAATATATTAAGTTGGTGAAACCAGCGGTTCCAGAACCAGAACCGAACCGTAGGTTTCGGTCCGGTTTTTTAGTTTAAGGAATCAATTGCTTAAGTCTTACGGTTCAAAATCGGAACCGGAATTCTGATTTCAATTTCGATTTTTGGCATACGATTACGGTTTGGTTCAACGGTTTGAACCAAACCACGGTCATGTCTATATATATATATATTGATGTTTAAGAATACTATATATGTATATATATTATATAACAAGTATATAAATCCGTTGACTACAACACTTAGAATTAAAATTCTAAATAGTATATCAAAACTTGAAACGTATATTCTGTAGTCTAATGATACACCAAAAAAAAAAATTGAAGACCGTTCATCTTTTGTATATGGCAATCACCGGAATATTAAAAATAAAATAAATTTTGTCTTAAGTTGTTAGAACAAATTATTATAAACGAAATTCCTAATTACAAACTGACAACAAAATATGATCTAATACAATAGAACAAATAGAACATAAATTTGGTTCAAAAAACCTAGAATCAAGGTCCGTGTTTCAAACGGTGTCCTTAAGATAAATTCATCGTCAACACCATATGTGTTTGACATTATCTCCCGGGATACAACAATTCAACCAATAGAAGTGTATAGAACACAACAACTTTCAACGAACTCAAATTATAGACTGAACTTAACAACTTACCACACAAGTACACAGGAAAAAGAAATTAACGACAGAAGAAGAACAATAGAACTTGGAACAGATTCGTTCTTGAAAGGGATTGATTGCTCTAATATATCGTAAATCTCTTAGACCGAATAAACTAATGCAATATATATATATATATATATATAATCTTTCTCCTATCAGTTCGACCTAATATAAAATGCACCAGTGCCTTGAATATAAGCCATTAAATTCAAATGCTTTAACTTGATATGCATGTCCCATTCACATTATTATGCACTGATGTAACTACATCAGTACCAATGCATGTGGACCACTGATTATGGAGAAGTTTTGAAAAGTGCATACAGTTTGAGCAAAGTATATAAATCTAATGGCTCACATCCAATATAATATAAAATAGACCAGTGCCTTGAATATAAGCCATTAAATTCAAATGCTTTAACTTGATATGCATGTCCCATTCACATTATTATGCACTGATGTAACTACATCAGTACCAATGCATGTGGACCACTGATTATGGAGAAGTTTTGAAAAGTGCATACAGTTTGAGTCAAAGTATATAAATCTAATGGCTCACATCCAATGCACTGATGAAGTTATATCAGTGCGCACTGACTTGAACATTAATATATATATATATATATATATATATATATGTATATATTGAATTCAGTCAAGTAAGGGAAGCAAAAAGCATGGAAACAATAAAACCAAGAATCACGACAATTGATTCTCATAGCAATCAAAATGGTAATTAAGATGGCAATTTCTTATTCTTTTACATTCAAGATTTAAATATTTCCATTTAATTTGAACACAATATTAATTGGAAATCAATCACCATTAATTTGGTGATTACAATTTTTAATCTAAAATATTAATTCTGAATCATAGAATTATTTCCTGCTTTTTTTAAAAAAAAAAAATTTGAAAAAGTATGAAATAGCAATATTTGTTGAGTCACAAGTGCACACCCACGGTTCGAACCGTTGCGACATTTGCGTCTGTGTCCGGACGCGTTAACACACAAGATGTTGAACCCACGGTCCGTGAGAGCCTCTACGCTACACATGCTTGTAAGCTATTACACAAGTGATTGTATATATACCTGACTAAGCATTTGTGTTTCCACCAATGTGGGACTTATTGTTTTCTGATTCAATGGATGCACTTTGAACCCATTCACCATTTTTCCAACAGCACCAAGGAAGCTGAAAAAAAGGTTCCCGAAGTAACATGAATAAGGCAATGAGCTATATCATTCAATACGTCTCAAGAGTCGACGGTAATATTTTTAGGGAGAATTGTAAATAACCTGTTGACTTTTGATTAAATGTCAAATGAAACCCTCTAGTTTGAATAATCAGTAAAAAAAAAAAAAATTAAAAAAAAAATTAAAAATAAAAAATAAAAAACCCTACCGCTAGCTGAGTGGTAGTTGACCGTTAGTTGATTCTATATTTAGTAGTAGTGAACATTACTTGATTGTTACATTTAACTGTGATGTTAACCATTGACGAGTGGTAATGTAGTATTGTCATTTACCTATTTTAATTTATTAAAAAAATAAAGAAAAATCAGAGATCTTCTCCAAATGAGGAAGAGAGTAAAAAAATTTCCAATCTACAGAATCAAGATGTCCTTGTAATGGAGTAGATCAACAAATTTCCTAATTATTTTAGAGGAGATCCGCAAACGGAGGAGATCGAACTCATCTCCTCCAAATATTGAAAAGAATGGTTTGATCTCTTCCATTTAGAGGAGATATGAGATCGCCATGGAGGGAGTGGGAGATGGAGAACATGTCAGAGACGCGCGAGGTGTTGGTGGGTGGAATAGTTTTCCAATAGATATTTGGGTTTTATTTTTGAAATTTTATTATAATTATTTGAGTTTATTTGGATCTATATTTAGGAAGATTGAATGAGTTCCATCTTTTTTGAGTTTTGTTTTTTTGCTGGTGCTAAATTGGGGGAGAATGAACGAAGCTGTTCTTTTTCAGTTTTTTTGTTTTGAGTTGTGCTATTAACACACCCCATTCTGGTCTATTTATGACCTACTTTTTTAAGTTTTTAGTATTATCTTTTTTCTTTTATCAAAATTACTAAAAAAGACATACAATTTAAGAAAAAAAAAATTATATAAAGTAAATCTAATAAAACCTCACATTTCTTTTCAAAAAAAAACCAATGTTCTTTTAATCTTTTTCTTGATTTTTTTTTTTTTAATAACTCTTAAACCCTAAAAATACTTGTTCTGATCTTATTTAAACAATAAATCAAACACTTTGGGTGCATTAGACAAATGACATATTGATTATTATTTAATCTCACTACTCTTTTAAAATATGAAAGTGAAATGATGATAACCAAAACAAATACTTGTTTTCTGCTTCTTGTTTTACATTGTTTATGGGTTGTTTCATTTTTTTCTCTTTGTGTGTTTTGTCTTGGGTTACTCTATTCTTTGCTCTTTGCTTAGGGCTATTTGTTTGTTCTTTGTCTTGTGACTTCCTGGTTTATTCTATAAAGCTTGATGTTCAAAAAAAAAAACAACTAAAAAAGAAATAGGAAGAAAAACAAAATAAATTCATTCATGGAAGTGAGAGAAAGATGAGACCAGAGATAAAGAGATCTGAGATAGATAGAGATATTAGAGATGAGGTTTATTAAGTTTGAAAAATAAGTAAAATGGTAGTTTTGAAAATAAATAAAATTAATTAATTAAAACATTTAAATTTATTTAATTAAATCAAAATTTAAACAAATGGGGTATAAATAGATCAATAGGGGGTGTGCCAATAGCACCACTCTTTTGTTTTGTTGGAAATCTGAAACTGGATTTGGAGAGATTTAATGAATTTATTCCTTTTTGAGTAGTGTTGTTGACACACCCACTACGGAACTATTTATATCCCACCTTTTAAATTATTTAGTATTCTCTTTTTTTCCTTTATCAAATTACTTAAAGAGACATACAATTTTAATTAAAAAAATATTGTACAAAGAAAAACTAATAAAACCCCACTTTCAGTATTTCAAAACCCTAATGACAAAAACTTTAATGATATAGATTATTTCAAATCACTAAATGTTTACTATTTTTTGTTTATGTTTTCTTTCAGATCTCTTACGTTTCCTATGTTTAGTATTTATTGATTTAACATTTATAACTATTTTTGTTTATATTTTCTTTCAGATCTCGATCTCATGTTTCCATGTTTCGTATTTATTGATTTTATTGTTTCATATGTTTGTTTTATTTTTCTTCTCAAATTCCAGATCCATGTTTATTATTTTTTTTCTTTCAGTTTATTTTCTTTCAGATCTTCCAGGTATACTATAATTTGTATCAATTTTTTTATAGATTTTATTCCAAATCTTCCAAAGTTAGTTTAATGTTATTTAAAAAAAATAAAAAAATAAAAACAACAACAGAATCGCACCAAGAAAATCTAATCTCGACAAAACGAAACCACACCAAAACTCTAACTCAGTCACTAAAAAATAATCATCAGACGATTAATATCACACTCACAATCTACCAAATCCAATTGACTACAGAAAAAAATCGCATCTGATAAAGATGGTTTTACCATAAACAAGAAGAAAAAACAAGTCCTATGAATGGATGTGAGAAAACTATATATAAAGATTAGAGATGAAGTGTATTTTTATTTTTATTTTTTTGAATAAGATATGGGATGTATTGAGTTTGAAAAATAAATAAAAGGGTAGTCCTGGAAATAAATTAAAAAAATTAATAAAACCATTTAATTTTATATAATTAAATCAAAATTTTAAAAAGAGAGGCGTGGGTGAGAAAAGATAGGCCCGTCTCAACAATATGACAATGACGACGCTCGGAAACACCATTGTGTTCCGGTGTGTGGGATGGTGTGGTGAAGTGAGAAATATCATGACTTGCAAGGGTTTGCCTTAAAGCAATGGGATAATTGAATAATTTTCCACTAAGGTTTTGAAACGAATAAAAATTGCATGCACATCATATTTGTGTTTTAAAGGATACATCCACGTGTATTTTGTAAAGTGGTCAACAAAAAACATATAATATTTGAAACCATCTTAAGATAAAATTAGAGAACTCCAAACATTAGAGTAAATAACCTCAAGAGGTTTGAAACTAAGAACATTCGAAATTGAAAATGATAGTTTATGTGTTTTATTGCAAAGACATGCACTACATGGATTGCTAGAACTAATGGATGAAGTGACTAACAATGCTTGGGAACCAACTAGACTCGAAATTATTTTTTACGATGGGTGACCTAGACGATAATGCCGGTCAAGGAGAGAGGCCTTAACACTGGAGAAAGAGATGATAGGAGGTATGTCAAGCTTAGCATGAGACGGCCACTCGTAGACATCATTCCTAGTCCATCCTCGCATGAGCTACACCCCCGTACGAAGATCCTTCACAATAAAAGAAAAGGGCAAAAATTCAATGGTAACTTGGTTAGACACAAAATTTGGAGACCGAAATCAGATTTTTCCTCATATTGGGCACACACAAAATGTTAGATAATAAAAAAGATGAATTTTTGGTAGGGAGATGAAGAGAGCCCGAGTATGAAATAGGTAAACCTGAGCTGTCACCAATCATTATATCGTTGAAGCCATCATAGGAGGAGTGCATTGACAAGTTGTTCAGGTCGGCAGTGACATGATGTAAGGCACCAGAGTTAAGAAGTCATTCCGGTGTGGTGGTGGAATTCAGTGCAGCATAATTCGCGCGGGGTTGCCATTGCGCACATGGCTGGTTTGTTTGAGAACGATTGTTGACAGGGGATACGCTAAACGTGGTGCACCGTTTGGCCGTGTGTCCCTGTTCACTGCACAGTTGGCAAAAACCATGGTAAGGTCTAAGGACTGACCTGGTCACCAGATTTGGGGAGGACGAGTTCCCAAAGTTTTGAAAATTGGAGGTAGGTGCAACCAGCCTATTGGATTGAGATGTGTGAGAGCGATTGTTGCTTTGATTCTGGTAGTGATTGGGTTGGTGACCTCCAGAAGCTGGTTTGGCAACAAAGTTTGCTGTGATAGGTAACCTGAGACTTTTCACGGTTTCTTATTTCAAAAGAGCTTTAGAGTTGAGAAGTTTCTCATGCAATTCTTCAAAGGAGATTACAGTGTCACGAGCATGGACAGCGGATGATATGTCTTTAAACTCATCACCTAAAACATTTAAAAATTTTACTATCAGATCTTCAAGATTTTCCGGAGCGTCAAGCATGGCCAATTCATCGGCGACACTTTTCGCGTGTTGCATACATTCAGTGATAGATTGTGTACATTTGGTGATGTTGGTGAGCATGCCTTTACGGTGCATGATGTGTCCTCCGGAAGGCTTGGCATAGATCTTGGCTAAGGCAATCCATGCATCACGAGCGGTTCGAGTGGAAGCGATAAATGGTATGATATATAGGGCTATGGATCCAAGGATTGCATTCAGAAGCAACTATTCTTGCCAGATCCAGATGTGATAGGTCGGATTTGGTGTGGTTGCACCATCGGTTGTTGTAGTGGCTAAAGAACATGGAGATATGCCATCAATAAATTTCATGAGATCAAAACCGATGAGAAAAGTATGAAATTGAAGTTTCCAAGAGCGGTAGCTTATTGCAGTGAGTTTTAAGGGAGCTTGGGCACCAATATTGATGGTGATAATCGTATTTGGGGAGGAGGTCACGTCATGAGAGGAAGAAGGAGAAGAAGAAGAGATGACTATCACGAAGGTTGAGGAAGGAGAAGAGATGGTGGCATTGTTGGATCGTTGACTCGTTTGAGTTATTGAAGCTCTTAATAAATGTATATTTTCTGTATTATTATTCACAAATAACAATGGGATACATATATATATATATATATATATATAAGAAGCTTGAAGAAGCTTAGTTTAAGTAAACTTATAAATCCTAAAGAGAAAAGAACTAATCTAGATAAATACAAGGAATTAGACTAAGAGATAATTACAAAGGTAATACACGTCTAGTTAACTTAGGTATCATTTACATGGGGCATAAATAGTTCAATAGTGGGGTGTCAATAACACTATTCTTCCTTTTTATATGTATATTCTTTTTTCGGATCTGGATTTGGTATGTTCATTTTCTTTTGAATTTGAATAAACTACTTGATTTTAATTTCGTTACTTTTCCATGCTGAAGAATAACCGAAGCGAAAGGGAGGAAAGAACGGGAAGACTGAAGAGAACCGCATTGATGGGACCAAGCGTCTCTGCCACATCCATGGAAAGATGCACAAGAAGGTTTGGATTGCATCCGGTGATATAGTACTAGACCTGGCACATTTTCGGTTCGATTTCGGTTCTGGTTCCGATTCCTATGGAACCGGCGGTTATGAACCTTGTTTTTTATTTTTTCTTTGTTAATAAAAAAAAAAATCAGACTTGTAAGTTGTAATTGTAAATAAAATGAAATATATAAATGAAAAATTACAAAATAAAATTAATTGGGTTGAGTCACCCGAAAATAAAATAAAATAAACAAATTACAAATTACAAAATTAAAATAAATAAAACTAAACAAAATGACAAATTACAAATTTCATTTCATTGGGTATTTGGGAATTGGGTCACCCGAAATTAAAAAATAACATAAAATAAATAAATGACAAATTACAAAATTAAATTAAAAAAAACTATAAAAAAAAAAATGTAAAGTTGTTAGCCTTGCTCTTAATTTTTACCATAATTAAGTTGTCTACGTATCCTCTTGGAGGGTTTAGAGGAATCAAAAGCCACGTAGTTCTCTTACCTTTTATTGCAGGTTTGATGATGACGTGAACTGATTGTTGTCGTGATAACGTGATCCGCATCTGCAGATCTGCTATTCCGGCTCCGTTGCTCCAGTTTCAGGTCCATCATCTTTGAAGAAATCGTATGTTACCTCTTGCTCAATTTCTTGTTATCTATACTGCGTCTTCATCTAGTCATCTACACAAACCTGTATCTGTAGTACTTTCGGATTTAAGCACAAACGTTTTTCATCAAGGATATTCCCCCGGCACTGAACTCTTGTTCCACCGCCACTGTAGAAACTGGTGTTGAAAAAATATTTTTGGCTATCATAGCCATGATTGGATAGTACCTTATGTACTCTTTCCAATACTGTAAGATATCAAAAAAAAATTCTCTGTCATATCTTCTATAAACTCAAAAGAAGTATTTAGATAAGATTCAAGCTCAGAATACTTGTCGAAGACTGAGGAAGAAAAACATCTAGGTTTTTTGGTTTTTTTTTATAACAGACTATACCTTAAATTCATAAATTCAGAGGATGATGGGGGCTGAGATGCAGTTTGTGTTCATGTAACATCTAAGTTCAATGCAGATCTATAAACTGTAACATATTCATCATATAAATCATACAATAATTTCTTAACTCTATCACAACACACATCAACATCATATTCAATTTTTAAACCTTGGTGGCCATAATAACCATTTAGATAATAAGACAGATATTCTAATTTACAACATAGATCAAAAACCATAGCAATCAAATAAATATTTGGAAAGTCCTTATAATAATCTAACCATTTTATCTTCATAGCATTAACTGCGACCGCTATTTCTATGTCAGATTCACAATGAGCAAATGCACCAGCAATATTAAGACTCTCAATACTAAATAAATGAGTTGTAGGATAATAAATACCAAATAATTTGTTAGTAGCATTATAAAAGACTTTTAACAAATTGAAAATATTATAACAAGCATCCCAATGAGTTTGATAAAAATCAATGTGACTAACATGAAATTGAACAAAAGAAACTAATAAATCCCTATAATCATAACTTTGAGCGATCAATTTATAAGTATAATTCCAACATGTTGGAAAATCACGAAAAAATCTAACCACACGTCTACTATTTTGTTTACAAAATGTTGACCATGCTTTCATTGTAGAAGAATGTTTCCATAAAAAAAATTAGGGATTTTTTAATAGGTATAATCATTAGGCTTTTTAAAAAACATTACAAGATAAGGTTTACATAAATCAATTAAAAATGGAATAGCAGCAATATTGCTAGAAGTATTATCAAAACCAATTGCAAAAATTTTGTTTTCAATTTTATACTCTAAAAAAAAAAAATTCTAAGCTGTTTAAAAATATTCTGAGCAGTATTTGCTTCATCAAAAACTTTAAATACAATAATTCTTTTATGGATATTCCATTCATCATCCATAAAATGGCAAGTGACACCCAAGTATGAATGTGATCGCTAATGGTCACTCCATATGTCGGCACATATGGAAACACGACCGTTAGATTTTTCAAAATATTTTTCTAACTTTCTTTTTTCTTTTTCATAAATCATTTCAAGTGTCGTTGTGAGCGTGGCTCTATGAACACAGCATGCAGCATGGTTTAATGCTCGTCAACAATAATTAATAAAACCAACCATTTCACCAAAACTAAATGATAAGTATTCTACTGCTACCATTATAGCTAATTCTTTTCTATTTTGTTCATCAGTATAACGAAATAATTGTTGGTTAGGAGTAATGCACCTGGGAATTTGTGATTGTGACCTCGATCTGGTCTCTGCTTCTGGATGTTTGGTTGAAATATACTTCTGACAAGTGTCATATCCTCTTGATTTGTTCCACTTATATACTTTTTGCAATAATTGCAAGCTGCTACATAGCTTCCATCATCTTACCTAATTTTCTTCATATGTTTGACGAAGAGATTAGATTTGCTCTACTTCTATATCAAATCTTCCTACTCTTCTAGTTCTGGTGGATCAAATTCAAAATCCGAAGGTTTTTCAATATCAGGCATATTTTCTGACTGGCTTGTCAAATTTGGGGGGGAGGAGTGTCATTGGGATCGGGTTCTGAAATTGTTAGAGGGGGAGTAGGACAGTCTAGGCCTAGGTCTTCAGTATAGGCCCGGCATTTCATATACTCGTGATAGGTGGTGTCATTATGACCGAGATTATCAATCATAGGACCCTTACCTTTCATCGAAATGGAACGCTTAGGACCATCACGTCACGGCCGTGACCCCTTCCATTTCCACCACTTGCCATTTAAAAATCAATTTGGGTGAGAATTGGAAACTTAGTAGAATAATAGTAGATATTAATTGCAAATAAAATAAATTACAAATAAATGAAATGGGAAACTTAGTAATTGACTAATTGCATATTAAATAAATTGCAAATAAAATAGTTGCAAAATGAAATAAATATTAAAAACCTTGGAAAGTTGGAGAGTTAGAGAGTGTTGGAGAGTGTTGGAGAGTTGGAGAATTGAGAGAGAAATTAGAATTAGAGAGAATTGAGAGGAAAAGATAAGGGGAAAAAAAAGGTAGTCATTAGAGGCCTCAACAGCCCACTGACGCCAGCCTAAAAAAAAAAAACCTGGAACTACCAGTTTTAATCGAAACCGGAACCGAAACTGGTCTTCCCAGATTTCATTTTTGGTTCTGATTTTTTCAGTTTTGGTTTCACGGTTCGAACCAGAATCGTGACAAATCTATATAATACTTGTTGGGTTGTGTGACTATCAATATATCTGTATATGCGTAATGACTTCTTTTGAAAAAAAAAAAAAATTCTTTTTTAACTTTAGGTTTATATTGAATCTCCTTTTAGATTTTTGGAAGATTGAACCAAAACTGGATCTCAATAATCCGGTGATTTTTCTCTCTTTTTTTTGGAAAAAATATATTAATTTTCAAAATTTTATATTAAAATGATTAATAAAGGGTATTTGGGTACTTTCCCATTGAATGTAAATACTAACGTTAAATAGAACGGTCAAGTTGGGCAATTGATACTTAACTAACGGTAGAGGGTTTTTTACTGATTGTTCTAACCAAAGGGTTTCATTTGGTATTTGATCAAAAGTCAGGGTATTATTTTCAATTCTCCCATTTTTTAATAGAGTAGTGTAACGGCATGATTTGGCAGTTAGAGAGGAGGTTGATGTCTGTATTAAACTACTACTATTTTTTGATACGGAAAATAATTCCTTATGTTTCAATTATACTTCTTTATTCAATTTTGGACGACTACCAAATAAGGTCATGACTTTTTAGGAAACTATAAGCAATTTGCGACATATATATATATATATATATATAATTTTATCAATATGTTAGATGTAGATCATTAGATTTATATACTTTGATTCAAAATGTATATACTTGTCAAAACTTCTCCATAATCGGTGGTTTATATGCATTGATGCTGAATTACATCAATATGCAATGATGTGAACGAAACAATATATATATATAAGTGAACAAAATGATCCTCATATTTTTCTCAAATATCAAATTGGTCCCTAACTATTCAAAAATACCAAATTGGTCATTATTAACTGTTAATTTAAATATTTGACTTTGACCGAAGTTGTAAACTTACTTTGATACCTCTATTTAAAATTGATAAATTAATTAATAAAATTAATATATATATATATCAAGTTAAAAATTTAGAAGGAAAAAAAAAAAGGTAAGAGCAAGTTTTCCAATGGACGGAGTATCGAGTATCACTCTTCAGACTGTAGGCTTGTCACAATACTTGATTGTTGTAAGGGCATCCCAGATCGAACTTGAAATGCCACAATAAAAAGCTAGGTTAGCAATTTAGACATTCTGGTACTATTATGAAATAGAAGTCTGGGTTCAGTTTCACCAGATCAACTCATGTCTTGTACATGCAACATTTTGTTGAAAGTGAAGTTAATGATCAACATCAACTATAACATTTTACCAAGAACCTCTTCAACTTATATTGAACAATTCCACAAGGTATAAGATCAAGAGACTTGTACAAAACATTGTTACTTTTAGTAAAAAAGACTTCAGTTCAATCTGATCAGGTTAAACAAATAAGAATCAAACTACCAACAAAAATTGGTAATCAAAGCCTGAAACAAGAGAACAATAATGCACAAAGAACCCACTCATGAACAAAGAACTACAGATTACATATGATATGGTACAAAAATATTATTTTCAACAACGAACCATGCTATACAATAAAATTACGAATAAAGAGAGATGGTTCTGCTTTGTACCTCAACTTTCAGACTGTAGAAACCAAAGCAACACTTCCCTTACCATCAAACCAAGGTTAAAAATAAATGTCTCCATTTTGCTTGCTCAACCGTATCCCACCACATCCACTACCCTGAATACCAAAGAGAAATTGCGGACAAATACCTTCACCTATCAATACTCAATAGTATCTTTAGATCGAAAACTCCTTCAAGAGGCGTTCCAGTGTCAGTATTTTTCCATATGCACATGAAAGTGGTAAAGATTATAAATGTAGAGAAGAATATAAGAAAACATTCAGTTACGCTCAGTGCAATAAGCTACTGTCATAAGAGCTCCTGGTCATAAAATGCAAGAAGCTGCTTCACATGATTATGCCAGGCAGCAACATTTTGCCCATCAACTGTAACCCAGTCAACCACTGTAGATGCTGGTTGCTCCCACCACTCATCAAGCTGCAGTACATATACAATTTAAAGGTTTATACAGAAAATAATAAAGCAAAAAAGGAAGAAGAAACAATATAGTATAAGTGTATAACATTAGCAACAAGAAGTAAATTGCAAAAACTTAGATCTATTTTAAATTTAATGTTTGTTACTCACCAAACCCCTAACATATTTGCAGTCTTCCGAGCACTTCTGAGCATTCAAAACTGCAGTCTTAAGTTCAGGCAACCATTTGTCCATGACAGTTTTCTCTTGCTCATCAGCCAATTTCAAACAATAATTAGTTGTCCTGCAAGGTGTTACAAAATCTTAAACATACAAAGAAATTGAAACTAAACAAAATGAGAAAATAAAACGAAAATCCTCAAGTGTACCCACATTTTTCTGAAAATAAAAACTTCAACTCCTTACGCAATGAGTTCACTACAAGACAAAACAACTTTCCTAACCACCATTGATTGCAATTCGGCAGAGATTTATACCCAGATACAAAATAAAAAACAAAAAAAATAAAAAAGACATCCACACCAAGATTTTGATCAAAGTTTGAAGGGTCTAGATCGAAGCTTTGAACGTCTTGATAGAGTTGTGAATTGTGATATGTTCAAACCCTTCGAACCGTCCAAATCTTCAATCAAGACCTTCAAAGCTTTGATCAAGACTTCCCACATCAGGGTTCCTACACCTGAACATGACTGTAGGAATAGAGAGAGAGAGAGAGAGAGAGAGAGATTGCAACAGGTCACAGATTTAATAATGCATGTGAAACTGTGAATATAGTCAGATATGGTTAAGTTACTGTCCAGAAAATAGCAAAAAACAACCTCTGGTGAGCTGAAAGGCGAGTAACAAAAGAAAGAACAGCAATCAAAACTTGAACCTAACGGTGACCCAGACCCCCAAAAAAACAGATTAGCCATAGTCCTCACGTATAATTATGTAACCTGAAGTGGGATTGGGAAACAGCACTACACAAGTTATGACTATTTAATGAAGACAATCAAGCAACTAGACATTAAAATAAACAAATAATTTTTGGTGAGTCTTTTAATAATCACATGACCCTAACTCCAGGACACACAACATGGGCAATCTTCAGAATTACCTTTCATATTCTTGTTGAGCACCATAAGCATGATTTAACAATGCATGACCACTTTCATTAAGATCCCGCCGTATATATACCAAATTGATAGCCTTTGCCAAGTCCTCCAACACACTAGCCTCAGAACCACGAAGCTTCAAACAGAATTCAAGGGACTCTAACACTGACGCTAAGCCAGCATCTGAACCCTCCAAACCTATGTATAAAGGACAAGAAAATCAATTGACAAAGAATACAATCAAAAGAAACAAAACCAGCACACACTCATCTAGCACATAACATTTTTATACAAATCTATGTGACAGTTTTATATTCCTTCACAAGATATTATTTCATCGCCGCAAAGTTACAGTCAATCAGAATTTTAAAGCCACTTTCTGCAGAGTGAAATCTACAACTAGAAGAGGCGCAGTGACCAATGATTAAGAGTAATATATGATTCTACACCACTGAAAGTTAATTAACCACCATTGCTGCTCTTAATGTCAAATCTAGAAGAGATTTTTAATCAATCCTCAATTGGTCGATGGAGTGTAACAGACACTACGCAGATAACCGAGTCTTAAGAGGAAATTACAAGTTATCAACATGCTCCAATGACATTTCTTCAGTCAATTAAAAAATTATATGGTTATATTTGTTTTAAAAAATTGCAAGCAAGGCAGGCAAAGACGAAAGCAACCTTAACTGCTAGATCCTTAGATAACCCACAGTGCTAGACACCAAAAGGTGACCACCCAAGAGAAGGGATACACTTGATACTAAAAGCTTCATATTTACATATTATCCAGTGCATTAAAAAAAATCATGTGTTAACTCCTATAGCAAGGTATTAGAGTGCTTAGACCTTTTCCTAACAACGTAAGCTTTTCGGTTGAGTGATTACTAATATAGTATCTGAGCTAGTTTTACCAAAGTGTTTGAGTTGGAATCACCCCACGTGACTATATTTGAATTAGCTATCTATTATCTAAACTTGATATGTGTTTTTATTTAAACCGGTGACAATCCCATTGATCTTGCATGTGAAGGGGTGTGTTAGATACTATCGTTGACGGTTTAAGTTTTTGAGTTGAGTGACATGAAGAAAGCTTCAAACCTTGTATAGGAACCCACTCCCCTAGGATACCTAAATATTAAATCTGATGCAGCAGTTAAAGAACAACCTTAAACTAGTATGGGGTTGTGATACGTAACAGTGAGGGTTCAGTGGTGGCTACTCTATCAAAACCTTTCACTAGTAACTTTTCTGCATAAATAGGAAACATTTTGGCCTTAGGGAAAGGTTGTTATGGTTAAACACTTGAAGCTGCCAGTGAAGTGGGTTGAATGTGATGCATCAAATGTTATTATGAATCAATAGTTCTAATGTCTTTTAGCAGTGTTGGTCAAACTGTTCAAGATATCAAAGCTCTTTGTAGGGGGTTGGAAGTTATTTCATGTCACGCAATTCCTTGTGACTCAAGAGAAGAATAGTGTGGCACATACTCTTGATTCTTTGGCTTTATCCTCTAACGAGGATTATTTGTGGCTTGATGAAAGGCTCTGTTGTACTTTTCATCTTCTTTAATGAAGTTGCAATTTATTTCAAATAAATGAATTTTGAGTTGAGCGGTTACTAACACAAGGCTATATAAAGAATCAAAGCAGCAATTATGATTTAAAATGATGACTACTATGATCAGCATATAAATGTTGACATGAAATCGGAAAAGTTGGTATGTATGACTCAGATAGTCAAATTCGACTGTGATTTGGGACCTATTTCATGAGATACGAGATTAGTGCTCTGAACTATACCAGGTTGAATCTATTATCATAGCACGACCTTATACTTGAAGGGGAAAAAGTATTTTGATCAAAATTTCATCTCAACGGCAACAATTAATCAGTTTCAATTATTTTGGTAGGGCAAAATATGATTGATACAAAAACTCTTAAATATCAAAACGAATGGATACCAATTGAACGTCGTCTAGGCAACTTTCATATTATGTTTTCACCTCACATTATCACAATGTTCAAAGTCAGCCCTTGCCCCAACTGAATTTTCAAATGCTATGATTCTTCCAGATTGTTGGTTATTCAGTTCAGTTTAAGAATATGCTGAGGAAAATCCATTGCATAGAAGTCTTACACATTAATCTTTCCAAATTCAGTTGTCATGCCTAAAACCCAGCCAAGACTCTTATATAGGGCATGTTTCCAGCCTGCAACATATAGGATAAAAACTCACCAGCAGGGTACTGAAGGGCAGCAGAAACACGACATATGGATGGAATAGCTGATGGATCCCGAGCACCAGCTCTTGCAGTCAATAGAGCAGCATTCTTTTCTGCAGCAGCAACAGCTTCAGGTCCTGTAGATCCATTAGTACCCAAGGCCTCCAAAAGTGCCTGATAGGGAATAATAGAACAAATAAGTGAAACTGAGGGATGTATAATTTATCTGCAGAAATTTGTTATTTGAAACCAGGGGATGTAGACAAGTTCCCTGAGGTCTTTGTTAGAGTCTGAATGTTGGTTTTTATTTAAAAGCTTATACTTTTGGATCTAGTGGTAACTTAATATTACAAAGCCAGATTTACCAAGAGTTCATAGGTTCAAGTACCCCCACATAATTGTATTTGTGTTTATTATGAATTAGTTATGCATTGAAATCTGTGTTTGGATTTGGCCATGTGGCAAGCGCGTCATTCTTGGATGTGATGAGGTGTGTTAAAGAGCTAAAATACTATTTTATAGACCCTTACTATGTCTATAAGCTTACATTTCTGGATCTTATGGTTACTAAAAGTCTTCTTAACAATTTTTACCATCATGTAATAACAAGAATGCAACAGAAGTTAATGGAGAAAGGAATAAACAAACACTATAATTGCATTCTAGTGTAGTCAAGCACAAACGAAACTTTCATAGAGAAAAGAATTATTACATGATGAAATACATAATGAATATCAATTTTACAAGTACAAGCCAATTTAAACACTTTATTATATGTTTCGGTCATAAAGTCAAATCCCATGGAATTTATGCATACATACTGAGAAAATTGGCATATCGACTTGCCCATACACAGATACATTGGTGCCAAGCTAGACATATGATGGTACCAATATCCATTTAAAGCACCAAATGATCCGTTAATTTGAAATCCCATGGAACAGTTGCTAATTATCGTCAGCATATTCACTTGTAAAGAACCAACAATAGAAACCACAATTAATAAAAACAACAAAAGTGGTGTAGCCTAGTTTTACAAGTTGATGAGTAAGCAAATAACTAGATGGACCCCAATGAAACTAGGGGTCAAAGCTACAACAACAGCAGGTCAGACTTTGATTAGTATTCTCAAAAGTCCTGCAAATAGAGCTTAATGTTTATGGGCTACAAGCCCTATAAATTTAATCTCTAAGAGGCTAAATGATGGGAATTAACCAAGTACTATTAGTTGTTCTATCTGGGTATCATTAGTTATCATATTTTGTTTTATCTTGAGAATAATCATCTCCTTAAGAGATTAGTTTAGGTTTGCTTTATCGTTATTAGGAGTTTTATCATGTTTTATCATGTTTTATCATTATAAGGAGTTTAGTTATTTATCTCGTGTTTGGCAACTATAAAAGGCCTCTTCATAGTCTTTTGCAATCAGACTTGAATGAATAAAAGATTATTGTAATCTTCCAATCTCATGGTTCTTCTGCATTCTCTATCTTCTCAAACCCTAACCATTCTCTATTTCTTCTATTGGTCCTATGACATCACTAAAGTGCTGGAAATGGATGAAGTGGGAAGCTGTCATCTTGTTTATGAGAAAAACTAAATTTATTCCTAACAGAATGAGGAAACCCTAATGTCATCTAACCAAATCATCCTCTCAGTTATTATTTCTTGAATCATTTGTCACTAAAGGTTGTTCCTCGGTTTTATTATATAGCAAATGGAGCACGCAAATACAGTCATCATGGATCATTTCAGGTAATTTTCAAAATATCATCTTGCATGATTTTCAACAAAATGAATCCATGAGAATAGTATACAGCAATCAACTAACAATGGGATAAACTAAAAATACGATTCTTAGCCAGCCGTTTTCCAAGTGGTCATGTGAAGCAATTCAGTCAACAGCAGCTCACATAAACTGAAAATAATATTTTTTTTATAGGAAGCAAAACTTTATTGCAAAAATAGGAATATTACAAAAGAGCCCTATACAAAGAACATAGGTCGTAGCAACACAGCCGTATACAAGAATGAACAAGAAGTCCATATAAAAATGTCACTCCCATATAAAAATATAGAGATGGCATTACAGCAATGTAATGGAATATCAATGTATTCGCACCTGCCAATGCATTTCTAAGAAAAAGTTCAAGGCACCAGACACATGTCCAATTCCATCTCCATGCAGAGCACCTTAGTTTCATCCTTTTGATAATCCATGGACAAGCACAGGAACAGAAACTCCTAATGCCCCTTTCATTTTTTCAAACACTTATAATAATCATCCAATGGTAGTCATGAGCTTAACTGTAGGCACACAATCCACCTTAAAATGCAAAATACTCCTTGTATACTTGTAACTAATAACTCTTTAATGATATCTGAGAAAAATTCTAAAACACAATTCTCAATCTTATCAAACTACCTTCACCTATGCCTCTTTCGAACACCTATCCTGGTGCATTGAAACATGTGTTGTGGAAATGGGATCAACAAGATTCATATGAAGAGCATCATATATCCTCACCAAAGAAACAATACAATAGCTCATTGATATCTAAGATCATGAATTATTTGTAGTTTATTATACCAAGATCAGTCAGCTTCTGAACTGTAATAGACTGTTGTTATAAATCCTAAAGACGAAACTAAAATACTAAAACATCTCTTAATCAATGAAACAATCAAAACCTTTGATTGAGGAAATGAAAAGAGGAGAGAGATAATGAGTGATTGCTACTTACTGTAATAAACAGACATCATTTATAATCAACAAATTATACAGTCACTATCTTACTAACCTGTGGAGTTGATGGAAGCATGTAGAGGGTATTATCAGGACTCCGATAAAAGGCAGAAACTTCTTTGTCAATAAGATCTTTTGCACCATTTGAAATGCCCACAACAACTGTGCATGCTGGAATGATGGTGCTTGATGCACACTCCCTTGCAGCTAATGGCTGCTGATTCCAGAAAGCAGCTGCATCCTACAAGGCAAATAAAATCATAATAAGAAAAATTTACAATTTCACTAATTGAGTGAATCAAAAGAAATGTAAAAAGAAAAAAAGTGATACAGAGAACATGAAAACCAAGAATATTACGTAAAATGCAGCATAGCACTGCAACAAATATATATATATTTATATATATTATATCCATTGTCAGAAAACATCGAATGTATAAACACCACTGGAAAAATTGCAACATAAGAACTGAGTTAGCTTTGCATGAACATCTACTGCAAAACATGATATAAATAACCAATTATGTTCAAGTCCTGCTCACTTCTTTTCCTTGACAGATTTCTTATTGCAAGACACATTGAACCATATTGAGGACACAGAAAAATTTTGAGAAGGCAGAAGCACAAATATGGAAATATGACAGATTAATTTTTCAAGAAGTTCAGAGAACTTAAGACCAGCGGATCTTCTAGTTGGTTAGATCTCTTGCAGTGGATCAATCCCCCTCACCAACCTTGCCCAGGAATCCAATTTAATTTGTGTTTGTGCAAGACTGGTGGATCTTCAAGAGACCTGTCCACTTGATATTGGGAATTTGACTAAGTTGATTTCCCTAGATGCTGAACTCATAGTAATTATCAAGCAGAACAAGGTAAAAATGGTATAACTGATGAGCATTTGGCTCTACTCCTCAAACAGGAATTACAAAAACACAGCTGTAAAAATGGTACAACTGATGAGCATTTGGCTCAACTCCTAAAACAGGAATTACAAACACACAGAACAGTCATACTCATACATGTGTGTGTTATAAGTTAATGAGTACGTTATACAACAGATAAATTAGTGATTGTTTTTAGCATGGTATCTTAAGTCAATGCCACAATTAGTTATAATAAATATAGATGCTCACCGTATTGGCCTTGAGTAGAGCAGTATATATGATTTCAAGCTCAGATCTTCGAGAATCAAATTCTTCAATCTTCTTCCACTTTTTTTTCAAAGAATCCTCAGCTTCTTTCCTCTCTGCACACAATTTATTTAATCGCTGTATTTCAGATATCAAAGTATTCAAACTTGCTCTCAATCCAGCAGCTTCTCTTTCTTTGGCCCAAACCTCCAACTGCACAAAGAAAAAGAAAAGAAAACATAAAGTCACACAATCAACATATACACAATGAACACTAGATGGCAATTTAATGACTTGGGCATTTCGCTTCAGAAGGATAAAACGAAATTATAGATAAATGACTTGATTAGGATCAGCATACAGAAAACAGAATCTTCATAATCATAACTTTACAAATATAAATGATTAAGATGCTTAGAATGATTACATAGCATTTCTTGCACAAAAGATGGTATACATCAATGTTGTTATAGAATTGTAACAATTTTAAATGCTTCAACGTAGAGAAATTATTAGTCTTTTTTTCTTCAAATCAGCTACCATAAGTTGTTATTATCTCAAAACTATGGTGTACCCCAATATAATTGTGATTAGACCAACTTATTACGGTCATTGTGCAATTCCACCTGTAGAGCACAGAGAATCAAGTTCAAAGCTACAACACAAACAATTCAATTTCCCCACATTCCTAACTCGAAAACAAATTCCAAGAATTATGGTTTGCTATTCTGTTACATCTGGACTTTAGTTTCTACTAACTTATATATCAATAAGTCCAACTAGCTATTATTACTATGGAAAAGCAGTAATATGGGCTAAATGTTCTGCCAGTATAACCAATAAGCTATATTCTATAAAACAGTAGTTATCCTGATAAATCAGATAACATGATGTCCAATACGCTATTACCATATACTTGTCATAGAGTTTAGCTCCATGACAGTAGATAAACCTCCAATATTGTAAAGCTATCAAGCACAGCCAGTTCATGGACTATAGCAAGCAAAACAAGTATGAAGATTGAATTAGTTTTGTTGTTGCACTACGCTGACAACTCGGTGGTTGAACTGTCAAAAAAAAGGAGAAATTCAACTAGGCAACGCCTGGCACCTACAACAGCCAGGCGCACACCTCTTTGCATCGCTGCACCTGGCCATTCTTTAGGCGCCCAGTGCCTACGCTTGCTTTTCATAACTATGGCCCAGCGCCTAGGCGGGCCTTTAATAACAATGGTTAAGGAGATTATTCATTGTCATCCACAAAGTTGCCATTTAGATTGAATGTGGTTACTTTTCAAATTGACAAATCAATCAATCTCAACTTGAACAAAAATAAAACCAAACTTTCTCACTTATCTTAAATCAGTTTCATCAATTCTCTCATTCGCAAAATGATTACCATTTCATTATAAAAATTCTTGAAGGGTTTCATTTTTCTTGTCTAAAATGGCTTTAAAATAGATTTGGCAGTGTGGTGCTATGATTCCCTTTTATTTGCATCCCTCTGAATGATTGGTGCTGACTGCTGATGGTGGTGTGGCTACTTTAACTGCATTCGTTTGGTGGTAGTAGAATAACAACAATACGTTTCTAGGGAAAAAGAAAGAAAACAAGGGAAGGTGTTTGTTACTTTATTTATTTTTCTTTCACCAGCATAGATAAGAATTAACTGTTATGATCTTAATCAATTTCATCAACTCTCATTCACAAAATGATTACCATTTCATTATAAAAATTCTTGAAGGGTTTCCTTTTTCTTGTCTAAAATGGCTTTAAAATAGATTTGGCAATGTGGTGCTATTTATTTGATTCTCTTTTATTTGCGTCCCCTTGAATGATCGGTGTTGATGGTGGTGTGGCTACTTTAACTGCATTTCGTTGGTGATAGGATGACAACAGTCTGTTTCTAGGGAGAAAGAAAGAAAACGAGGGAAAGTGTTTGTTACTTTATTTATTTTTTCTGTCACCAGCATACATATACAATAACAGTTAACTCATAACCGTTATGATTTTATTACTTTTTCAAATAATTTGTTAAGTGGTTTAAATGATAAATATTCTAATTATAATTTTTAATTTTAAGTTTAATATATTTTACTATTTGATTTACTTAATTTTTTTCTTTTTCATTTATTAATTTTATTTTCATTATTATATTTTTTTCTTTATCAAAATTATATTTATTTTTATTAATGTTTTAATCAATACTTTATTTTTTCAATGCTTGATATTATTTTACTATTTGTTTTAATTTATTGTTTTATAACATACAGACTAATACACCCCTAACCTTTAGAATGGAACAGAAGTTTGATTTAAATGACTAATCTGGTATTTTTTGAGACAACAGAAACCATATCCGTCATTTTTGCAAACATTGAAAAAGAATTGGCATTTTGCAAAAACATAGAGATGTTTTTGGAATTTTCCATACGCACAATAATATAAATATGCTATTATAACCAGACCAACCAAATTTGACCGCCCATCAAAACAAGATCTGACCAAAGAGTCAAATCTTGGTTAGCTTTTCTTTTTAAAATCAGAAACAAGTATATTGAGGAAAGGTGAGAATATACAATGGAAGAAAGAGTTAGAAACAACAAAAACTCCCACTTAGTTAAAAGACAAGGAGTAATAAAAATCACACAGAACAAAAGCTAAGCAGGTTCCTTTGAACCAACAGAAACCAAAACGCCTATTCCTCTATCAAAAATACAAACTATAACACGGCACCTTGACTAGATTAAAACATTCAATTAAAAAAAATTAAGAAATAGAAAAAGTAAGGATAGGAAAGATTAAACAGAACCAGAAAATTGGTAGCTAATAAGTAGTAAACCTAAATTATCAAAGAATTACCTCAAATTGCCTCAGACTGCCAACATTCTGTGATGTTCCTCCAACAATTGAGTGCGATGAGATTACATCCCCACTTCCATGTAAACGTTTTATAAGATTTTGACACAAGCCCCTAGCTTCTGCAGCTTTGTTGAGCGCATCTTCAGTAGCTAAAAATTGTTGTACATGTGCTTTCTATAGACAATAACATATATCAGATTTCAATTTACAACCCCACAAAGATAAACACTGACCAGAACTCAAAAGGTGTGAGGAGAAAATCAAAGGCTACAAAGTAAAACCAAACTGGTCACCCACCAAATTCTTACTGGATAAACAGGCAACGAAGGATTTGGCTCCAAAAGCCCCTTAACCACAATAGCAATTATGGGGCTTTGAAAGGGAAGGGAAAAATATGAGTATAGCACAGAAACATGACGAGAAATATAAAGTACAACTCCATGGTATATCAGCAAATTGCATAAAGATCTCTATAACTTTACAGAGCCTAGAAGATAACTTAGCCATGTAGAAGCTGTTTTTAGACAAGAATGAGACCTGTCTTTCAAGAAGCTGATTTTGAGTTCCTTTAGAAGATGCATCCACTCCAATCTTGCCATTACCATAAAGTTGATAGTTTAAGGATGAACTTACATCAGGAGAAGACACATCCATCACTGTGTTGTTCTCATACTTGTACCTGACCAATAAATTAAAAATAACCCATTCAACAAAACAGGAGTTCATATTGACAAAGCTATTGTGGAAGATAACCAAAACCAAAATAATATTTGTAAAATAAAACAGCATTAACCGAGATCTTTAGTATGTAGTAGGCTAGTAGCCATAGCAATGGAAAATACAACGCAGAACAAAAATGTAAATTATAAGGAAAAATAAAAAAAGATGAGAAGGAAAAAAGAATGGCACAAGCCAAACTACAAAGTTCATGGTTTTAGTTACACGTTTGATCCTTTATAGGATTTCCTTCAGCCGTGAAGATCAGCTTTAAACTTGTGATGTCTTTTACAGGAGAGGGATGTAAAAAAAAAAAAAATAAAATAAAATAAAATAAAATAAAATAAAATAAAAAAAAAATTTTTAAAAAGTACGCAAAAATGCACAATACAACTCTCAAGGTGGGTTGAGCTAAGGCACTTTTATTGACAAAAAAAAAAAACTTCTTCCAAAACCCCCCAGTACAAGAAGCCGATAATGGATCAGCAAGACTTTTCTGGACCATGAACAATACTGCCAGCTTACTTCAGGATAGATGCCGCCCCTGTTTATGTTTTAGCAGTCCTTTCCAATGAAATTTTGAATTTTCTAACTTGCATCTATTGAATTACCCAATTCCTGACCAAACTATATTCTATCAATTCTTTCCAGCCACAGTTAGCAGGTAGGGCAAGAGTGTGCCAGAGGAAAGTACACTCTTAAAGGAGCTAATGATATCAATCTCTCCCAACCATTAAACATGTCATCATATTAACAAGTTAATACACTTTTGGTGAGCCACTCCCACATCAATGTTATTTATCCCTACTCTTGATGCCAAAAACTTATCAGAAAATCCATCACCTTGAATCTTACAGCATAACTCATACCACCCAGATTGAAATATGAGAAGGAAGAATAAAAGCAATCATGAGTGGAAGAAATTCATAACAATTTTGCGAAGAAGATCATAGAAATATACAGTATATATGTGACAAATGTGATCCCAATTGCCATTCTGATGGGTGCACAAACTTAAATTTAATTTGAATAATTGCAGGAACGGAAAAGACAAATTCCAAAGAAGGACCATGTCCAAACAGGTCAATCATTTGAAAAGGAAACAAGTCAATTTGTTGATATATTTTCAAAAAAAAAAAAAAAAATTAGATTTGTCTTTCAATTAACTGCATCTTATTTACCATCATACCACATAGGTGTTTTTTCCTTTTTCCAGGATCTCTACAATATAACTTATCACACAATTGTAATCCAGTCTATGAAAACACTGAAATGCACATCAAAGTTTTATAAATTACAGAGTGTGATTGTGCAAGTTCAATTTTCTATGCAAACTACTGCAGAAACTAATGGTAGAAATGAGACAAAAGCATTTAACAAATAGTGGCAACCAACCCAAAAATTTTTACAAAATCTGACTGGTCTAGTAAAACAGGGGATTTCAGCAACCTCTATACTAGTTCGAAAATACAAGAAAAATCATGCTTGGGACCACTATCGACGGAATCAATATAAATCAGTTCTACCTATGACTATTCTCATAAACAATTCATAAAATCATCTAATATAATTATGAACAGATCCAAACTAAGAACCAACATATAGGGAAAAACACTTAAACCCTTAAATTGCACAGAGTGTAAATTAGATACATACATAAATACATACATACATATCCATTAATCACCAAACAACTTTGTATTATCACTCAATCCATTCTATTATTATACCCTTCAATCACCAAACAACTTTAACAGCAAAAGTTCAAACAACAGAAATCCTCAATGATTACTAATCTTTACTTTGTGTTTCATACGACTTTAGCCCTTCGAAGGTGCAAGATACAACAAGCAATACTAAAACTCTCCAATCAATGCTAAATAATAATCAATCCATAATTTTCACCATATTAAACGTAAATGATCAAAACACAATTTAATATCTTTCAAGCATCTGAAAGTCTAATCACCAACATCTTCACAACAACTCTTAACAAGTTGTAGAGAAAAGTAGTAAGGAAAAGGGTGATGGTATCTAATATGCAACATAAAATGACTAGAAAATGAGAAATAGTGGCAATACCTTAACGTTTCCGCATCAGCCCTAACATCAATTTTCTCAATTTCTCGAGAAATCATAGTTTTCAACCGCAAAGTGTACCCAGTGATTGCCTGAAGTAATTGAGGAGGACTCTTCAGGCAATTTACGATAACAGTTCTAACCTCATCAGGTATTTCACCCTCAAAATCAGAGCCAAGCTTTGCAGCTTCTAATTGAGGATTTGAATGGATACCACTTCCTTCATATGCTGGAAATGAAAAGCGTATTTTATCAAGTATATGTGCTGCAAGAGATTCACATGCCTTCCGGATATTTCTTTCCCGAGTTGTTTCAATGAGAATGAAATCGTCTGCAAGTTTATTGCCCTTCACAGTTGAATAAACAGCTTCCTTCTCACTATTTGCAGTAAAGCTATTAACCATTTCAACAGAAGAGTCCGAACTTGTCCTTTGAGCATCCCTTGCTTGATTGACATATTGACGAAGACGCTTATGATACTCAGCAAATATTTTTGCTGCTTCATCACATTGTTGATCATAAGCTTCCAACATCACCTGCTTATGCCTGCACCACAAGAAGGTTATTTAAAGCAATCCACACAACAACAACAACAAAAAAGGAGGCAACCTATAACTGTCCTGTGGAAATTTAACTCATAAATGACATAAACAAAAATGGAAAAATATAAATAACATCACTGGATCAGATTCCCAAGGACTATGACCAAGAATGGATCAATGAAGATTACATTAAGTTCTCTACTTTAAATTGTGTTGCATTGCTAACCCCACTTAGCAAGCAGTCAATAGCTTACAGAAACAAGTTCAGACAACTTTCAATGTTTAGATTTTAAATATCAGCATTAAGTGCCAAGGCATACATCCAACTCCAAGCAAAAACTTATAAACTTACCTCGGAATTGCAACTGAATTCCTTATCTAGATCCAGTACTAAGTCTTTTGATATAATTCACAGAGAGAACAGATAGCAAAATTCAGTTAAAACTTGCAGAATCAGGACAACTGCTAATTAGTCAACATCAAGCAGCTCATTTCAAAATTGTACTTAGAAAACACTAAACAGTCATACTACTCACATGATTTAACATACAAGCATTGCATACCTTTTCAACAAACTCAATAAACTTCTTAGATTCTAACAACATTCACAATTACAATAATAAAAATAAGAATAACATTTCAACTCAACTAAGCCTAATCAAGGGAACTATTCATGCATTCACTGAAAAAACAAAGAAACAGACAACAAATCATCCAAATTCAGTTTCTCTTTCAATCCATTTTCTCAAAAATAAATCAAAACATCAAACATATGTGTGGTAAATAAACAAAACAAATTACATTTGTGTGAAACTAAACCCCGCACAAACCTATAATTTGCACGTTCGTCAAGCATCCTCTTGCGCTCAGCCTCCTCTCTAGAGACCTCCAACATTCTAGCTCTCAAATCCTTCCTTTGCCTCCTAACAATGTTCCTCAACCTCTCCACTTCCTTGGCTGCAGTTTCTCTCTCGTTCAAAGCCGCCTCTCTACTCTCACTAGCACTCTCTCTCTCCCCCACAATCTTCTCTTTCCTCCTCCCTCCTCTACTACTCTTACCCTCCTCTTTCCCCAAATCACCCGAATTGCCACTATCACCGCCACCACTACCATGGACCATTATGTTCTTCCTTATATTCTCCACAGTTTTCTCCGATTTCACTCTTTTTATCAAGAAACTCCAAATGGGTATCATGTTTCCCCGACAAATCTTGCGAATGGAATCGATGGACGGCGCATTTGACTTGCTAGTCGAACTGTACGGACCCAGTGGCCTGTAACCCATTTCCTTATGAAGCCACTCCAGTATGGCCTCTGGCGGCACTGTTGACGAGCTCGATGAGCTCTGCATTTTCGTAAAACAAAACACAAATCAGAGAAACAATGTTATAATTCTCTTTCTTCTTTTAGCTCCTTTTCAAGACCCGGATTTTAGAATTTGAGCGTTGCAGTTGCAATTGAACAACTAGAACAAATGCAAAGCAAGGACTACATTACATAGAAATTTAAAGTTTCAGATATGAAACCCTAATTGGTGAATCTGAACCAAGGACATACAGATTGTGTGAAGAGAGAACTAAACTGATCTCAAACCATAAATTGAGAGAGACACAAATCAGATCTGACACAACACAATGGCCGGCAAAGGAAGAATGAGACGACGACGTAATTATTAGTTTTGTTTGAATGAAACAAAAGTTCAAAAACTGCAGGTCCCGCTCTCCTACTCCTGCTGCTGTTTTACTTTTTTAATTATACTAACATAACATTTCAAGTTATCAACAAATACATCACTCTCCTGCTGCTTCATCAAGTAAAATGTTTTTTTTTTTTTTTTTATAATTAACTAAAATAACATTCTTTTTAGATAAAAAATCAGAAATACCCCTACACATTTATTTTTAGGAGTAAATACACTGAATATCCCTGAAGATTTGCATAAATGCACAAAAAGAGCAAGTATTCATTTATCTATTCAAACCACCCCTATTCTTAAAATTGAACTAATAAAAAGATAAAGGGTGTGTTTGGTATGTCTTTTCAAGTTGAGCTTCTAAAGTAAATCTTTTTGTAGTAGAGTTTCTAAACAAAAAAGTTTTTGGTTGTATAAATTATAAAAAAGGTGTTGACAATGTATTTTTTTTTTTTTTAAGTTTTTTATTGTATAAATTACAAAAAAAGGTGTTGACAGTTTATAATGAAAGAGTTGTATGGTGGAATATCTAAAATCTATAAATGATAGTTAAGACAATTCATATATTTTAAGAAAGTTTTTTGGAAAAGCCCAAATTTTGGAGTTCCCCTAGTAGACAAAAAATAGCTTTTATAAAAGGTAGTTAAGACAATTCACATATTAAAAAAGTTATTTTGAGTTTTGCCAAACAACCAAAAAAAAAAAAAAAAAAACTCAAAAATAGCTTCCAGCATTAAAAAAAAGATTTTGATCCTTACACAAACTATACCAAACACACACAAAATTGTCCTTAATTGTTAAAATCTAAAAATAAAAATAATATTTTTATAAAAAATAATTAAATTAAATTAATTGAAGATAATCATTTTGATAGAATATAAATTAAAAAATAATTTTAATAATGGGAAAATAAAAAGCTATTTTCAAAAATTTTAATTATCTTTATTTTTAAATTTGATTTTTTTTTTTAAGTGAATAAGCAAATGTTTTTAATTTTTGAAACTATCTTCATTTTTTAATAAAAAAATCTACTGTTTTTATTTAAATTTATAATAATAATTTACGATTATCATGCAAGTCATCTCAAATACATGTGATTAAATAGGGATAGAAGGGTGTAGAGAAAACTATAATTAAGAACCCATCCTCCTTTGGTGACTTGATGTGCTTGGCTTGCTTCCTCTCTTGATGCTCCACTTTATGCTCCAATGTTGGGTTTTAATGGTGGGTAATGGTGGAAAAGTTGGATATTTGGTGTTTGGTGAAGTAGATTTGAAGTTTGAATGATGGATTTAAGGTTGGATGTAGTGATTTTGTGATTTTGTGATTTTGGAAGGTAAAGATGTGTTCTTGGAGATTTGGAGTTCAAGGGTTGTGCCAAGGGTCCAAAAATGGATCTGAAATAAGGCATTCATGGTGTGTGGATTTAGGGCATAGAACCTTAGAGAATGTGCGGATGTGGAAGTATGGTCGTTGTTCATACGCCCTACGTACCGTGTCTAAACAGCGATGAATCTTTAGAATTGCTGTGAAAATGTGGGCGATGTACGTAGGGCGCATGCACAGCAATCATACATTGCCCATTCTCTAGAATTGGGTCACTGTTCAAACTGCACATGAACAACGCTTATACAGTGACTGATCTCTAGGACTAGGTAGTTGTTCGAACCACGCCTGAACGGCAACCGTACAGCGAACAATCTCTAGAATTTGGTCGCTTCCTTAGGCGTTGTACGAAGTGCGATTGTACAGTATCAAATCTTGAATTTGCCTTCACAAATTATTGTTTTGACCTCAATTCTTCCTCTCTATAATAATGCCCTTGAAGCCTAAGAACCTACATAAACTTATTTAAACATTAAATATACTGGTTTACCTGGAAAACGAATGCAAACGGTAGGAAAAAGGGGCTACACCAAGTGTAGAAATGGGTACTATCATCTTTCAGCTCTCACAACTGGGGTGAGATGGTTTAGAGAGAGAGAGAGCCAATGAAGTTTCTCTTCTTTTTATTATTTTTTTAATTAATCTAGTCAATAGGTCAATAAGTCAACAAGTCAAACATGTATCATTATTCACTTAAACATGGGCATTTTTGACAATTCATATGGAATGATCAGTAAACAATTAGTTTTAACGTAAGTTAATTAGCGGCATGAGAGGTTTGAGCAATTTAGAGTAAAAGTTCCATATAGATGAATTAGACCTAAACTCGAGGCATGTTTATGCATTTTGTCATAATTATTTTATGTTAATTTTTATTTAAATAAAATGTTAAATCTTTAATTTTTGTGGACTCTTAGATTGATTAAGCACCTCATAATCTACCCGAAAGCCTTTTACAATGGCACTTGACAAATGCTTGTCAATCAACCCTTGGTTGTAAGACTTCACTTGGTTGTGCAACTACTACATTTAGCCATAAGACTTTGACTTATTGAAGAGAATTAAAGTCTAAGTGAATATATGACAATATTCTAAATGCAATGATGTGTAAGATCATACACAAAATGCTTAACTAGGAATTTAAAGATACAATTAATAAATCCTAGTTATTAATGTCTAAATGTAGAAACATAGAGACTTAGCTAGATGATATGAATGAAATACAATTCTGGCTATTAACAATGTCTACATGCCTATACATGTGGATTTTATTAGATGTGTAGATAATTCTAACAACCTAATTGTTAATCAAACAACCATGAATATTCAAGAGAGCTTAACTAGATAAATAAACATAAGTTTATCAACATAGTTATCAAACAATCACACAAGAATATTCAAGGCTTAGCTATTTAGGTAAAATCAACCTAATCATGTAAGTTATCACAAACAAAACCCAATCATGTCATAACTTCACTAAATATGCAATGAGAGTGAAGATTTGCTAAACTAAGTAATCAAAGACATGTCTTGATGAAATAGAACAATAAATGAAGATATGATGTTTGTTCTACTTACATCATGGGTCATCAATAAAGAAGACCCATGAATGAGAAAGACATTAAATGCACATGGAGGGTGAAGGAGAGTGGATCAATGGAAGCTTTGAGCTTTTTCTCTTAGAAACCTTATCTCTCTCTCTCTCTCTTTCTCTCTTGGAAGACCAAATTCGTGGTCTAGGGTTCTTAATTCAGAAATGGGAGAAAATGGTGTTTATATAGAGTCTAAAAACAAGTTGATGTGAAAAACCCTAAATGCCCAGAAATCCGGCCATTCGGTGGTCAGGGCTGTTGAATGCCAACTATTGAATGGCTTCCAAAAAATCTTTGGAATAGATCGACGGTTTGGGTTTGGCCGCCTAGGCCGCTAATCACCAACCGTTGAATCACACCTAAAAGAAAACCAACTTCACAAGTGGACAAACATCATGCTAAGACAAGCAAACCATCGTGCATGCACAGACGTTTCCGATCATACAACTGGAAACAAATTACTCCATACTTAAGTTTATCATGAAGTGCAAGTGTGGTTGTAAGAAGAATGCACACATAAACAACAAGGTACAAATGGATGTCAATTCAAATGCATGTAAGTGCAGGCGTGTGTGCATGTGTGTGTGTGTATGTCTGTGTGTATGTGTGCACCTAATCTATTTAAGAGTCGAATCAAGTGATTTACCTTTCGCTCTTGATCTTGAAGTCAGGGAGATGTTTGGAAGCCTGCCAACGAGATCCTAAACTACCTATTACAAAATCATCCCCAATGTGATTTTTCATGAAACAAGCCAATCATAAAATGAAGGTCCTTACAAGCCCTTATTATGGTGATTGACCTTCAAATGTTTGCCTTTTCAACATTTTGGAAAGACAAACATACCATACTGCAAGTGTCAACTACATGACCTATCATTATAAGATTACAAAGTTATCCAAATTGTACAAGTAGAAATGTAGAATCACTTATATAACATGAGGGACTTCAATTCTACTCTAGTCACTTTAATCCCAAAAATTCAGACACCAATTGCTATGACCGACTACCGGCCTATCAGTCTTTTGTAATGTTCTGTACAAAATAGTTGTCAAGGTAATCACCAAACACTTTAGAGGTGCTTTAGAGAATGTCAATTCAAAAACCCATTTTGCTTTCATACTAGGAAGGTTGATTTTAGACAACACCATCGTTGGTTTTGAGTGTCTTCATAGACTTAAAAGAAGAAAAAGGAATAAAGGGTCCATGGCCTTAAAGTTGGACATGTCTAAAGCGTTTGATAGAGTCGAATGGGTGTTCACAGAAAACTAATGTTAAAAATGGGATTCTCAGAGAAGTGGGTTAAGCTGATCATAAGATGTTTGTTTTCGGTGACTTATTCCTTCATCATTAACGGTGAGGTGTGTGGTAACATCAGGCCTTCTAGAGGCCTCAGACAGGAAGACCTTTTGTTGTCATATCTCTTCCTGATTTATACTGAAGGGTTCTCTAGCTTAATCCACCTGGCTCAAGATCAAGGAAACATAACCGCTTTCAAGTGTAACAGGAAAGGGCCCACAGTTTCCCATCTGTTCTTCACAGATGACAACCTCTTGTTTACAAGAGCCGATGAGAAGAATTGCAGGGCAGTGAAATTAGTCCTCGATGATTACGCGAAGGTGTCGATAAAATTGGTGAATTTTAGTAAGTCAACTTTGTGTGTCAGCTTCTCCATGGATGATTCGGAAAGTAAAAGGTTGGCTTCTATAATAGGGATGTGTTTTATGGAGTGCCATGAACGCTACTTAGGTCTACCCTATTTTTCCAGAAGGAGCAAAAGAAAGCTATTCTTCGACATTGTTGATAGAGTTTGGGGCAGAATAAAAGGGTGGGGCCAGAAACTTCTCTCTATTGGAGGCAAAGAGATCCTCACTAAAGTAGTGGTTCAGTTTATCCCAACCTATGCAATGGGCTTCTTCCGGCTTCCAAAAAGCTTAATTGCGGAGCTTCAGAGGCCAAGCGCTCATTTTTGGTAGCGTAGCAACCATAATACTCAAAAAATCCATTGGTGTACATGGGCTTAACTTTGCAAGCCGAATTTGAAGGGGGGGGGGGGGTGATATGTAAAATCGTATTATAAAAACCTAACTCGCAAGTGCACAAATTGTGATATAAGTACATTGACAAGTAGGGATCGTTCCCACGAGGAAAAGTGATTTATCAATTATAACTAATCCTAATTAAAGCTAAGCAATTAAAAGTATCGAAGAGATTATAATTGAGTGATTGATTGATTTAGAACTAAATTAAACTAAGAAAGCAATTTAACAAGAATATGTGCATGTGATCAAGAGATGGAAAACTAGGTAACCGATGCTCCTCATATGCAATACTCAATGTTCATTAACTAACTCCATTAAATAGGTTCAATCCAGATTCAGAGTTCATTCTCATCTTAATTATGATATTACCTTAATTCCTCAGGATTTAACCACGTGTTCTTAATCACGGCTCACCCTTGTCAAAGGTGTAAGTCATAACCAAGAACCCATTACGTGTAAGAATTATTGAACCAAAATTGTCTCGCATTAATTCCTATGTCGAGAACAATCATACTCATTCAGTTGAAAACTAATTAAGACAACCTAAATTACTCTAGCGCAATCTCAAATTATAAATTATCGAAACCCTAGACAAGTATCAATTAATTTCCATTAGATTAATGCAAGTCAAGAGTAAGACATATTATGAATTGAACAAATCTAAATCTGAATTGATTAATAAAGTTATGGAGTTTGAATCATAACATGAGCATTACATAGGTTCATATCGATCCCCTAGTATAGAGTTAGTTACACATAAAAAGATTAAAAGAAGAGGATAAAGAGTTGATAAAACCCATGAATGTCTTCTTCAAGCTTCCAAGTGCAACAATGGTGGTGGTGTGATGAAAGACGACCCCCTTGGTGGATTGGGACCTCCTTTGGCTGTCTCCCTACTGGTCTCCGGATGATCTTTAATGGTTCCTCCGAAATTAGGGTTCAAATGGGTTTAAATAGGTGTAGATGATAAGCCAAGTCCTTAAACAACAAGGAAAACAATTCCTTTTTAGAACTCTACCTTTGGATTCTATTTATTTCCTAATCCATCTCAAATTGATTACTTATTGAAGGAAAACAAGGATTAGATGTCTACTTGCTTTCCAAGACTCTCACACATGCCCAAGAAGATAATATTTCCCGTTTCGACAACTTGCGAAACAAATCCTGAAAGTATTCGTGGATTTGATGATTGAATGATTTGACCTTTGGGTACTAAAACGGGCATAACGTTTTCTAGGAACATTGGAATTGTAATCTGAAAAGTGCACCGGAAACTAGACTTTCGGGGCTTTCAATCCATAGGTGGTAGGACACACAATTCAATCGGAGCTGAGATATATGGGGCTTGCAACATGACTGTTCTACACTGGCCGAAAATCAACTTTCCATGGTTTCTTCCAATTTACTCCTTTTCTCCATGTTTTGACTTCTTTTCTTCCAAAATGAGATTTAACACCACTTGAATAGAATGGGCCTACTCATGCTCAACAAACACATTAAACAACCTAATTTACTCAAGAACAAAGCATAAATAATAGGAAATAGGGGCCTAAAACATGAATAGAAATGGACCAATCAGGGGGTTAGGCTTTTGCGATCTGGAGACCTTCAATAGAGCTCTGGCTAAACAATGTTGGAGAATCATCAAGAACCCTCATTCCCTTGCCTCGAGAATCCTCAATGGATGCTACTTCCCAAATATTGATCCGCTAAGCTTCAGGATCCTATGTTTGGAATAGCCTCTTATGAGGCAAGGGTATTCTCGATTCAGGTATGAGATGGCTGGTGGGAATGGGACCTCTATTTACATCTACAAAGACAATTGGGTTCTTGGCTAGTCTTCTTACAAAATTCGGCTTGCTCCTAATCTAGGCTTGGAAGTAACTATGAATTGCCTTTTGACAACTTCAGGGGGATGGGACTTGCAAACTCTGAATTTGAATTTCTCTAAAGGTGAGGTTGATCATATCCTTCAAATCCTGGTTGGTTTTAACTCAGCCAATGACACAGACATTTGGAATTTTGAGGGGAATGAGATTTATTCAGTTAATAGTGGCTACTGGGTTGGTAGACATCTAATTCCAAGTCCTAGCTCTTCTGCTTCTATTGACGTGCAATGGTGGAAATCATTGTGGAAGCTAGAGATCCCTTTGAAAATTAAAACCTTCATTTGGAAAGCTTGTTTTAACTAGATACCAACAATGGCAAACCTTGCTAGAAGGAAGGTGGTGGTGGAGGACAAATGACTTTTTTTCCAGAAAGAGGACAAATGCCTTTTTTGCAAAAAAAAAAGGCCCTGAATCCAACTTACATGCCTTGTGGGATTGTAAAAAATTCAAGTATGTCCGCCATGGTTGGTTGCCCAGAAACGTGGTGGGAAGAAGAACCTTTGAAATTTCTTTTGACATGATCAAGCATTGTTCGACTAGGATGAGCAGCGGAGACCTGAAACTGTTCTGCGTGGTATTGTGGAGAATCTGGTGTTGCAGGACTCCTCCACGCATGATGGCTCGAACCAGAATTCCTTTAACGCTGTGTGGTGGAGCAGAAACTTCTTCTTTGAACTCCAAAGCATTAAAGAGGTAATAATTGTGAAGTCGGTGCATATGGAGCATGGGTTTGGGGCTTGGAGTCCACCAGAAACAGAGCTCTTCAAAATTAATTATGATGTTGTTTTGGATGTGAATGGTAGGAGAGTTGGCATAGAGATTGTGATTCGTGATGCAACTGGTTTTGTGTTGGCTTCCTGTTCGTAACTGGTCCAAGCCAACTTTAACACCCAGGTTAACAAGACATTTGCCATCCACAAGAGCATCGTTTTCAATAGGGATTGCAGCCTAATGCCTTGTGTTTTGGAATCCAATGACGTAGTGGTTATGAAACGAATTATTAAGGGGAGTTTTCTTGATGCTAGTAGTGGTGTCATCCTTGACAACATAGCTAGTCTTCTGAATTGCTCGAATGGGCCGACAATAGCTCATATTCCTAGAATGGCTAATTGGGTTGCTTATGGTCTTTCTAAGAACACTTTGGCTACTAGTAAAGACTTGTTTTGGATGAAAGACTGCCCAAGTTGTATTAGTTCCCTCGTGGAGGCTGATATGCCCCGTTAGTTTTTGTTCTTGCTTAGCTTCTTGCTTTGCTTTGTCAAAAAAAAAAAAAAAAATTCTAATTATAACTATATAATTATAAGTAAAATCACTCACATAACCTTATTTATTCAACAAGTAGAAATGTATAAGTTTTCATGTACATATCTTTGATAAAGTTATAATTATATATAATAATTTAATAACAATAAGTATTAGGGATGGCAATGGGTCGGGTCCTATTGGACCCAAACTCAGACCTAACAAAAAAAATTGGACTTAGATCCAAACCTAGACCTAGACCTGGACCCAGACTCATGAAAATTTTTGAGCTCGGACTTGGGTTCAGGTTCCGGTATGGACTCGCGGGTCTTAGGAAGACCTAGACCCGACTGAAGACTCGTGAAAATTTACGGGTCTGGGTCTGGGTCTGGACCTGCGAACCCGTGAACCCGTAGACCCACGATAAAAAAAAGAAGAAAAGAAAATACTAAAAATATATATATATATATATATACTTAAATATATAAATAAATAAAATAAATAAATAGAGGACATAAAAGGGAAATATTCTTATTTGCAATCAATTTCAATTATTTATATATTTTTTTAAACTCACTCACTATTCGGGTTTACAGGTCCGGGTTTGGGTTTATGGACCCAGACCCATACCCAGACCCATACCCAGACCAACCTGGACCCGAATCGGGTCTAATATTTTGGACTCAGACCGACCCATGACCCGAATGTGAGGACCTAGACCCGACCCGATCCGATCCATGCAAGTCGGGTCTCGCAGGTTCGGGTCTAATTGCCATTCTTAGTAAGTATCCTAACTAACTTCCCAATATATTTTACCTTTTTAATGTGTTATTTTTACTTTTTTGAAATTACTTTTAATGTCATACCGTTAAAAAAAAAAAAAAAACTTTTAATGTGTTATTTGAATTCAAATAATTTGTGAATATGAGCTTTGCTGGTAGATGAATGAGTTTGTGGTTTGGGCAAATGACTCTCAAATCAGCGGCTCAAATTTTATCAATGGCAGAAAACTTAAAAAAAATGCATGATTTAGATAAGTGGATAGATGGATATTGTCAAAATAATAGTAATAATAATAATAATTTGTAAATACGTATTAATTACTAGAGATTTCATAATATATATATATATATATATATATTTGAAATAATCTCATAATCAATATTATTATATATTGATTGTGTATTTGTGTCCTAAGGGCATAGCTCTGTCGGTAGATGAACGAGTCCTGAACAAATGACTCATAAATCAACGGTTTGAATTCACCAATGGCAAAAGCTTCAAAAAGATACCTAATCTAGATAGGTGGATAGATATATACTATCATATATATATATTGATTGTGTTGATATATAAAGTAGGATGTGTAACTTTTTTATTTTTATTTTTAAATATTACAAATTCGGGGTTTTAAGGGGAGATGCACGACTTGAACCACGAACATAACTTTATAGTATAGGTATGAGAAGTGTAACGCTGGTCCAACCTCATCTCAACCCATATGTAACGCTTGGTTAGTCATTAGTGACTATAATTATAAAGTGGTAATTTAAAATGTAAAACGATTACTTTAATTATTATAACTATTATTATGATAAATTAATTTAGAAAAAAAAGTTGGATTGATTCCATCACAAACCACAAAGGAGAGAGAGCGTGACTTGAATTCTGCAACATTCATAGCTTTTCTCGCCGAAAAATCCAATAAAAAAGAAGGCAAAACCCAAATATATAATCTGATTTTCGAAACATCTATCTTTGGACTCCTACCTCTCTTCCCACAAAACATTCCTTTCTTTTCTCTGTTCTTCCACTTCCCAGCTCTCTCAAGGTACCTCTTCCTTTTTCAAATTTTGATCTTGTTTTTCATATTCTCATCTGGGCACTTATTTATTTAATTTTTTTTGATGCATGATCATTTCTGGGTTCTTGATCGGTACTGATTTGGTGTAATTGAAGTGGGATTTTTGTCTTGTTTGTCAATTCTGTTTTCGTTGCTCTCTCTAATGGATTCTTTTTGGTTTGTTGAGTTTTCGTTCCTTACTAGTAAAGGAAAGAACTTTTTTTTTTCTTTTTCCTTCCAATTATCACAATAACATGAAAGAAGATCTAATTATAATATTATATATATATATATATATATATATAAATATATAAAGCATTAAGGAAAAGGGAAATTTTACATTTTCAGGTCAAAAGATGTGAAAGTATTTTACAAAATCAATTCTCATTATGTTAAAATATTTTGTTCTTGCCTCAATGAGTTTCTCACTCTTTATGGTTGTTGCATTGAGACAGTGATTGTTTGGTATAATATTTTTCCCTTTCTTAAATTGAACTTGTGAATGCTGAATGGTTTAGTGACTGTTTGCTTTTGCTGAAAGGGGATTGTCCATAAATTCACTCTTTTTTGAATTCTTCTTGCTGTTATTTGGCTTAGTGGTTATATATAACTTTCTTATATTTTACAGGTGAAGAAATATAGCCACCAAATATTTAGCTCAAAGCCGATTCAGCATTTGTTAACTAGAGAGGGAGGGTACTGGTTCGTGGAGGCGGTGGGACTTCTGCGAGCTTAGCGTCCTCTCTCATATATTCACTGTGTCATACTTATTTCTTCAAGAAATATTTTTCTATGCATATGCTTTACATGGGTTAATATTGCTGATGTGATTGGATAATCATCTCTTTAGATAGAAAGGAAGAGTTTGAACTTTGAAGTTTACAACAATGGGATCTGTTTGCTGCTGTCTGCATGTTGAGGACTTTGAGGATTATCTGAATCCAAACAGTTCTGTATACAGGAACTGCATGTGTCTCAGTTGCTTTGTTCAGAATTTTGTAAATGTGGTATGTCTTCTGCTTCTTGTAAATCTGTTTTCTTTATTTATGTTATAGTTTTTTTTTTTAATATTAGTTTTGTTGTAATACTATTTTTATTTGTTGAAATGTCAAGACCTTCTCTTTTCCATCTGTAAATATATGTATGCCAGCAATGTTTTAAAAATGGAATTGAGGCGGCGCCTCAAGGCGAAAAGGGCCTTGGGTTGGCCGCCTCTTCCTTAATCTTAGTAATTGATTCTGTGCATAAAAAAAAGATTGTATGCTTGGAAAAAAAATTTATATTGAGGATGAGCAAGTGAATTTGCAGGAAATTAGATTTAATACATTTCAAAATAAATTATTACTAGATCAGATTCAAGTATTCATTTATAAGAAGTTTCCAACTTTTTTCTCTTGTAGTCTTATGTTATAATTTTCTCTCACTGTTTGTAGTATACCTCATTATTTCGAAGAGGGGAAGTGCATTCTGTCCCTTCATCCATACCAGGGGCAGCATCTATGACTTCTACTGCTTCAATTGACGACTCTCTCTCTGAAATGTACCGTTCTCCTCCAAGACCCTTGCCTTATGATGCAGACACCAGATATTTCTGCTTGCAGCATGATGGTTTGGTCTCAAGACGAGAGAAGGGTTCAAGTCAATCACATGAAGAATCAGAACCTTTAAGAGGTGATGATGATCCAGATTCAGAATCGTTTAGTGCAGGAGACAAGTGGAATGGGTCCACTTGTGAAGATAGATCAAAAGAACAACGTTCTAGATCCTCACTTAAGCTCTCATCAGCAAAAGCAACAGGTGGAATTGGGTATATTTATTCTCCATCAGAAGAAGAGGATGTCTGTCCAACATGTCTTGAAGGTAAGCTTTGAATGCAATTATGCGTTTGTTGTATTCCCTTTGTAATTTATGATAAGTAGGTTTTTCTATGTTTATTGATAGCTCGTGTCTTGAAATGATGTCTGATTAGTTTTGACTCTACTCTTATTTGTGTTCCCCGTATTTTGAATTAATGATAAATTTCATATTTATTGAGGTTTATTATTGGTTGAACACGCTTTCTTAAAATTTTTTGTGTACTTTTCAATGGGATGGGTACTCCATACTTCATCAAACTTTTATGTAAAAGAATAGACATTTTTGGGTATTTGAGAACATTCTGATTTTTCTTAGTCGTCACTGGAAAAGCTAAGGAAGTGAGAGCACTGTTACTGTTATTTCAATTTAATATCGCCTAACCCAGAATATAGACATAATGCAAGCTGTTATGTTTTGCCTTGGCTTAAAGGAAAAGGAATAAGTATACTTAATGGAACCAGTTATATATTTGAAATCAAGCAGCTCTATTGTTGATTTGGGGAATTGGGGGCATCATAGATTTTCCTACTACCGTTGTACTTAGGTGTTTAACTCGAAAAATACAGAAAATGTAAATTTGTTATTTTCACACCACTGCAATTTGGCAGAGGGTAATACATTCTTGATAGATTAACGAGGTCAAACTTTATGGAAGCTGTGAACATTAGTACTGTGAATGGAGGACAAAGACAAGGTTCTTGCTATTGTTTGTTCTTTCCTAGTCTCCTTGCCCTCCTGATTAAATGGGCATGATCTTGATAAGTAAAAATCTGTTTTTTGAGAGTAGCCTTGGCAGAGAATGTAATCTTAGTTGGCCAGGGAGTTATAAGCCAATCTAGGAGTTGAAAGGAAGGTTTACTGTGTGTCTGTGTGGTGTTGGGATGCTTCTTTTTATTCTTCCCTTCATCTTTTTTTGGGCTGGATGTATGCTTTTATCAGTAGGTTAATGATGTTGTAAGATATACTCTATATGAATTGGGGGTTTTAGGTTGTGAGATTAACATACTTTTACCTTTTTGATGCAGAATATACACCAGAAAACCCCAAGATAGTGACAAAATGTTCTCACCATTTCCACCTTGGTTGTATTTATGAGTGGATGGAGAGAAGTGAAAATTGTCCAGTCTGTGGCAAGGTAACCCGTTTTCTTCATGTCTGAGCTCGCCTGTATTATTTTATTCATGATGATGAATTTATTTTTGTTTCATAAATTGGATTGGGAGTGATTGGGACAGATCATCTATATAATGCTCAAAATAATAATAATATTTGTAATCAATATTTTAAAAAGAATGAGGTGGTTTGAGGCGTTTTGTACTGGTGAGGCGGGGCAGCCCCCTCAATTTTGATATATTAAATAATGCAAAAAAATTAAAAACACAAAACTAAAATAGCATATCATCCATAACATTAAATAAAAGGTCCACAAAACTAAAATAGTATATCATCCTCAAAAAAGCGTATCAGGGCATATTAGACACATCTCGGTATCCGACATGCTCTGATACGCAATTCGTTGGCCTCTTTGAAGTATCCGTGCTTCGTAGGTCCACAATTAACATCAATGATAGATTCTAGATAAACATTTCAAAATGGAGAGTGCATAAAAAAAATAAACGAATGTGTGAGAGGCTGTAAGGTGTGAGATTTGATCGAGTGAGGCTGAACGTATGAGATTTGAGTGAGGTGGTGTTTGATTTTTTTTTAGGCAGAGGTGTTGTCATTTGATATGTGTGAGTGGACTGTTAGGGTTTAAAAATAGTAATTCTAACCACAGTTTTAAAACTCGGAAGGTGGTGCGGGGCGGTCGGGCCTTCGCGAGGCGAGGCGGGTGCCTCGAGGCCATCGAGGCGGCCGCCTCAGCCCGGAAATGGAAAAAAAATTTAAAAATTAAAAAAAAAAAATTAATAAAATGGAAAATATTTCATAATCTTCCATAAATAAGTCATATTCAACAATACAAACATAAATATCCAACAAATAAACCATTAATAAAAGATTTACCCATAGTCCAAACTCAAATTAATGACCAATACCATAAACTTAGCTCACAAAGAATATATAATAATAATAATAAAATAATAAGCAGCCGCCAGCTGCTAGCATCTAGACCAGCTGGAAGCTGTATAGAGAAAGCAGTTGAAAGCTGCTATGATTAAAAAAAAGACAAAAAAATAAATAAATAAGAGATATAGATGAAATAGAGAGAGATGAAGAAAAAGATTTTAAAAAATTTTGAATTTGGGAACATGTTGCCGTCCATCGCCGCAGCGCCCCCGCCGGAACTGCACGTGGCCGACACAGACGGAACCATCAGAATCAGACGCCGCCAACCAACAACTTTTCCTTCATTGCCGACCTCCAAATATGCCTCTATCAAAGCAAATCTACGTTCGAAAAGTAGATCTCGACTTCTTAGCCGCGTCACCATCGCCACTGAGTGAGAAGAGAGGCGGGCGAGTGAGGGCAGTTCGGCGAATATCCGGCGGCCTCATTCGGCCGAGGCGGGCGTTTCATCTTGAGCTGGTGGTGCGGCCGCACCAGTGTGTTTTTCCGGAGAGGCGGCCGCCTCAAACCGCATTTTAAAACAATGGTTCTAACTTAGGCAAGCTCAAACCGGTGAGTTTTGATAAAAAAAAAAAACAAAACCTTGATTCAAAACTCACAGTTTCACCACCCAAAACCAAATTAATATGGCACCAAAACTCACCGTTTCACTACCAAAAACAAAATGGATATGGCACCGCCCTAAGGCGGTTGAGGGTTGAGGCGGCGTGAGGCTGGCGCCTCAAGGCTGTTTTTAAATGATGCCATGGGGCAATGGGGCGACCGCCTCAAGACTGAGTTGACTTGAGGCGGTGCCATATCAATTTGGTTTTGGGTGGTGAAACAGTGAGTTTGGATTCAAGGCTTTTGTTTTTTAAAACAGTCTTGAGGTGGCAGCCGCGGTGTGAGATGCGCCTCATGGCAGCCACCTTGGCCGATTTTTAAAACATTGATCATAATAATAACAGAGAACAACATTGGATTCGTGCTTGCTTTTTAAGGATGGGAAAACCTTTTTCATTAAAACAAGGCACATGTTACTTGATTGAGTCAACTGCTTTTCTTATTAGGTTTTCACTTTCCTATAAGTGATGGTAGTGAATTAGGAAATGAAGGTTTGGAGGCCACTCCCACTCATTCCTGTTTTGGTTTTTTTTTTTTTTTTTTCTACCTTTTGAATTTGAAAATTGTAATGTGTAAAAGCAAACGCATGCAATGATCAGTCCTATAAAATAAATAAATTCATGTAGTGACCAGGGTGGTGAAATAATACATATGCTTGCAGGTCATTTGAGCAATAAAAAAAGGTGAAGGATTGCTTTGGAATTCGTAGCTTTAAAAACATGTTTCATGTTGTTTAAGGTCATAAAAGAATTGCGTGTGTGACTGAGTTTTATGACTAACCACACCAGTTTACTTGATTATTTGTGTTTCCTGATGGTAATCAAGATCAGTTAGTTTCCATGTTATATTGTGCCAACTTTAAATTTCTTGTTATTGCGCTATGAACTTTAAATGTAGAAGTATAATTCTGTTTTGGTTACGTGAGTATATATTGAAATAGATTGTTGTTTTATTTCTTATCTATATTTATTTTCTCATAAGGTAAGTTTGATTATTTAAATCAAAATATAAAAAAGAAGAATTTGGCATAAAATACACTTTCAAATGATTACTTGTGCCATGCTGATACATAATAGACTCAGTAGATGCTGTGATTTTTTGTTTGTTGTTCATAGTTGTTATAGCACTGTTGAATTTAATTTTGCTTTTAGTAAGGGTTGTATCTTGTACAAGTTTTGACTGCACATAAAAAAAATTCAGCAGACCACTTATACAAGAGTCAAAGTTAATATTATGCATTAAATGGGCAACAACACCCTTTTATCTGCTCTCAGATTTTTTATTTATTCTACATTATATGCAATGGTCAATGGCATATGACTGGACAGTCTAAAGCAGTAAAGCTAAATGTTTTTGACCTGACCTCATATGAAGATTAATATCAGTCCTTACTATTAAACCTTTGGTTCTTATGGGTTTTGATCTCAGTAACTTGTTGTGTTGCCAGTCTTACTCTTATGGGTTTTGATCTCAGTCGCTTGTTGTGTTGCCAGTCTTACTATGCCTTGTTTAATCACAAAGGTAAAAAAGGATATTTACCAGAAATGTTGGAAGTATTAAAGTATATGCAAGTTTTTTGCTATTTGATTGAACAGTTATATTAATGTAATGTATTCTTTTTCATGTTGGTGTTCAGGAAAAGGCTTTGGACTGCAAAGTTCTGTGCTCATTTTGAGTGTATTATTATTGATATTATTTTTGGATAGGGAGCTAAACGTTTTTGAGTATAGTTGCATTACAAGTTCCATGTCTTCAGCTACCTAGCTCAGGGGCATAAAAAAGCCAATAATATTTTAGGGATTAATTTGCATAACCTTCCTTTTAATTGTCATGAAATCAAGTTTTTGTGTGGGTTGACCGTAATGGTTGGTATGCTAGATGCCATTATCTCCGAACATCAACCAAATTGCTCATAAGTGGTAAATACTAGAAAGTCTATTGTCATAGCTTCTTGTTGGTATTAGAAGATTTTTGTAACTGCCATTTTCTTTCAAATTGTTAAAAGATCACTTGTGAATAATTGAGTAGTCTTTGCAGAACTGAAAACTGCTGGTAGACTTGAACTTGGAGTAAAAAAGTTGTACTTCTAACATTATTTATAATAGAATGAAAATTGGAATGAAGTGAAAATATCTTGCACTTTTTTTTTGGTTATTTTGACTTGAGTCATTTTGATGGCTTCTATAGGTGATGGTATTCGATGAAACGACTTGATCTTTCTTCAAAGGTTTGAGTTGTGGATGGAACCGGCTATGACTGGAGACAGAAGATATACGTGTAAAGCCCTTTGTGAATACTGCTCTTTCAGTCTTTCTTTGAAGGTTTGGGTTTTGGAGGGAACCGGCTATGACTGAAAACAGAAGACGAAAACAAACGTGTAAAGCCCTTTGTGAATACTCTGCTATTTAACGCATTTATCATTTACTGTAAATACGAAAAAGTGTTCTTTAGAACAATTGGCAAGAGTGCATTTTCTTCAAACATACCTTTTTGATTTATTTTCTTCATGGTTTTTGAAAATCCGCTTTATAGTTTCCTCAAAAGAGAGGATACATGGAAAAGAAGTGCGAGTGGAATGAAGAGAAACATCACTTTAGCTATGTTGTATTTGTGTTTTAAATGTCTTCTTTCATCTCAATGCTAGTCGTACTAGTCCTATGGTGGAATGTGTTATATTTAAATGATTTAGGCTCTGTTTTGTACTACTTTAGAGAAGTTAAATTCAAATTATTTAATAATTTTGGTATAAAATATAGGCGTGGATATTGACACCCATCAAACTTATTAGTATACCCATACCTATGTCTACATTTTAAAAAAATAAATATTACTATATATACTTATTCTAATGCCAATAGTACCCTCATTGAAATATATATATATATATATATATATATATTCATTTTAATACATATTATTTATAAACACTCTTAAATTATTATTACCTCCAATTTACTTTTGGAAATATCTCGAATGTAGAAGCCTTATAAAAGGGAATATGTGAAACCGTTTATGGAGTCGAGAGATTTTTAAAAAATAATTGATATCTACAACTATCATTAAAAAAATATATTTTATTTATTGATAGAGTTCATAATTATACATAAAAGAAAGATAAAAAAAATTTAATACTCATGTGATGATAAGAAAGTTTGATACTTAAAATAAAATTAGAGTTTAATTAGGGTTTATCATAAAAATTACGGTTTATCATAAATTTGTTTGTTTGTTTGTTTGTTTGTTTGTTTTTTTTTTTTTTTTGAAAGATAAGTTTTTTGAAGATATGAGTGTAATTAATAAGTGTATATAGTATTTGGTTTATTTTTAATTTAAATAACTTGTCTTTATTAGTAAATTTCTATTGAGATATTTTGTGATTAAATTTTTTAATAAAATATGGGTGTACTAATAAGTTTTATGAGTGTTAATATTGCAAATTTTATCTTTTGGGCACACAACTTATATCATATTTATGGCTCAAGTGCCACCTCATCCTTTTTTAAATTATCAACCACAACTGATTGTATGCACATGGTAAAAACTGATAATGTGGAAGTTGTGCTATAAGTATGTTATAAATTGTGTGTCTGTGACAAAAACTAAACTAATGATGTGGAACTTGTGCTATAAGTATGTTATAAATTGTGTGCCTGTCAGAGAAAAACCGGTTAATATCGGCACCCATAAAATATATATTTTATAAAACTTATAAAAGTGATTATATGATATCCTGAATTGATTTTACAGTAATTTTAAAAAGTAAATGAGAGGTTGCTTTGGTAAGTTAATTGAAATAATCTGCTGTTGGATTCATTGAATGTTTTAAATAAACCAAATCTTCCTCCTTACTTTTAACATAAAGACACTTTTATATCCTAATTGTTTGTTTGTTTATTTGTTTGAGTGTTGATTTTAAAAGAACAAATTACTGGATACCTATTCGAGGTACACTGATTTACATTCAATGGTTAAAAAAAAAAAAAAAAACCTCAGAAATTAGAAATTTTTTAAGAACAAAAACTAAAACGATAAAATGACCTGCAGCGATAAATAATTAAATAAATAAATAAATAAATAAATAAATATATATATATATATATATATACGGGGGCGAAACCAGGATTTTAGCTTTAAGGGATTAAGACAAAAACTAATATTAATGGTCACACAATAAAAATATATTAATATACCAAAACATAATACAAAATAATAATAATAATAGTATATTTATAATAATTTTGAGAATAAAAATGAAAATTGACTCTATTTTGTATCTCAAAAATCATTAATAATCAAATTTATTTAATTTTCTTTGCGATTTCCGATTGAATATACATAATCAAAGAATTTAGGAGAAAATGATCTTTCATCTTGTTGCATAGATGCAATATCTCTTTCAATAGTTCATAATTAATAAATATATAATTCATATTAAATATTTAAAACAAAATGGATATTGTATAATAAAATAGTAATGAAAGTCTTAATTTGTTCTAATGAATACCTAATAAAAAAAATACATATATATATAGACGGTTTTAGCACTATACAATTCATGTATAGTTGCGAGGTAATTACAAGAGGATGATATTTTTTTTTTTTAGTTTTAATTTCTTTCAAATTTTCAATTGATTGAAATCCAATGATTAAAAATTAACCCATTAATATAGTAGTTGAACTCATATACGGACTAGATTAAAAAATAATGTATGAAATTATGAGAAAGGAAAAATACTAAAAGAGATTGATTTTGCCTTGGATAAAAAATAAATGGAATAAATTTATATTATTAATAAAATGGAGTACTATGTTGCAATTACATGTATACATGGGGTATTCGCCTCTGTATATATATGTACGAAAATTTTCTTATGAGGATGTCCTGATAGAATTATATAAGGACATTGAATATGAACCACTAGTTTTATATACTTTAACTTGGTATGTATGCACTTTTTAAATCACTTTTATAAATGAGTAACTCACATTCAATATCCTTATAAAGTTATATAAGGATGTCCTGATAGGAACGAGACTGTATATATGTATATATATAATAAAAAAATCAGATATTTAAGAACAGAATTAATAAAAACGAAAATAGAAAAGAGTTCAAAATCTCAACTTGAGTTCTATTATTTTTTTCACTAATACTAAACAACCTAAAAATTTATCAAAATTTCAATCTAAAGGATATGGCAAGTGTTTTAACCATATTACCTCATGTTGTATGTAGTGATGACAACCCACTTACCACATCATTTGAGTTGAAATTTGTCATATAAAAAGTGGACGGTGGATATCCATTTTTTTATATTTTTTTTTAAATGAATGAATCTCCAACCATCCATCAATTCATCTATTTTTTTTTTTATAAAAAAAATAGGGCAATTATCAATTTGGTCCTGGTTTTTTTTTTTTTTTTAAATTCCAAATTGTTTGTGAATTTTACAAAATTGACCAAATTGGTTTTTATATTTTTCTCAAGTGCCAAATTAGTCCCTCTAACTAAGTTCCATGAGTCAACTTTAACTGTGTATGGGTAAAATTGCACTTTACTCCTAAATAATATAATAATAACACATGCATAGTTTTTTTATAAATATTTTTTATTATTATTTTATTATTTTTTTAACACATGTATATTTTCACTTATTTTATTTATGGGTTTTGATTTTTGAATAATTTTGACAATAGTGCTTGTATAATATTAACAAAAAAAATAAAAAATAAAATAATAATTATATAAAAATGGTAAAAAACTAAACTTTGAATGAATGGTAACTAAGTGTATAATTGACATTGTCTTATTAAAATATTTTTAGAATTTTTTAGAATTTATTTATTTATTTTTTTATAAAAAAAAGGTACAAATGGTGTTTCATTAATAATATTTTGAGGAAATGTAAGGAAATGTCTCTTTGTATGTTTGAGTTTGAAATTGAAAGAGCAAAAATGTCCCCACTTTGTTTTTCTTGCATTTTTATCCCCTCTTCGGGACATGAAATTCTTGGATTACCCAATATTAAACCCTTTGCATGGGACATTACCAAATTGCCCCAAACCCCCATTAAGCAAGATGACCAAATTGCCCTTACCCCCAAATGAAATTCAAAATTAGAAGAGCTTCAGAGAAACACTAATCAAAATCATACCAGAGTAGAAGAAGAAGTGAGCGAGACCAGAGTAGTAGTAGAAGAAGAAGTGAGCGAGACCAACGTAGAAGAAGAAGCGAATGAGACCAGAGTAGATGAGATAGAAAAGAAGAGGGTGGTTTTTGAGAACCAAAGGAGAAGAAACAACGACGAGATACAGACGAAATCGAGTGTTTGCTGTTTCGGGGTCTCTCGCAAATTGAGAGGTATGCATTGTTTGAGCAAGTTGACTACTTTTAATATGAAATTTGTTCAACATTGATTTTGTGCTTTTTTTTTGTTTCGTTTATGTTTAAAGTCATGTGAGGATTTTTCATTTGTGAGGATGTTCCGTGTTTGTTTGCTTGAGGTTTTTTTTATGTGGATTATATTTTCGACTAGGGGGGTGTTCTAGGTATGTTTGTCTAAGGTTTGTCTAGGGGATGTTTCGTGCAATATTTTATAGGATGAGGCTTAATACATTTTCATGTTATGTTGGTTTTTGTCAATCAATCTACTGCCCTGTTGAGATAGATGTATAGGGTTGTTTGAAATTTATTTCGTGCAGGGATTGAAAGTCCAAATACAGGGCTTGATATTTAGTATGAGGGCTAGAAAGCCCCAAGTCCAAATCTGGGGCTTGAAATCCAATTTAGGGCTTGAAATTCATTTATAGGGCTTGATATTTTCTTACAGGGCTTGAAATCCCTTTACAGTGCTTTCTATTGCTTTACATGGCTTGAAATCCCTTTATAGTGCTTAAAATCCTTTTAGTGCTTGATATTAATGTTGTCTATTTACAGTGTTTTTTATTGCTGTACAGTGCTTGCTATTTATTATTAGGGGTTGAAAGTCTAAATCCAGGGCTTGAAATCCAATTCGAGGCTTGAAATACATTTCTAGGGCTTGGTATTTTCGTACAGGGCTTGAAATCCCTTAACAATGCTTTCTATTGCTTTACAGGGCTTGAAATCCATTTACAGGGCTTGATATTAATGATGTCCCGTTATAGTGCTTTTTATTGCTGTACAGTGCTTGATATTTAGTATTAGGGCTTGAAAGTTCAAATCCAAGGCTTGAAATCCAATTCGGAGCTTGAAATACATTTCTAGGGCTTGATATTTTCGTACAGGGCTTGAAATCCATTTTCAAGGCTTGATTTTAACATTGCCCCGTTACAATGCTTTTTATTGTTGTATAGTGCTTGAAATCATATTCTAGGGCTTGATATTAATGTTGTCCCTTTACAATGCTTTTTTATTGCTGTACAGTGCTTGAAATCTTTTTCAAGGGCTTGATATTAATGTACATGACTTGAAAACAATTTTCAAGGCTTGATATTGATATACAAGGCTTGAAGTCCTTTTCCATTTCCTGGGCTTGAATTTCCAATTCGACTTCAAAGGTATTCTTATCCTATACATAGCTTCTATACATATTGATACTTAGTTTTCCTATCTAATTGTATTTTTTTTGGCTGAATAAAGTTGTAAATTTATTTATTTTTGTTATTTGTTAATGTTTTGTTGTAAACGAGATGCCGGTCGATCGTAATAAAAAATTATGGCGATATCCAGACCATAAAAATTGGATACACGCAAGAATCAACTCTTAAAACAAGAAATATTTTATTCGAGATTTGAAGTCGATCCTGACACAATGTGGCGTGGTTGATAAGTTTAGGCAAGGCCCCTTTGGCCAGTACTTGGATATGGTACAACCTGTTAGGGTTTATAGGATGCTTATTTACAATCTTTTGAAAAGATAGATCTTTCTTCTAAAATCAAAAAACGAGGATGATATTTGGTTTGGTTTGGTTTGGTTTGGGGCAGAACCAGACTTGGTTTGGGAGATAGGAATTCTGCTTGTGCAGTGGCCTCAACATGGGCACACTGCCTGAAGGGTTCTGACAAAAGAAAAAAGTCCGTGATGATTTTATTTTGGCACGATATTTCGAAGATAAAAGCCCGACGATTGAACTTTTGGAGCCAACTTTTAAAGGGCTCACAGCTACAGAGGGTGATGACGCATTGAAGATGGGATGCCTATTAATTGTGTCACAATTATTCGGGATTGATGAAGTAAGGACAGCCATACCCGGTTGTCTGTTGTCTTTAGTAGAGGATCAAAATATGTTTGAAAGTTTTTCTTTGGGCTCGTACATATTCGATGTCACATTGTTTTGGCTAAAAAATACAGTCGATAAACACCTTACGAGGTTGAGAGGCGTTGACCAAAAGAAAGAAAAGAATGAAGATAAGAAGGAAGAGAATGAGGAAAAGAATAAGAATAAGAATAAGAATAAGATGAAGAATAAGGAAGAGAATAATAAGAAAAAGAAGGAAGAGAAGGAAGAGAAGAAAAAGGAAGAGATGAAGAAGAATAAGAAAAAGAAAAAGAAAAAGAAAACTGAAGTAGAAGATGGAAAAGATGGAGAAGATGGAGAATATGAGATAGATAAGGACAATTATCAGGCAGACAAGGACAATCAGCAAGCAGAAAAGAACAATCAACAGAAGAATGATTCGAACTATTTCACATTCCACATTTATGGATTTCAACTAGCCTTTCAGGTAATAGTTCCAAATTAATTAATGTGTAAATCAACCTTATGGTTATTTATTTATTTCTTTAATTGTATGTTTTTTAATTGTTTAGGCTTAGGCCATTGAGCGGATTACTCGTTTGGAAGGTCGCATCGGGAGACGGATTGGAACAGGGTTCCCAAGATTTAAGAATTGGGATTTCAATACAAGGGTTTTAAAAGTTGAAACCTACTTCAGTACAACAGTGTGTAGTTTACTTCTATGTGTATTTTACTTCTATGTGTCTTTTATATAGTTATATCTACTTGTTTTTTTTTTCAGATGGATTAACATTTTTTTTTGGTACATGCAGACGCCTTTGTTCCCATGGAAGGTTTACAATCATGAAAAGTCAAGTGATTACTACAATTCAATGAAGGTGGAAGATGTGTCGTCAGGCAGAAAAGCAAGCAAGAAAAAGATGAAGTTGGGGGATCATGTAATGAAATCTGATGAGGAGGACCATGGAGATGCAATGGAAGAGAGAGACAACAAGTTTGATGAGATTGAGATCTAAAAACTCATATCAGCCATCATCTAGGAACGGCTGTTCCATGGAGTAGATTGTGAAACTCCTAAAGTACAAATTTATACTGTTTAAATATAACAAGTAATGAAAATGAGTGTTATGACATTGATTAGTAATATACTTAAATGTTATCATCCTTAAGTTATTTTTTAGAATCTAATAACGTTTACTTGATTTGGATTTGCAGTCGAAATTGCAGACATCGGTTCCGTCTAATATTCCTAACCTGTATTAAGCTATTGCACAGCTGATCAAGCAAAGTGAGGAACGGACAATATGTTTTTGTACATCATAATTCATAAAGATTCGAAAAGAACTCAAGGTTGGAGATACACGAGTCGAAAAATCAACATCTGACAAGGAAAGAGCAAGCTGAGACAAAGTTGTGGATGACATGGTAAGCTTCAGTTATTGCTTGCTTAGTCTATTCAAAAACTTATTATGTAATAAACATTATTGAAATTTTTAGTTCTTTATACATATTCTTCTCACTGTAGGATACCAATATTTTCTCACCGGTGCATAATTTTGATGATGGGGAAAATACCTTGGGGAAGGTTGTTGGCGAAGCTAGTTCGGAAAAGGTTGAGAAAGTATTTTTTGAGAAGTTTGAGGTTGAGTCATGCTCGGAGAAGGTTGTCGGAGAGGCTAGTTTGGAAAAGGTTGATGGCTGCCCAGTCGTGTATGAGAAGTTTGATGCTGACACGACTGGTTTGGAAAAGGTTGTTGACTGCCCAATAATGTTTGAGAAGTTTGATGGTGACACGGCTGGATTAGAAAAGGTTGAGACATGCTCGGAGAAGGTTGTTGGTGAGGCATGTGTGTTAGTTCAACATGCCATTAATTTGGATGAGTACCCTTTACCTGCTGTAAATGTGGTTCTTCCAAACCCTGGACCGAGTGTTATATTTATGGATGCACCTGACCCTAATGTGTGTTATAAGAATAACGACAAGAAAGGAGACGGTAAGCGGTCAAGGTTCTTGGGCAACCTGTATACTGATTCTATGCCCAAGAAGAAAAAGAAAACCCAAGATTTAGGCGATGTTGTAAATGAGAATTATATTCAATTCATGTCTTATTTGAAGAAGAAAGATCAAACTCGGTAATGGTCTATTTCTATTCTCCTCTCTTTTGCTTGTATATTGTATTTAAGTGCGATTTTTGTTCATAATATTTAATTTAATTTGACCAACTAAATAGTGTTTATACTGGGCAAACGGCGAAGATGAAGCGTGAAGACTTCAACGAATTGGTCAAACCTAGAAAATAGTTATCCAACATGGTAAGTGATAAATTGTTCAGCTCCTGTTTATAAGCACAAATAAAAAGAAGTTTTCTAACGTTTATAAATAAATGTCTTTGTAGCACATAGACGGCTACCTCGACGTTCTGTGGAAGAGACGATCAAAAGGAGAGATTAGCTACTGTCAGGATATCGGATTGGTCTCGACCGCATTTTTCGTAAGTGCATTTAACTTATATCACTCATGTTAGGCTAGCTAATGTCAGGCTTAATAGGGTAACGAAAGAATTTTTATTTTGTAAACAGGCTCATGTGAACCTGAAGTGGAAAGCTGTAATATGGTTGTTGGACAATGAAATGGTGTTAAAAGAATTTGCGGCACAAGAAAAGGAAATACTTGAACAAGAAACAAATGAACAAACTGGGTTGAAGCAAAAACAATTGAAAAAGTATGGCAAAAAGAAGAAGGATCCTACATCGGCTGTCCCAATTTGAGAAGAATACCCTGAATACGAAACTCTATCTTTCTAACTAGACGATGATACACTAGATTATGTTTCAGGTAGTGAGCTTCTTTACACTCAACTGTGGTGGACTATGGAGTCGGTAAGTCTGTGACACGTTAATCTTTCATTCATATTGTTTTAACCATTTGTATCTTTATTTAATAACCATCTGTATTGTATACACATGTGTTGAATCCTTGCAACATAGGCGATCACTGGGTTCGGTGTCAAGTCTTTTTAAAAGAAGGGAAAATGCATATGTATGATTCATTTTGGGGACGCAACGAAAAAAAAAATGACCAGTTGAAAGACATCTGAGGGTTACTTTATTTGTTACCCTCAATTCTTAAGCATTCAAACTACTATGAACTACCGAAGATACCTCCTCACACAACTCCATTCACTGCCAAAAATATCAAACCAACCAATATCCCTCAACAAGATGACGGATAGTAAATTTTCTTTGCATTATAACTTCCAGTTCTTTATTATGATACAAATATTTATAATTGCATTTTCACTTATTGCAGCTGGAGCTACGGTGCCTTTGTGTTAAAGTATGCAGAATTGATACTATCTGAACTCTCATTATCATCATGGATGGATACCTTTGGACAAAAAGATATTCCTAGCATTCGTGAGGTAATGGCACTTGATATTTTCGTGAACAGTGAACTGTGCATTCCCTCTTAGGACTGTTAACAGGATGAGTATGTTTATATGTGATTTGCTTGTTGGTAGCTATTTTAGGGTTTAAGGATGACCATGTATAGAACTTGTGGAGATGGTGTATTTTTGTTTTAAAGCCCAGTAATCTTTCTTTTAGGGCGAGTTCTTCATTCCCTCCTAGGATTGTTGCCCATGATGAGTATTGTTTATATGTGATTTGCTTGTTGGTAGCTATTGTAGGGATGACCATGTATAGAACTTGTGGAGATGGTGTATTTTTTGTTTTAAAGCCCATGAATTCATCTTATAGAGCCTAATATACTCTACTATGGAGCCCAGTAATTAAACGTTTCGAGCCCATGAATGTATATATATCAATTGCAGATTCGCAGCCCAAAAATATCCCAAGAATTTAACATATGTAACGAATATCAAATTGTGGCTTGATGCCTTTTTAATATACTTAGCATTATTAAAACTTCTAGTGCTTCATTATCATACATGAGTGAAGCTTCATAGGATTGTTATATGGATGTTGATTATTATACACTTAACTTAATAATACATTAACAAAAAAAAATGACATGAACTGAAATGTTATTGGGCATGGGGCCTTAATCATAATAAAGGGGGCCCAAATATATGACATGAAAGATGTACCTTAACCCAACTAAGTAAAGAAAATGAGCCATGCCATTAATGGAAATAGTAAGTTCCATTCCTCTATTTTCTTCCTCTATTTCTCTTATCTTTTGGTTGCTCTAGATACTCTTATGATGAACCCTAGAGTGTTCTTTGACCTAGGCATTGATGATCATTCTGCAAGTAGAATTGTGATGGAGCTCTTCGCAAACAGTACCCCGATAACAGTGGAGAACTTTCGTGCTCTTTGTACTGGAGAGAAGGGGATCAGCACAGTTGAGAAACCACTCCACTACAAGGGTTCAACCTTTCACAGCGTGACACCCGGGTACGTGGTCCATGGAGGAGACATCACTTAAAGAAATGGAACTAGAGGTGAATCAATATACGACCCTAGTTTTGCCAACGAGAACTTCGTGAAGTAGCATATCAGTCCCTGTATCTTTTCAATGGTCAAAACCGGCACAAGAGGCAACGGGTCCTAGTTCTTCATCTGTACCGCGAAGATCGAGTGGCTCGATCGCAAGCAAGCCATCTTCGGTCAGGCAGTCGAAGGATTTGACGTCTTGAAAGCCATTAACAAGATCGATTCTAGCTTCGGCTTGATCCAAGCCCGTAATGGTCATTGACTTCGGTGAATTGTGTTGAAATTGGGACATTTTGACAGTTGTTATAGTAGTGTTTCTTTGGTTGTGTTGCTTTGTTTTATTTTGTTTTATTTTCAGTTGAAGCCTTGTAATCCACGGTTGGTTGTGTTTTATTTTGGTGGCAAGAATGAAATGAATTAATTTGTTTTGAAGCCTAAGATTTCTTGTTTTAGAGCCCATTTTTTAAGTGTTTGGGGGTTTAGGTTATGTTTTATTTTGGTGGGGCGAATGAAAATTAATTGTTCTGTTTTGAAGCCTAGGATATTTGGTTTTAGAGCTCAATTGTTTTAGTGCTAGGGGCTTTGCTTTGGTTGTTTTGTTTTGGTGGGGCAAATGAATTGAATTGTTTTCTTATGAAGCCCAATATATTTGGTATTGGAGCCCAATTTTTTTTGTGTTTGTGGCGAATGACATTATTTGTTATGTTTTAAAGCCTATGATATTTTGTTTTGGAGCCCAGATTTTTAATGTGTTGGGGGCTTTGGTTGTTTTATTTTTGGTGGGAACAATGAAACAAATACAAATAGCATAATCCATTCAAAGTAGCATAACCAATATCTACTACAAAAACAAATACAAGTAGCATAATCCATTCGAAGTGGCATAAACACTTTTGAAAAAAAAAATCAAACTCTATAACCACGGTTGCCAATAAATCAAGACAATTGACTACAATTGGCGATCATTACGGGCTTGAATGTCAACTATAAATGGAACCGACCTTCTCGACGACCTTCATGACATCAAATCCCTCGACGACTTGACCAAAGACGACGTTGGTGCCATCGAGCCACTCGGTCTTTGCGTTACAGATGAGAAATTGGGAGTCGTCGGTGTTTAGGCCGGTACTTTCCATGGAGAGGATCTTGGGACCGGTGTGCTTGTTTACGAAGTTTTCATCAGTGAAACTGTCACCGTAGATGGACTCACCTCCGAGTCTGTTTCTTTCAATCAAGGCTCCTTCATTGAACACGGAGCTGGGATTCAAGCAGTGGAAGATTGTTCCCTTGTAGTGGAGTGGCTTCCCGTTCCTGTGGATTCCCTTCTCGCTGGTGCAGAGAGCCCAAAACTTCTCCACTGTTATGGGGGTACTATTATGGTTGCCGATGTTGAAGTCAAAGAACATTCTAGGGTTCGCCTTTCTCTCCTGATTTAACATGCCAAACAACTCCAAATATGGTCAAATAAAACTCTAGTAATTCTGACAATGAACAAAATAAACATAAACATAAAAGAGCTTTCAACAACACAACATAAACGAAAAAAAAATGGTTTTGCTCCAATAAAAAAAATAACGACAATAAATAATGACAACATAGATCTAGTGCTTTTAACCTTCTCAGATGTTTTCTCTTTAATAGTCGCAGACCCTTGAACCTTCTCAGATGTCTTCCCAATTTTATACAATACACTTTGAACAATGGTTGTACATATATCAGCGAAGTTGGTATTTGAACATATTTAGAGTTTAACTTTGCATGACTGAAGAATCAAGAATAAACTGAAGAATGCTTACCTACATATCTGGTCTTGAGGAAGAACAAAGAGAGAGAGAGAGAGAGAGAGAGAGAGAGAGAGATGGGAAAGAAAATAGAAAGAAAAAAAAATCAAGAATGCTTGACTCGGGCGTGAGATAGCAATAAGGAAACGTTGAGTTTAACTCTACATGACTCCAGGTGGGCTTTGATTGGGCTTGCGGTTGCTATTCCACATTGAACCCAACTATTGAACCCAGATGTATCCCACTAGTCCTTTTTTATTTATGGGCTTCACAAATTATTCAAAGGCTTGAGTGTCTTTTGTTTGTGCATCTGATGATGTGGGTCCTTTACTTTTATTCTCGATTGAGATGGTCCAACGTGGATGGGACATAGATAGGCAACTTTATAGAGTTTTTTGGGAGCATCACACGGTCACAAAAATACCCCGTGACCAAGTCCATTACAATTGGTTAGTAACACTTCTAGTTTAGTATAGTAGTGTGTGACATTTGCACTATTACTTTAGATTACTACATATTTTATGACTAAGGCTTCCTATACTAGATTGCATTTTTGGTAGTGTCGAAGTTCTAGTGTGTTGCCACATGTGTAACAAATTCCATACAATCGGAAAAAATTTTAAATTATGGAAAAAAATTAATCAAATGGAAAAGGATACCATCTAACCCCTGTATAGTGATTATGGGCTTCAATAACCTGGGTTTCAAAAACAATACATTTTTGGGAGTTTATGGAACACAACTAGATCCCACTAATGAATGAAAGTGGTCCACAGCTGGATTCCATATCTCAATGGGGTTATTAGGTAATTCAACACATGGGCTTTCAACTTTATACTTATATTTATAGGCCTCTAGGCTTATTTCGGGCTAGATCTGGGTTAGCGGTCCAACTATTGAACCCGGGTGTATCCAACTAGTCCTTTTTTATTTCTGGGCTTCACAAATTATTTCAGGGCTTGAATGTCTTTTGTTTATGCATCTGATGATATGGGTCCCTTAATTTTCTTCCCGATTGAGATGGTCCAAAGTGGATAGGACATACGTGGGCAACTTTATAGAGTTTTTCGGGAGCATTGGACGGTCACAAAAATACACCGTGACCAAACCCATTACAATTGGTTAGTAACACTTCTAATTTGGTATAGTAGTGTGTGACATTTGCACTATTACTTTAGCTTACTACATATTATATGACTAAGGCTTCCCATACAACGATTGCATTTTTGGTGGTATCAAGTTCTATTGTGTTGCCACACGTTATGTAACAAATGCCGTACAATTGGAAAAAAATTAAAATTATCGAAAATTTTAAATTAAATGGAAAAGGATACCATCTAAGCCTTATATACTGATTCAGGGCTTCAATTCCGATTCCAGGGCTGCAACTGTATTGTTTCTGGGCTTTAAAAACAATACATTTTTGTAAGTTTGTGGAACACAGTTAGATCCCAGTAACAAATGAAAGTAGTCCATAGCTGAATCCCACAACTACGTGGGGTTGCTAGGTCAATAAACATGTGGGTTTCAGTCTTTCACTTATATTGATGGTTGGTTCCACTTTCTATTTTTCTTCATCATCTTCTTATTTCTTCACATATTCATCTTCATTTTCTACACATTTGATTTATTTCTTTCAATCCTCACGACCAACGCCCACGGGCCACGGCCACATGTCTTCTTCTACACATCTTCATCTTCATTTTGTTTCGTTTATGATTTATAATTTAATTTTTGATCTTAGTTTGAAAATGAGTTCAATGGGCACAGAGGTTTTCGAAAGAAATCATAGTTACAAGCAAGTATAGCTTCTACCTTTGATTTCTTTTGAAAGACTTCTATGTCCCATTAACCATAACTAGTTTTTGTTATTTCATTTTGTTTAGAAGTGAAGTGAGAAAAGAAATGGTGTACTGTACACTCGATTTAGTTCATTTTGTTTGGTTAGTTCATTTTGTTTGGCTATCAGGATTTAATTCTTCATTTTGTTTGTTGTTTTGTCATTAAAAAAAAATGGATTTAGTTTGTTAGTTACTTGTTTTTTGTACATATATTCAGTGTGTTGTATGAAATGGCAAAGAAATAAGTGTATGCTGTTTTCAAAGGCAGGAAAACTGGTGAGTTCAACTCTTGGCCTGATTGTCATGAACATGTTGATGGATTTACGGGTGCTTCTTACCAAAAATTTAATACGGTGGATGAAGCATATGAAGCTATCTATAACCGTGCAGTTCAGCATGAAAAACTTTCAATTCATACTTCTGGTACCAGAGAAGATAAGGTTCTTTACGTTGAACCCATACAAACCAAAACAGTTATGCTGGTTATATACCTTATTGTTGTTTTTGTAATCGGAGTAACAGTGGGCAAATATCTGTGAAAGGTTGTTTGTGAAAGGTTGTAATCGGAGTTATCTAGATGCCAATTTAGATACCTAAATCATTCAATGCATGTTCATACCAAAAGAGATATATGCGTGGCACTCCTATTCTATATGTCATGTTATCATACAATAACAAATATTGTAATATTTAAGCATAAATTAAATAGCAACAATTTTGGCCCATCCTAGAAAAACAAGTAAATTACAATTTGTCAGGAATACAAGATCTTCAGGTGGCCCATCAACCATACGCTCATCCTTCGGCCTTCTCCCATGGGCGTGCGCAGCCCACAACCCCACAAAGGGGCTGCCTTGCGCAGCCCATAAGGCCAAACAAGGCTGCCATGCGCAGCCCACCAAAGTTTGGGCTTGTCATGTGCAGCCCAATCCACTCCTAGGGTGCGCACGGTGCTCGTACTTGGTTCCGGTTGCTTCATTTTGCTTCGTGTCTTCGAATCTCCAAGACCTAAATATATTACGGCAGTATATATATAATAAATACTGCAGTATTAATTTTTTTTATTTTTTATTTTTTATTCACTGCAGTATTTTTACAAACCAAAAACTGCACATACTAAAAATAAATAAAAAAAAAACTGCAGTAACCCTAAAAAAATACTGCACATATATAAAAAAAAAATAAAACCTAGCAATCTACAAAGAAGGAATTATGGCGATAATAGACCACCCTTCTTGTTACAACTCCGAAACAAAAATTACATTGAAAATCTAGGGCCAAAATCGAGCAATAACAAACCACATAAAATATATATAAATCCATACATCACATGTAATTATATATTTGAATACCTAGAGTGCCATCTCTTTCTAAACATGCATAATCACAATAAAAAGAAATAGATCCACGTATATATACGTTAATTAATTAAAAGGGTTCAACCTAGGCTCTGATACCAATTGTAGGGAAAAATAAACAAATAAAAGTGTTACACGCAGCGGAAGCGATACTAAAGATGATTTAGTGACTTTTAAAATTTTTCCTTTATGAACCTTAAACCCTTTTAATCAATAAACATGCATATATATCAACAAAAGTAAATTACCTCTTGTCGCGCGATCCGATTGACTTACGTCGATGGTAATCCGCAAGACCTTCAATCCGAGCACGAACGTGGATCACCTAGGAGCGTGGTCTCCCTTTCCTTTGAATTGCAAACCTGTGAATGGACCAAACAAATACTTTCTTTTCTTTGTTAGTCACAAAACAATCAAAAGAATGTCAAAATTATTCCGGTCACTTTTGAGTTCACAATCTTATGATCGAAACTCGCGTGAACCTAGATCGATATCGTATACACAAGCTTATTGATGTTTAAGCAATTGTATACTATCAAAGAATAATTTTTCACTCCTTTTTGTCTCTCTAGAATAAAACTCTCTTAGAATTAAGAAGAAGAAGAAAGAAAATAAAAACTCAAGCACCAATTAATTGATGTGGCTGAACCCTATAAGAACATATATATAGGTTGGCCGAATTTTTCTTCTTTTTCCGTTTAGGGTTGCCGAATTCTATGTAGTATCTAATTAGGGTTGGCCGAATTTCATCATGTCACTTATATAGGGTGACTCAAATTCAACCCTAATTCTTTTTAACTTTATAGATTTCAAACCCTAATCCAACTCTTTTATTTTTATTCTTTTATTTGACTAAATAAAAAAAAAAGACTCCTTATTTGATTAAATAAATAATACTAATTTATTTATTTACTTATCAAACAAGTCTTTTACTTTTAGGAAAGATTTGTTTCTTTAATTAAACAATTAATCAATAAATCAATTAATTCTTATTTAATTAAAACAAATGAAACAAAATAATATTTTTAGGTCAAAACTCTTAACCTAGCCACCCCACTTATATATAAGATGGGCCTAATATTATTTTCCTATTTCATTTAATCCATTGGCACTTTAAATAAAAAAGCCCACATGTGAACCAGACCCATTCTTACTAAAAGAAACAAGCCCACATGTCTTTCATTAATATATTAATATAATTGAGCAGCCCATTACTTAAATAATGTGCAAATTATATTCTTAATATATTAAATGCAATTCTAGATGGACCCTTAAATTGGTCCGGTAGAATATATCAAGTGATCCATGCAAGTCCGTGTGGATTGGGGATCTTGGCGGGCCATCTAAATTTAAGCTTCAATAGACATAACCTAATCACAATCAAGAAATGATTCACTTAGGTCCGATCCATTAATTTTAACTCATTCCACTAAAGAGCTAAAACTGAACTCTTAAATAAAGATAGAAAAGGAAGATGCTCCTCATTCATACCCTAGACAATCATATCGGAGATAGTGTATCCTCGTGATTAATATCAGTAATCGCCAAGAGTTCATAGATCGCCTATAACTCTCCAAGTTACCATATTTACTCATATGACCACGTTTTGAACTTGGATATTTTGACTTGTCCATAAGCCATGTTTTCAATAGACACTATTGAAAACTCAACGTTGAGATTTAATATCCAATTACCTCAAAACATCCATACGATGATATTATACTCTCATTTAATTAAATGGAGCCACGATGTCCATATCTATAAATGAAGTCCTCTATCGATTAACAAATGAATATCACCAAACTATCGAGGATAGACTATGCGATATAATCGTACTCATTGATAACTCAAATGATATCACTTGCAACCATAAGTCCATCATTTGTCTCAGGATTAAGATAGACTCTCCGATTGTCCTGATAATGAAAAGACTATTATCTATTGACGGTTCTAGATAAAGCTTTTCATTGTGATCCAGTTCAATGCACCCAGTGCACTAGATCCTTTTGCTCGAAGACACTCCGATGATTTTAGACTCATCATATCTCATTTGATCCCACTCAAATGCTAGCAAAAGAATTCTACAACTTTAACAAAATAAAGGTGCCCAACCTTTAACTTATGTGGTGGACATTATTCATGACTAACTAAAGAATTGTGTCTACCACATACATATCCAGATGTACGAACAATTCTTCTTTTCCCATAGTCTTTAGACCTTATGATTATTTACTTTGACAATTATAATATTAAACTATAAATGCTATACGATTTGTTAAACCAGAAATCACTTTATTAATATGAAAAAGATTGTTAATTACAACATTACACTCTTGCTATCGAGCATAATCCTAACAATCTCCCACTTGCGCTATAGCAAATGTGTCATATCTCTCAAGCCCATGTTCTCTAGATGCCCATCGAAACTCTTCTAGGTAGAGCCTTTGTGAAGGGATCCGCTAGATTTTCTGCTGACGCGATTTTGGTAATCGTCACGTCACCTCTTTGAACAATCTCCCTTAAAAGATGATACTTTCTTTCAACGTGTTTACCTCTCTTGTGACTTCTTGGTTCTTTCGAATTAGCCACTGCTCCACTGTTGTCACAGTAGATAGTGATCTGCTTATTCGCACTAGGAACCACTTCTAACTCAATCAAGAATTGGCGGAGCCAAACAGCCTCCTTGGCAGCTTCGCTTGCAGCAACATACTCAGCTTCCATGGTGGAATCAGCAATACAAGATTGCTTGATACTCCTCCATATAACTGCTCCTCCTCCAATAGTAAACACAGCCCCTGATGTGGATTTTCTGGAGTCAGAATCTGATTGGAAATTAGAATCTGTATACCCAACGGGAACCAAATCCCCTCCAGAGTATACAAGCATATTATCTCTCGTTCTCTTAAGATACTTGAAAATATGCTTGACTGCCGTCCAGTGATCAGGTCCAGGTTTCGATTGAAACCTGCTAACTATGCCAACAGCAAAACAAATATCCGGTCTAGTACAGAGCATTGCATACATGAGACTTCCAACTGCCGAGGCATATGGAACTCTACTCATGAATTGCTCTTCATGCTCATTCTTAGGAACTTGTTCCTTAGAAAGCTTGATTCCATGTCTGAAAGCGGCATACCTTCGGGAACTTCGCATGGAAAACCTAGATGTGCGCATTTTGTCTATGTACGGCTTCTGGGATACAATGCTCTATTCTTCTATCCCTTATTACTTCGGATACCTAGAATAAAACTTGCTTCTCCTAAGTCCTTCATATCAAATTGTTTTGCTAACCATTCTTTTACTGATGTTAATACACCTACATCGTTTCCAATGAGTAGTATATCATCAACATAAAGAATCAGGAAAACCAACTTGTCGCCTTTAATCCTTTTGTATACACAAGGTTCGTCAGGATTCTGAATAAATCCAAAACCTTTGTCAGCTTGATCAAACCTTATGTTCCAGGATCTGGATGCTTGCTTTAATCCATATATGGATTTCTGCAACTTGCATACCTTATCCACTTGGCCCTTTTCAATGAATCCCTCTGGTTGCATCATGTAGATGCTTTCGTCAAGACTTCCATTGATTTGGCTATTGTAGTGGATATTCTAATGCTTGGAATGACTTTCACATGGTCAGATAATAGGGAAAATGGTTCGTGGGCAAGGCTAGATAGATTTCTTTGCGATCATTTGTTTTTATCATGGCTTCCTTCTCTTTTACAAAAGGGTCTTGGAAGGAGTTTATCGGACCATAATCCAATAATGCTTGGGGATCCTAAGGAAGATTGGGGACCTAAGACGTTTTCGCTTCCAAAAGGGGTGGTTGGATGACAAGAAACTAATGGATGGTGTTCTTGAATTTTGGAGGAAATGTAAGGGAAGTGGTTCCGGAGGATTGAGTTTTTCTAGAAAAACTAAGGCAGTAAAACAGTACATGAAACTTAGGGCAAAAAATAGGTACTCATATGGTGATCAATCTAAGCTATTGGAGGAGGAATTAGCGCCAATTGAGGAGAAGGCAATTGGCCCTGGCTAGACTGAGAAGTTAAGGAAGGATCGGTCCGAGTGCCTTGTTAAAATATGGAAGAACATACGTAGGGAAGAATAGATATAGAGACAGTATTCAAGGATTAAATGGTTAAAGGAAAATGATAGAAATATGGGTTTTTTTTTCATCTTGTAGCTAATCTGAGGAGGAAGATTAACATAATTGGAAATATCAATATTTTGGGTATGATGTGTGTTGGAACGAAATAGGTCATAGGAGGGATTTTTAGGTTCTTCAAAAATCATTTTAAGAAGGTGGAGTGGATTAGGCCTAGCATTATTGACTTGCCACTTAGAACAATCTCAGAGGAAGACCGTGTGGCTCTTGAGAATAATTTTACAGCTAAAGAAGTTTGTATGGCTTTGTGTGAATGTGATGGTAATAAGGCGCCAAGCCCTGATGGTCTCAATCTGAATTTTGTCAAGTCAAATTGGGAGGTAATCAAGGATGATTACATGAGGTTTATGAATGAATTCTACAGGTCCAGTTCGATGGTTAAGTCTTTGAATAGAACTTTCCTTGCTCTCACTCCGAAGATTAGAAATCCGGTGTCTTTATTAGATTATAGGCCTATTAGTTTGATTGGATCTATGTATAAGATTCTTGCTAAAGTGTTGGCCATTAGGTTGAAGAAAGTGATGAATACATTGATAAGTCAGAATCAAATGGCCTTTGTGAAAGGTAGGCAAATTGTTGATAGTTTTGTAATAGCTGAAGAGGTTATTCACTCTTAGAAGAAGAATGGTAGAGGCGGTATTTTAATTAAGCTAGATTTTGAAAAAGCATACGATAGTGTGGATCACGGGTTCTTGTTAGAGGCGTTGAGGTTGATGGGTTTTGGGACTAGGTGGATCAATTGGATAAATTGGTGCATAGCTTCTCCTTCCTTGTCGGTTTAGGTGAATGGTTGTCCGACAGGGGAATTCTCAATGGAGAGGGGATAATGTCAAGGTGACCCGTTGTCCCCTTTTTTATTCAATTTGTTTGTTGAAGTCTTAAGTTGTATGCTTGTCAAGGCCAGAGAGCTGTACATGGTTAGAGGAATTCAGTATGATTCTATTCACATTACTCATCTTCAGTTTGTTGATGACACAGTGTTATTCATTGACCCATGCTTGGATTTCCTTGTAAACGCTAAAAGGATTTTGAGATGCTTTGAATTAGTTTCTGGTCTCAAAATCAATTTCCATAAATCATGTTTGGTAAAAGAGGGCAAGAAAAGGCCGGATGATGTTGTTTTGGCAAAGGCTTTTCGGTGTGTCTCTGCTTCTCTTTTGATCACTTATCTTGGGCTCCCTCTAGGTGGGGAATTCTTGTAAGGAATCTATGTGAGATTTTGGAGTGAATTATGTTGGGACTCAATGCTGTTAAAAATTGCATTTCCAAGAATTCAGATAAGGAAGGGGTTGTGAGGGACTTTGGTAGATGGGAGGGCAATCATTGGATATGGGTTGTTAATTTGAGAAGAACGCTTTTTGATTGGGAAGTTGATCAATGAAGATGTTTCATGTTGCATTTGGATAATATTTCTATTAGAAGAGAAATTCCAGATGCTTTGGCGTGGGCTTTTTGCCCCAATCCGTTATTTACTGTGGGTTCTTTTAGGAGAAAATTGGAAGGTGTCAACAGGGTGGGTGTTACCTTGGTGTGTCCTTTCCTTTTGCAGGGGATTTGCCCATAGAAAGCTGAGGTTTTCATATGCAGCTATTCAGAGGTAGAATTCTTGTTAGGTCTGTCCTCCGAAGGTTTGGCATGGTAAGTTTTGCGGACTATAATTGCCTTTTTTGTTGCAATTCGATTGAGACAATTGATCATCTCTTTATAAATTGTGTATGGTTATGGGAGGTTTGGTCGTTGGCTATAGGGTGGTGGGACATTGTTTCTTGCTGCAATAATTACTGTTTTCGAGTGGATATGGATGGTCAGGTATGTGCCCCTCGTCTTCGAGGAAAAGGGTATGGAATGTGTTGTTTTGTACTGTGGTTTGGATGATTTGGGAGTTTCGACATAATGTTGTATTTAATGGGAAGGAGGCTAATGTTTCTTTGGCTTTAGACTCGATTAAATTTAGGACGGTTTGGTGGTTTAAAAACCTTGGTGGTGGCTCATATGTTGATGTTTCATTGCTGCTGTTAGACTTGAAAGAGAGATGTATAGATAAAATTCATGTCAAGATTTTGCGGAATGTCGATTGGACACCGCCTTCGAACGATGATCTTTTTTTCAATGTTGATGGATCAACAAGAGGTAACCTGGTTGCGGCTGGTATCGGTGGAGTTCTAAGAGACGTTAAGGGAAAAATTCTTAGTTTATTTTCTTCGGGTGTCGGCATTTGTGACTCCAATAAAGCTAAGGTTCTTGCAATTCATAGAGCCTATATGTTGATTTCTTGTAATCAGTTCTTGGTGAATCATTCAATTATCATTATCAGTGATTCTAAAATTGCAGTATTTTTGATTAATGGGGACTGGTTTGGGCTGCTGGAAATGGTGAAATTTATTTTTGATACCAGGCAAATCTTGTCTTCGATGGTTTTGTTGTCAATAAAATTCATGCCTAGGGGATCTAATTCTTTAGCGGATAGTTTAGCGAAGGCGGGCTCTAGTTCTCAAGTGGAGCGACTGGAATGGGGAGATTGGTGATTTTGCTCTGTTGCAGCGGTGTTGCTGTATGCGTTAGCTATGGCTTTGGTTATTGATATTGTTTCTACTCTGGTGTTTGCTTTAGATATATTGCAGTCTTGTTTGTTGGTGGATGCAGAAGGGGTTGTCTCTATGTGGCACGCTTATTGTTTTGGGATTTTTCTCTGTATCCTGTTCTGCATTCTGTGTGTTTTAGATTGTGTTTGGCTTTTAGCTGCTGGTGGTCGTTTCTTCTGGTCTTGTTTTTTGTATCAACTTGAGTGGGCTTTTATTTTCAAAAATATGTCGTTTAAAAAAAAAAAAAAAAAAACTAAGTCTAAGAAATTTACAATAAGGAAATAATTAATGTCTAGATCATATATCAATGGTAAATACATATAATGAGAAAAAGAATAGTTAATGGCGTAATCAAAGCAAATCAACATCTTATGGAAGGTAATCACGATACTTCTAGTGGAAGGTAATCATGATAATAAGGGAAATTATCAATTTCCCCTGAGGTTTACCATATTAGATAAGCTGGTCCATTTAGTTTCAATAATGGTCAGTCAACCCCTTGAAATCATAAATATTGGTCATTTTGCCCCTTCTGTCAAGTTTTCCATCCAAAATCTTGTTAGGTCTCCATCAGGTATTGAACCTTAGACCTTATTGTTAAAAGCCACACACTCTAACCAACTGTGCTACTCCAAATCATTGTTGGAGGTTTATTGATTTAAATGTATATGTATATATATAGTTATAGTTATATGTATATATATAGTAAATTTTTCTATTGTCAGTTCGTCCTGATATATTTTATATCAGGATGAAGAATGTGGACTATTAGATTTACATACTCTGACTCAAGGTGTATGCACTTGTCAAAACTTCTCCATAATCTATGGTCCACATTCTTCGTCCTGATATATTTTATATCAAAACAAACTGATAGTAAAAAGACTGTATATATAGTTATATAATTTGTTTAAAATAATTTAAATATGTTTATATAATTTAAAATAAACACATATTTATTAATAATATATATAAACATATTTATGAAAAGGAAAAGAAAATACGATAAGAAAAGGAGAAAAAAAAAGGAAAATTTATTATTATTATTATTATTATTATTTTGATTTTTTTTCCCTTTTCAATTTATGGCTTTGATTTTCTGTTTTTTTTTTTTATTTATTTTTTTATTATTTTTTTTTTTTATCAAATTGAAATAATATATTTTTTGAAATGAAAAAAAATGCAAAAAATAAATATGAAAAAAAATTTTACGGGCTTTGATTTTCTGGTTTTCCTTTTGTTTTCTTATTTTCTTTTTCTTTTTCATAAATCTGTTTTTATATATTATTATTAAATATGAGTTTATTTAAATTAAATATATGAGTAATGAGTTTATTTTAAATTATATAAATAGATTTAAATTATATATACACACACACACACACACATATATATATATATATATAAATACATTTAAATCAATAAATCTCCAACAACAAGCTGGAGTAGCTCAGTTGGTTAGAGCATGTAGCTTTAAACCACAAGGTAGGAGGTTTAATCCTTGATGGAGGCTTTTTAATTTTTTAATTAACGGTCAAAGAGATTTTGGATGAAAAACTTAACAGAAGGGCCAAAAGACCAATATTTAGGATTTTAGGGGGTTGACTGGCCATTATTGAAACTATAGAGACCGGTTTATCTAATATGGCAAACCTCAGGGGGGAAAATGATAATTTCGCTGATAATAATTCTTCAATAAATCTTGGTCAATGCCTTCCTTGTATAATGGCTATAATGTTGATTTCTAACACTCCCCCTCAAGTTGGAGCCTAAAAAAGTTTCCTTTCCTAATGCTTTCATAAAGATGTCACCGATCTGATCATTGGAAGGAACAAAGGCAGTTTGCAATAATCCGTCTTGAATTTTCTCACGAACAAAATGACAATCAATTTCAATACGTTTGTTTCGTTCGTGATAAACTGGATTTTCTACAATATATAAGGCAACTTTGTTGTCATAATATAGTATACTAGGAAAAGAGTGTGATACCCCAAAATCATGTAAAAGATGCGGAAGACCTAGACACAGTTGGTTTTTTTTTTTTTTTTTTTTCATGAGATTAGACTTGTCTTGAGAAATAAGTAATAACCGATGGTTGATCTTCTTATCATTGGGCTATTTACCTAGTTAGAATCACAAAATGCTTGTAACTTTAATTCAATATGAGAAGATAATAAAATACCTTGACCGAGAGAGCCTTTTAAGTAATGAACAATACGTGTAGCTATCTTCATATGTGGTTGATATGGTTGATGCTTGAACTGACTGTGAATGTTAATTGTAAAAAGAATATCCAGCCTTGTAACAGTTAGATAAATTAATCTTCCAATCAAACAACGATATGAGGCTGGATCATTTAGCAAGACTCCTCCAGTTTTGCTAAGTTTCAGATTTTCTTGCATAGGAATAGACTCAGGCTTTGCTCCTAATAAACCTATGTCTTTGATAATATCACTACAAGAAAAAAAGGCTTTTATCACACAATTTTATCATGGTTTTTATTAGCCGTGATCAAGTTATAATAGTCTTTTTAATCCGTCGTATGTTAATGACATACTTTCAAACCGACGTAAAAGTATCACGGTCTTTTAAATATGTCATAATTGGATCACAATTTTAATAACCATGATCAAGCTATCACATGTTTTCATAACTGTGATCAACTTGTCACACATTTTCATAACCATGATCAAGTTATCACGAATTTAATTAACCATGATCAACATATCACAATTTTTTATGCGTAATAATCACATTATTTTTTTAGTGTGATAAAGAAAGATATTTATTTTATTTGTAGAATTATACTAAGCAATAATTTTAAATTTGTAATCTCTCTAATTTGTATCGCGTAATACTTTACGATATAAAGTAAAATCAACAAAGTACAAACAGTCATACAATCTCTTTTTTTTAGTGAAATATTATTAACTTAGATTGAAATATTACAACATAATAAATTACAAAATGATGAAAAACAATATTTAAAAAATTTTTGACAATTTTTTTTTTTTTGACTGTTAATATGCCATTTTGATTTTTTTTTTAAAATTACTTTATTTGGTATAACTTTTTATATGTGTCACTAAAATAAGTGGACACAAGTTAATATCATAGGTTTGACCACATTATATCTTTAAGTTAAAATCATACATATTTTAAAAGATATATATCTCCTCACTTTCTTACAATAGCTATCAATTTCTCCCTCCTCCCACTTTTTTTTTTTCTCTCTCATCTGTCACAGCATTCTTTTTCTTCTTTTTTTTTTTTTTTTTACACAAAAAGAAAATAAAAATAAGAACTCTTGCCAAGGTGAGTGCTTAATTTTTTTTTTTAATGTATTTATTTATTTATTATCGGTTATTTTCTTATATATCGGTTGTGAATTTGTTATAGCCTCCGATAGCGAACAATGAATTTCTTCAACACACTTTTTTATGTTTTGAACTTGAATGTTTAATATTTATGGAAAACACAGAAGATCATGTTCTCTATTTTCAACGAGAAAAATAACAACATGAACAAGAGGTTCGTTAATTTTTCATTTCGGTCTCCTTTTATTATCTCATTCTTTTATTGTGATTTGATGTTAAAATGTAGTTTGAGTTTTTTTTTTGTCAATAAATCGTTATTCAAATCTTACTCATGTTGATTCTCATACTATGCAGCTATATAATCAAAAGGAAGCCTTGAGGAAGATGAACAAAGAAAATTTATACATACTTTTAAATAGTATTTGAGTAAAGTAGTTTGTATTTTAGGGTTAATTTTTGTAAAAGAGTTTTGTATATTTTGATTATGATGTTTTTTTTTTTTTTTAACTGTACAAATGCCAAGTAATAAAAGATTATTGATTTTATTTCATTCATATTGCAATTGAAAATTTATACAAAATGTGCAGATATAGAAAAAAAAAAAATATTGATGTGATTCTAATGATAGGAAAGTAATAAATTACATGAAATCAATACAATCAAATAATTAAGGAATTAAACATTGATTGTGGGTCAAAAAGTAAGAGAATTAATTTGATTCCTAGAATCACTTTCTTTCCTAATAAATGAGATCTTTACTATTATAAATTTACCAAAAATAAAGCTGGATTTTCTCGTAATAAATATATAAATATATAATCTCTTCTTAATAGGTATTTGGAAGTCAATTGTCAATGTTGGTTTTATGCCATTATAAAATTATAACGTTTTTAAATCATCAAGAATATATCATGGACAAAAACTATTATTGATTTATGACGGTTTTTAAAAACCGTGATAAACTTTTTATTACACTGCCTTTAACAACACATGCAAAACCGTCATTAAAACCCTTTCATAACGGTTTTTAAGTATCATGAATAGCAATTATTCTTGTAGTGTATCTAGTGCATATTTGCATTGATTTAAACAAATCCTTTCTGTGATCTTGAGATTTCAATGCCGAGAAAGTATTTGAGATTGCTTAAGTATTTGAGATTGCTTAAGTCTTTGAGCTTGAATCGCTATGTAGAAAATTTTGAAGTCTTGAAATTTCATCTGCATCTAAACCTATAATTATAACATCATCAACATACACCAATATAAACACAGAAGATTTAGCTTTGTGTTTGTAAAAGAGAGAGTAGCCGGCCTTTGATTGAGTATAACTGACTGCAATAATGGCATGTGAGAATTTGGCAAGCCATTGTCTGGAAGCCTGCTTGAGTCTGTATAATCACTTGTTTAATTTGCAGACAAGGTTCTCCGCCTTATAGGCATAACTAAGTGGAGGCTGCAAATATACTTCTTCATGTATTTCACCACGCAAAAAAGTATTGTTGACATTTAATTGGTGAAGAGTCCAATTTTTTAAAGCTGGAATAATGAGTAAAACTCTGACCCTGACCAATTTGGCCACATGAGAAAAGGTTTCTGTATTATCAATGCATTCAACTTGGGTATAACCTTTGAAAACAAGGCGTGCCTTGAAACATTCAATAGTGCCATTAAAATTGTGTTTGACCTTGTATACCCATTTACAACCGATAGGTCGTTTGTTGGCAGGTAAAGGGACAAAAGACCATGTGGTATTTGTTTCAAGAGCCTGTAATTCGGCATGCATAAGAGAAGCCTCTAAATATGTAGTGGGTTCTTCTATAGTAGATATAGATACTAAAACAACATTGTGAGTAGTAGAAATCTTGTCATTATTGAGATAATACGGCAAAGGGTATCGCGTACCTTTTTGATCCTAGGTAGAAGAAGGAGGAAATGGCATGATAGTCAAGCAACTTGATAGGTGGTCCTCGTATGTGTGGGCCAAGAACTTCCTCAGAAGAAGGTGGAGAATGAGAGGAAGAAGATGAAGTGGATAAAGGGGATGAAATTGAGGGTGAGGGATTGGGTGGAGAGTTTATGTCAGTGGTGGTGGGAGAATTTCTGTCTAAGGTGGATGGTAGAATTTCATTATCGGAAGCGGCAATATTTGTGGGTGTATCAATGGGTACATTTGTTGGTGCAACAAAAGGAAGGTTTAGAATAGGGTTATTATCATAAGAATATATGAGTTGAGGTTGGATATTTTGAGGACAAGTGAGTGCTGTATCAGTGGATGTGAGTAAGGTTGCATAAGGGAAATGAGTTTCAAAAAAATTTACATCTCTACTAATTATTACTTTATTTAAAGCATAATCATAAATTTTGTAACCTTTTTGACCGTGTGGGTAACCAACAAAAATACCAGGAATTGCTCGTTCATCAAATTTGTGTTCTTTGTGTAGAACATTATTTGTAAAACAAAGTCAACCGAAGACTCGTATATGAGTATATGTGGGACGCTTATTAAATAAAATTTCATTTGGTGTTTTGCCTTTTAAATCCTTACTTGGTAAGCGATTAGTAAGGTAGGTGGCTATCAAGATGCATTCTCCCTAAAGGGAGATGAGATTGAAAGCGAATTGATTGTGCCACATTGAGAAGGTACCAATGCTTTCTTTCGACAACATTTTTTTTTTATGCGTGCCAACGCAGGTGCGTTGATATAATACCCCCATTGAGGAAAAAAATTGTTTGAGATTAGTATTGAGAAATTCCAACCCATTATCTATGTGAACTTGATGAATAAAAGAATGAAATTGTATTTTTATCATGGAAATAAAATGTTGTATATAAGTTGATGCTTCAGATTTAAAATGCCTGAAATATGTCCATGTACATCGTGAATAGTCATCAACAATTGTTAAGAAATATTTAGCACCACTTAAAGAAGGCATAGAGTATGGACTCCAAACATCATAGTGAATTAAATCAAAACATTTTGAACTTGAAATAATACTTAAAGGAAAATGACTTTTATAATATTTTGCTAATGGACAAATGAAACAAGTATCCTTATCGATACATGAGACATAATTTGAAATATGAGAAATATGAGATTGAACTGTATGGGAAGGATGACCTAAACGCCAATGCCAAAGATTGAAATTTGAAGTATTCACACTGGAAACAATCAGAACATTTTCAAAATCTAAATAGTAAAAACCGCCATGTTCACTACCCTTTCCAATCCTCTTCTTCGCAACTAGGTCCTGAAAAACACAATGGTTAGGATAGAAAGTAACAACCATTTAATGACTTTGTAAGTTTATGAACATATAGTAAATCGAATTGGAAAGATGGTACAAGGAGTACATCTTGTAAGGGTATTGTAGAGGTGGGACTTAACTGGCCTATATGTGTAATAGATGTAGTTTGGCCATTCGGTAATTTAACTGGTGCCGAAATAATTAGTTTTTCTTTTTTGGTAACAATTTTGAATTTGATGTCATATGATCCGTGGCACCTGGATCAATTGTTCATATTCTTTTGTTGTGAGTGTCACACTGGTGCTTTTTGTTGATAGGTTGTTGTGCACAATAGCTGTGAAAGTTGGTTTGTTTTAACTGTTCATGTGTTTTAGATTGTGTTGGCTTTTAGCTGTTGGTGATCGTTTCTTCTGGTCTTGTTCTTTGTATCGCCTTGAGTGGGCTTTTATTTTCAAAAAGATGTCGTTTTATAAATAAATAAAAAACTAAGTCTATGAAATTTACAATAAGGAAATAATTAGTGTCTAGATCCTATATCAATGGTAAATAAATAAAATGAGGAAAAGAATAGTCAATGGTGTAATCAAAGCAAATCAACACTTTATGGAAGGTAATTACAATACTCATATTGGAAGGTAATCATGATAATAAGGGAAATTATCATTCCCCCACCCCCCACCCCCCCGAGGTTTACCATATTAGATAAACTGGTCCATCTAGTTTCAATAATGGTCAGTCAACCCCTTGAAATCATAAATATTGGTCATTTTGCCCCTTCTGTCAAGTTTTCCATCCAAAATCTTGTTAAGAGTTAATTAAAAAATTAAAACACATCCATCAGGTATTGAACATTTGACCTTATTGTTAAAAGCTACACACTCTAACCAACTGTGCTACTCCAACTCATTATCGGAGGTTTGTTGATTTAAATGTATATATATAGTTATATGTATATATATAGTGAATTTTTCTATTGTCAGTTCGTCCTGATATATTTTATATCCGGAGGAAGAATGTGAACCATTAGATTTACATACTTTGAATCAAAGTGTATGCACTTGTCAAAACTTCTCCATAATCTATGGTCCACATTTTTCGTCCTGATATATTTTATATCAAGACAAACTGATAGCTGAAAGACTGTATATATAGTAATATAATTTGTTTAAAATAATTTAAATCTGTTTATATAATTTAAAATAAACACATATTTATATATAATATATAAAAACATATTAATGAAAAAGGAAAAGAAAATACGAAAACAAAAGGAGAAAAAAAAAGGAAAATTTATTATTATTATTATTATTTTGATTTTTTTCCCCTTTTCAATTTATGGGCTTTGATTTTATGGGTTTTTTTTTTTAATTTTTTTAATTTTTATTTATTTATTTTTTTTTTATCAAATTGAAATAATATTTTTTTTGAAAAGAAAAAAAAAGGCAAAAAAAAAGAAAAAAAAATTTACGGGTTTTGATTTTCTGGTTTTCCTATTGTTTTCTTATTTTCTTTTTCTTTATCATAAATCTGTTTTTATATATTATTATGAAATATGAGTTTATTTAAATTAAATATATGAGTAATGAGTTTATTTTAAATTATATAAATAGATTTAAATTATATATATACATACATATATATATATATATAAATACATTTAAATCAACAAATCTACAACAACAAGCTGGAGTAGCTTAGTTGGTTAGAGCATGTAGCTTTAAACCACAAGGTAGGAGATTCAATCATTTATGGAGGCGTTTTAATTTTTTAATTAACGGTCAAAGGGATTTTAGATGGAAAACTTAACAGAAGGGCCAAAAGACCAATATTTAGGATTTCAGGGGGTTGACTGGCCATTATTGAAACTATAGGGACCAATTTATAAAATATGGCAAACCTCAGGGTGGAAAATGATAATTTCCCTGATAATAATTCTACAATTAATCTTGGTCAAAGTCTTCCTTGTATAATGGCTATATGTTGATTTCTAACACTCCCCCTCAAGTTGGAGTCTAAAAAAGTTTTCATTCCTAATGCTTTCATAAAGATGTTACCGATATGATCATTGGAAAGAACAAAGGCAGTTTGCAATAATCCGTCAGGTAGCTTTGTTGTCATAATATAGTATACTAGGAAAAGAGTGTGATACCCTAAAATCAAGTAAAAGATAACGTAACCATTGCAACTCACAAGTAGCTACAGCCATAGCCCGATATTTGGATTATGCGGAAGACCTAGACACAGTAGGTTTTTTTTTTTTTTTTTTTTTCATGAGATTAGACTTGTCTTGAGAAATACACAATAACTGATGGTTGATCTTCTTGTCATTAGGCAACTTACCTAGTTAGAATCATAGAATGCTTGTAACTTTAATTCAATATGAGAAGATAATAAAATACCTTGACCGGGAGAGCCTTTTAAGTAATGAACAATACGTGTAGTAGTCTTCATATGTGGTTGATGTGGTTGATGCTTGAACTGACTGAGAATGTTAACTGCAAAATGAATATCCAGCCTTGTAATAGCTAGATAAATTAATCTTCCAATCAAACGACGATATGAGGCTGGATCATTTAGCAACACTCCTCCAATTTTGCTAAGTTTCAGATTTTCTTGCATAGGAATAGACTCAGGCTTTGCTCCTAATAAACCTATGTCTTTGATAATATCACTACAAGAAAAAAAAGGCTTTTATCACACAATTTTATCATGGTTTTTATTACCCGTGATCAAATTAAAATAGTCTTTTTAATCTGTCGTATGTTATTGGCATACTTTCAAACCGATATAAAAGTATCACGGTCTTTTAAATATGTCACAATTGGATCACAATTTTTATTAACCATGATCAAGCTATCACATGTTTTCATAACTGTGATCAACTTGTCACACATTTTCATAACCATGATCAAGTTATCACGAATTTAATTAACCATGATCAACTTATCACAATATTTTATGCGTAATAATCACATTAATTTTTTAGTGTGACAAAGAAAGATGTTTATTTTATTTGTAGAATTATACTAAGCAATAATTTTAAATTCGTAATCTATCTAATTTGTATCACGTAATACTTTACGATATAAAATAAAATCAACAAAGTACAAGTAGTCATACAATCTCTTTTTATTAGTGAAATATTAATAACTTAGATTGAAATATTACAACATAATAAATTACAAAAAGATGAAAAAAAAAATATTAAAAAAATTTCTGTCAATTTTTTTTAAGACTGTTAATATGCCATTTTGATTTTTTATTAAATTACTTTATTTGGTATAACTTTTTATATGTGTCATTGAAATAAGTGGACACAAATTAATATCATAGGTTTGACCACATCATATCTTTAAGTTAAAATCATACATATTTTAAAAGATATATATCTCCTCACTTTCTTACAATAGCTATCACTTTCTCCCTCCTCCCACTTTTTTTTTCTCTCATCTCTCACTCGCACTCTTCTTTTTTTTTTTTTTTTTACACAAAAAGAAAATAAAAATAAGAACTCTTGCCATGGTGAGTGCTTAATTTTTTTTAATGTATTTATTTATTTATTATCTGTTATTTTTTTTATATATCTGTTGTGAATTTGTTATAGCCTCTGATAGCAAACAATGAATTTCTTCAACACACTTTTACGTGTTTTGAACTTGAATGTTTAATGTTTATGGAAAACAGAAGATCATGTTCTCTGTTTTCAACGAGAAAAATAACAACATTAACAATAGGTTCGTTAATTTTTCATTTCGGTCTCCTTTTATTTTCTCATTCTTTTATTGTGATTTGATGTTATAATGTAGTTTGAGTTTTTTTTTTTGTTTTGTTAATAAATCGTTATTCAAATCTTACTCATGTTGATTCTCATACTATGCAGCTGTATATTCAAAAGGAAGCCTTGAGGAAGATAAACAAAGAAAATTTATACATACTTTTAAATAGTTTTTTAGTAGAGTAGTTTGTATTTTAGGGTTAATTTTTGTGATAGAGTTTTGTATATTTTGATTATGATGTTTGTAGTTTTTTTTTTTTTTTTTTTTTTGTTAATTGTACAAATGCCAAGTAATAAAAGATTATTTATTTTATTTCATTGAGATTGCAATTGAAAATTTATACAAAATGTGTAGATATAGAAAAAAAAATATATTGATGTGATTCTAATGATAGGAAAGTAATAAATTACACAAAATCAATACAATCAAATAATTAAGGAATTAAACATTGATTGTGGGTCAAAAAGTAATAGAATTAATTTGATTCCTAGAATCACTTTCTTTCCTAATAAAAGATCTTTACTATTATAAATTTACCAAAAATAAAGATGGATCTCCTCGTAATAAATATATAAATATATAATCTCATCTTAATAGGTATTTGGAAGTCAATTGTCAATGTTGGTTTTACGCCGTTATAAAATAATAATGTTTTTAAATCAACTGGAATATATCATGGACAAAAACTATTATTGATTTATGACGGTTTTTAAAAACCGTCATAAACTTAAAAACCGTGATAAACTTTTCATTACACTGCCTTTAACAACACATACAAAACCGTCATTAAAACCCTTTCATAACATTTTTTAACTATCATGAATAGCAATTATTCTTGTAGTTTATCTAGTGCATATATACACTGATTTAAACAAATGCTTTTTGTGATCTTGAGATTTCAATGCCGAGAAAGTATTTGAGATTGCTCAAGTCTTTGAGCTTGAATCGCTATGTAGAAAATTTTGAAGTCTTGAAATTTCTTCTGCATCTAAACCTGTAATTATAACATCATCAACATACACCAATATAAACATAGAAGGTTTAGCTTTGTGTTTGTAAAATAGAGAGTAGCTGTCCTTTTATTAAGTTTAACTGACTACAATAATGGCATGTGAGAATTTGGCAAACCATTGTCTGAAAGCCTGCTTGAGTCTGTATAATTTGCAGACAAGGTTCTTCGCCTTATAGAAATAACCAAGCGGAGGCTACATATATACTTCTTCATGTAAGTCACCAAGTAAAAAAGCATTGTTGACATCTAATTGGTAAAGAGTCCAATTTTTTAAAGCTGCAAATGAGTAAAACTCGGACCCTAACTAATTTGGTCACATGAGAAAAGGTTTCTATATTATCAATGCCTTCGATTTGGGTATAACCTTTGGAAACAAGGCGTTCCTTGAAACACCCAATAGTGCCATCAGAATTGTGTTTGACCTTGTATACCCATTTACAACCGATAGGTCGTTTGTTGGCAGGTAAAGGGACAAAAGACCATGTGGTATTTGTTTCAAGAGCCTATAATTCGGCATGCATAAGAGAAGCCTATGAATATGTAGTGGGTTCTTCTACAGTAGATATAGATGCTAAAACAACATTGTGAGTAGTAGAAATCTTGTCATTATTGAGATAACAAGACAAAGGGTATCATGTACCTTTCTAAACCTAGGTAGAAAAAGCGAAAATGGCATGAGTGTTATAACAATGGTAGTCAAGCAACTTGTTAGGTGGTTCTCATATGTGTGGGCCAAGAACTTCCTCGGAAGGAGGTGGAGAATGAGAGGAAGATGATGAAGTGGATAAAGGGAATGAAATTGAGGGTGAGGGATTGGGTGGAGAGTTTGTGTTAGTGGTGGTGGGAGAATTTCTGTCTGTGGTGGATGGTAGAATTTCATTATCGGAAGCGGCAATATTTGTGGTTGTATCAATGGGTACATTTGTTGGTGCAACGAAAGGAAGGTTTAGAATAGGGTTATTATCATAAGAATCTATGAGTGGAGGTTGGATATTTTGAGGACAAGTGAATGCTGTATCAATGGATGTGGGTAAGGTTGCATAAGGGAAATGAGTTTCAAAAATTTTTACAACATCTCTACTGATTAATACTTTATTTGAAGCATAATCATAAATTTTGTACCCTTTTGACCGTGTGGATAACCAACAAAAATACTAGGAATTGCCCGTTTATCAAATTTGTGTTCTTTGTGTAGAACATTATTTGCAAAACAAAGCCAACTGAAGACTCGTATATGGGTATATGTGGGACGCTTACCAAATAAAATTTTATAAGGTGTTTTACCTTTTAAAACCTTACTTGGTGAGCGATTAGTAAGGTAGGTGGTTGTCAAGATGCATTCTCCCTAAAATTTTAAAGGGAGATGAGGTTGAAAGTGGATTGAGTGTGCCACATTGAGAAGGTAGCAATGCTTTCTTTTGACAACAATATTTTGTTATGTGTGCCAATGCAGATGCGTTGATGTAATACCCCCATTGCGGAAAAAAATTGTTTGAGATTAGTATTGAGAAATTCCAACCCATTATCTATGCGAGCTTGACGAATAAAAGAATGAAATTGTGTTTTTATCATAGAAATAAAATGTTGTATATAAGTTGATGCGTCAGATTTAAAATGCCTGAAATATGTCCATGTACATCGTGAATAGTCATAAACAATTGTTAAGAAATATTTAGCATCACTTAAAAAAGGCACAGAGTATGGACTCCAAACATCACAGTGAATTAAATCAAAACATTTTGAACTTGAAATAATACTTAATGGAAAATGACTTATATAATATTTTGCTAATGGAAAAATGAAACAAGTATCCATATCGAAACATGAAACATAATCTGAAATATGAGAAATATGAGATTGAACTGTATGGGAAGGATGACCTAAACGCCAATGCCAAAGATTGAAATTTGAAGTATTCACACTGGAAACAATCGGAACATTTTCAAAATCTAAATAGTAAAGACCGTCACGTTCACTACCCTTGCCAATCCTCTTCTTCGTAAATAGGTCCTGAAAAACACAATGGTTAGAATAGAAAGTAACAACAATTTAATAACTTTGTAAGTTTATGAACATATAGTAAATTGAATTGAAAAGATGGTACAAGGAGTACATCTTGTAAGGGTAGTGTGGAGGTGGGACTTAACTGGCTTATATGTGTAATAGATGCAGTTTGGCCATTTGGTAATTTAACTGGTGTCGAAATAATTAGTTTTTTATTTTTTTTTGGTAGCAATTTTGAATTCGATGCCATATGATCCGGGTGCATCCGTGGCACCCAGATCAATTGTTCATATTCTTTTGTTGTGAGTGTCACACCTGTGCTTGTTGTTGATAGGCTCTTGTGCACAATAGTTGTGAAAGTTGGTTTGTTTTAACTGTTCATGCCCAATGAATAGTTTCCATTGGATTGATTTCATGTGGAATTATTAGGATGGAGATTGAAAAAAATTGAAAATTGAAAATAATGATGAAAAAGAAAGAAGAGGATCAGAATTTTTGCTCTAATACCATAAAAGAAATGTATTGATTGAATAATTTTGTGTACTATTCTTTGTACAATGAGTATACATTTATATAATAGCTTGGCAACTAAGTGTAAGAAATTTACAATAAGGAAATAATTAATATCTAGATCCTATATCAATGGTAATTACATATAAAGAGTGAAAGAATAGTCAAAGGTGTAATCAAAGCAAATCAATTCCTTATAGATGGTAATTACGATAATAATTATGTAATCAATCTTTGTTAAAGTCTTTCTTGTATCATGGCTATAATGTTGATTTCTAACAATTTCCTTTAAATGTTATCAAAGGCATACTAATTTTTATATAAGAGACCTCTTTAATGCATTACAAATTTACAATATGATAATCACCATCCGTAACATGAAGCAAAAACACTAAAACTTCAAAACGAGCTACTTATTCAAAAAGTTATTTTTTTTTTCCCCTAGTTGCTAGATCAGAACTTTGGCTGAAGCTTTTTAACCAAATTCACATCTATCTGAAATGCTCTAGCAAGAGCATAAGAATCAATGGGTAGGTTGGTTCTATGAAGGTTAAAAGAATAATGTAAGAATGGCTTGATTATTTAATGGTTGTAGGCTTGACAACTTGACAGAACATAGCAGTAAAATCAATATCGGGTCGTTGGTGGAACCCCTTAGCAACTAGTCAAGCCTTATAATGGGAAACGGTTTCACCGGAGTTCTTCTTAATCTTGAAGATCTATTTACACCCAATAATGTTTTGAGAATGGTGCGGGGTACAAGGTTCCAAATACAGTTAGAAAGCAAGGCATCATATTCTTCACTCATAGCCTTTCGCCAATGAGGAATTTTTTGTGCCTGGGTTAGTGTGGTGGGTTCGAAATGGTCGGTTGAGACAGTGGTTGTATGGAGGTCAAGAATTTGACGAGGTTTAAAAATATTATGTTTTGATCTGGTTACCATTTGTGGTTCAGGAAGAGATGGTGAATGAGAGATATTTGGAGAGGATGAAGAAAGAGAATTACTTACTTGATCAGGAGATGATGCCAAAGGCACTGATTGGTTGGAGGTAGAACTTGACAACATCATGTCAGATATTGCTACACCATCATTATTCGGAGAAGCAGAATTAGTCATTGGTGGGGATTGAGTGGTGAATGCTCCTGATTTTATGAGGTGAATAACTGTTAATGATGGAATATTTGAGGAGTTTTTCGGATTGAGAAAATCTATTTGGTAAGAGTCAACAGAGAGTGGTAATTGTGAGAGAGTTTTGAGATACCATTGTGATAGAAAGTCAGCTTGTAGATGTGTATAATGGGGGGATATTTTTTGGAAAGGAATATGGGATTAAAAAAAGATGACATGTCTCGTAATAAATGTTTTAATTGTGGAAGGATTAAGACAAAGATATGAATCCTGTGAGAGTGAATAACCCAGAAAAACACATAGTTTCGAATGCGGTTGAAGTTTATGAGAAGTATACGGGCGAAGCAAAGGGTAACACAAGCAACCAAAAACCTTGAGTTTATGGTAATTTGGTTGTTTGTGAAACAATTTTTCAAATGGAGATTTAAAGTTTACAACTAGTGTAGGCATGCGATTAATGATATAGACAGCAGTTTGAAAAGCAACTGACCAAAAACGTAATGGCATGGATGCTTGATGAAGCAAGGTAATGCCAGTTTCGACTAAGTGGCGATGTTTTCTTTCGGCGGAAACAACAAGTTCAGGTGTGTACGGAGGTGACTTGAGATGTTGAATATCATAGTTAGATAAGTGATGACCTAGACTTTGGTATTCACCACCTCCATCTGAATACACAATCTTGATGGTTTTTTGGAAAAAAAAATTATACTAATTTTGTGAATTTATCAAAGATCACAGGAACTTCTAATTTTTGTTTGAGAGGGTAAAACCAAGTGTATTTAGTGAAATAATCCACAAAAAATTTATAATACCGGAAGTTATCATACAAAATAATTGGCGACGGACCCCAAACATCGGTATATAAAATTTCTAATGGAGAAGAACATGATACACTCGTCTGACCAAATACAAGTTTGTGACTCTTATTACAAAAGCATGAGTCACATGGAGCAATACTAGTAGTAGACTGAGAAACTACAAGAGATGAATTGGTGATTATTTTCTGCTGGATAGACGCATATGGGTGGCCAAGACGATAGTGCCAAAGATTAGTTGAAGTCGTTGTAGTGGTAGTGCAGGCTGTGAGAGTGGTGACTCTAGAAGATGATGATGGTAACGGCCACTCATAGATGATGTCTTTATTCTGGTCTCGAACCAAGGATGTCCCCATATTCAAATCCTTCACAAGAAAAAATCAAGAAAGAATTCAACAGATATGGGAGTTTTGCCTACAAATTGGGAAATAGATAGTAAATTTTTCTTGATGTGAGGGGCACACAGAACATTATTGAGAGCAAATGAAATATTCGAAGAATTATGTTGAGTAAAACCAATATGAGATATTGGAATACTGTTACCGTCTCTGACCACGACATCCTCATTGCTGTCATATTCTGAGTGGACTAATAAGTTCTGCAGGTCCGAGGTAATATGGTGTGATGCTCTTGAGTCCATTATCCAGTTTCCTCAATTTATTGACTGATCAGTACTAGTGAAATTTGGTTGAGGCCAGTTTGCATTATGATTGGGCTTGGGGCGAGAACGGCATACCTTGGCGGTGTGACCAATCTTATCACACAATTGACACATTGGTTTGGATTGTCCAGGAAAATTTGAGTTTGGTCTCCATGAAGATTGTTGTGAGTTGGAATATATTGGTGTAAAGTGTCCCCCATTGTCGCCCAAATTATTCCTAGATGAGAGAAAATTAGAGGATCGATAACTTTGATTACCTTGTGCACTACCTTGGAATGTTTTATTCCTATAGTTGTTGTTTGGTCCTCTGCCATTGTTTGTGTATCCATTCCCTGGTCTGTTCTTGTTGTTAGGTCGATGTTGATTGTACTGAGCTGTGATGAGTGGGTTGTCTTCTTTCCCTCTTCACGTTTCAGAAATGTCTCATTGTCTAGGAGCTTGTCATGAAGTTCTTCAAATGTCATGGCTATCTCTCGAGTCCGTATAACAACATTCAAATCCTTGTAATCATTGCTAAGACCGCTGAGAGTATGTGCAATGATTTCAGTATCACTTAAAGGATGTCCAATCAAAGCGAGATCATCAATAATGGTTTTAATATTCTGCATATATTCAGCTATTGTGATACCTTGTGATGTTTACATAAGAGTGGAGAGAAGAGTGAGCATCCTTGTGTTTGATCGATTCGCGAAGGTAGTCTCCAGTTTGTTCCATGCTTTAGCCGAGGTCTTGCACGAGGAGATAAGCGGTGCTATGTTACCCGTAAGGGATGCCTGTATAGCCCATAAGATTAGGCAATCCTACTGCAATCAAAGTTTGCGCTTGAGATTCGAAGAAGGCTCGTCATTTCCATCTTGCGTTTTCATTTGATTTGGGCAAGGAAACGTGCCATCAATTTAGCCTGATAAATTTTAACCAAAAACAAGGTTAGAAAATTGTGATCTCCAGGAGGCATATTTTTCTCCTCTTGAGATTTAAAAGGAATTTGTGAGGCTGTATTGATCGAAATGAGGGCATTAGGTTGACATGAAAGATTGTTTGCAGTTGAGATTATCACTGGAGTTTCAGAGGTGGACGATTTTGAGGTTGGAGACGAGTCAGCCATTGCGTATGGGAAGGAAGATGAGAAGGTCTAAGGATCAGATATGCTTTAGAAGCAATAAGGCTTCGATACCATATGAAGGTTTAAAGAATAAGGTAAGAATGGCTTTCTTATTTCATTGAGTACGAGATTAATTTATACACATTACAAGGAGAATAATATTCCTTGATTCTGTCCTGGAATCATGTCCTAGAATCATGGAATGTATCAAGGGTGAATAATGTTTACAGATAACAGAGACCACATAGGAAAGATACTAATTGTATGCCCACAATATCAGCCTACCATATCTGTCTATCAGGTTCCAAAGACTGAATTTGGTAATGGTACCAGGATTCTGGCTGTTGAAAGGAGCAAAGGTAACTGCATCAGTTTTTCCTATATTGACTTGGAAGTGAACCATAGCAAGGGGAATCACAAATACAACTCCAGGATACAGGATTTTGCTGAAGAGGGTGTTGTTGAAGTCTACAAAACCGGCATAATTAAAGAGTGCCCTCTTGGACTAACACAAGTTCCGTTGCATGAGGGTGTATGTGGGGCCGGTTCACTCCGCTGGGTGCATAATCGACTCGGGCCATGATAATTCCAAGAGTTTTGAGTCCTGAAAATTTGTTTACACTTAATCGAGTAACATTTGCACCAAGTTAATTATTTGCGTCTGCAGGAATGTTGAGGCCAATAAAGGTGAAGTCATCTGGTGTGGCAAGATTTGGGTCCTTGCAGAACTTCCATTCACAAAAACTGCATAAAACAAAACCAGAGTGTGAAATCAAAGGCAAATATACATAATTACTTAATTAGTAGACAGCAAGTGCAGAGAACATTCATAACAACAGAACAAAACAAGAGATTATATACCGAATGATCAAAAACGTGGGAAGCAGAAACTTGTAACTTTAATTACTTGCAGTCTTGGGATCAAATCCAAGTCCTTAGTTCTACTCTTGGCAATTCCTTTTAGACCAGCCCTGTAGGGCTTCGGTGGAAGGACGGGTATGGGGCTCCAAAGTTCTGATTTACTCGTTTGCATTTTTATGGGGCTAAGGGTGTGGGCCACGGTTTCTTATTTGTCCTACTCCGCAAATCCAACAAACAGGTTATAGGGAGTCATGCAATTGAGGAGGATAGGCGGATAGATGTCTGGACGAAGTCTGGGATCCTCAATATTAAAAATAATAAAAAAAATCCTATAGAGGTCTGGGGTCATAAGCGGAGGCCACTGAAGAAGCCAAAACCAAGAAAACAAATGCTGAAAAAAATTGAACAGATTTCATGGCGATTAAAAAGCTGTGTCTATCTTAATGTTTTCCTTAGTGTTATTGCTTTGATTAGGGATGAGAATATTGTATGCCAAACTAACTATTTATATAGACAGGAGTCCTTGTACAGGTCTCTCTTAATTTTTTTTTTATTTTTTTATTTTTTTATTTTTTTTTTTTATTTTCACCGGTGGTAGGTTGCGGGGGCATGTTAGAGAAATCACATGCTAATTATTTAGGATTTCTCATTATTCTGTCAACTATGTTCATAGAAAATATTGTACAACACTCTTGAGTTTAGGGTTTAATTCTTTGCAATTATTGTTTTCTATTTTTGTTATTATTTCCTTTGTAATCATAATCAACTCGTCTATGTATATGTAGGGTACATGCTAATTATGCTCAGGCGCTCAGCTGCACAAGTTAAAATTATAAACTCATTAAAATTTAAATTTGAGTCCAAAGAAAATATTTTTAAGAAATGTTTAATCTCTAGTGACCTTCACTTAGGGATAGCCAAATTATCCACAGATAAAGATATCCGTAAATTTAGATTAAAGTTTTGTATGTGTGTATATATATATACATACATACAATTTTTCTATTGTCAGTTCTTCCTGATATAAGATATATCAGGACGAAGAATGTGGACCATTAGATTTACATACTTTGACTCAAAGTGTATACACTTGCCAAAACTTCTCCATAATCTTCTCCATAATCTTTGGCAAGTGTAAACACTTTGAGTCAAAGTAAGTAAATCTAATGGTCCACATTCTTCGTCCTGATATATTTTATATCATGATGAATTGACAATAGAAAAACTATATATAGAGAGAACTTTAAAAGTAACCTTCAAATTAGTGGGTTTATTATTTTTACGTGGAAATGGTGGAAAGTATCACCTTTTCCAACTCATTTGGTGACTCTATGACCGGTTTAATAACTTAAGTTTAAAAGGCACCTATTATGGTGAACTACCAAAATTGCCCTTAGATAATCATTTATGTTATTGTGTTTGTCTGGTTCTCTCTCCAGACTTCCAACAAAAACGATAACGGGGTTAGTCTCTCTCTCTCTCTCTCTCTCTCTCTCTCTCTCTCTCTCTCTCTCTATCTCGCTCTCAATACAAATAGAAGTTCAAGATCCAAACAACTGGACGTGCTTCATTACAACAAGGTAATATTTCGTGTAAATACTTCTTTTCATTTGTTCACATTTTCATTGTGACAATTGTGGATCTCCGAGACTTCGTCACCTTTTTCCGAGCCTTTTTAAAAATCACTAATCGTGCATTTTCATGTCTTGTCCGAGCCTTTTCATGTCTTGTCCGAGCCTTTTCATGTCTTGTCCGAGCCTTTTCATGTCTGCTCCGAGCCTTTTCAAAAATCAGTAATTGAGCCTTTTGAAGTCTTCTCCGAGCTTTTTCATGTCTTGTCCGAGCCTTTTCAAGTCTTCTCCGAGCCTTTTGAAGTTTTCTCCGAGACTTTTAAAAAATAACTATTCGAGCATTTTCAAGTCTTCTTCGAGCATTTTCAAGTCTTCTCCGAGCTTTTTCATGTCTTCTCCGAGACTTTTCAAAAATCACTAATCGAGCATTTTCAAGTCTTCTCCGAGCTTTTTCATGTCTTGTCCGAGCCTTTTGAAGTCTTCTCCGAGACTTTTAAAAAATAACTAATAGAGCCTTTTCAAGTCTTCTCCAAGCCTTTTCAAGACTTCTCCGAGCTTTTTCATGTCTTCTCCGAGACTTTTCAAAAATCACTAATCGAGCCTTTTCAAGTCTTCTCCAAGCCTTTTCAAGTCTTCTCCAAGCCTTTTCAAGTCTTTTCCGAGCTTTTTCATGTCTTCTCCGAGACTTTTCAAAAATCACTAATCGAGTCTTTCCAAGTCATCTCCGAGCCTTTTCATGTCTTCTCAAAAATCACTAATCGAGACTTTTCATGTCTTCTCCGAGCCTTTTCATATCATCTCCGAGACTTTTCAAAAATCAGTAATCGAGCCTTTTCAAGTCTTCTCCGAGACGTTTCAAGTCATCTCCGAGACTTTTCAAATAATCACTAATCGAGCCTTGTTAGGTCTTCTCCGAGACTTTTTATTGAATTACTAATCGAGTCTTTTAAAGACTTTTTCGAGACCAAAAATGTCTTTTTCGAAACTTTCATGTATTCTTCGAGACTTTGCTAGTGTTCTCCGAGCCTTTTAAATATCCTCACCCGAGCCTTTGTAAATGTAATTTATGAAAATATTTTGTACTCCTGAGTTTTTATTAATAGTTTTGATTAATTTGACAGCATCATGAATCGGGTTAGAATAGTAATATCTTACAACGGTCAATGGGAGCAACTACCCGACGGAAGTCAGAGGTTTGTTGGATCCGATAACAAAGGAATGTATGTGTCAAAGAATATGACTTACGAAGAATTGGTGACGATCGTGCATACCATTGTGAAGTATGATGTAAACAAATTCAATGTTGATCTGGCATCAGTATCAATCGTTCCTGGCAGTACATGTCGTACATTTATAAGAAATAACGATGATGTTCAGTTTATGCTAGGGGAAGATCGGGTGATCCCTTAAGTATGTGTAAGTCTAACTTAGAGGACACCTGGAGATGTGATAGGGAATGATATTCCTACTCCTGAAAATACCCAACAATTTGGATCCTTTAGCGGTAGCAACCAACTATATCCCCAAAGGAGTTTCGCCGAAAGTGGGGAAAACATGTGTGGTGTCCCACCGGTAGCGGTTGACCAAGTAGTTGAACCTCAATTTGGCGATGTGTTTGGTTGTCGAATTGAGCAGTACAATGAGATGAACAATTACCCGAACCATGAGGTGGATAATGAGGCAAATAATGAACAGGTAGATGATCTAGAAAATGTGGATGAAGAGCGTACACAAATTCAAACACAAGGAAGACATGTACAAGGAGTTAGTTGCACTGTACCAAATATGCCTGGGACTTCCGAGGTCCGACATAATATAACTGTATCTGATTCTGATAATACGATAACGTGGGTTATTCCCGGAGCAGATTCATACTCGTTTGGTATTGGTAGAAGCAGCACCTTGGCAACGCAAGAACCTACATGCATGATTTATAAAGGTCAATTTTTCCCGAGTAAAAAGGATTTGAAGAGGCTAGTTGGCCTTTTTTCAATGCCGGAGAACTTTGAATGGAAGGTGAAAAGGTCTAATAAGACAACGTTACATCTAGTTTGCATCATTGACAACTGTACGTGGAAATTAAGAGCGGTGAGGAGAGATGAAGGGACTTACTTCCAAGTCGAAGTTTTGTCAACCAACACAGTTGTCCCTTGGAGGAGGTTCACCGTCGCCACCGACAAGCTAGTGCAGTCATAATCGGAGAAGTCATTGCACCTAGACTTCAGCAACATGATGGTCGTCTCATGCGTCCGAAGGACATAATCGCCGATATGAAAAGAATGTATGGCATCCAAGTCATGTAAAGTAAGGCACATGATGCCTTGCAATATGCATTGTCCTTGACCTATGGAACGCATGAAGAAAGTTTCAAATTGTTACCATCGTTTGCGTACGTTTTGGAACAGCAAAATCCTGGCACAATCACCGACTTACAATGCGCAGACGATGATACATTTTTGTACTTTTTCATGTCGTTAGGGTCCTCAATTAGAGGTTTTCAGAGGTGTATGCGTCCTGTGATTGCAGTTGATGGTCACATTTGAAGGGAAGATTCGGGGGTACAATGTTTGTTGCAACTGCACAAGATGGAAACGAACAGGTGTATCCAATTGCTTTTGGGTACGGTGACTCAGAAAACAACCTTTCATAGGAGTGGTTTTTGGAATGCTTGAGGGGTGCCCTTGGTCATATAGATGATCTGGTTTTCATTTCCGATCGCCATGCAAGCATTGAAGCGGGGATTTCTAAAGTGTTCCCTTATGCAACCCATACTATATGTTGCTTTCATTTTGGTGAAAATATGAAGAAGCGATTCCACAGAAAGGATGTTGCCAACATAATGGATTCAGCAGCTAGGACGTACAGTGAATTCAATTATAACAGTCACATGGAGGAGATACATAGGCTGCACAAGGGTGCATTCGAATATGTCATTGCTGCCGGTCCACACAAGTGGTCTCACGTACACTGTCCCCAAAGAAGGTACAGGCTGATGATCCTGTATGTTGATCCTCGGACCGTAGACAGTAGAGTAATATCTCTGACGCTTCCGCAGAATATGCAAGTACGCGTCCATATGCTAACAATTTCAACATTTTGTATTGTTAGCATTCTACTATTTCAGAAACATCTTATACACAATGTTCAGGTAAGGACCATACCGTATCCTCTAACTCCATGATGTTGGTTTGAAATCGATGGAACCAAGGGACACCAACTGGCTCGTGTAGATCCACATCACGCCTACATAATTTTTGAAAAAGTTATATAAGAAAGTCGTTTTACTTAGCAGTTTCAAAATACAAAATAATTTTTGTAATATTTGCGATTATACTTACAATTCCCCGGTCGAGTTCCTCTTATAGGCTTGGTACGCCGCAAGGTGGTCAGGATCTATCAATGCGTGGGGCGCCCATACATGTGCTGGTTGTGGCCTAATCCTTGGCCTCTTCGGCCGAGAGGGGTCAGTGTATGGGGTCCGCTGCTGCCAACCTGCCCTGCGAACCCGATCCTGACGTTGAAGGGGTTGGGTAATCCGGTCCACAGAAAGGATGTGATCCATTGGATGGCTGAGCTGTAAGGAGGAACTCTGTCCCCGTGTATTGCCTCCAGAGGTGCGATGTGTTGACGGACTATGTCCCCCTGTATCGCCTGTAGGGTGCGCTGTACATTGGAACTATCGTCGCCGTCGATCGCCTGCAGGTGTAAGCTCTTTGGGTGCACTGAGACTGGGGATCTCTGTCTCTGTGGAATAAATGAAGGGGTGCTCTGCACCAGGATCGACCGGAGGGGTGTGCTGTAAGGAGGTGCTCTGTACCAGTTCTTGAGAATGAATAGGTTGGTCTGGTAAAACCTGCTGAGGTTCTTCGTCTATCTCCATAGGTGTTGTATCAGTACCACTAGTACCACGAGTAACCTCCTCTCGTGGTGTCACACCAGGCCCTTGCTGATCACCCTGATGACTACCTGTCCTCCCTCTGGGACTGAAGTCTCGGTGTCCGTCTGGGTCATCGAAGGGTGGGTCATCGAAGGGTGGGTCATCGAACCGTGTACCTCGAGTACGGGCGTGCGACGTCGAACCCTGAAGCCCTCGAATCAAATCTAGCAACTCCTGATGCTGTTGATCTCGTTTCTCATTACTCTTTCGCACCTCCTCCTGTAACTCGCGTAACGCATCCATTAGTTCAGTATACCGACGGTCCTGAAAGGATTTCGAAATTGTCAGTACTAAAACCATTCACTCGATTGAAATTAAATAATACGGTAAAAAGAATTATACGTACCTCTACTTGCCCTCCAACGCCTCCTCGTGAGTCATCTCCAGTTCGAGAGTCATCTCTAGTTCGAGGCTCTCTAGGCAACGTGAATCGAACCCGCCTAGTCCTCGCGAGACGAATATGACGACCGTCCGAGTCAGAACCCTCTGTATCACTGGGTTCGAAAGACGGACCCTCAGTGTCACTGGTTCCAGCAGTTGTATATCGTTCGGGGTCAGAGACGGGAACAGGTATATCACCGAGATCAGCATCATACAAACTGCCTCCCTGGGAAATGCCCTCGAAGTACCGTTCAGCCCTCTCAGTTGCCGTCGGCACCAATTTCACCCTCGCAAACATCTGAAATTGCAGTTAGACCATTGTAATTGTATACATACTAATAGTTATGAACATAAAAAATATATATATATAGATATTTACACTTTCAAGGAAAATGCTATTCAACTTCTCCCCCCTCGGTCGCGTACTCAACTCCCATTTTAGAATTCGGGGGGAGAGCTAGATTTCCCTCCGCTTCCCACATCCGCTGTTGCCAAGCTCGGGGATAACCTCGAAAGCAAATATCTACAAAACAGCTAAGAACGATAAGAATCCAATACAATACATAAGTCATATGAAATAAATAACAAATTCAAAATTCTCACCAACAGGGCGTGCGTTAGCCCATATATGTTATATGTCTCCGTGGTGTGTACATCAACGCCCTTTCGTCGCTGGCGTTGTTCAAACCGCCTACGTCGACCATTCAACGCATGCTTGAAACCGTATATAGACCGCCTATACACGTGTGCACCCCACGGGAACGCATCAAAAGCGTCCAAGTCCTCGACTAGGCGAAACTGCCATACTGGAACTTTCTCTCTCTCGTCCAACCCCATCAGTATCCAGTTAAGCATATACAATAAGCAAAGCTTAACCGCATCGTACTGCTCAGAAAAAACACCAATCCGTAGAACGGCTTTCAGCTCTGCATACTCGACCTCATCTCGACCCTCAAAGTACCGCTGGTGTATGCCATTCTCTACCATATCATAGGTCGACGTGTCAGGAAGTTCTCCGAACTTCAATCCGGTGATTAGACAAAACTCAACCTTTGAGAACCGGACCGAATGCCTTCCTAACAAAAATCTCATCTCATCTTCAGGCCCATCGTGATGCAACTCGCGAATAAGCAACCGATGTACAATGCCAGCTGAAAACTTCATCCCACGATCCATCCGAAGGAGGTGTCCAAAACACGACTCAGTATACCGACGTCGTTCTTCGATCGCAAGATGTTCAGGTACCTTGTTAAGTGCATTGTCGATATCTGTAAGGTCATCAAAATGGTCATGTCGAGTTATTTTCCCCGAATACCTTTCTTCCTCTAGAGTTTTAAGCGAATCTTTTAGTTGATTCCTCATCTGCATATTGACATAAAAAAAATATATCTAGTTAAATAAAATAAATAATATAAAAATGAAAGGTTTCGGACACTAAATGAAAAGTCTCGGACACTATATGAAAAGGCTCGAAAACTATATGAAAAGGCTCGGGCACTATATGAAAAGGCTCGGACACTATATGAAAAGGCTCGGAAACTATATGAAAAGGCTCGGACACTATATGAAAAGGCTCGGACAATATATGAAAAGGCTCGGAAACTATATGAAAAGGCTCGGAAAAGGCTCGGACACTATATGAAAAGGCTCGGAAACTATATGAAAAGGCTCGGACACTATATGAAAAGGCTCGGACAATATATGAAAAGGCTCGGAAACTATATGAAAAGGCTCGGAAACTATATGAAAAGGCTCGGAAAATATATGAAAAGGCTCGGAAAATATATGAAAAGGCTCGGACAATATATTAAAAGGCTCGGAAACTATATGAAAAGGCTCGGAGACTATATGAAAAGCTCGGAGATTCTAATTCTAGAAACCTATTCATATTCCTTAAAAGGCTCGGATTACTATTTAAAAGTCTCGGACAATGTTTTAAAAGGCGCGGATCCTATTTTAAAAGTCTCGGAGCAAGTGTGAAAGGCTCGGAGATTCAAATTGCAGAAGCTTATTTAAATTGCTTGTAAAAGGCTCGGATTATATATGACAAGGCTCGGAAAAGGCTCGGAAAATGTTTTAAAAGGCTCGGAGATTCAAATAGCAGAAACTTATTCAAATTGCTCGGAAAAGGCTCGGATTACATGTGAAAAGCTCGGAAAAGGCTCGGATTACATGTGAAAAGCTCGCAAAAGGCTTGAAAACCCAGAACTTCATCGTGTTCAACAGAATTTTTTCATAAATTTAAACCCTAACCTAATCAAACAAACCTAATCAACAACAAATCAAATCAAACGAACATCCAACATCAAACGCAAATAAAAGTTTCAACAACAAAAACGCGTCAGAAAATCATATCACCTTCTCGTCGATTTCAAGACTGTATCGCCACCGCCAGCAGGTTTCCCATGAGATTTAGTACCGGATTTCTTGCACCCAAGGTCTCTCTTTCCACTGTTCTCTCTCTCTCTCAACTTTTTTCTCTTCAGACGCAAACTGACAAGAATGAGGGTATTTTTGTCTGGTCACCTAAATAGGTGTCTTTTAAACTTACATTAGTAAACCGGTGACATTCTCACAAAAGCCCCTCCAAATAATGACAAAAAATTTTTGAACCCTTATTACCCAAGATTAGCATTTTTTTTGTTTTTACCAAAATATCCACTTTTTGGACAAAATTGCCTATCTTTATTAAAAAAATAAATAAATAAAAAATCTCAACTTTTTTTTCTTTTTCTTCTTCTTCTTCCCAGAAATTTTTTTTTTCTCTATTTTCTTTTTCATTTTTTTCTTCTTCTTCCTAGACCTCCATCTTCTGCTTCTTCTTCTCGGATGTGTTTAATTGTGTTTATTGGTGTGTTTAATTTGGTGTTGCCCTGGTGTGTTTAATTGATTTTCCATGGTGTGTTTAATTGAGTTGCCCTAGTGTGTTTAATTGGTCTGCCCTGATGTGTTTAATTAGGTTGCCCTGATATGTTTAATTGCTTTACACCTGGTGTGCTTAATTAATCTGTCTTTATGTGTTTAATTGGTTTGCCCTAGTGTGTTTAATTGGTTTACCCTAGTGTGTTTAATTGATTTGCCATGGTGTGTTTAATTGGGTTGTCATAGTATATTTAATTGGTGGTCTGGTATGTTTAAAGAAATCCGGAAAAATTTTCAAATTTGAATAGATTTGGAAATTTTCCACATTTCCATATACAAAAAAAAAAAAAAAAAAAAAATTAAAAAATTATTTGAAACAAAAGAAATTTTGTTTGAAAAAAACGAAATCTGCAAAAATAAAAAAATTTAAAGTCTAAAAATTTTGTTTAACAAATCTAAACCCAAACACAACTCCCACTATTCATAAAAACAACAACCACCATAAAATATGGAAATTTTGTTTAACAAAACTCAAACCCAAACACAACTCCCACCATTCATAAAAAGAACAACCACCCTCAAATCTGGAAATTTTGTTTGAAAAAAATGAAATTAGAAAAAAATTAAAAAAAAAATAAAATCTGAAAATTTTGTTTAACAAAACCCAAACCTAAACCCAAACCCAAACCCAAACACAACTCCCACCATTCATAAAAACAACAATCACTCTCAAATCTGATTTTGGAGAGAAGACATGAGAGAGAAGAGAGGAGAGGAAGAGAGAAGACGGAGGAGAGAGAGAGAGGAGAGAAAGAGAGAAAGAAAAAGAATCTAATGAGAGGAGAGAGAGGAGAGGAATTAAAAAATGGGAAAATGAGGGATATTTAGGTCTTCACAGCCAATTAATGTATAGAAACAATAAACATACTAATGTTGGGTAAAAACAATAATCCTTAAAGGGGTATTTCCTCTATAAAATATATATATATATATCTATACAGTCTTGATCTGGTCAGTACATCATGATATAACTTCATCATGATATTGAATGTGAGCTACTAGTTTTGACAAGTGCATACACACTTGAGCCAAAGTATATAAAACTAGTGGCTCACATTTAAATATCCTCACGAAATTATATCTGAATGCACTGACTTGAAAATTTATATATATATATTATAAAATTTAGAATAAAGTTTTAACAGTTTCTGGGGTATGCTACTCATGTATCCCTCAATTTCGGTACGTCTCGACAAATCTAACCTGTTCGATGTTATAATTCAAAATTTTTTTTATTAAAGTGCATGCTTTTATCATTTCAGAATCCCTACAGTATCGATGCAATTGTGTTAATTGTAGGCTTATAATTGTAATTTGTAACCTGTAAGTAACCCTTTCAAGTAGGAAAATATTTTCTTCAAAACGGTATGTTAGTTGAATGGTTAAATACTTAATTCTATTGTTTGCTCACATAATTAGGTATGGGGTACGAAAGGTTCTAATTCCGTCACAGGCTCTAGCAAAGACCATAATTATTTTTTTTCTCAAAGATTGTAAGGGCTTGTCCTGTAACCCATTTTTTGGGTGTTTTTGTTTTCATTTTCGAAAAACGATTTTAAAAACGCATTCGTTAACCGTTTTTCATTTTATTTTTAAAATACAAAAAGAAAATGGAAAACAAAACTAGTGTTAAAAGAGGAAAATTTGAAAAACAAAAAAAAAAAAAAAAAAAAAAAAAAAAAAACTTGTTTTTCTTGAATTTGTTTTTGTTTTCCAAATTAATTAACAAAAAAAAAATATTTCTTTTTTTTTTCTACTGGGTCTCTTCTTTATCGGGTAGCATCTTCTTCTTCCTCCTCCTCACCGCCGGTCGTCACTGCCTGCCGCCGGTCGTCACTCGCCACTGCCTTCTGCCGGTCACCTATCGCTGCCGCCATTACCGACGTCTTCTTCTTCTTCTTCTTTTTCCTCTTCTTCTTCCTCTTCTCTTCTTCCTCTTCTTCCTATTCCACCTCTTCCGCTTGCTATCGCGGATCACCGCCATCTTCTTCTTCTTCTTCCTCCTCCTTCGCTGGCCATCGATCTGGTCTTCTTCTTCTTCTTCTTCTTCTTCTTCTTCTTCCTCCTGTCACCGCCGATCGGCTCTGCGTCTCCTCTCACCGCCGATCACCACTCGCCGTAGCTGATCTGGTCTCCTCATCGTCGTCGATCAGGTCTTCTTCTTCTTCTTCTTCTTCTTCTTCTTCACCTAACAACTTTTATTTAATTTAAAAATTACATTTCAATTTTTTTTAATTGTTATAATATTTAATCAATTTGTTATAATTATTATAATATTAAAGAAATGTAAAAATTGATATTTCAATTTTTGAAAGTTTTCGGTTATCATACCAGACGTGTTTTTTCCGTTTTTTATTTTCAAAATACGGATTCCAGTAAATGCTACCAGAAACGTATTTGGAATTCAAAAATGAAACCAAATACACTGTTTTCATTTTCATTTTTTCTTTTCGAAAAACAAAACAAAAAATGGCTTGCAGGAAGGGCCCTAAGTTTCCATCTGTTCGAATTTGTGTTCAGAGAATTTTTGGGTTACCAAAAAAAATATATATATATTGGTCATTTTGTGTTTTAACAACCAAACTATCTACAACAAGTCATTAATTTACTTAATCCAACTTGTTTCAATAAATACTCAAACATATATTAAGCCAATTGACTGTTCTTTTCCATATATTAAGCCAAGTTCGTATTATGGATATTCAATCCAACTCCAACTCAGACTTGAAATCCAACTCCACCTCAAACTTCAATCCATCTCCACCTCAGACTTGAAGTCCTTGTCATTGTCTTATACTACACTAATTTGATCATATTGCTCATTGTAAATGTTCCTTAGCTGATTAGTATTAGTTTAGTAGCTTAACTAAAGTAGATTTCCTATAATGGTCTACACGACCTGTGCAGTAGTTTAACATAAGTAGATTTCCTATATTGGTTTACACAACCTGTGTAATGCAATGTATATATACTTGTAAAAATCAAGTTCATTAATTAAGAAGCTTTATTATTTACATGGTACAAGTTCCTCGATCAACCATGACTACAGGTACTGCTGTCAACACTGTTTCTTCCTCTTCCTCCCAATCCGTCACTTTGGTTTCTTCATCATCTCCCTCACATGAAGTCAACTCGTCAACAAAAATGGTTATCTCCATCAATGTTGCTGCCCAAGCTCCTTTGAAACTAACAGCCACCAACTATCAGTCATGGAAATTACAATTTCATACACTTCTTGTCGGATTCGACCTCATGGGGTTTGTTGATGGTCGGAATGTGTGTCCATCTGCAACCGTTACAACAGACGATATCTCCACACCAAACCCGGCTGACCACATCTGGATGCGACATGATCAATTGCTCCTAAATGCAATCCTTGGTTCTATTTCTCCAACAATAATTCCTTTCATTACTTCCGCCCAAACTGCTTGTGATGCTTGGACTACGCTAACTAACACATATGCGAAACCCTCTAGAGGCCACATCATGCATCTCAAAAGTACTCTTACCAATGTTACAAAGGGAACCCAGACAATTACTGAGTATATGCAGCACTTTAAATGCGTTGCCAATGAATTGGCCATGCTCGATGCACCAGAAAACCCTGAGGATCTTACTGTAAAATTTTTTGAATGGACTAGGAGATGAGCAAAAAGATATTTCCTCAGCTGTTCGTGCACGTGACACTGCAATTTCCTTCGAAGAGCTTCATGAGAAGCTCATCAATAGTGAGGCAATCATAAAACAAGAGGCTTCAAAATGACAACAATTACCAATCACTACAAACTATGCCTCTAAACCCTCAACTGGCGGACATCCTCATAACTCCACTTAGCGACACTACAATCAAAGCAATACTCAGGTGTTCAATCAGTCATATAATCATGCCAAACCACATGAATCCCATGGTCAACAACATAGTAACAGGTATCCTCCGAACTCATCAACTAAGCCTTGTTCGTATTACGGTTTTTGTCAATTGTGCAGTGAGCAAGGTCACACGGCTAAGCAGTGCTCCATGTTCACATCAAGTCCAGCGAACTCTAGGCCTTAACCGAGCCAATCCAACCAAACCTGGCAGCCGAGAGCAAATTAAGCTGTACCTAATTTCGCCTCTTCTCCTGACTGGCTTCTTGATTTCGGTGCTTCTCATCATGTCACCTCTGATCTCAACAACTTGTCGCTTCACTCTCCTTATAGTGGCTCCGATGACATAATGGTTGGTGATGGTTCAAGCTTGCATATCACGCACACTAGTTCCCTCCACTTACCATCTAAAACTAAAGCTTTCCTATTATCTGATGTTTTATATGTACCAAATATGAAACAAAATTTGATATATGTATCTTAATTATGTATTACTAACTAGGTTTCTATTGAATTCTCACCAAATTCTTTTGTTGTGAAGGATCTTCGTACGGGGGCATAGCTCCTGCAAGGGCGGAAAAAAAGTGGTGTCTACAAATGGTCATCTCATGCTCAATCTCAATCCCAATCCCCCCCCCCCCCCCCATCATAGCCCTTTCTAATGTTAAGACTTCAATTCCGGTGTGGCATCACCATCTAGGTCATCCGTCACAAAACATAATTCATAAGTTAGTATCCTCTCAAGACTTATCTGTTTCATCTTCTTCTAGGTCTTGTTTTCATTATGATGCATGCAAATGTAATAAGACTCAGAAGTTACCTTTTTCGGTTTCAACTGTCTGTAGTTCGAAACCTCTTGAAGTTAATTATTCAGATGCCTGGAGTTCCCAATTATTTCTAAAGATGGTTTTAAATATTATATGTTATTTGTTGATCACTTTACGAAATACATGTGGTTATATCCTCTAAAGAATAAGTCAAATGTTCATGATGTATTCAACCATTTTAAAACACTTGTTGAAAAAAAATTTGGTCACTCCATCGTCTCTTTCTACATCGACAATGGTGGTGAATACGTCGCACTAAAACATACTCTTTCCACTCATGGCATCTCACATTATAGCACTCCACCACACACACTGGAACATAATGGTGTTTCTGAGCATCGTCACCGTCACATTGTCGAAACTTGTCTCTCACTCCTCAATCAAGCGTCATTACCTCTCACATTTTGGTCTTATGCCTTTACCACAGCAGTTTACTTAATTAATAGGATGCCAACACCTTTACTAGACATGCAGTCACTTTTTGAAAAGATTTCTCTTTGTGTCCCTCCTATGCCAAGTTACGTGTTTTGGGGTGCTTATGTTACTCATGGATAAAACCATACAATAATCACAAGTTAGAACCTCGATCTAGAGCATGTATTTTTATTGGCTACTCCCTATCTCAGAGTTCGTACCATTGTTTAGACTTATGAAATAAATAATGCACAGTGTGTATAAAACTATCTAGAGGGGGTGAATAGATTTTAACACTTTTTACCCAATTTTCATTAAAAACAATATTCCGAAAATACCCCTAACTAGTCAATTTATATATCAAGTGTATTATGTGTGAAATTATAAATTACATAAGATATTTACGTGTAAATCCTCAATAGGGAAAAACCATGGGGCTGGTAAGTGAGCCACACTCGAACCTTGAATCCACTAATTGTGATAGCGTATACAACCTAATCTCGGTTTGACGACCTAATCCCAGCCAATATCCCGCAACCACTACCCGCATACCTTTAAAAGTGAACCTAGTCCAATTGCTTATGATTTACACAACCTGATCCCAGTCACAACACAAGTCTTAGTTCTCATTGAAGAGATAAAAAGCCTATATGAATATATGATGATATTCAAAGAGCAAATAAAGCTAGGTAACCTTAAATACTTATCTAGGATGATGACTATAACAATTAATACAATCTTAGATATCAATAGCTAAATAACATGTCATAAAGCTTAGCTAAACATAGATAAATGAAATCCTATGAAGCTATCAAAATACAACACTCAATCATGTCAGCACAACAATCTCTATTTTGTATCTAGAATATATTCTAAGAGCATACAAATAATATAAGAGATGCCTTGATAAATAAAACACTAATTATGTATGATAATAGTGAAAAACATACCAAGGGATGTGTGTTGAGTATGACCCATGCAAGTAAGCATCCTAACTATGCTACAAAATGCTTAGATGATATTTGATGCATATGGAAATGAGTTTGAGTGATTAAATGAGCAATCTTAATTGCTTTCTCTCTCAAAGGTCTCTCTTTTAAGTTTAGGGTTCTTGATAATCAAAGAGTCACACATAGACCATGAGAAAGTGGTGTATTTATAGAGGGCCATAAAATTTAGAGTGAAAAGATAAAATTGCCCTTGAAAACACTGATCGGCGGTTTCAAAACCGCCGATTAAACCGCGGTTTAAAAACTCGAGAGCATCAAGTATGATCGGCAGTTTCATTAGGTGGTTTCATCACCGCCATCAAACCGCCCTTTTAAGACCTAAGATATTTCAATCAGGTCTTCATTGACAGTTACGATCGGTGGCCACGGTTTCAAACGGCGGTCATGGTCACCGATCGTAACTGCATAATCGACTAAAGATATTTACAATTAGGTTTGATCGACGGTTTCAAATGGCGGTCTGGCCACCGATCAAACCGTCGATTCACTACTATAGGTGAAACCAAAGGAGAAGCCATGGCATTCTCCGACGGCGATCTTCACGCTGAACCAAGCACACATTCGTGCATTCACGGACGTTTCCGAACAGTATCGGGAAACGAATTACAAGACACATAAACACACAACAATATACAACAATAAAGTGCAAGTATGAAATGTGACATTTGAAGAGATTGCACACAAAGGTAAAGCATACATATGCAAACATTGCTAGTGTGTGTGTGCATCTAAATCTCTTCAATGAAAAACTAAGCACAAGAGATATACCTTTGGCGTGCTTATCCCTTGGGGTCTTGAAGGAGCATTTAAGCTTGATCCTCAAACACTAAAACTACCCTTACAACAAACCCCAATATGAGGTTTGTCCATGAAATAAGCCAATCAAAATATGGGAATCCTTACAACTTAGACACTGATCACATATTCGTTTCTCGTCACGTAACATTTGTTGAGTCTGTTTTTCCTAGTGTTTCAGGTCTTCCACATGCATCTAGGTCAACCAATGAATCCCTTCCAGCTTGGCTACCACACTTGCCAGCGTTTGAAACTATCCTTGCCAGTCATGCACACTCTCCCAATGTGCCAACTGCGCAAGTCACCTCTCCCTCGTCGCCTGCACATGAGACTGCCAACTCATTGTCACCAATATGTTCTCGATCTCCAGCTACAACCTCGGTCCATATGATGTCCATCATTGCACCCCCAACCACTACACTCGTCCCACATCAGCCATCAGCAGCTCCCTTGCTGCCAGCACTACATGAACCTATACCAGCCCAAGCACTAGCAGAAATCACCCACACCATCCATCCAGCTCCTATCTCAAACACCGATGCTTAAAACACTCATTCCATGATCACTACGTCGAAAAACAATGTTCACAAACCACTCACAAAGATGTCCCTCACTAGTGTGCTAATGCCATCTTTGTAGGTCGAACTAACATGTGCGTCTCAAGCTCTAAAAATCCCTGAATGAAGAAAGGCAATGTCTAAAGAATTTGATGCTCTCCTTCACAATGGTACATGGGACTTGGTACCCTCTCACTCATCTCACAACATTGTAGGGTGCAAATGGGTGTTTCGGATTAAAAATGCTTTGGATGGCTCGGTGACCCGTTATAAGGCCCGCTTGATCGCCAAAGGTTTCCATCAATGACCGGGACTCGACTACACTGAAACATTTAGTCCAGTTATTAAAACCACCACCATTCGTGCACTTCTGAGTGTTACGGTTTCAAGGGGATGGTGATGCAGGAGATATTATTGGAGATTTTTTTGAAGACTTTTTATTTTAAAAATATTCTTGTAATTAATACATGTTATTTTATTTCCTTTTAGTTTATATGTAATTAGATTATTAATTATTTTATGATTTGAATTTTAAATCAAATCTAATTTCCTTTTTAGATAGGTTTTTAATATTTTAGGATTCTTTTGATTTTTAGGAGATTTGATTTTTTTTTCATTTAGGATTCTTTTCCTTTTGTTTAGGATTTTCTTTTTAGTTAAGTTTTGCAATTCTATTTAAGTAGATTGTATTAGGGTTTGAAATACAGCTTTTGATTAAATAAAATTTAGAGATGTTTCTCAACTATCCAATTACATTATCCTTCGTGCGCGAAGTCGATTATCGTATTTGAAGCCTAATAATCCGGTATTCGTGCGCGAATCAACGGATCCGAATCGTTTATCCTTTCTTTTATCGATTGTTGTTGTGTTGAATTTTCCACTGTATCAAATGGTCACTCTGTCAACTTGACGTCAACAATGCTTTTCTTCAAGGCCACCTTTCTAAGGACATGTTTATGGCACAACCACCAAGCTTCACTAATCCTGCCTATCCCTCACATGTGTGCCGACTCAAGAAGGCGATTTATGGACTCAAACAAGCCCCTCGGGCGTGGTACAATGAACTAAGGCAATACCTTCTCCAATCCAGGTTTGTCAACTCCTAATCTGACACTTCATTATTCATATCTAATGCTAATGGGTGTGTTATTTTCCTGCTAATCTATTTTGATGACATCATTCTCACTGGAAATAATACGCTACTTGTTGATAAATTCGTATCTGCACTCGCTCAAAGATTCTCAATAAAAGACCTTGGTCGCCTATCCTATTTCCTTGGAGTCGAGGTTCTTGACTCTTCTCAAGGTATATTTCTCTCTCAGAAAAAGTATGTGACTGATCTCCTAGCTCGTATAAAGATGATTGATGCTAAGCCAATCCAAACCCCGCTGCCAACTAATCAATCCCTCAAGCTTCTCGATGGCACCTCACTCACTGATTCCACTGAATTTCGTGAGGTGGTTGGAGCATTACAATATTTGTCATTCCCAGGTCAGATATTGCGTTTGCCGTCAACAAACTTGCTAAATTTATGCATTGACCAACTACAGGACACTGGTTTCAATTTTCGAAAAAAAAAATTTTTATATATATTATTGTTTTTGTGTTCTTTGACTTCTTTCACCTATTCTCCACTCACTGAAGTGAAGTGGCACTACCTACAATCTTTATTTTCTTTTGTGGGACTACCCACTATACCCAATAGCCTATCAAATCACAAATGTCACCAACCAATTCAGAAAATAACAATTAACAAAAAAAAAAAAAAAAAAAACTCTTCCAAACACTATTTTCCTTCTCTCTTCTTCGTTTTTTTCTCAAGAGGATGGTACGAGAGACTATTCCAAATTGATTAAGAAATTAGATTGATTTAACTTTTATATGATTGGTAATTTGGTAAACATTATTACGGATTGAAACAAGTCAAAAAAAATTTCCTAAATAAAAGTTGGAGTTTGATTATGGAGTTTGAAGGCAAGTCAGGCATGTGGTCCATCTGGATCTTTATTATTATTTGAAATACACTTCAATTGTTGAGATGATGAGATTTATTGATTTAGTCATTTAGAGAATTAGAGATATAGAATTTACGTATTTACGTATTTCATGTTATTCTTACTATTGTAGTTTATTATGTCAGATAAGCAAAAATTAAAGCAAAGGAAAAATATTTTGGATTACTTCCTAAATCAAATGAGCATCAATCATCATGTAAATTAAAATAGCTTCTCCATCAAATGTTGATGTTCTAATTATTGAGAACCAACATATTTCTAAGCCTAATACAATTGAGGTTAAAGATGTCGATACTAGTGCTCTTGAACATGATATGAGTTACGCCTTCCATCGAAGACTAGTCTTTGCAATGACTAGGCGGAGTCAATGACTTCGCTTAGCTAGATTTTCCTGGTCAAATTGACCGATTTTCTTTCGGTTTCATAATGTGGCTGATTTGGCCGACAAGGTTCGGCCAGCTGGCGTCCGCCTAGCATATAAACGGCTGATTTTTCCATTGTTTTGATCATTGGTTTTTAGTCTAGCCCGCCCAAGTCAGAAATCCTGGCTACGCCACTGCGTATTTAGGAACTGAATTTTCCACATCATTATATTTGTTGCCCAAATGATACCACAAGTTGATTTTATATTGATTATGAGATAATGTATGATGATGTGGTAGTAAAAAAATTGATTTGTCATATCATTTGGGTAAATGTTTAGACCGTAAAATAATTTTTGGATAGCATAAGATCACTGTTAAAATAATTCTGAGATAAAACACTGTATTACCAGGACAGGTGAGATTCATATGAAAGAAGACCAATTCCACGTTTCAAAAATGTGTAGATGTAAGCAGATGAAGAAAAAAACTTACTTAAATTTGACAATTATTAGTTAAAGACTGACTCATTGTGCACATTAAAAATAGATAACCAGTTAATCAAGACTAGTTCAAAAATAGACTTGTTTCAATATCTTCTTCGAGCAGGGGAAAAACAAAGACTAGTTCAATGAATTCCCATCTATAAATAGACTTGCTTTGCCTTGCAACATTCGCACCCCTAGCCAAGGCAACAATACTTGCATAATAATCACAATGAAAGGTGTTCAGTTTCTTGTAGCTTTTGTTGTCTTGGCTTTAGCATCCTCGTTGGCCTCTGCCTCTGACCCCAGCCCTCTTCAGGACTTCTGTGTAGCCATTGAAGACTACAAGAATGGTGGTATGTTCACTTTCTCTAACTATATTTATGTATCCTTTTAAGCTTCTGCTTGTATAAGTTATAGTACTTTTTAATAATACTTGAGAACTATTTTTACATACATTCTAATTTATAAGCGTATAAATTTTATTTTTCATTGAACGTAAAGAGCTCACTGAAATAGAAAATAACGTACCATTTGTTGAATTGAAATTAAAGTTGGTAAAATTACATTACATAAGAAAATAACTAATATTTACTTCTTCCATGCAGTGTTTGTGAATGGGAAGTTCTGCAAGGACCCAAAGCTTGCCACACCAAACGATTTCTTCTTTTCAGGGCTCGACATCCCCAGAAACACATCAAATCCGGTTGGATCCACTGTGACTCCTGTAAATGTGGCCCAAATTGCAGGACTCAACACTCTCGGTGTATCCTTAGTCCGCATTGACTATGCGCCATACGGCCAGAACGCGCCCCACACTCACCCTCGAGCCAGCGAGATACTATTTGTCCAGGAAGGCACTCTCTACGTTGGTTTTGTGACATCCAACCCTGACAACAAACTCTTCACCAAAGTCCTAAACAAGGGAGATGTGTTTGTGTTCCCAATTGGCCTCATTCACTTCCAGTTCAATATAGGAAAAACTGATGCAGTTGCCTTTGCCGGTCTGAGTAGCCAGAACCCTGGTGTCATTACCATTGCTAACGCCGTCTTCGGGTCTGATCCGGCCATCAATCCTGATTTTCTGGCTAGAGCATTCCAGTTGGACCTGAATGTGGTGAAATCTCTTCAGGAAAAGTTCTGGTGGGACAGCAATTAGAGAAATAATTATTAATATGTGAAATTTTGCAGTAGCAGCTTGTTTGAATTATAATGCTTGAGATCTTCTATGGTTCTCATTAAATTATAATGTAATAAAGAGGGTTGCTTTGTGTAACCTCAGTCAAAATATATATGCGTGTCTTTTATGATTTTGTGGTTATTTTATTGTCTAATTATTTTGTCTCTCCCTTTCTCTCCCTCTCTCTTTGGCACTGCTGACATAGTGACATACAATATTTCCATGAAATATAAATTTCAAGATGAGTCAGCTTGTTGACCACCATATATAATATAAGCAGATAATGAAAGCGTCCACAATATTTTGAGATTATATATTCACGATATTTTCCATATTACTGGTATTGATATTAAATAAGAAAATTATTAAATAAGTCTCAAACTTTTTTTATTCTAAATAGTTTACGATTTTTCTAATTATTTTTTTTTTTTTTTTTACCAATATCCAAAATATATATGAATAATATCGGGATATATAATCTCATTATCAATACTTGGAATTATATTAAAAATGACTCTTATACATATTTGATACTATTTATTTTTAACATTTATAATAAAAATAATTTCATTTTAAAAAATTAAGAAAAAGAAAAAATTTCCATTAAACTAACATTCTTTAGTTAGAGGGATTTAATTGGTAATTGTTCATTAGTTAAATATATCCTTGAATATTCCTATATTTAGAGGATATTGACTATATTTCTATTGTTTTCACAAATATTTCAAAAAATTTGTGCCCGATAGTTTTACCTAAACAAACTTTTTTTATATATACAAGCTATAGTCTGGCGACTTGAATCACATTACTAGGCTGAATGAATGTCTTTCACCCAAGCAACATTAACTGTCCCAAACAAACATTTATTTCATTAGGTAATTAAGAACAGAATATTGAATCAAAATCATTTATTTTCTGTTAAATTTTTCATCGATTCTATAAAAGAAATTTTAAAACCATTAACTCGAGAGAGAAGGTCTGCAGAGAGATGGTCTTGAATCAGTAGATCGAGAGATGGTAGGATCAGTTTCGATAGACAAGCAGGTAGAAAAGACTTTAGGGATAGTTTGGTGTCCATTTTTGTTGACAATCTGAATCCAGTTGTGCATCAAAAAGGGTTATGGGGAATATTCAAAGCATTTGGTCTTGTGAGAGATTTGTTTGTGTCAACTAAAAGCAGGGCAAGGAAAAGTTGTTTTGCATTTGTGAGGTTTGGATATTTAGTGGAGGCGAAAAGGGCTGCAAGTTTAACGAATGACATACATGTGTATGGATGGCCCATCCATACTAAGATTGCTACATCGGATTGGAGTAAACATAAAGCGAACGTATCAAGGGAGTCTAAAGATCAGGTCCTTAATCTCAGGGAGCATCTATCGGTCTCGAAACATGAGAACTTGTCAAGAAGTCAAAACAACAGACTCACACTAAAGAACAGGTCCATGTTCCTAGGAATCCTCAATCGTTTTTGAAATCTAAAACTAGAAGGGCATGGTTTCCTTCTAGTCGATCATTCGCTGAGGTTGTTATGGATTCTGAAGCCATCAAAGTTAATCATAAGGAAGTGATGCAATGCGAAGAGAACTTGAATGAAGATGAATGGTTGAACTGTTGCGCGATAGGTATACTCAAAAGGTTTTCAGATATATATCTGGTGGTCAACAAGTTGTATAATCATAATATGTTTTTTTCATCTCATTACATTGGTGATAAAAATATATTATGGAAGTTCAATTCTATCAAGGAAAGGGATTTTTTTTATTGGAAGTAAGGTTTTGTGGGAGGAAAGTTTTTCGCCAATGGGAAAGTTGACTTTTGCTGCAACTCCTTAAGCTAGGATGGCTTGGGTGGATTTTTGGAGCATTCCTTTGCAATGTTGGTGCAATGACTTTTTTGTCAGACTAAGATAGGCAGTAGGAGAGCCTCTCGTGGTGGCAAAAGATACATTGGTAAGGAGTAGGCTGGATAGAGGAAGAGTTTTGGTGTTAATTCCTTTTGGTGTTTGTTGTCCTGAAAAGGTCAAGATAGTAACCGGAAAGGGGTCTTATACGATTTCTGTGGTGGAGGACATAACTCTAGTAAAGCAGGGGTGGTTGAAGGCATGGCTGGGACTGTCCAATGCAGAAGTATCAAGGAAGATGGAAGATGGAAGGTCCCTAGTCCTTAGGGAACAATTCGAATGATAGCTTGGATAGATTGTGGGGAATCCAAATGGTCTTCTAACAAGCCAACCAGACCAGATTCCTATGCACAAATTGAATAAGGAACCTCATCAGCATCCGTGAAAAGGTGTGATGACTAAGAAGGTGTGTGGAAAATCTGTTATTTCCAACACAGGGGTAGTTATTGGCAAGATGAGGATTGGCTATATTGGGAATGTTAGTCAGTCTTCATTAAATGAAGATTGTGAGGAGGGATATGTTGGGAATTTCATGGAGTTTAGAGGTGAAACATCTCGGGTGGGACTGAATCATTCGATGGATGGAAATATTGTGGTGGATTTGGGCTTTATTGAAAATGTAACTTGTGGGCATTCAGAATTAGGGCATATTGGACATGGGCCTTTGTATGTCATAAATAATAAAGTTGGTCCCTCTGTGAGTTATCGGGACGGACTGGGTATTGGACATATGGTGGGTAATCAGGATGTGAATTCTAGTCAGGCAAAGGAAGCTGCATATGATAATGGTCTAGGTGTCAATAATACGACTGAAAGTGAAAGAACTAATAAAGAACTAGGAAGTCAGAGGAATTCAGGGCGTGGTCAAGACTCAGATAAGGGATTTGTTAATGAAAGAAGATATCAATCCTTTGATAAAACATCTCACAAAAACAAGAAAAAGAAAGATGAGAAGAATGTTAATGCCTTCAAAAAGCACGGAATGACAATAAGAAAGGACAAGAGAATTGTAGCAGGGTGCCTAGTGAAGCACATGCATATGGGAATGGTATGTCACTGAAAGAGGGTTCATGGAATTTAGAGGGGGAAGTTGCCAAGGTAATCGAAAAAGAGTATCGATTAGTTGTCTCAAGTAGAACTATGGTGAAGTAATTGAGGAAGGGATGGCCTCAAGGTATGGATCGTGGGACTTCGTAGAGGAAATTGTGAGGGTGATTGAAACAGGAATGGCGGGGGGATTTAATTTCAAGGGGGTGAAGCGAGGGCTGCGGTAAAAATAGATAGAAGGGAGAAGGAGGAGGCGAAAAAGTATGCGGCTGTGAATGGAAGAAGGTGAAGGTTTGAGGCATGACTGGTGTGGTTTCAATATTGTAATAATAGCAATTTCTTCGAATATTAGAGGTCTTAGTAGACCAGAGAAGAGGAGGGTGGTTCGAAATTTGGTCATGAGTATCAAGCCTATTGTATTTCTTATTCAGGAATCCAAATTGGATTATATCGACAGTCGGGTGGTTAAGTCTTTCGGAGGGTCGTGGCTGACTAGAGGGATGGGAGTTGAAGCATTAGGTTCGGCTAGTGGTCTCATTACTCTTTGGAATGGGGAGTGGTTCTCGGTGAAGTCATGCATTTCGAATGATCGTTGCATAATCGTTGCGGGTGAATTAACTAACGTTAAGAAAGAAGTGTTTTTTTGCAACGTTTATGCATCTAACATTGAAAGGGAAAGGAACGAATTGTGGAATTCCATTATGGGTGCCCAAATTTCATTGTCTGGACCTTGGGTGATTGGTGGTGATTTTAATACGATTATGGATCAGATGGAGAGGAAAGGTGTGTCGTGCAATGTGAGTTCAATAAGTAATTTTAACGAATTTATTTCTTTGGCAAAGGTGGTTGATATACCTCTTCATGGCATCAAGTTCACATGGTCTAATAATAGGGAGGTGGAATCATGGGCTAGGCTTGATAGATTTTTATGTTCTCCGTTTTTCTTGTCTTGGTTTCCCCCACTTGTTTAGAAAAGTCACAATAAAAGTGTGTCCTATCACAATCCTATATCTATTGGGGGAATCTCCTGAATATTGGGGTCCGAAACCCTTTTGTTTTTTTAATGGGTGGTTAAAGAATAAGAAGCTTACAGAGGAGGTATCGGCGTCATGGAAGAATTGTAATTATGGAGGTTCTGCTGGTAGGAGGCTACGGTGTAAGACTATAGCAGTGAAGAAGGCATGAAGACTTGGCTAAAGAAATGCCAACCAGGTAGGTGTATTTTGAAAACTTTGGAAGCATAGTTGGCAGCGGTGGAAAACAAGGCTGTGGTGCATGGTTGGTCTCAAGCTCTTCGTAAAGAAAGGTTAGATTGTTTGATGAAATTATGGAAGGAAATTAGAACTGACGAGCAGAATTGGAGACAGATATCAAGAGTAAAATGGTTAAAAAAGGGTGATAGAAATTCGTGTTATTTTCATCTCTTAGCTAATGTGAGGAGAAAAACAAATTTTATTGGGGATTTGGTGATAGGTGACAAACTGTGTTTGGGTTCTAATGAAGTGAAAGATGGTATTTTCTTGTTTTTTCAAAATCATTATCGCAAGGAGGAGTGGAACAGACCTTGCATTAGGGATTTGCCGGGTTTGTGGATTTCGGAGGAAGAAAGTGGTACCCTTGAGTCGGTTGTTAGTGAGGAAGAAGTTTGGTTGGCTTTGGGTGATTGCGACGGGAATAAAGCACCGGGACCGGATGGGATCAATTTAAACTTTGTGAAAGCAAAATGGGAAGTATTAAGAGAGGATGTGATGAATTTTCTTCAGGAGTTCCATTAGGATAGTTTGGTGGTTAAAGATATGAACAACACGTTTTTGGCCTTGATTCCAAAGATAAGTAAGCCTGAGATGATCAAAGACTATAGACCTATTAGCTTAGTGGGTGCTATGTAAAAACTATTGGCTAAAATGTTAGCAAATGGGCTCAAAAAGGTGATGAATTCTATAATAGGTCCTACTCAGATGGCATTCGTCAAGGAACGACAAATTGTGGATAGTTTTGTCATAGTAGAGGAAGTAATTCATTCTTGGAAGAAAGACAGGAAATGGGGTATTTTATTGAAACTTGATTTTGAAAAGGCATTTGACAGCATCAACCATTCGTTTTTGGATGCTATGATGGAAAAATTGAGATTTGGTTTGAAGTAGCGGAATTGGATTGGTTGGTGCATTGAGTCGCCATCTTTATCGGTATTGATAAATGGTAGTCCTACTAAATAGTTCAATGTTGAGAGAGGTTTTCGTCAGGGAGATCCGTTATCTCCATTTTTCTTTAATATTACAGTGGAAGGGCTTAGTAGATTGTTGGATAGAGTTATGAGTATGGACCTAATAAAAGGGGCAGGTTTTTGTGAGAATACAGCCCATATCACTCATCTACAATTTGTGGACGATACCCTATTAATCATTGAACCTCAGATGGACTATCTTTTAAATATTAAGAGAATTCTGAGATGTTTCGAAATGGCCTCGGGTCTGAAGATTAATTTCCATAAGTCATGTTTGGTGAAAGTGGGGAAAAGAGGGTCGGATGATGATAGTTGGGCTGCTGTGTTTCGTTGTGCTAGTTCGTCGCTTCCGATTAATTATTTAGGCTTCCTTCTTGGTGGAAATCTGAGGAAAGTGGCTACTTGGAATGTGGTAATTAGTAGAATTCAGAAAATAGTGGCTCCGTGGAAGAGAAGCCTAATTTCGAAAGGTGGTAGGCTTGTTTTAATCAAGGCAGTGCTTTCTAGCTTGCCGACTTATTTCATGTCTGTGTTTAGTATTCCTAGTGATGTGCTGAGGAAAATTGAGAGACTTCTTCGGAGCTTTTTTTGGGATGATGGTATTGTGAAAAAGAAAATACATACGGTGGACTGGGCATCGTTGTGTAAAAGTTTACGGAATGGAGGACTTGGGATTGGGAGGGTGGCCGATAAAAGAGTTAGTCTTATGGCAAAATGGATTTGGAGATTTGGGAGAGAAGAATATTCCTTATGGAAAAGAGTAATTTGCACAATATATGGGTTGGATAATAAGGATATTTTTTGAAATTGGCAACACTCTAAGTCCAGTTCAATCTTTGTTCAGTCGGTTGGTAAGCTTTTTGTTGATGGTTCAAATACTAGGAGGATTATAGATAAAGGGTTTCAAGTGATTGTGGTGAATGGAGAGAGAGCAAAGTTTTGGGAGGATATTAAATAGACAACACCACCCTTAAGAGTGCCTTTCCGAGAATTTTTACTTTAGCTTCTTGCAAGAATAGGGTTGCAAGGGAGTTTGGGAGTTAGATTAATACTAAATTGGTGTGGGACGTGAAGTTTAGAAGGCGCTTATTTGATTAGGAGGTTGATCAGTGGAAATGCTTCCTGCTTTCTTAGGATTGTATTGTGATTAGAAGTTCTATTAAGGATACTTTGGCTTGGCAATTATGTCCCAATGGAATTTTCAAAGCAGGCTCTTTGAGGAGATGTTTGGAAGGTGAGTCTGGTATGGATTGCGTAAACATGAAATTTAACTGGCAAGGTTTATGTCCACCTAAGGTTGAAGTCTTTGTATGGCAGCTGCAAAAAGGTAGGATCCCAGTTATGAAGGTTTTGAGAAGGTTCGGATTTAATCAGATTTCTTGCTCTGATTGTCCCTTGTGCAATATGTGTGAGGAATTGGTGGATCATCTGTTTCTCTTATGCCCGTGGTCATGGAGCTTGTGGACAAGTTGTATGAGTTGGTGGAATGTGAATTCATGTCCTAATATGTCTGTGAATGATTGGTTATGTGGTTGGATGGGTTTGTGCCCAGTTGGAAATCGAAAAAGGGTATGGAATACATTATGTTTTGCTGTAATATGGATCATTTGGGAGATAAGGAACAAGCTGATTTTTGAGAATAAGGAAGCAAATTTGCTGTCGGCTATTGACTTGGTCAAGGTTTGTGTAGTTTGGTGGTTTAAAAATCTTGGTAAGGGGAGTTCTGATCCTGTTACATTGTTGCTAGAGGACATTCAGAATAGGTGTGTTGACAGTATTGCTTTAAAGGTTACAAATAGTTGTGACTCTATCTACAACTAAGGCAGAGTACATGGTAGCTACACAAGCTTATAAGAAAGCAATTTGGATTAAAAGGCTAATGGAGGAACTCGGACACAAACAAGAGAAGATCGTTATGTTTTGTGACAATTAAAGTGCCTAGCACATCATAAGGAATCCAACTTTTCATTCCATAACCAAGCACATAGGAGTGCAATATCACTTTGTTCGGAAAGTAGTGGAACTCTCCAACGGTAAAAACAAAATCTTTAAAAAATTAAAAAATTTAAACAAAAAAAAATGATGGAACCGCTAGTTTGAACCAAACCGGAACCACCGGTTCCAGTCCGGTTCGAACTGACCGGTTCCCTAAACCTTGGAACTGGAACCGGAACCACCCTCCTCTGGTTCTGGTTCTGGTTCTGGTTCTGGTTCCGGTTCCGGTTTGGTTCTGGTTTCGATTCTTAAACCAGAACCAAAAAACAGGGTCCGATTCTGATTTTTTTCGATTTTTTCCTATATTGGTTCTAGTCTGGTTTCACGGTTGAACCGGAACCTTGCCAGGTCTAAGTGGAAGACGATAGTGTGGATATGCAAAAGATACACACCAAGTAGAATCTAGCAAATTTAAGGCCCAAGCCTATAAATACTAATAAGTTCATATAGTGTAGATCCTCCTATGGTCTAGCAGAAACATAAGCAGCAAGAATTTGTGCCAAGATTAGAGGGAATGATGAACCATGAAAGATGACTTCAAGTGGGTGGGAGAATGAAGGAATAATGAAGCCACTTTCAAGCCCAAACTAGTTAAGGCCCAAAATCTTGAATTAATCTAAACCATCCATTTGGTAGGTATGAGATTTGTGGTTGAGAGTTGGAGGGTGATAGTTGATTCTCTCAACTACTTGCATTAATGGCATGGGTGCGTGCTTTGCCTATAAATAGCAACCCATGTTTCTCCACTCAATCATCCCAAGCCCTTCTCTTCTCTTCTCCCTAATTGTTCTTTCCTCTTTTTTGAGAGAAAGGTTGTAGTTCTCTCCTAAAATATTAGAGAGGTTGTAATCTTTTTGGTCTAATAAAGTCCTTCAATCTTTGCCCATGGATGTTTCACTCAGATTAAATTGGGGGTTTTACCGCGTAAAAATTGTGTGTTCACTTGTTTTTTTTTATATATTTTTCTCAAGTCTCTACTTTAGTTGCAGTATATTGCTTCCACGTACAAGTTCCTAATAGAAGAAGTTATTGATCATCAGTCAAGAGGAATTAATGGATCAGAGTTCCATAGTGAAGCCAAAGAAGTGAAGGAAGTTGATGAAGTTAAGGAAAGCAGCAACATTGGTGATAAATTGGGGGATCAGTCAGGTCAACTTGTTAGAGTTGATGGTAACATGGTTGAAGAGAAGTTATTGATCATCAGTCAAGAGGAATTAATGGATCAGAGTTCCATAGTGAAGCCAAAGAAGTGAAGGAAGTTGATGAAGTTAAGGAAAGCAGCAACATTGGTGATAAATTGGGGGATCAGTCAGGTCAACTTGTTAGAGTTGATGGTAACATGGTTGAAGACTTAAATCGAGAGAGCCTATTTGAAACATTCTATCTCCCAAGATGTCCTCGAGTAGTCAAAGACCTTAAAGGCCCTGGCTCCGGCGATCCTACAACAGATCGTCATTTCACATTGATATATATATTTTTTAATAATAAATAAATATATGTATTAAATTATTATTGAAATGCTATTTAAATAATCGGAAAAAATGAATATTTTTTTAAAAGTTTGAAAATTGAAAAATAAAAGATGAAAAAAGAGTAGGAAAAAAAAAAAAGAGAATAAGCTGGAAAATAAGTATTAAAAAAAATTCAAGCTGAAAAAAATGGAAGAGAAGAGTATATTACACACATTTATCTACATTTTAGTCTTTTATTTAATTTAATAAAGTTTATCGAAACTCATTTTCCCTGGACACGCCACACCTTTGTCATGACAGCCATAAAGGCCTCCCTATTGATTTGTTGCTAAGTTAAAACCTTCCCCACCAAACTACATGAAATCATATGCGAACCCTCAGCCCTCAGCTCCCCCTTCAATATTCTCACCGGTCCCTCCTTTTCTTTAATTAAGCGTCATGATCGCACATAATCTGGCAATCTCCTCTGTATCCATTGATTCAAGAAAAAACAACACAAACCCTAGGTTGTGTGGCTACCTTTCTACTTTTACTCTTTAGGGTTTCAGGGAAACCTAGAGAGAAAAGAATTTTTTTAATCCATCAATACAAAGATGTTAATTATTATAATTATAGTGTTATGAGTACTATAAAATATATTTTTTTTCAAAATAATAAAAAATATTTTAGCATGTTATATAAACAAGGATATTTTTGTAATCAAATCTATATCATTCAGATTCCTTAATTTAAGTAAACAATAGAAAATGAATAATTCCCTTTCCAATAGAACTTGCTTCCGATTCTATCCATTTCTGATTAGTAAACGCGTCGTAAATTTTTTATAAAAGATGCCTCTTTATTAGATTACAATAGGATAATGACCATCCATATTCCTTTTTTTATTTTTTTTCATGAAGCTCAGAACTTTGCCTGAACCTCTTTCACCACATTCAAATCCAATCGGAATGCTTTAACAAGAGTATGAGGATCATTGGGTGGGTTGGTTCCGAAGACTGAATATACTATATTTGGTTGTTAATTTGACTCTGTTATATTTCACAACAGGTTTTTTTTTTTTCACAACTAATTGAACTTTGTCTCGAACTTAAAATTATCGGACTTAATGAATGATAGCTCTTTACTCAAAAACCGCTTTGGGCAGTGGTATATTCACTGGTTACCAGTATTATATACGATATTAACAATCCTCATTCATTGATTACATACTATAATGAAATCAATAAGAGAATTTTTTGGTTTAAGATAGTTAATTTGACATATATATATATATATATATATAGTTTTTCAATTGTCAGTTCGTTCTGATATAAAATATATCAGGACGAAGAATGTGGACCATTAGATTTACATGCTTTGACTCAAATTATATGCACTTGTCAAAACTTCTCCATAATCTATGGTTCACATTCTTCGTCCAATTATATTTTATATCAGGACAAACTGACAATAAATATATCGGGATGAAAAATGTAGACCATTAGATTTACATACTTTGACTCAAAGTGTATGCACTTGTCAAAACTTCTCTATAATCTATGGTCTACATTCTTCGTTCCCATATATGACGTTGATACAATGAGAATTTTATATAAGAGTGTGAAATCAAAGACAAATATACAAAATTAGAATGATATGAGATGATGAATTCTATAAATAAGTATACTAAATCAAAATCAGAAAGTCAGATTTTAGTCTCGGTTCAATTTTTATTCTCGGTTTTTACGTTACAATGACAATCAGCATGGATGAGGCTGTTCATTTTTAATAGTAAAAGTGAAAAACAAAATGTAGAAAAAAAAAATTGATAATTGATGGTTAAACTTGGTTGATAAAGTTGTTAATAAAATGTTTCTCACGAGGAACTCATGTGAAAAACTGAAAATTATAAATTCATTAAAAAAAATTAAGTAAAAAAAAAAATGTTTAATCCCCAACTAAGCCTTCACTGGATCCTCCCCTTAAAATAATTAAATAAATAAATCATTAGATTCAAAGTTCAATTTGAGATCTCATAGTAAAAAACATCAGAATTTCTCCGCCTGATAATTTAAATCATAAAAGTTAAAATTGTGTCTTCTCTCGGATGGTTGAGGTTCTTGATCCCTCTTCAATCACAGCATTGAAGCATTTTCAATGTAAAAGTGGATTGTATACCAAAAATCGTTGAAAAAACAACAATGTCAAGAGACTTGCTTTCTATGTGGCATAAAAATAGATCTGATAAACAATCTGCTTCCTATGTGGCATAACGATAGACTTGATAGACAATCAACTTTAAAAAAAAAATTCTCATTTTTTTCTTACTAAAAATAGATGAAAAATTAATGTTAATTTTAAATACTTGTTAAATCAACCAAAAATATAATTGTGCAACATACCGTTTAAAAGCAGACGATCATATTGACAATGTCTAATATTTTTTTTTGCCACATCAGCGTGACGTTTTTTTTTATTTATTTTTTATTTTTTATCAAAACATCAGCCTGAGGTTGAATATACATAAATATATTTTTTAATAGACTGTCTATATATCCTATGTGACATTTTTTTTTTCACAAGCCACTATTACATTAGAGAGTCTCGCCTTTCTGTTAATGGGCTTTGATTTTTGTGTTTCTTTGAGCTTGAAAAACCTGAAACTACTATAAATATTGCATGGTTTGAATCATCAAATAATTAAAATCGTCTCTTCTGTTGGAGGTTGGAGAGTCTTCATCGTTATCCCCTTTAATTATCTGTATTTTAATATGCTTCCATTTTTAGTGTTTATTTGAACTCGAAAAATCTTAAACAACTATAAGGCCATGTTAAGGATTGCTTTACTTAAAAAATTAATCTACCTATAGCTTAATTTAAGAAATAATCAACTTAACAAAAAAGTGGATAAGTATTTAGTAAACTAAATTTTAAAATTGCTTTGTTTTTTAAATGATGGAAAATGTATTTGATGAAATGACAAAAATAGACATCATTTTAATATGAAAAATAATCAATTGCTATAATAATTATAAATTTAAAATTTAAATATAATAAATTTTATAAATAAATAATTATTATTAAAAAAATAAAAATTAAAAACTTCAAAACGCCAGAGGTGGGTCTGTCCACCTTCGACGACGGCACCGTCGTCAGGCAACTAACTGCGATGCTGTCTGCAACCGAATCTGCATCCGATCTGATTCAGTTCAGCCTCCATCTCTAACCAACGCTTCTCCACTTCGCACTGAATAGCCTCCCTTGATTTCATCATCTCCATCTCCGTTGGCTCCCTCCTCCTCAACAACGCAAAGATTACTCAGAAACTCACCACCTGATCGACTAGGCACGTCAATGACTCACTCATCGAATCGCAGTTGTCCGAATTGCTAAACTCTTCTTCATGTGCTGCACCGGATAGAGATCCGGTATTGGTGGCATGTTTCTAACGGTTCTGGTTGTGACCAGGCTTTCGTTGTGGTCCGGTTCAAATCACTAGTTCGTCAATCACCTTTGTTGTAGACTATTTCCAAATTTTATGAAGAAGTCTTTCACCTCCTACGTTGTCGAAGTAGGAGCTGGCTTCCTCTAGCGATGGTCATTGCTGAAGAATGTCGTCGTCGTCCTCCGGTCTCAACTTCCGGTGGTGGCCACCAATCTTTTATATATATATTTTATTTTTATTTTTTGTTTTTATTATATTATTATTAAATATAAGGGTAATATTTGTCTTTTATTAAAAAAATGAGGGCATTGTGGACATTTCTTAAGCAAAAAAATCAACTTCTCCAATAATCCGTTTCCAAAAGTTACCCTCAGCCAACTTCTCCAAAGCTAATTTTTTGATGAGCAAATTGTAAAATTAGTTGGTTTTGAGAAGTTTACCAAACAGCTATTTGTTCAAAACTTGATAAATAAGTGATTATTTCTCAAGTAAAAGCAACCTCAAGCATAGCCTAAGTCTATAACCACACACATATATATGTACAAGAAGTCCAATTGTCCAACCATGGATGTTGATAGACTAGGTACTAAAATATAATTATAAAATCAGTGTTTGTAATTGTTAGAGTACTTAAATAATATTGTTGGATCATTTCCATCCCCTTAATTTTAGGTCAGATGCTTAGTGATATGCTATCATTGTTAAGTACTCACAGAGTCCTAGGTTCAATTCCCTGTAAGGAAAAATCTATCATGATCCATCACACAGCAGATGTGGTGAGACAGATCCAATGGAGTTTACTTTTCCTCATCCCCCTTAAAGTGGGGGTGAGCATTACCTCCTCCTAAATGGATGACACGTGTCTAGGAAGGGATAAATTTGTCCCAAGAGATGACAGTGTTTAGACAAATTTACTCTCTCCTTTGACACGTGTCATCTATTTAAAAAGGGAGGTGAGTAAAAATGGACTCAATCCAATGAAAGTGTGTCATATGGCATAGCCATTAAAAACAAAATTTACTTTTTCTTCTTACAATCATACAGTGACAAGTAACAAAATAAAAAATAAAAACATTAATTAAAACTCTAGTATATAATTACTTTTCTTTTGGCAATTTATCATTCTAGAATCTTCTCAAATTTTTTGTTATTTTCCCAACACAGGCAACAAACATCTCTTCCGAAATCAGTTTTTTTTTTCTAGGTTTTTAATTTCACTTTCTTCTCAAATTTTTGTCTAAGTTATTCTACTCTCAGTTTGTTTGTTTTTTTGTTTTTTGTTTTTTTTTTTTTTTCCTCTTGCTCTCACGTATCAATTTCATCAAATAATGGAAAAAGAAAAAAATATATATATAATTATTTTTCATTTTTTCAAATGAAATATATAGAGTCTGAGTTGTTGGTTGAGAATGGATTATTTGTAAATGATGTTTATGAGTAGAAGTTTTGGTTTTTGGTGTCTCTGGATCGAAAAGATAGAAATATTTCTTTTTTTTTTTATTTTTTATTTTTATTTTTATTTTTTTTTTAAATTAAAAGATATAAATCTTTCATCAAAAAAAAAAAACAAATATATAAATCAAACAATATGTTATCGGAAAGAATGAGAAGTTACATTGAAAACCTTTTAATCTTAAGGAATGAGAAGAAACACAATTAATGGAGTTGGGCAGATGAACATCCGATGAGAAAAGGGAATAGAAAAATTGGGTTGGTTCGATTATAAATCTAAGGGTGTGTAAAAAACCGTCAAACCGAACCAAACCGACTAACCCTATCTATAAATTTTGGGTTGGGAAATAGTGGAAAGTATCACCTTTTCCAACTCATTTGGTGACTCTATGACCGGTTTAATAACTTAAGTTTAAAAGGCATCTATTATGGTAAACTACCAAAATTGCCCTTAGATAATCATTTATGTTATTCTGTTTGTCTGATTCTCTCTCCACACTTCCAACAAAAACGATAACGGGGTTAGTCTCTCTCTCTCTCTCTCTCTCTCTCTCTCTCTCTCTCTCAATACAAATAGAAGTTCAAGATCCAAACAACTGGACGTGCTTCATTACAACAAGGTAATATTTCGTGCAAATACTTCTTTTCATTTGCTTACATTTTCATTGTGACAATTGTGGATCTCCGAGACTTTGTCACCTTTTTTTGAGCCTTTTTAAAAATTACTAATCGAGCATTTTCATGTCTTGTCCGAGCCTTTTCATGTCTGCTCCGAGCCTTTTCAAAAATCAGTAATTGAGCCTTTTGAAGTCTTCTCCGAGCTTTTTCATGTCTTGTCCGAGCCTTTTCAAGTCTTCTCCGAGCCTTTTGAAGTTTTCTCCGAGACTTTTAAAAAATAACTATTCGAGCATTTTCAAGTCTTCTTCGAGCATTTTCAAAGCTTTTTCATGTCTTGTCCGAGCCTTTTTTTTCTTTTGAAGTCTTCTCCGAGACTTTTAAAAAATAACTATTCGAGCATTTTCAAGTCTTCTCTGAGACTTTTCAAAAATCACTAATCGAGCCTTTTCAAGTCTTCTCCGAGCCTTTTCAAGTCTTCTCCGAGACTTTTCAAGTCTTCTCCGAGCCTTTTCAAGTCTTCTCCGAGTCAAGTCTTCTCCGAGTTTTTCATGTCTTGTCCGAGCATTTTCAAGTCTTCTCCGAGACTTTTTAAAAATAACTATTCGAGCTTTTTCATGTCTTGTCCGAGCCTTTGCAAGTCTTCTCCGAGCCTTTTGAAGAGACTTTTAAAAAATAACTATTCGAGCATTTTCAAGTCTTCTCCGAGCTTTTTCATGTCTTCTCCGAGACTTTTCAAAAATCACTAATCGAGCCTTTCCAAGTCATCTCCGAGCCTTTTCATGTCTTCTCAAAAATCACTAATCGAGACTTTTCATGTCTTCTCCGAGCCTTTTCATGTCTTCTCCGAGCCTTTTCATATCATCTCCGAGACTTTTCAAAAATCACTAATCGAGCCTTTTCAAGTCTTCTCCGAGACGTTTCAAGTCATCTCCGAGACTTTTCAAATAATCACTAATCGAGCCTTGTTAGGTCTTCTCCGAGACTTTTTATTGAATTACTAATCGAGTCTTTTAAAGACTTTTTCGAGACCAAAAATGTCTTTTTCGAAACTTTCATGTATTCTTCGAGACTTTGCTAGTGTTCTCTGAGCCTTTTAAATATCCTCACCCGAGCCTTTGTAAGTGTAATTTATGAAAATATTTTGTACTACTGAGTTTTTATTAATAGTTTTGATTAATTTGACAGCATCATGAATCGGGTTAGAATAGTAATATCTTACAACGGTCAATGGGAGCAACTACCCGACGGAAGTCAGAGGTTTGTTGGATCCGATAACAAGGGAATGTATGTGTCAAAGAATATGACTTACGAAGAATTGGTGGCGATCGTGCATACCATTGTGAAGTATGATGTAAACAAATTCAATGTTGATCTGGCATCAGTATCAATCGTTCCTGGCAGTACATGTCGTACATTTATAAGAAATAACGATGATGTTCAGTTTATGCTAGGGGAAGATCGGGTGATCCCTCAAGTATGTGTAAGTCTAACTCAGAGGACAGCTGGAGATGTGATAGGGAATGATATTCCTCCTCCTGAAAATACCCAACAATTTGGATCCTTTAGCGGTAGCAACAAACTATATCCCCAAAAGAGTTTCGCCGAAAGTGGGGAAAACATGTGTGGTGTCCCACCGGTAGCGGTTGACCAAGTAGTTGAACCTCAATTTGGCGATGTGTTTGGTTGTCGAATTGAGCAGTACATGAGGTGGATAATGAGGCAAATAATGAACAGGTAGATGATCTAGAAAATGTGGATGAAGAGCGTACACAAATTCAAACACAAGGAAGACATGTACAAGGAGTTAGTTGCACTGTACCAAATATGCCTGGGACTTCCGAGGTCCGACATAATATAACTGTATCTGATTCTGATAATACGATAACGTGGGTTATTCCCGGAGCAGATTCATACTCGTTTGGTATTGGTAGAAGCAGCACCTTGGCAACGCAAGAACCTACATGCATGATTTATAAAGGTCAATTTTTCCCGAGTAAAAAGGATTTGAAGAGGCTAGTTGGCCTTTTTTCAATGCGGGAGAACTTTGAATGGAAGGTGAAAAGGTCTAATAAGACAACGTTACATCTAGTTTGCATCATTGACAACTGTACGTGGAAATTAAGAGCGGTGAGGAGAGATGAAGGGACTTACTTCCAAGTCAGAAGTTTTGTCAACCAACACAGTTGTCCTTTGGAGGAAGTTCACCGTCGCCACCGACAAGCTAGTGCAGTCATAATCGGAGAAGTCATTGCACCTAGACTTCAACAACATGATGGTCGTCTCATGCGTCAGAAGGACATAATCGCCGATATGAAAACAATGTATGGCATCCAAGTCATGTACAGTAAGGCACATGATGCCTTGCAATATGCATTGTCCTTGACCTATGGAACGCATGAAGAAAGTTTCAAATTGTTACCATCGTTTGCATACGTTTTGGAACAGCAAAATCCTGGCACAATCACCGACTTACAATGCGCAGACGATGATACATTTTTGTACTTTTTCATGTCGTTAGGGTCCTCAATTAGAGGTTTTCGGAGGTGTATACGTCCTGTGATTGCAGTTGATGGTACCCATTTGAAGGGAAGATTCGGGGGTACAATGTTTGTTGCAACTGCACAAGATGGAAACGAACAGGTGTATCCAATTGCTTTTGGGTACGGTGACTCAGAAAACAACCTTTCATGGGAGTGGTTTTTGGAATGCTTGAAGGGTGCCCTTGGTCATATAGATGATATGGTTTTCATTTCCGATCGCCATGCAAGCATTGAAGCGGGGATTTCTAAAGTGTTCCCTTATGCAACCCATACTATATGTTGCTGGCATTTTGGTGAAAATATGAAGAAGCGATTCCACAGAAAGGATGTTGCCGACATAATGGATTCAGCAGCTAGGACGTACAGTGAATTCAATTATAACAGGCACATGGAGGAGTTACATAGGCTGCACAAGGGTGCATTCGAATATGCCATTGCTGCCGGTCCACACAAGTGGTCTCGCGTACAGTGTCCCCAAAGAAGGTACAGGTTGATGACCACAAATGTTGCTGAGTGCATAAACTCATGCCTAAAATTCGCACGGCAACTGCCAATGATGACACTGGCGGAGTTCATTGGGAATATGCTACAAAAGTGGTTTCACGATCGTCATGCAGCTGCACGATCCATGCGTCATCAACTGACCGACGCAGCACATCTTGTGATCCTAAAACGTGTCGAGAAGTGCAATTATATGACCGTAAATCCAGTTGACTGGAACATATTCTCCGTCAAATTGAAGGGAAACCTAATTGACGGTTAACTTACACTTGAAGACTTGCACATGCAACAAATTCCAAATGGACCATTTCCCATGTTCTCATGCACTCGCAGCGGCAAGGTACATGAGATGTTACAGTTAACGATTTATATTATTTAGGTTTGTGAATCTCATTGTTTTCATTGTTGTAGGGAGCGAAACTTGGATTTCACATCTCTGTGTGCGGACTACTACAAGAGAGAGACACTTATTGATGCATACTCGGTTCCTATTATGCCTGTTGGCCATCCTTCTTCATGGGTAGTGCCATCCGACATCGCATCTCGGAGTGGTTTTAAATCCAAAGTCGAAAAGATAATCAGGTCGCCCGATGGAGGGTCGACATGCCTCGTCTTCGGAGAGGACAACCACACAGTCGTGTAGAAGATGTGGACAATCAGGACATAATAGCAGGCGGTGCTCCAACCCACCGATGGTTAATGAAGGTCCCAGCATAAGTGTTCCCGATGAATACCGTCGCAAGTGCAGCATCTGTCATTCAATTGGACACAACAAACAAACGTGCCCTGAGAAAGACTCTACCGAGGAATGAATGGAGCCATTGAGGAAGGCGATCAAACATAACAAGGCAGTACAAGAGGAACATGTCTCCAACTTGATGTCTTCCAACATCGTCCAGACGTTGGGAACCATGCTCGATACAGTTGTGTTATGAGACCGTTGGTTATTATGCTTTTTTATGTTGAACTATTATGATATATTTATTGGTTGTTCGTTTAATGTCATACTGTATCTTTTGTTATAGTGTCTACAATTCATTGTATTGTTTATGAATTTCAATATATCAAATGTGTGTTCAAGTGTTAATTGCAAACAACTAAATTTTTTTAAAAAATAATTTAATTTCATTACTCAAATGTTATGTACATCAACTAAATCACTAACTGGAAGACCAATCCTTTGAGTTACAAAAAACCTCCACAGCCATCTTCTCTCGGATGGTGCCCATTTCTTTTTCTGACCAGTCAAACGTATCCCTGTTCGCTGCCAGGTACTCTATCAATCTCAAAGTATGGGCACCACAGTTACCAATGCAATTCACCACATAAACAACCGTTAGAATTGAATGTTATTAAAACCGATTAGGATAGAATAAGATCTTTAAACAGTCATACCCTCTATCCTGTTGGGGCACACGGTCTGTAGACAAAATGTTGAGTGGAAAGGGCTTATTCTGCAATGTATACGTCATATCGCCCCTCCGTCTGCGACCGTGAAAGTCCACCGCATGCAGCATCGACGGTAAAAAATATCGTAAGCAAGCGAGCTGCGTTTTCCTATGGCGAAATGGTACCTCTTGTCTGAACGGGTCCATCAGGTAAATACTCCCTGTTGTGAGGTCGACGGTGGCTAGTGCCCAATGCGTACGTCCAAGGTTGCAAGGAATCAAAACCTGTATGTGTTTCAACAAAGTGTTATCAATGGGAAATTTATTTAAAATTCAAATTCAAACAATGTAAATAAAACACTGACCATGTCAACTTCGTTCCATGGTTTGGTTCCTGCCGGGACCAATCCACGTACCACCGCAAGGTCCTCAGCGGACCACTGATGCTTGAACATAGACCAACTGCGGCGGGGTTTGTCGGGGCCACTTCCCATCAATCTCTCCCAGTCATTCAATAACCATGACTGTACAAAGAAAATTTATAAAACGTTAGATAAAAGATGTACGAAACACATAAATAGATGTTCAAAAGCCGTACAAATTAAACACTTACATAGAACTGTGGATCCTGTATGTTGATCCTCGGACCGTAGACAGTGGATTAATATCTCTGACGCTTCCGCGGAATATGCAAGTACGCGTCCATATGCTGACAATTTCAACATTTTGTATTGTTAGCATTCTACTATTTCAGAAACATCTTATACACAATGTTCAGGTAAGGACCATACCGTATCCTCCAACTCCATGATGTTGGTTTGAAATCGATGGAACCAAGGGACACCAACTGGCTCGAGTAGATCCATATCATGCCTGCATAATTTTTGAAGAAGTTATATAAGAATGTCGTTTTACTTAGCAGTTTCAAAATACAAAATAATTTTTGTAATATCTGCGATTATACTTACAATTCCCTAGTCGAGTTCCTCTTATAGGCTTGGTACGCCGCAAGGTGGTCAGGATCTATCAATGCGTGGGGCGCCCATACATGTGTCAGTGTATGGGGTCCGCTGCTGCCAACCTGCCCTGCGAACCCGATCCTGACGTTGAAGGGGTGGGGTAATTCGGTCCAGCTCAATGTGATCCACTGGATGGCTGAGCTGTAAGGAGGAACTCTGTCCCCGTGTATTACCTCCAGAGGTGCGATGTGTTGACGGACTATGTCCCCCTGTATCGCATGTAGGGGTGCGATGTACATTGGAACTATGTCGCCGTCGATCGCCTGCAGGTGTAAACTCTTTGGTTGCACTAAGACTGGGGATCTCTGTCTCTGTGGAATAATTGAAGGGGTGCTCTACACCAGGATCGACCGGAGGGGTGTGCTCTAAGGGGTGCTCTGCACCAGGATTGACCGGAGGGGTGTGCTGTAAGGAGGTGCTCTGTACCAGTTCTTGAGAATGAACAGGTTGGTCTGGTAAAACCTGCTGAGGTTCTTCCTCTATCTCCATAGGTTATGTATCAGTACCACTAGTACCACAAGTAACCTCCTCTCGTGGTGTCACACCAGGCCCTTGCTAATCACCCTGATGACTACCTGTCCTCCCTCTGGGACTGAAGTCTCGGTGTCTGTCTGGGTCATCGAAGGGTGGGTCATCGAACCGTGTACCTCGAGTACGGGCGTGCGACGTCGAACCCTGAAGCCCCCGAATCAAATCTAGCAACTCCTGATGATGTTGATCTCGCTTCTCATTACTCTTTCGCACCTCCTCCTGTAACTCGCGTAACGCATCCATCAGTTCAGTATACCGACGGTCCTGAAAGGATTTCAAAATTGTCGGTACTAAAACCGTTCACTCGATTGAAATTAAATAATACGGTAAAAAGAATTATACGTACCTCTGCTTGCCCTCCAACGCCTCCTCGTGAGTCATCTCCAGTTCGAGAGTCATCTCTAGTTCGAGGCTCTCTAGGCAACGTGAATCGAACCCGCCTAGTCCTCGCGAGACGAATATGACGACCGTCCGAGTCAGAACCCTCTGTATCACTGGGTTCGAAAGACGGACCCTCAGTGTCACTGGTTCCAGCAGTTGTATATCGTTCGGGGTCAGAGACGGGAACAGGTATATCACCGAGATCAGCATCATACAAACTGCCTCCCTGGGAAATGCCCTCGAAGTACAGTTCAGCCATCTCAGTTTCCGTCGGCACCAATTTCACCCTCGCAAACATCTGAAATTGCAGTTAGACCATTGTAATTGTATATATACTAATAGTTATGAACATAAAAAAAAAAAATATAAATATATATATATAGATATTTACACTTTCAAGGAAAATGCTATTCAACTTCTCCCCTCTCGGTCGCGTACTCAACTCCCATTTTAGAATTCGGGGGGAGAGCTCGATTTCCCTTCGCTTCCCACATCCGCTGTTGCCAAGCTCGGGGATAACCTCGAAAGCAAATATCTACAAAACAGCTATGAACGATAAGAATCCAATACAATACATAAGTCATATGAAAAAAATAACAAATTCAAAATTCTTACCAACAGGGTGTGCGTTAGCCCATGTATGTTGTATGTCTCCGTGGTGTGTACATCAACGCCCTTTCGTCGCTAGCATTGTTTAAACCACCTAAGTCGACCATCCAACGCATGCTTGAAACCGTATATAGACCGCCTATACACATGTGCACCCTACGGGAACGCATCAAAAGCGTCCAAGTCCTCGACTAGGCGAAACTGTCATACTGGAACTTTCTCTCTCTCGTCCAACCCCATCAGTATCCAGTTAAGCATATACAATAAGCAAAGCTTAACCGCATCGTACTGCTCAGAAAAAACACCAATCCGTAGAACGGCTTTCAGCTCTGCATACTCGACCTCATCTCGACCCCCAAAGTACCGCTGGTGTATGCCATTCTCTACCATATCATAGGTCGACGTGTCAGGAAGTTCTCCGAACTTCAATCCGGTGATTAGACAAAACTCAACCTTTGAGAACCGGACCGAATGCCTTCCTAACAAAAATCTCATCTCATCTCATCTTCAGGCCCATCGTGATGCAACTCACGAATAAGCAACCGATGTACAATGCCAGCTGAAAACTTCATCCCACGATCCATCCGAAGGAGGTGTCCAAAACACGACTCAGTATACCGACGTCGTTCTTCGACCGCAAGATGTTCAGGTACCTTGTTAAGTGCGTTGTCGATATCTGTAAGGTCATCAAAATTGTCATGTCGAGTTATTTTCCCCGAATACCTTTCTTCCTCTAGAGTTTTAAGCGAATCTTTTAGTTGATTCCTCATCTGCATATTGACATAAAAAAAATATATCTAGTTAAATAAAATAAATAATATAAAAATGAAAGGTTTCGGACACTAAATGAAACGTCTCAGACACTATATGAAAAGGCTCGAAAACTATATGAAAAGGCTCGGACACTATATGAAAAGGCTCGGAAACTATATGAAAAGGCTCGGACACTATATGAAAAGGCTCGGACAATATATGAAAAGGCTTGGAAACTATATGAAAAGGCTCGGACACTATATGAAACCGCTCGGACACTATATGAAAAGGCTCGGAAACTATATGAAAAGGCTCAGACAATATATTAAAAGGCTCAGAAACTATATGAAAAGGCTCGGAAACTATATGAAAAGGCTCGGAGACTATATGAAAAGCTCGGAGATTCTAATTCTAGAAACCTATTCATTTTCCTTAAAAGGCTCGGATTACTATTTAAAAGTCTCGGACAATGTTTTAAAAGGCTCGGATGCTATTTTAAAAGTCTCGGAGCCAGTGTGAAAGGCTCGAAAATTCAAATTGCAGAAGTTTATTTAAATTGCTTGTAAAAGGCTCGGATTACATATGACAAGGCTCGGAAAAGGCTCGAAAATGTTTTAAAAGGCTCGGAGATTCAAATAGCAGAAACCTATTCAAATTGCTCGGAAAAGGCTCGGATTACATGTGAAAAGCTCGGAAAAGGCTCGAAAACCCAGAACTTCATCGTGTTCAACATAATTTTTTCATAAATTTAAACCCTAACCTAATCAAACAAACCTAATCAATAACAAATCAAATCAAATCTAATATACATGTCTAACGAACATCCAACATCAAACGCACATAAAAGTTTCAACAACAAAAACGCGTCAGTAAATCATATCACCTTCTTGCCGATTTCAAGACTGTATCGCCACCGCCGGCAGGTTTCCCGTGAGATTTAGTACCGGATTTCTTGCACCCAAGGTCTCTCTTTCCACTGTTCTCTCTCTCTCAACTTTTTTCTCTTCAGACGCAAAATGACAAGAATGAGGGTATTTTTGTCTGGTCACCTAAATAGGTGTCTTTTAAACTTACATTAGTAAACCGGTGACATTCTCACAAAAGCCCCTCCAAATAGTGACAAAAAAATTTTGGACCCTTTTGGGTTGGTTCGATTATAAATATAAAAAATGGGTGGTTCGGTTTATCCGAAAGACAAACGGCTTAAAGGTGGTTCAGTTTGGGGTTGCGTGAAATAATTGACCAATCCAAACCGAACCACATGTTTTAGAAAGTAAAACTAAATATATAAAATTCATCTACGTTTCCTATTTAGTTTAAGTTTTATAACTTTTACCGATTACTTTATACCTTTTTTAGTTTATTTACTTCATTTATATATATGTAATTACTATTTTCTATTACAATTTTTTTATTAAAATATTTTTTATAATATAATAAAAGAAAAAAAATGATTTTGAGTTCAAATCTAAACCGATAAACCAACCCAAACCAATCTGACCATTTTGGATTGGTTTGAATCGGTTTGGAAAATCACATTGGTTTTGTTTGGATTGAAATATAGCAATACCGATTCATATTGGTTTAGTTTTATATTAAATTTCAGCTCAAACCAAACCGAAAATATACTTCCCTAATTAAATCTGTGGTTTGCTCACATAAGGTACGGGATACGAAAGGTTCTAATTCTGTCAAGGGTACCTACATATCAAAGACTATAATTTGTTTTTCTCAAAGATCGTAGAGTTCCATAGGTTTGAATTTGTGTTCAAAGAATTTTTGGGTTATCAAAAAAATAAATAAATAATAATTGGTCATTTTGTGTTTTAACAACCAAATAATCTCCAATAAGTCATTAGAGGGTTTTAAAGTGGCAATGTTCATGTACTGTAGCGATACTGTTCACACGATTCTGTAAGGGTACTGTAGAGGAGCGGCAGCACTGTTTACGGATTGTAGAGAGCACTATTCACATACTGTAGAGGTCACTGTTCATGACGCTGTACGACACTATTCACATACTGTAACGGCAATGTTAAAAAAATAAAAAAAAAAACATTTTTCGTTTGCATATGCATGGTTGTTTGGGTTTAGGCTTTCCTTTATGGTTTATATGGTTTCTAACTCCATGGATCTAATGAGCATGAAGGCTTATTACTTGCCTCTGTCATCTATTAGGGGCTCTTCTTATGCGGATCTTTTTAAGGCTACCTCGATTCATATGGAAAATGTTTCCGGTCCTTCGATTCATTCAAAAAAAGGTGGTTATGTGACTATTCGAGTGGATCACTCGGCTTATAAGTCTAGATTTGAGGTTTGTAAGTTTTCTCTCATTGGTCGAGTTGTCCTTTCTAGTGGTAAGAAGCCTTGAGAGTTGGTTGAACATTTTACACGTGTTTTGGTGGATATTGATATGCCTACTGTGCCTCTATCTTCTTTGCTTCTTAAGAGAGATGATTCTCATAGTTCTTGTAGGGAAAAATAAACAAAAAAAATTGTTACACGCAGCGGAAGCGATACTAAAGACGATTTAGTGACTTTTAATATTTTTCCTTTATGAACCTTAAACCCTTTTAATCAATAAACATGCATATATATCAACAAAAGTAAATTACCTCTTGTCGCGTGATCCGATTGACTTACGTCGATGGTAATCCGCAAGACCTTCAATCCGAGCACGAACGTGGATCACCTAGGAGCGTGGTCTCCCTTTCCTTTGAATTGCAAACCTGTGAATGGACCAAACAAATACTTTCTTTTCTTTGTTAGTCACAAAACAATCAAAAGAATGTCAAAATTATTCCGGTTACTTTTGAGTTCACAATCTTATGATCGAAACTCGCGTGAACCTAGATCGATATCGTATACACAAGCTTATTGATGTTTAAGCAATTGTATACTATCAAAGAATAATTTTTCACTCCTTTTTGTCTCTCTAGAATAAAAACTCTCTTAGAATTAAGAAGAAGAAGAAAGAAAATAAAAACTCAAGCACCAATTCATTGATGTGGCCGCACCTTATAAGAACATATATATATAGGTTGGCCGAATTTTTTCTTCTTTTTCCTTTAGGGTTGCCGAATTCTATGTAGTATCTAATTAGGGTTGGCCGAATTTCATCATGTCACTTATATAGGGTGACTGAAATTCAACCCTAATTCTTTTTAACTTTATAGACTTCAAACACTAATCCAACTCTTTTATTTTTATTCTTTTATTTGACTAAATAAAAAAAAGACTCCTTATTTGATTAAATAAATAATACTAATTTATTTATTTACTTATCAAACAAGTCTTTTACTTTTAGGAAAGATTTGTTTCTTTAATTAAACAATTAATCAATAAATCAATTCATTCTTATTTAATTAAAACAAATGAAACAAAATAATATTTTTAGGTCAAAACCTTAACATAGCCGCCCCACTTATATATAAGATGGGCCTAATATTATTTTCCTATTTCATTTAATCCATTGGACTTTAAATAAAAAAGCCCACATGTGAACCAGACCCATTCTTACTAAAAGAAACAAGCCCACATGTCTTTCATTAATATATTAATATAATTGAGCATCCCATTACTTAAATAATGTGCAAATTATATTCTTAATATATTAAATGCAATTCTAGATGGACACTTAAATTGGTCCGGTAGAATATATCAAGTGATCCATGCAAGTCCGTGTGGATTGGGGATCTTGGCGGGCCATCTAAATTTAAGCTTCGATAGACATAACCTAATCACAATCAACAAATGATTCACTTAGGTCCGATCCATTAATTTTAACTCATTCCACTAAAGAGCTAAAACTGAACTCTTAAATAAAGATATAAAAGGAAGATGCTCCTCATTCATACCCTAGACAATCATATTGGAGATAGTGTATCCTCGTGATTAATATCAGTAATCGCCAAGAGTTCATAGACCGCCTATAACTCTCCAAGTTACCATATTTACTCATATGACCACGTTTTGAACTTGGATATTTTGACTTGTCCAGAAGCCATGTTTTCAATAGACACTATTGAAAACTCAACGTTGAGATTTAATATCCAATTACCTCAAAACATCCATATGATGATATTATACTCTCATTTAATTAAATGGAGCCACGATGTCCATATCTATAAATGAAGTCCTCTGTCGATTAACAAATGAATATCACCAAACTATCGAGGATAGACTATGCGATATAATCGTACTCATTGATAACTCAAATGATATCACTTGCAACCATAAGTCCATCATTTATCTCGGGATTAAGATAGACTCTCCGATTGTCCTGATAATGAAAAGACTATTATCTATTAACGGTTCTAGATAAAGCTTTTCATTGTGATCCAGTTCAATGCACCCAGTGCACTAGATCCTTTTGCTCGAAGACACTCCGATGATTTTAGACTCGTCATATCTCATTTGATCCCACTCAAATGCTAGCAAAAGAATTCTACAACTTTAACAAGATAAAGGTGCCCAACCTTTAACTTAAGTTGTGAACATTATTCAAGACTAACTAAAGAATTGTGTCTACCACATACATATCCGGATGTACGAACAATTCTTCTTTTCCCATAGTCTTTAGACCTTATGATTATTTACTTTGACAATTATAATACAAACTATAAATGCTATACGATTTGTTAAACCCGAAATCACTTTATTAATATGAAAAAGATTGTTAATTACAACATTACACTCTTGCTATTGAGCATAATCCTAACAATCTCCCACTTGCGCTATTGCAAATGTGTCATATCTCTCAAGCCCGTATTCTCTAGATGCCCATCGAAACTCTTCTGAGGTAGAGCCTTTGTGAAGGGATCCGCTAGATTTTCTGCTGACGCGATTTTGGTAATCGTCACGTCACCTCTTTGAACAATCTCTCTTAAAAGATGATACTTTCTTTCAATGTGTTTACCTCTCTTGTGACTTCTTGGTTCTTTCGAATTAGCCCCTGCTCCACTGTTGTCACAGTAGATAGTGATCTGCTTATTCGCACTAGGAACCACTTCTAAGTCAATCAAGAATTGGCGGAGCCAAACAGCCTCTTTGGCAGCTTCGCATGCAGCAACATACTCAGCTTCCATGGTGGAATCAGCAATACAAGATTGCTTGATACTCCTCCATATAACTGCTCCTCCTCCAATAGTAAACACAGCCCCTGATGTGGATTTTCTGGAGTCAGAATCTGATTGGAAATCAGAATACATGCATGCCCAGCAGAACGAATCCTCCAGTATACAAGCATATTATCTCTCGTTCTCTTAAGATACTTGAAAATATGCTTGAGCGCCGTCCGGTGATCGAGGTCGGGTTTGATTGAAACACACTTAACTATATGTAATAAGTAAATATCTGGTCTAGTACAGAGCATTGCATACATGAGACTTCCAACTGCCGAGGCATATGGAACTCTACTCATGAATTGCTCTTCATGCTCATTCTTAGGAACTTGTTCCTTAGAAAGCTTGATTCCATGTTTGAAAGGTAACATACCTTTCTTGGAATCATGCATGGAAAACCTAGACAAGATCTTGTCTATGTATGAAGCTTGGGATAATGCAATCGTTCTATTCTTTCTATCCCTTATTACTTGGATACCTAGAATAAAACTTGCTTCTCCTAAGTCCTTCATATCAAATTGTTTTGCTAACCATTCTTTTACTTATGTCAGTACACCTACATCGTTTTCAATGAGTAGTATATCATCAACATAAAGAATCAGGAAAACCAACTTGTCGCCTTTAATCCTTTTGTATACACAAGGTTCGTTAGGATTCTGAATAAATCCAAAACCTTTGACAGCTTGATCAAACCTTATGTTCCAGAATCTCGATGCTTGCTTTAATCCATATATGGATTTCTGCAACTTGCATACCTTATCCACTTGGCCCTTTTCAATGAATCCCTCTGGTTGCATCATGTAGATGCTTTCGTCAAGACTTCCATTCAGGAAAGCTGTCTTGACGTCTATTTGCCAAATCTCTAGATCTAAAGATGCTGCAATGGATAAGAGTATCCTAATGGATTTAAGCATGGCCACGGGAGAGAAGGTTTCCTCGTAATCGATACTTTCTTTCTGTGTATACCCTTTAGCTACCAATCTAGCTTTAAAGGTTTCCACCTTTCCATCCATACCTCTTTTCCTCTTGTATACCCACTTGCACCCAATGGGTTTTATCCCTTTAGGCAAGTCTACAAGGGACCAGACTTTGTTATCGAACATAGATTCAATCTCGGATTGCATTGCCTTTTGCCAATGGCGACTATCAACATCCTCCATAGCTTCCTTGTACGTATAGGGATCATCGTCGTCCGGGAGATTCTCCACTGATTCTCCCAGACCGATGTATCTTTCGGGTTGTGTTCTAACCCTCCCACTACGACGAGGAATGGTAGGTTATTGATCTTGTGTTGGATCGGAACTTACAATTGGGTTAGGTTGTGCGACCTCTCGTGGAATTGTATCTCCTGACATCTCATTCAGGACAATTCTACTTCTAGGCACAAAATCATTCATATAGTCCTTTTTCAGAAATTTAGCATTTGTCGAAACAAATACTTTAAGATCTGAAGGACTATAGAAATAATATCCTTTAGTTTCCTTTGGATACCCTACAAATATACATGTTTCTGAACGAGACTCCATCTTTTTTGTCTTTCCTTTTAACACATGCGCAGGACAACCAAATATCCTTAAGTGTTGTAAACTAGGCTTGCGCCCAGTCCACAACTCATGCGGTGTTTTAGGAACAGACTTAGATGGTACATCGTTTAGAATGTATATAGCAGTTTGTAAAGCATATCCCCAAAAAGAAATAGGAAGCGTTGAATAACTCAACATAGACCTAACCATATCCAAGAGAGTTCTATTTCTCCTTTCTGCTACCCCATTCTGTTGAGGTGTACCTGGTGCAGAAAACTGAGAAACTATCCCATTATCAATAAGATATTGCTGAAACTCACCGGATAGATATTCTCCACCACGATCAGATCTCAAGATTTTTATGTGTTTCTCAAGCTGATTTTCCACTTCAGCTTTGAATGCTTTGAACATGTCAAAAGCATCCGGCTTATGTCTCATGAGATACACATAACCAAATCTTGAGTAATCATCCGTGAAGGTGATGAAGTACTCATATCCACCTCTAGCTTGAATGCTCATGGGTCCACATACATCAGTGTGTATCAATCCTAAACATTCAGTGGCTCTTGCACCTTTGGCAGAGAACGTCCTTTTGGTCATTTTACCTTCCAAACAAGATTCACAAGTTGGTAGATCATCGACCTTTAAGTCACTTAAAGGTCCGTCACTTACCAATCTTTTAATCCTATTAAGGTTAATATGACCTAAGCGTAAATACCAAAGGTAGGTTTCATCTGTTGATAATTTTACTCTTTTATGATTAGGTTCCGTTATTTCTGTGTCTAACGAGTGAGAGATATTTCTATGCAAAAAGTATAGACCGTTTTCCGATATACCTTGGCAAATAATTTTGTCATTCTTACTAATAATAAAAACTTTATTAAAAGTAACCGAATATCCAAATTTATTCAAACAAGAAACTGAAATTAAATTCCTCTTGAATTGAGGTACATAATAAACGTCTATTAAATCTAAATGCCTTCTAGAATCCAAATAAACTGTAATATCTCCCACTGCACTTGCAGACACTAACGTTCCGTTGCCCAAGCGCAAATTGATTTCATTCTTACTCAGCTTTCTCCTTTCTTGAAACCCCTGCAAGGAATAACAAACATGATTAGTGGCTCCTGAGTCTATGATCCAAGAATCTGTAGAATCAGCCAAAAAAACATGTTTCTAGATAATTCAAATTACCTTCTTCCTTCTTGTTCTGGGACTTTGGGCAATTTCTCTTCCAATGTCCCTTTTCACCACAAAGGAAGCATTTCCCTTTGATCTTGGTTACTTTCTTGGTCTCCTTCTTGATAGGCCCAAGTTGCTTTTTCTTCTGTTGTTTCTTGACCTTTTGACGGGCCTTAACAGTAGCAACTTTACCAACCATATGAATCTCTTGACCTTTGCCTTTCACAAGGATCTTTTCAGCACTTTGAACATCTTGCATCAGGCCTTGTAAGGTGTATTCCTTTTTGTTCAAAGTGTAGTCCAATTTGAACTGATCAAAGGAATCTGACAATGAATTGACAACCATATCAATCTTTGTCTCACCATCTATCTCAGCGCCATGCAGTTCAGCAATGTTGAGATGTGCTATGACTTTCATCATGTGATCTTTCACAGCCTGTCCAGGTTTCATCCTAAGATTCATAAAAGCAGTCACTGCCTCTCTCTTAGTCGTCCTAGACTTCATAGCAAACATCTCCTCTAGAGACATCATTATATCAGCAGCGGACTCCATTCCTTCATGCTGCTGTTGCAACACGTCGGAGATAGTGGCCATAATGTAACATTTTGCCATATCATCTGAAGTCTTCCACTGCTCATACTCATCTCTACACATTATGCTAGATTCATTATTAGGAGCAGGTGGTTTAGGAGTAGTTAGAACAAACTTATGTTTTTCACTTTGCAGTAACAACCCAATTTTCCTTTTCCATGTGACATAATTATCTCCAGTTAAAGTGTTATCTTTCAGGATGTTCATAAGTGATGGGGTCATGATTTCTGAATAAAACAAAACATATATAAGTAAATAATCATGATAAAGCACTTTTAAATAGTTATCTTGAATTAAATAAATAACTCAATCATAAAATTCAACGGTGATCTAACACCCATAAATGTTACGCCTCCTTTGGGAGTTCGCACCATTTACTAGTTAGACTAGGTCCCACCTAATTGTTAACATAACAACCAGCGTTTTCAATTTTAGCCTTGCAATTTTGCTGACAAGAACTCTTGGGAGGATATCAATAAAATTACATTGAGTGTGTTACCAAGATATCGACCCTCAATTTTCTCTCACGAAAATCCCTCCTTGGGGAGTAGATCTCGTTTGAGTCCATTGTCTAGTCTATCCTTGTAAGGAAGTATGTTGCTAAATTTCATTCATGGACGCCCCTTGGGGGGATTACCAATAAATAATAAAGCTCAACTAACCTTGGAGGTCATAGGTGTTACCAAAACACCTTCTCCCACTCAATTATTTAAGGCGTGTGATTAAATCTCATAGAATGATTTACCGAGTTATCTAGATGCCAATTTAGATACCTAAATCATTCAATGCATGTTCATACCAAAAGAGATATATGCGTGGCACTCCTATTCTATATGTCATGTTATCATACAATAACAAATATTGTAATATTTAAGCATAAATTAAATAGCAACAATTTTGGCCCATCCTAGAAAAACAAGTAAATTACAATTTGTCAGGAATACAAGATCTTCAGGTGGCCCATCAACCATACGCTCATCCTTCGGTCTTCTCCCATGGGCGTGCGCAGCCCACAGCCCCACAAAGGGGCTGCCTTGCGCAGCCCATAAGGCCACACAAGGCTGCCATGCGCAGCCCACCAAAGTTTGGGCTTGTCATGTGCAGCCCAATCCACTCCTAAGGTGCGCACGGTGCTCGTACTTGGTTCCGGTTGCTTTGTTTTGCTTCGTGTCTTCGAATCTCCAAGACCTAAATATATTAAGGCAGTATATATATAATAAATACTGCAGTATTAATTTTTTTTTTTTTTTATTCACTGCAGTATTTTTACAAACAAAAAACTGCACATACTAAAAATAAATAAAAAAAAACTGCAGTAACCCTAAAAAAATACTGCACATATATATAAAAAAAAAAAAATAAAACCTAGCAATCTAATAAGAAGGAATTATGGCGATAATAGACCACCCTTCTTGTTACAACTCCGAAACAAAAATTACATTGAAAATCTAGGGCCAAAATCGAGCAATAACAAACCACATAAAATATATATAAATCCATACATCACATGTAATTATATATTTGAATACCTAGAGTGCCATCTCTTTCTAAACATGCATAATCACAATAAAAAGAAATAGATCCACGTATATATACGTTAATTAATTAAAAGGGTTCAACCTAGGCTCTGATACCAATTGTGGGGAAAAATAAACAAATAAAAGTGTTACACGCAGCGGAAGCGATACTAAAGACGATTTAATGACTTTTAAAATTTTTCCTTTATGAACCTTAAACCCTTTTAATCAATAAACATGCATATATATCAACAAAAGTAAATTACCTCTTGTCGCGTGATCCGATTGACTTACGTCGATGGTAATCCGCAAGACCTTCAATTCGAGCACGAACGTGGATCACCTAGGAGCGTGGTCTCCCTTTCCTTTGAATTGCAAACGTGTGAATGGACCAAACAAATACTTTCTTTTCTTTGTTAGTCACAAAACAATCAAAAAAATGTCAAAATTATTCCGGTCACTTTTGAGTTCACAATCTTATGATCGAAACTCGCGTGAACCTAGATCGATTTCGTATACACAAGCTTATTGATGTTTAAGCAATTGTATACTGTCAAAGAATAATTTTTCACTCCTTTTTGTCTCTCTAGAATAAAAACTCTCTTAGAATTAAGAAGAAGAAGAAAGAAAATAAAAACTCAAGTACCAATTAATTGATGTGGCCGAACCCTATAAGAACATATATATAGGTTGGCCGAAATTTTTCTTCTTTTTCCTTTAGGGTTGCCGAATTCTATGTAGTATGTAATTAGGGTTAGCCGAATTTCATCATGTCACTTATATAGGGTGACTGAAATTCAACCCTAATTCTTTTTAACTTTATAGACTTCAAGCCCTAATCCAACTCTTTTATTTTTATTCTTTTATTTGACTAAATAAAAAAAAAAGACTCCTTATTTGATTAAATAAGTAATACTAATTTATTTATTTACTTATCAAACAAGTCTTTTACTTTTAGGAAAGATTTGTTTCTTTAATTAAACAATTAATCAATAAATCAATTAATTCTTATTTAATTAAAACAAATGAAACAAAATAATATTTTTAGGTCAAAACCTTAACCTAGCCGCCCCACTTATATATAAGATGGGCCTAATATTATTTTCCTATTTCATTTAATCCATTGGACTTTAAATAAAAAAGCCCACATGTGAACCAGACCCATTCTTACTAAAAGAAACAAGCCCACATGTCTTTCATTAATATATTAATATAATTGAGCAGCCCATTACTAAAATAATGTGCAAATTATATTCTTAATATATTAAATGCAATTCTAGATGGACCCTTAAATTGGTCCGGTAGAATATATCAAGTGATCCATGCAAGTCCGTGTGGATTGGGGATCTTGGCGGGCCATCTAAATTTAAGCTTCAATAGACATAACCTAATCACAATCAACAAATGATTCACTTAGGTCCGATCCATTAATTTTAACTCATTCCACTAAAGAGCTAAAGCTGAACTCTTAAATAAAGATAGAAAAGGAAGATGCTCCTCATTCATACCCTAGACAATCATATTGGAGATAGTGTATCCTCGTGATTAATATCGGTAATCGCCAAGAGTTCATAGACCGCCTATAACTCTCCAAGTTACCATATTTACTCATATGACCATGTTTTGAACTTGGATATTTTGACTTGTCCAGAAGCCATGTTTTCAATAGACACTATCGAAAACTCAACGTTGAGATTTAATATCCAATTACCTCAAATTTAATATCCAATTACCTCAAAACATCCATATGATGATATTATACTCTCATTTAATTAAATGGAGCCACGATGTTCGTATCTATAAATGAAGTCCTTTATCGATTAACAAATGAATATCACCAAACTATCGAGGATAGACTATGCGATATAATCGTACTCATTGATAACTCAAATGATATCACTTGCAACCATAAGTCCATCATTTATCTCAGGATTAAGATAGACTCTCCGATTGTCCTGATAATGAAAAAACTATTATCTATTAACGGTTCTAGATAAAGCTTTTCATTGTGATCCAGTTCAATGCACCCAGTGCACTAGATCCTTTTGCTCGAAGACACTCCGATGATTTTAGACTCGTCATATCTCATTTGATCCCACTCAAATGCTAGCAAAAGAATTCTACAACTTTAACAAGATAAAGGTGCCCAACCTTTAACTTAAGTTGTGAACAATATTCAAGACTAACTAAAGAATTGTGTCTACCACATACATATCCAGATGTACGAACAATTCTTCTTTTCCCATAGTCTTTAGACCTTATGATTATTTACTTTGACAATTATAATACAAACTATAAATGCTATACGATTTGTTAAACCAGAAATCACTTTATTAATATGAAAAAGATTGTTAATTACAACATTACACTCTTGCTATTGAGCATAATCCTAACAGTTCTTTCATTTATGTGGAATATAAGAATCTCCCGACTTTCTGTTCTACTTGTTCCTCATTGGTCATTTTCCTAATGCTTGTCGTTGGAATAAGTCCGGCAAGGGGATTCCTGTTAGTTCTAATAAGCCTGAATCAGCTAAAGATGGTCCGGATTCTCACAGCAGATCTCAATCTAAGGGGCCACAACAAGTTTATAGATCTGTTAATAAGCAGGTTCAGATTGTTTCTCAAGATGATACAGATGGTTTTACTACGCACATAGAGGTTTTACAATTCCGATAATGATCAATAAGATATAAGGGGTATGAGTCAAAATATAAAGACCTTAAACATAGAGGCTATTGTTGACAATCCTTATCCAAAAAAGGTAGACAATATGTAACTTTTGGTCTTTGAGGAGCAGAGCAGCCACCGTAAGAGTCAGTATCCAGTTGAGGAAAATATTCCTATATTGATTCCGCAACAGTTAGAGGAGATTACCATACCAATTCAAATTCCTTCAGTTGTTACAACAGTTTTAGGAGAAGAATATAGAGATCACTTTGTCAATGATAGGGATTTTACCAATTCATTCTCTACTTATTTGGGAAGCAGTAATTTTGGGAATTCAGGTAACAACTTCCCGGGGAAGGATGACAAGTATACGGAAGCTCAAAATCTCGTTGATCTTGACAATAATTGGATTCCCGTGGTGACAAAATCGAATAGAAGAGTGAAACCAACTTTTAAGTCTTTAGCTAATTTCAAGTCTCAATTGAGTAAAGGAAGTTCTAAGCGCCTCCCTATTGCTGAGACTAAGATTTACCCTGATTCTGCGACTCCATCAGCTCATGCAGAATTATATCGTGTTGCTATTTATAATTGGGCCGCACCGTTTGAGGTAGAAGGGAATGATTAATTTTATGTCTTTTCAGGTTCATGTTTCCTTATCTCCTGTTAAGGTCTACGTACCTTTTTAGATTATTGTTTTAGGGCTTACGTGCCACTTCCCTTTCCCTTTTCTTTTTCTTTTTCTTTTTCTTTTCTTTTGTTTTCCTTTTTTTTTTAATTTTAATATATAAATAAAATCTCCAATAAGTCATTAATTTACCTAATCCATCTTGTTTCAATATCTTCTTGAGTAAAGGAAAATAAATTCTCGAACATTGAACATTAACAGGTCAAGTGAGTGTTCTTTTCCATATAGCTAGTAAGCCAATAAGTTCGGTAGTGATAACAATATTATTACAAACAAAAAGGATTTGAGTACTTTATGAAAAGGCTCGGACAATATATGAAAATGCTCGGACAATATATGAAAAGGCTTGGACAATATATGAAAAGGCTCGGAAACTATATGAAAAGGCTCGGAAAATATATGAAAAGGCTCGGACAATATATTAAAAGGCTCGGAAACTATATGAAAAGGCTCGGAGACTATATGAAAAGCTCGGAGATTCTAATTCTAGAAACCTATTCATATTCCTTAAAAAGGCTCGGATTACTATTTAAAAGTCTCGGACAATGTTTTAAAAGGCTCGGATCCTATTTTAAAAGTCTCGGAGCAAGTGTGAAAGGCTCGGAGATTCAAATTGCAGAAGCTTATTTAAATTGCTTGTAAAAGGCTCGGATTATATATGACAAGGCTCGGAAAAGGCTCGAAAATGTTTTAAAAGGCTCGGAGATTCAAATAGCAGAAACCTATTCAAATTGCTCGGAAAAGGCTCGGATTACATGTGAAAAGCTCGGAAAAGGCTCGGATTACATGTTAAAAGCTCGGAAAAGGCTCGAAAACCCAGAACTTCATCGTGTTCAACAGAATTTTTTCATAAATTTAAACCCTAACCTAATCAAACAAACCTAATCAACAACAAATCAAATCTAATCTAATATACATGTCTAACGAACATCCAACATCAAACGCACATAAAAGTTTCAACAACAAAAACGGGTCAGAAAATCATATCACCTTCTCGTCGATTTCAAGACTGTATCGCCACCGCCGACAGGTTTCCCGTGCGATTTAGTACCGGATCTCTTGCACCCAAGGTCTCTCTTTCCACTGTTCTCTCTCTCTCAACTTTTTTCTCTTCGGACGCAAAATGACAAAAATGAGGTTATTTTTGTGATCTACTCAGGTATGCTCACTATTAATATCGGTAACATTCTGGCTTCTCAATAGTGACAAAAAATTTTTGAACCCTATAAAACACTGTATTACCAGGAGGTGAGATTCATATGAAAGAAGACCAATTCCACGTTTCAAAAATGTGTTGATGTAAGCAGATGAAGAAAAAAACTTAATTTTGACAATTATCTAGAGTAGTTAAGGACTGACTTATTGTGCACATTAAAAACAGATAACAATTTAATCAAGACTTGACTTGTTTCAATATGTTCTTCGAGTAGGGGGAAAACAAAGACTAGTTCAATGAATTTCCCATCTATAATAGACTTGCTTTGCCTTGCAACATTTCTCACTCCTCACCAAGGCAACAATACTTGCATAATACACAGCTTAATCACCATGAAAGGTGTTCAGTTTCTTGTGGCTTTTGTTGTCTTGGCTTTGGCTTCCTCATTTGCCTCTGCCTCTGACCCTAGTCCTCTTCAGGACTTCTGTGTAGCCATTGATGACTACAAGAGTGGTATGTGCTATATTAAATTATTAATAATTCACTAGTGGTCCTGATTTGTTTGGTAACGTTACAGAGATATGTAATAAATATTTAGGTTTCTAACTAGCTATGTAAAAAAACAAAGGTTCTCACTATAAAAGAACTAATATTTAACTCCTATATATAACAAATATTTACTTCTTCCATTTGCAGTGTTTGTGAATGGGAAGTTCTGCAAGGACCCAAAGCTTGCCACACCAAAGGACTTCTTCTATTCAGGGCTCAACATCCCACAAAACACATCAAACCCGGTTGGCTCCACCGTGACTCCTGTAAATGTAGTCCAAATTCCAGGACTCAACACTCTCGGTATATCCTTAGCCCGTATTGACTATGAGCCATATGGCCAGAACCCGCCCCACACCCACCCTCGAGCCATCGAGATCCTATTTGTCCAGGAAGGCACTCTCTACGTTGGTTTTGTGACATCCAACACTGACAACAAACTCTTCACCAAAGTCCTAAACAAGGGAGATGTGTTTGTGTTCCCAATTGGGCTCATTCACTTCCAATTCAATATTGGAAAAACCAATGCAGTTGCCTTTGCTGCTCTGAGCAGCTAGAAACCTGGTGTCATCACCATCGCCAACGCCATTTTCAAGTCGGATCCGCCCATTAATCCTGATGTTTTGGCTAAAGCCTTCCAATTGGATCAAAATGTGGTGAAATCTCTTCAGGCCAAGTTCTGGTGGGACAACAATTAGAGAAATAATTATTAATATGTGAAATGTTGCAGTAGCAGCTCGTTTGAATTATAATGTTTGAGATCTTCTATAGTTCTTATTAAATTATAAACTTATAATGTAATTAAGGTGGTTGCTTTGTTTAACCTCAGTCAAAATATATATGCATGTCTTTTATGATTTTGTGATTAATTTGTTGTCTGATTATTTTGTCTCTTCTCTTACTCTCTCCGACACTGCTGACATATAATATTTCCATGAAATCTAAATTTTAAGATGGGTCAGCTTGTTGACCACCATATGAAAGCGCCCATTTGGAAATTTTGATGCCAATCTCATTGAATCTTAAGTTGCACTATAACTTCTTAAATTGAACTAAAGTTACTAAAAAAATAAATAAATAAATAAATCCAAAGAAAAAAAAAAAAAAAACAAACAAAATTATAATTTTCTTGAATATTTTTTAATATTAAATATTTTCCAAAATGATATGGAAAGTCGATTTGTATGGATCATATTGATTATGAGATTATATATCCCCAATATTTTTCATGTTATGGGTATTGATATTAAATAGGGCAATTTTTAAATAAGTCCCTCACTTTTTTTAAAAAAAAAATTCAAATAATTACAACTTTTCTATTATTTTTTACCAATATCCGAAATATGAAAAATATCAGCACATATAATCTCTTAATAAATACTTGGATTTTAATTTAAAAAATCAACTATAAATATTTGATGAAATTTAATTTTAACATTTATAGTAAAAATAATTTAATTTTAAAAGAATTAAGAAAAAGAAAAAAAATCTAGAGGGACTTATTTGGTAATTGTTCTATTAAATATATCCTTGAATATTCATATATTTTGAGGATATTGACTATATTTCTATCTTTTACAAAAATATTTCTATACATTTGTGCCTGATATTTTTACCTAAACAATTTTTTTCTTTTTAGAAACCATATATTTACTTCTTTGGGTAAGAAGAACATAATATTTAATCAAAACCATATATTTTTTGTTAAATATTTCATCGATTATGTAAAAAAGTTATTTAAAATCACACATTATCAATATCAGATTTTCGTTGATCATAATTGAAAATTGAAAATTGATATTTGTTCTAATAGATATTAACCTATGTAGCATGGATACGGGTACGGTGATACGATATAGTATGATACTAGAATAAAGTAAATCTCCAAAAACTATGATACAAATATGGCAAGATACGTCGATTAAAATAATATATATTTATATTTATAAAAAAAAAAAAAACTAATAATATATGAAAACATATTTGATAATTCATTCAAAATATATTCAGAATACAAATAAAACATGTCACACAAGTTATAACATAAACAAAATCCTATGATAAGTGATATCTGTCAAAGCTTTTTAGGTCTTTGAAGTTGGTTCTTCTTCATCATCTTCTCTTCTCTTCTTCTTCTTCTTTTCTTCGTTTCTTCTTTCTGCATTTCAAGTTTCAAGCGGCAGTAGATTGAAATTGCAAAATGATCCCTAAATCATCAAGAGCAAAACAGCAACACAGTGGTATGTACCAATTTAGCCATGCATGCCATGAGAGCCATGCAACCGGCCATGCATGGCATTAGCTAGTAGTTTACGTTTAAATTGAATTAGGATAGTGAAATAAATTGGTTAGGTGATTTGACATCAGGTTGCTACGCATTGATGGCTAGCTGCCATCAGGTTGCTACGCAATTGATGGCTAGCTGCTTCCCTTTCCTTCTAGCTTTCGTAGTTATCTTGCCTAGCTATTTCCTTTTCCTTTTAGCTTTCGTATTTCCTTTTCCTTTTAGCTTTCATATTTCTCTTTTGGTTGAGTTGTTATTCAGAGCCTATATATGGGTTGAATTGAGTAATAAAGAATTATCGAATATTATTTCCCATTATCTCTCTGTTCTTTTTGTTCTCTTCTTCTTTCTCACAAATTCATTCTTATCAGTGGTATTAGAGCCTTTCGATTCAGTATGGACACCCGTTGGAAATCCAACACGGAATTTCGTAACGACGTCAATGAGATCCTGGCTCGACATGAGTCAAGCTTCGATCAGGTCAACGCCTCTATCAAAACGGTATTGGCAGAGCTAAAATCCTTGAGACCATTCCAAGCCTTAAACACTAACCAGAAAACCACCTACTCAAATGAGACTACCCAGACCGACACCAACCCCTTTGCACCGGCCGAGTCTTCACACCAACCCAATGCTTCACGCTTCAATCCAGTAACAGCGCACAGCACTCACCACTTGAAGCTATCATTCTCGAGATTTAATAAAATTGATCTGCAAGGGTGGATCTATAAAGCAGAACAGTATTTTGAATTCAAAAATATTGTCCTTGACCAATAAGTCTAGCTCGCGTCATTCCACTTGGAGGATATAGCCTTAAAATGGCACAGATGGCTCACAAAGTTCCATTGTCCCGTCACCTGGATGGAATTCACAAAGGCAGTAATGATCCATTTTGGCCCTACAGATTATGAGGATCCAACGGAAGCGTTTAACACGTCTCAAACAAACAACCACCATGGCCTCTTATCAGGAGTCTTTCGAACGGTTGTCACACTAGGTGGACGGACTAACAGAAATTTTTTTAATAGATTGTTTTATTGCAGGTCTCAAAGAGGAGATTCGCATGGGCGTCAAACTGAAACAGCCACGAACATTGGCGGGTGCAATAGGAGTGGCCCGGCTTGTCGAAAAGAGGAACTTACTGTAGAAAAGAACTACCTTTTCGTATCGACACCAGGCCTCAACAAGAACCATGAGCAATCCGATTGCAGGAGTGATAGGGCCACCCCTATCGGCCAGGGCAAACCCAGGTACAAATAACCCTCCGGTGACATTCTGACAAATCACCGATCAAGAGGCAAAAGAGCGCAGAGAGAAGGGGCTCTGCTATTACTGTGACAAGAAGTTCGTCCCGAGGCATTATTGTGAGCGGCCACAACTGTTTATGATTGAAGACTCGCCTTCGCTAGAACCAAAGGAAGATCAAACGAAAAAAATTTCGGAAGACCTGAAGCCTATGCCCGAAATCTCCTTCCACGCAATTGCAAGGACGGAACATCCTTAAACAATCCGAGTGTTGGGAAAATTGAGGAACCAAGACATGATGGTGTTGATCGACGGCGGGAGCACGCACAATTTTATCGATCAAACTTTAGTCTCCAAAATTGGATTACCAGTTACTCAGGACTGGAAGTTGCAGTAGACCTGGCAAGGTTCCGGTTCCAACCGTAGAACCGGACCGAAATCGGAACCAAAAAAATCGGAATCGGAACAGGTTTTTCAGTTCCAATTTTTTCGAAACCGGGCGGTTCGAACCGCCTGGTTCTAGTTTTATTTTATTTTATTTATTTATTTATTTTTTTTACAAAATATTACATTTTATTTATAAAAAAATAAAATGTTAGAGTGGACATTGTAAAGTATTGAGCCATGGTCCTTATCCAAGCAAATGTGTTCCATTTCGTTCTCCTCCTTTTTATATAGGTTAAACATCTCATTCACTTTTCTATTTTTCCAATGTGGGATGTGAGATGAAGGATAAGAAGTCATATTATGTATTTTTAACAAATATTTCAATTATTTCTTTTTGTGTTAGATTTGAATTATACCACAATATGAAATATTGTAATAGTTCAAAAAAAAAGTTAATGATTCCAATATGTCTTTAGATTCCAATAGGTCATTAATACATGAAATTAGTTAATGATATATCAAAAAAAAAAAAAAAAAATCAGTTAATGACTTCTTACTCTTTATCCCACATCCCACATTAGAAAAATAGAGAAGTGAATGAGATGTCTAACCTATAAAAAAAGAAAAAAGAGGAGAAGGGAATGGAAAAGATAATTACTTGGACAAGGGTTATGGGTCATGGCTCAATACTCTACAATGTTCTTTCTAACATTTTATTTTTTTATAAATAAAATGTAATATTTTGTAAAAAATAAAAAAATAATAAAAACAAAAATAAAAATTTTGGCCCGGTTCAGAACCGCTGGTTCCGTCGGAACTAGAAATAGAACCGGAATTAGAAGCGGTGGTTCTAGAGCTAGAACCGAAACTGGCCTAGGCCGGTTCCGATTCCGATTCCGGTTCCACCCAAAATGGGAACCGGAACAGAAACTGAAACCAAACCGGAACCTTGCTACCTCTAAGTTGCAGGTAATGATTGCAAATCGTGAAAAGCTAGAGTGCGGAGGACGGTGTCGGTCCCTCACTTCGACAATCCAAGGCCACACAGTGACGGCAGACTATTTTGTTCTTCTAGTTGTGGCATGTCAAGTTGTATTGGGTGTTCAATGGCTTGAGAAACTTGGTCCCATTGAAATCGATTATAGGCAATTAATTATGACTTTCAAGGAAGGAGGGAAATCGCTTACATTCAAGGGACTTAGACATGTAAAGAGAGAGGTATTAGCTAACAATGAATTTTCAAGTTTACAAGGCACATGCTATTGTTTTCAAATTGTTCAATCCACTCTCACCATGGACTTGGGAACTTATCCCACAAAAATTGCCGACCTACTCAACCAATTTCAACATTTGTTCGAGACTCCTTCGTCTCTTACGCCAAGGTGAGCACACAACCACCGAATTCTACTACAAGCGAACTCAGCTTCGGTGAGCGTTAGGCCATATCGCTACCCATACCATCAAAAGTCAGAAATCAAGAGGTTAGTCACGGAATTACTGACATCGGAATTAATTCGGCCAAGTAGTAGTCCTTTCTCTTTCCCACTGTTATTGGTAAAAAAATCAGATGGGACATAGAGGTTTTGTGTGGATTACTGGGCTTTGAATAACATCACTATCAAAGACAAGTATCCAATTCCAGTCATTGACGAACTTTTGGATGAGCTTCACAATGCCAAATTCTATTCAAAATTGGATTTAAGGTCGGGCTATCATCATATCAGTGTCAATGAGAGTGATATTTCAAAGACGGCATTGTGGACTCATTCGGGTCACTATGAGTTCATCGTAATGCCTTTCAGTCTCATAAACACTCTGGCAACCTTCCAGAGCCTCATGAACGACCTCTTCAGACCGCATCGTCGGAGGTTTATTTTGGTGTTCTTTGATGACATATTAGTGTACTCAAAGACATGGGAAGATCATCTTTCTCATTTACACTTGGTTCTCAATATTTTATCTACTAAGAAGTTGTTTGCAAAGGAATCAAAGAGTAGATTCGGTATGTTACAGGTTGACTATCTCGGCCAAATAATTTTTGAGAGGGGAGTAGCAGTCGATTCGGCCAAGATCAAGACCGTCGTCGAGTGGCCAACACCAGCCACAACCAAAGCAGTCAGAGGTTTCCTCGGTTTGGCCAGTTATTACCGAAAATTTCTACGTGGGTTTAGAGGTATTGTCGTACCATTCACTCGGCTATTAACCAAGGAAAATTTCAAGTGGGACAAGGAGGCCACCAAAGCTTTTGTTCAGCTAAAAATGGCTTTGACATCACTGCATGTTTTAAGCTTGCCAAATTTTTCCCAGCAATTTGTGGTGGAAAGTGACGCTAGTGGAATCGGCATCGGTGCCATTCTATCTCAGCATAACAAACCAATTGCATATTTCAGTGAAGCACTCAAGGTTTCCGCATTGCTTTTTTCAACGTATGAAAAAGAGATGCTCGCGATTGTCAAATCAATCTGCAAGTGGCGGCCATACTTGCTTAGAAAGCTATTCGTAGTTCAAACAAACCATCAAGTATCTCTTAGAGCAATGTATCACGACCCCGGCGCAGACCTGTTGGCTACCGAAGATCCTTGTTTATGATTATAAGATTGAGTACAAGAAAGGATCGGAAAAACAAAGGGCGGACGCATTATCAAGGGTGGTTGAATTCAATTTTTTGGCCATCTCCTTACCTCAGGCGAACTGGCAGCCAGTGTTACAAGAAGAAGTTAAAATTGACCCATTTTATAAACAATTGGTTGCAACGAATTCTACACAAATAGGTCGCTCATGGGTTCAACGTGATGGTGTTTAACAAGGTTTACTTGAGCCTTTCTTCGGCTCTAATTTCGGGTGTCTTGACTGAACTCCATTCTTCAACTGTGAAAAAGAGGGGGGTGTGGGGGGATACTTTGGGTATCACAAGACCCTTGCTCGAATTAAAAACAACTTCACATGGCCGGGAATGCAGTGTATGGTGAAGGAATTTTTGAAAAGTTGCGATGTTTGTCAGCGATACAAGTGGGATTGTATGAAACCTACGGGTTTGCTTCAACCGCTGCCTATTCCAGAACAGATTTGGTCGGATATTTCAATGGACTTTGTGGAAGGTTTGCCTTCTTCAAGCGGCCATACGGTGATCATGGTGGTGGTGAATCGCCTATCAAAATATGCACACTTCATTCCCTTAAAACACCTATTCACAGCAGTAACGGTGGTGAAGACTTTTGTTAGTAATATCGTATGACTCCACGGTATTCCCAAATCGATCATTATTGATTGTGATAAGGTGTTCATCAGTTCTTTTTGGCAGGTATTGTTTAAATTACAAGGCACCCAACTTTACATGAGCTCGAGTTATCATCCTCAAACCGACGGTCAAACGGAGGTCATCAGCCGCACCTTAGAACAATACTTGCGATGTTTCGCAGGTGACCAGCCGCCCAAATAGCTGGAATGGATGGGTCAAATTTAGCTATAACACGGCCATCCATAGTGCTACCAAAATCTTGCCTTTTGAAGCCATCTACGGCGTCTCTCCGTCTAAGTTATTATCATATGTCCCCGGAACCTCTCGTGTTCAGGTTGTGGATGAGTATCTCCGTGATAGACACTCCATTTTGTGTGAATTGTGTCACAATCTCCAAGGTGCCCGTAATCGAATTAAAGTTCAAGCCGATCATAGTTGCCGTGAGGTGGTATTTGAGGTTGGAGACTACGTGTACTTAAAGTTGAAACCATACCGTTAGTCTTCGGTGGCCTTCCGTGGCAACTTAAAGTTGGGCCCCCATTTTTTCGGTCCATACCAGATTATTGCTAAAAAGGGTCCAATGGCTTACAAATTAGCTCTCCCAGCCAGGTCATTAATCCATGATGTATTTCATGTAAGTAGGCTACGAAAACACTCAGGCCCAGTTTCAGGTGTTTTAGACAAGCTCCTTACTTTATCCGATGCCACAACAATTCTTCCACAACCTATGGCAGTTTTGGACAAAAGGGTGGTCAGCAAAGGCAGTTATCGACCAAAAACGGAAATATTAGTTAAGTGGGTAGGTGCCCCAGCTGAAGACTCAACTTGGGAAAATCAAAGGCAATTCTCTAGGACTTATCCGGACTTCATCCTTGCGGACAAGGATTTCTCAAGTGGGAGGGAATGATATGTACCAATTTTAGCCATGCATGCTATGCGAGCCATGCAACCGGCCATGTATGGCATTAGCTAGTAGTTTGCGCTTAAATTGAATTAGGATGTGAAATAAATTGGTTAGGTGATTTGAGGCAAGACATCAGGTTGCTACGCAACTGATGGCTAGCTGCTTCCCTTTCCTTCTAGCTTTCGTAGTTATCTTGCCTAGATGTTTCCTTTTCTTTTTAGCTTTCATATTTCCTTTTCCTTTTAGCTTTCATATTTCTCTTTTAGTTGAGTTTTTATTCAGAGCCTATATATGGGTTGAATTGATTAATAAAGAATTATAGAATATTATTTCCCATTATCTCTCTTTCTCACAAATTCATTCTTATCACATGGAAGGAAAAATCAACTCAAGGCAAAAAAAAAAATAATAATAAAAATAAAAAATAAAAAAATAAAAAGGCCTAAACTAAATCTCTCCCCACTCGAGCAAACCCCCCCTCCATATTTGAGCCTTTCTCCTAGATATTAACATTCACATTTGGCGAAGAGAGCAATTCAATACATTCTACATGTGACATGAAGTTTCTTGCATGTTGATTGATATTAATTTAAGATTAATTATGGCTGTTAGTACTTGTTGGTTTTGTTATAAGTGGAAATGGGAATAACAGAATCATTCTTTGTGAAGCTATATAAAATTTATTTTTATTTTTTCTATTATTGTTTTTTAAGGACAAATATTGAATACTTCCAATCTATTGATCGACTACCTGAAGTCATCTATAAATATATATATATATATTTTATACCCAATATTTAGATAGGGTTCAAAAATTTTTTGTCACTATTTGGAGGGGCTTTTGTGAGAATGTCACTGGTTTACTAATGTAAGTTTAAAAGACACCTATTTAGGTGGCCAGACAAAAATACCCTCATTCTTGTCAGTTTGCGTCTGAAGAGAAAAAAGTTGAGAGAGAGAGAGAACAGTGGAAAGAGAGACCTTGGGTGCAAGAAATCAGGTACTAAATCTCACGGGAAACCTGCTGGCTGTGGCGATACAGTCTTGAAATCGACGAGAAGGTGATATGATTTTCTGACGCGTTTTTGTTGTTGAAACTTTTATTTGCGTTTGATGTTGGATGTTCGTTTGATTTGATTTGTTGTTGATTAGGTTTGTTTGATTAGGTTAGGGTTTAAATTTATGAAAAAATTCTGTTGAACACGATGAAGTTCTGGGTTTTCAAGCCTTTTCCGAGCTTTTCACATGTAATCCGAGCCTTTTCCGAGCTTTTCACATGTAATCCGAGCCTTTTCCGAGCATTTTGAATAGGTTTCTGCTATCTGAATCTCCGAGCCTTTCACAGTGGCTCCGAGACTTTTAAAATAGGATCCGAGCCTTTTAAAACATTGTCCGAGACTTTTAAATAGTAATCCGAGCCTTTTAAGGAATATGAATAGGTTTCTAGAATTAGAATCTCCGAGCCTTTTCATATAGTTTCCGAGCCTTTTAATATATTGTCTGAGCCTTTTCATATATTTTCCGAGCATTTTCATATAGTGTCTGAGCCTTTTCATATAGTTTCCGAGCCTTTTCATATAGTGTCCAAGCCTTTTCATATAGTGTCCGAGCCTTTTCATATAGTGTTCGAGCCTTTTCATATAGTTTCCGAGCCTTTTCATATAGTGTCCGAGCCTTTTCATATAGTTTCCGAGCCTTTTCATATAGTGTCCGAGCCTTTTCATATAGTTTCCGAGCCTTTTCATATAGTGTCCGAGCCTTTTCATATAGTGTCCGAGCCTTTTCATATAGTTTCCGAGCCTTTTCATATAGTTTCCGAGCCTTTTCATATAGTGTCCGAGCCTTTTCATATAGTTTTCGAGCCTTTTCATATAGTGTCCGAGACTTTTCATTTAGTGTCCGAAACCTTTCATTTTTATATTATTTATTTTATTTAACTAGATATATTTTTTTTATGTCAATATGCAAATGAGGAATCAACTAAAAGATTCGCTTAAAACTCCAGAGGAAGAAAGGTATTCGGGGAAAATAACTCGACATGACCATTTTGATGACCTTACAGATATCGACAACGCACTTAACAAGGCACCTGAACATCTTGCGATCGAAGAACGACGTCGGTATACTGAGTCGTGTTTTGGACACCTCCTTCGGATGGATCGTGGGATGAAGTTTTCGGCTGGCATTGTACATCGGTTGCTTATTCGCGAGTTGCATCACGATGTGCCAGAAGATGAGATGAGATTTTTGTTAGGAAGGCATTCGGTCCGGTTCTCAAAGGTTGAGTTTTGTCTAATCACCGGATTGAAGTTCGGAGAACTTCCTGACACGTCGACCTATGATATGGTAGAGAATGGCATACACCAGCGGTACTTTGAGGGTCGAGATGAGGTCGAGTATGCAGAGCTGAAAGCCGTTCTACGGATTGGTGTTTTTTCTGAGCAGTACGATGCGGTTAAGGTTTGCTTATTGTATATGCTTAACTGGATACTGATGGGGTTGGACGAGAGAGAGAAAGTTCCAGTATGGCAGTTTCGCCTAGTCGAGGACTTGGACGCTTTTGATGCGTTCCCGTGCTGTGCACACGTGTATAGGCGGTCTATATACGGTTTCAAGCATGCGTTGGATGGTCGACGTAGGCGGTTTGAACAACGCCAGCGACGAAAGGGCGTTGATGTACACACCACGGAGACATATAACATATATGGGCTAACGCACGCCCTGTTGGTGAGAATTTTGAATTTGTTACTTTTTTCATATGACTTATGTATTGTATTGGATTCTTATCGTTCTTAGCTGTTTTGTAGATATTTGCTTTCGAGGTTATCCCCGAGCTTGGCAACAGCGGATGTGGGAAGCGGAGGGAAATCGAGCTCTCCCCCCGAATTCTAAAATGGGAGTTGAGTACGCGACCGAGGGGGAAGAAGTTGAATAGCATTTTCCTTGAAAGTGTAAATATCTATATATATATATTTTTTTTTTTATGTTCATAACTATTAGTATGTATACAATTACAATGGTCTAACTGCAATTTCAGATGTTTGCGAGGGTGAAATTGGTGCCGACGGCAACTGAGAGGGTTGAACGGTACTTCGAGGGCATTTCCCAGGGAGGCAGTTTGTATGATGCTGATCTCGGTGATATACCTGTTCCCGTCTCTGACCCCGAACGATATACAATTGCTGGAACCAGTGACACTGAGGGTCCGTCTTTCGAACCCAGTGATACAGAGGGTTCTGACTCGGACGGTCGTCATATTCGTCTCGCGAGGACTAGGCGGGTTCGATTCATGTTGCCTAGAGAGCCTCGAACTAGAGATGACTCTCGAACTGGAGATGACTCACGAGGAGGCGTTGGAGGGCAAACAGAGGTACGTATAATTCTTTTTACCGTATTATTTAATTTCAATCGAGTGAATGGTTTTAGTACTGACAATTTCGAAATCCTTTCAGGACCGTCAGTATACTGAACTAATGGATGCGTTACGCGAGTTACAGGAGGAGGTGCGAAAGAGTAATGAGAAACGAGATCAACAGCATCAGGAGTTGCTAGATTTGATTCGAGGGCTTCAGGGTTCGACGTCGCACGCCCGTATTAGAGGTACACGGTTCGATGACCCACCCTTCGATGACCCACCCTTCGATGACCCAGACGGACACCGAGACTTCAGTCCCAGTGGGAGGACAGGTAGTCATCAGGGTGATCAGCAAGGGCCTGGTGTGAAACCACGAGAGGAGGTTACTGGTGGTACTAGTGGTACTGATACAACACCTATAGAGATAGAGGAAGAACCTCAGCAGGTTTTACCAGAACAACCTGTTCATTCTCAAGAACTGGTACAGAGCACCTCCTTACAGCACACCCCTCCGGTCGATCCTCGTGCAGAGCACCCCTTCATTTATTCCACAGAGACAGAGATCCCCAGTCTCAGTGCACCCAAAGAGCTTACACCTGTAGGCGATCGACGGCGCGATCGACGGCGACATAGTTCCAATGTACAGCGCACCCCTACAGGCGATACAGGGGGACATAGTCCGTCAACACATCGCACCTCTGGAGGCAATACACGGGGACAGAGTTCCTCCTTACAGCTCAGCCATCCAGTGGATCACATTGAGCTGGACCGGATTACCCCACCCCTTCAACGTCGGGATCGGGTTCGCAGGGCAGGTTGGCAGCAGCGGACCCCATACACTGACCTCTCTCTGCCGAAGAGGCCAAGGATTAGGCCACAACCAGCACATGTATGGGCGCCCCACGCATTGATAGATCCTGACCACCTTGCGGCGTACCAAGCCTATAAGAGGAACTCGACTGGGGAATTGTAAGTATAATCGCATATATTACAAAAATTATTTTGTATTTTGAAACTGCTAAGTAAAATGACTTTCTTATATAACTTCTTCAAAATTATGCAGGCGTGATGTGGATCTACTCGAGCCAGTTGGTGTCCCCTGGTTCCATCGATTTCAAACCAACACCATGGAGTTGGAAGGATACGGTATGGTCCTTACCTGAACATTGTGTATAAGATGTTTCTGAAATAGTAGAATGCTAACAATACAAAATGTTGAAATTGTCAGCATATGGACGCGTACTTGCATATTCTGCGGAAGCGTCAGAGATATTACTCCACTGTCTACGGTCCGAGGATCAACATACAGGATTCACAGTTCTATGTAAGTGTTTAATTTGTACGGCTTTTGAACATCTATTTATGTGTTTCGTACATCTTTTATCTAACGTTTTATAAGTTTTCTTTGTACAGTCATGGTTATTGAATGACTGGGAGAGATTGATGGGAAGTGGGGCCGACAAACCCCGCCGCAGTTGGTCTATGTTCAAGCATCAGTGGTCCGCTAATGACCTTGCGTGGTACGTGGATTGGTCCCCGCAGGAACCAAACCATGGAACGAAGTTGAAGTGGTCAGTGTTTTATTTACATTGTTTGAATTTGAATTTTAATTAAATTTCCCATTGATAACACTTTATTGAAACACATACAGGTTTTGATTCCTTGCAACCTTGGACGTACGCATTGGTCACTAGCCAGCGTCGACCTCACAACAGGGAGTATTTATCTGATGGACCCGTTCAGACAGGAGGTACCATTTCGCCATAGGAAAATGCAGCTCGCTTGCTTACGATATTTTTTACCGTCGATGCTGCATGCGTTGGACTTTCACGGTCGCAGACGGAGGGGCAATATGACGTATACATTGCAGAATAAGCCCTTTCTACTCAACATTGTGTCTAGAGACCGTGTACCCCAACAGGATAGAGGGTATGACTGTTTAAAGATCTTATTCTATCATAATCGGTTTTAATAACATTCAATTCTAACGGTTGTTTTTGTGGTGACTTGCAGTGGTAACTGTGGTGCCCATACTTTGAGATTGATAGAGTACCTGGCAGCGAACAGGGATACGTTCGACTGGTCAGAAAACGAAATGGGCACCATCCGAGAGAAGATGGCTGTGGAGGTTTTATTGTAACTCAAAGGATTGGTCTTCCAGTTAGTGATTTAGTTGATGTACATAACATTTGAGTAATGAAATGAAATTATTTTTTAAAAAAATTTAGTTGTTTGCAATTAACACTTGAACACACATTTGATATATTGAAATCCATAAACAATACAATGAATTGTAGACACTATAACAAAAGATACAGTATGGCATTAAACGAACAACCAATAAATATATCATAATAGTTCAACATAAAAAAGCAGAATAACCAAAGGTCTCATAACACAACTGTATCGAGCATGGTTCCCAACGTCTGGACGATGTTGGAAGACATCAAGTTGGAGACATGTTCCTCTTGTACGGCCTTGTTATGTTTGATCGCCTTCCTCAATGGCTCCATTCATTCCACGGTAGAGTCTTTCTCAGGGCACGTTTGTTTGTTGTGTCCAATTGAATGGCAGATGCTGCACTTGCGACGGTATTCATCGAGAACACTTATGCCGGGACCTTCATTAACCATCGGTGGGTTGGAGCATCGCCTGCTATTATGTCCTGATTGTCTCTTCGACTTTGGATTTAAAACCACCCGAGATGCGATGTCGGATGGCACTACCCATGAAGAAGGATGGCCAACAGGCATAATAGGAACCGAGTATGCATCAATAAGTGTCTCTCTCTTGTAGTAGTCCGCACACAGAGATGTGTAATCCAAGTTTCGCTCCCTACAACAATGAAAACAATGAGATTCACGAACCCAAATAATATAAATCGTTAACTGTAACATCTCATGTACCTTGCCGCTGCGAGTGCATGAGAACATGGGAAATGGTCCATTTGGAATTTGTTGCATGTGCAAGTCTTCAAGTGTAAGTTAACCGTCCATTGGTTTCCCTTCAATTTGACGGAGAATATGTTCCAGTCAACTGGATTTACGGTCATATAATTACACTTCTCGACACGTTTTAGGATCACAAGATGTGCTGCGTCGGTCAGTTGATGACGCATGGACCGTGCAGCTGCATGACGATCGTGAAACCACTTTTGTAGCATATTCCTAATGAACTCCGCCAGTGTCATCATTGGCAGTTGCCGTGCGAATTTTAGGCATGAGTTTATGCACTCAGCAACATTTGTGGTCATCAGCCTGTACCTTCTTTGGGGACAGTGTACGCGAGACCACTTGTGTGGACCGGCAGCAATGGCATATTCGAATGCACCTTTGTGCAGCCTATGTAACTCCTCCATGTGCCTGTTATAATTGAATTCACTGTACGTCCTAGCTGCTGAATCCATTATGTCGGCAACATCCTTTCTGTGGAATCGCTTCTTCATATTTTCACCAAAATGCCAGCAACATATAGTATGGGTTGCATAAGGGAACACTTTAGAAATCCCCGCTTCAATGCTTGCATGGCGATCGGAAATGAAAACCAGATCATCTATATGACCAAGGGCACCCCTCAAGCATTCCAAAAACCACTCCCATGAAAGGTTGTTTTCTGAGTCACCGTACCCAAAAGCAATTGGATACACCTGTTCGTTTCCATCTTGTGCAGTTGCAACAAACATTCGTACCCCCGAATCTTCCCTTCAAATGGGTACCATCAACTGCAATCACAGGACGCATACACCTCCGAAAACCTCTAATTGAGGACCCCAACGACATGAAAAAGTACAAAAATGTATCATCGTCTGCGCATTGTAAGTCGGTGATTGTGCCAGGATTTTGCTGTTCCGAAACGTACGCAAACGATGGTAACAATTTGAAACTTTCTTCATGCGTTCCATAGGTCAAGGACAATGCATATTGCAAGGCATCATGTGCCTTACTGTACATGACTTGGATGCCATACATTGTTTTCATATCGGCGATTATGTCCTTCGGACGCATGAGACGACCATCATGTTGTTGAAGTCTAGGTGCAATGACTTCTCCGATTATGACTGCACTAGCTTGTCGGTGGCGACGGTGAACCTCCTCCAAAGGACAACTATGTTGGTTGACAAAACTTCTGACTTGGAAGTAAGTCCCTTCATCTCTCCTCACCGCTCTTAATTTCCACGTACAGTTGTCAATGATGCAAACTAGATGTAACGTTGTCTTATTAGACCTTTTCACCTTCCATTCAAAGTTCTCCCGCATTGAAAAAAGGCCAACTAGCCTCTTCAAATCCTTTTTACTCGGGAAAAATTGACCTTTATAAATCATGCATGTAGGTTCTTGCGTTGCCAAGGTGCTGCTTCTACCAATACCAAACGAGTATGAATCTGCTCCGGGAATAACCCACGTTATCATATTATCAGAATCAGATACAGTTATATTATGTCGGACCTCGGAAGTCCCATGCATATTTGGTACAGTGCAACTAACTCCTTGTACATGTCTTCCTTGTGTTTGAATTTGTGTACGCTCTTCATCCACATTTTCTAGATCATCTACCTGTTCATTATTTGCCTAATTATTCACCTCATGGTACTGTTCAATTCGACAACCAAACACATCGCCAAATTGAGGTTCAACTACTTGGTCAACCGCTACCGGTGGGACACCACACATGTTTTCCCCACTTTCGGCGAAACTCCTTTGGGGATACAGTTGGTTGCTACCGCTAAAGGATCCAAATTGTTGGGTATTTTCAGGAGGAGGAATATCATTCCCTATCACATCTCCAGGTGTCCTCTGAGTTAGACTTACACATACTTGAGGGATCACCCGATCTTCCCCTAGCATAAATTGAACATCATCGTTATTTCTTATAAATGTACGACATGTACTGCCAGGAACGATTGATACTGATGCCAGATCAACATTGAATTTGTTTACATCATACTTCACAATGGTATGCACGATCGCCACCAATTCTTCGTAAGTCATATTCTTTGACACATACATTCCCTTGTTATCGGATCCAACAAACCTCTGACTTCCGTCGGGTAGTTGCTCCCATTGACCGTTGTAAGATATTACTATTCTAACCCGATTCATGATGCTGTCAAATTAATCAAAACTATTAATTAAAACTCAGGAGTACAAAATATTTTCATAAATTACATTTACAAAGGCTCGGGTGAGGATATTTAAAAGGCTCGGAGAACACTAGCAAAGTCTCGAAGAATACATGAAAGTTTCGAAAAAGACATTTTTGGTCTCGAAAAAGTCTTTAAAAGACTCGATTAGTAATTCAATAAAAAGTCTCGGAGAAGACCTAACAAGGCTCGATTAGTGATTATTTGAAAAGTCTCGGAGATGACTTGAAACGTCTCGGAGAAGACTTGAAAAGGCTCGATTACTAATTTTTGAAAAGTCTCGGAGATGATATGAAAAGGCTCGGAGAAGACATGAAAAGTCTCGATTAGTTATTTTTGAAAAGTCTCGGAGAAGACATGAAAAAACTCGGAGAAGACTTGAAAATGCTCGACTAGTTATTTTTTAAAAGTCTCGGAGAAGACTTGAAAAGTCTCGGAGAAGACATGAAAAAGCTCGGAGAAGACTTGAAAATGCTCGAATAGTTATTTTTTATAAGTCTCGGACAAAACTTCAAAAGGCTCGGAGAAGACTTGCAAAGGCTCGGACAAGACATGAGAAAGCTCGAATAGTTATTTTTTAAAAGTCTCGGAGAAGACTTGAAAAGTCTCGGAGAAGACATGAAAAAGCTCGGAGAAGACTTGAAAATGCTCGAATAGTTATTTTTTAAAAGTCTCGGACAAAACTTCAAAAGGCTCGGAGAAGACTTGCAAAGGCTCGGACAAGACATGAAAAAGCTCGAATAGTTATTTTTTAAAAGTCTCGGAGAAGACTTGAAAAGTCTCGGAGAAGACATGAAAAAGCTCGGAGAAGACTTGAAAATGCTCGAATAGTTATTTTTTAAAAGTCTCGGACAAAACTTCAAAAGGCTCGGAGAAGACTTGCAAAGGCTCGGACAAGACATGAAAAAGCTCGAATAGTTATTTTTAAAAAGTCTCGGAGAAGACTTGAAAATGCTCGGACAAGACATGAAAAGGCTCGGAGAAGACTTGAAAAGGCTAGATTACTGAATTTTGAAAAGTCTCAGAGAAGACTTGAAAATGCTCGAATAGTTATTTTTTAAAAGTCTCGGAGAAGACTTCAAAAGGCTCGAACAAGACATGAAAAAGCTCGGATAAGACTTGAAAAGGCTCGATTAGTGATTTTTGAAAAGTCTCGGAGAAGACATGAAAAAGCTCGGAGAAGACTTGAAAAGGCTCGATTAGTGATTTTTGAAAAGTCTCGGAGAAGACATGAAAAAGCTCGGAGAAGACTTGAAAATGCTCGAATAGTTATTTTATAAAAGTCTCGGACAAAACTTCAAAAGGCTCGGAGAAGACTTGCAAAGGCTCGGACAAGACATGAAAAAGCTCGGAGAAGACTTCAAAAGGCTCAATTACTGATTTTTGAAAAGGCTCGGAGCAGACATAAAAAGGCTCGGACAACACATGAAAAGGCTCGGACAAGACATGAAAAGGCTCGGACAAGATATGAAAATGCTCGATTAGTGATTTTTAAAAAGGCTCGGAAAAAGGTGACAAAGTCTCGGAGATCCACAATTGTCACAATGAAAATGTGAACAAATGAAAAGAAGTATTTACACGAAATATTACCTTGTTGTAATGAAGCACGTCCAGTTGTTTTGATCTTCAACTTCTATTTGTATTGAGAGAGAGATAGAGAGAGAGAGAGTAACCCCGTTATCGTTTTTGTTGGAAGTGTGGAGAGAGAACCAGACAAACACAATAACATAAATGATTATCTAAGGGCAATTTTGGTAGTTCACCATAATAGGTGCCTTTTAAATTTAAGTTATTAAACCGGTCATAGAATCACCAAATCAGTTGGAAAAGGTGATACTTTCCGCCATTTCCACATTTGTCATATTACGGGTATTGATATTAAATCAGAAAATTATTAAATAAGTCTCAAACTTTTTTTAAATTCCAAATAGTTTACAACTTCTCTATTATTTTTGACTGAGTCAACTTAGTTAACTTAGTTAATCAAGGTTAGTTAGATGAATGAGTCATGAATCATATTAGCTTTACCAGCTCATCACAATTAGTTACAAGTATGTATTATGTAGTGTTGGTAAAAGTCAATGTGCATATATAAAAGCTCAACAATGCTTTTGTAATCAATTGGCGAAATCAATAAAAAGTTATTAATCTATAATACTTTTCTCTGGAATTTTCTTTTCTTTTCCCGTTGATTTTTATGAGAATCTGAAGGTCAACAATGGCAAAGATTTTAGGGTTCGACGGTTAGATGGTTCGAGTTTGAGTTCAAGGAATTTTCGGTTATTAAAAACTGGAATATATTAACGACGATCAAGTAAGAAAATGAAAAATTGGGTTTTATCATTAATTAATCATTTAATGAACGTGAATCTACATATATATACACATTGTTAGGTTTTGGCTCGTATTCTCGAATGAACCAGATTGAACCAAACGAAGTTGATATGGTGTTTGAGGGAGGCTTGAAGATGGAGAAGAACTGAAGATTCGTATCCCGGAAGGAACCTCGGTGCGGACAAGGCACATGGACCACGGCACAGGGAGCGGTCAACTCCAGTGAGTATTGCACGATGTAGACTGTGCGGCATAGGCAAAAGACGCAGACTGTGGTTTACTGAGCAGTCGTCTCCAGAAGTATCCCGCGATGTAAGGTGCGGGTGGCCAACCGCGACCCCGACCCCGACCACGGTGACGGTGTATTTACTGGAAGTTGCACGAAAATAGGAAAGGTATTCTTCTAGAAGTTCTTGTGCTTATCGGCAAAGGAAAAAGAGTTTGTCTTCTTGTGAAACAGAAAAGCCATGTGCTTGAAGGAAAAAGATTTACACTTTACAAGAAGACTTGTCATAAAAGGAAATAGTATTTATGTGAAACAAGTAAGTTTTGTACATTTAGGAGTAGGATTTCCTTTAATCTTAAACTCCCTGTAACTAGTATAAATAGATCTAATATCTATGTTATTATATTTTAAGGCTGTGGAGAAAAAAGAACACCATGTAACATCAGAGAGAGTGTGCTCATGAGGTCCGGGGAGATCCATTGGAATATCCATGGAGCGATCCAAGGGAATATCAATGGATCAAGTATGAGATTCATGAGTGATATTCAGGGGAGACTTAGGGTATATTGGGGGGTACTCGGTGAGGATTTTGTGATAGTGGTTTGGGGTTGAGGTGTGAAAGAGAATCCTACCCGATAGAGTATATGGTTGTAACAATTTATCATATAGTGGAACTTTCTCTATCGTCTTGACGGCCAGTGGATTTTTACCCGATTTGGGTTTTCCACATATATCTTATGTTGTAATTCGTTTATTTTGTCTCATTTTTTTTTCTACTGTTGATGTTATTAATTGCTATGAGTTATGGGCGAATATTAGGCTAGTCGTTTCTGTGTTCATCGGTTCAAATTTCCAACACACATATCAAGCTGCCATTGATGGCGATAAGGATTCAGATTTAGTCATGATCTTACATGGTTTTTTTTTTTTTTTTTTTTTAAATTATTATTATTATTCTAATCATACCTAAATCATTATATATATATATATATATATGAACCCTTCTACATACAACCGGCCCTGCAGCACTGCCGAGGAACCGGTTTGGAAAAAAGACGCACTTTTTTCCAAACCGGTTCCTCGGCAGTGCTGCAGGGCCGGTTGTCTATATATTATTATTATTATTATTATTATATATGGTTAAAACTTGTTCCTTTAATTTCTCTCGTTCAAGCAAGCAGTTTCATCCAAACTCACATAAACTCATACCAAGGCTGGACACTCACATTTTCATTCTGAAATTTTTTATTTATTTATTTATTTTTTAAAAGGATTCTGAAATGTTTTATTACTCTTAAATTACATAGAACCTTACGCAATCTATATTTACATACATCCCATTCAATCGGACTCTAACTTGCTCATATTACACCTCCCGTCTTTACTCTAACTTGTTTTGCACCGATTTCATAATGACTTGTACAAATTGTATCAAAGGCATACTTATTTTTATTCGTTAATGTATATATTTTATTTTTCACTAAACATTTTATATAAGAGGCTGCTTTAATTATTACATTAAGATATGATAATAACCATCCATAATGAAGCAAGAACACTGAAGCTTAAAAACAGGCTACTTGCTATATATCGGAAGTTGGTGGATTGTGAATAGCAACACCTTAAAATTATTGGAGATCGATAAATTTAAAATCCCCATTAAATTTTAATGCTAAAATCAGTAATTTCTATAAGAAAAAATATAAGAAATATATTGATTGAATAATTTTGTGTATTAATCTTTGAACAATTAGTATACATTTATATAATAGCTTGACAACTAAGTCTAAGAAATTAAAAGCCACTGGTCATTCTTCAGGAAATCGGATTTATTCTTTGTGTGCATGCTACGACCACACTTTTTCGAAATTCAGAAACAGGATTATGAAATTGAAGCTACTCAGTGGATGAGAGCTGAGGATTATGCAGCCCAACCTTTCAATCAAAAGAATAAAATTTTTAAAAATATGGCCAGAAAATGCTTAATAAAGTTGCAGAAGGACTACACTAGATTTTCGACAATGTCTTCGACCACATCCTCTAGTGAAAGAATCTACATGTACTTCAACAACAGGGTACTTCGAACCATCTGCAGAGCATTAATAATCTGTTGGAAATATAAACTAGACTTTAATATATTTATTAAAGAATGCTTTGGGAAGGTTGGAAGTGTCATAGAAAAATGAAGAGTCTCAAGAGTTAATATTATCTTTATCTTTTGTATTCTTGAGGTGAGTTAATGTTATCTTTATCTCTTATATTCTCTAGGTATAATTACTGCAGTATTCCGGGAGTTTCTTTGGAGCAGTATATATATGTGTAATCGGGGAAGAAGTATATATGTAGAGTGTTGTAAAAGAGAGAGAGCAAAGGTGTAGATTGACCGAGTGAAAAATTATAATAAAAGAACTGTGGTGCTATGTTATGTTATAATAGTCTTCACCCACAAATTCTGTATTCTTTTGCCCACCAACATACAACACATCCGCCCACCAACATCAACAACAACAACAAACCAACATACAAGTATACAACACATCAGCCCACCAACGCCTAAAGTCAACAAAGTGGTATCAAAGCTTGATTACAAGTTTTGGCTGAGATAAAATGGCGTCAAACAACAATATGTTGCAGCCTCAACTTCCCAAATTCACTAGGAAGAATTATAACCAGTGGAGTATACAGATGAAGGTGTTGTACGAATCTAAGGAATTGTGGCGTATTGTTGAAACTGGGTTCGTAGAGCCAAAGAACAAAATGGGGCTAACTCAAGCACAACTCAATGAGTTGAAAGTGAATCGAAAAAAGGATAAAAAGGCGTTGTTCTTCATCTTCCAAGCAGTAGATGAAGTGGTTTTTGAAATGATTTCGACGACTACTTCAGCAAAGCAAGTATGGGATACATTGTAAGAAACCTACAAGGGTGAATACAAAGTTAAGATGGTGAGATTACAAACTCTACGACTTGAATTCGATATGATTAAAATGAAAGACTATGAAGGTGTCGAAGAGTATTTTAATCATGTTCACTCGATCACTAATCAAATGAAGGTGAATAGAGAAAATATTCAAGATCAAAGAACTATGGAGAAAATTCTACGAAGCATGACCAGGAAATTTGATCACATAGTTGTGGCAATCGAATAGTCAAAGGATTTATCGACTCTGTCATTAAATAGCTTGAGGGGATCGCTTCAAGCTCATGAGTCTCGTTTGAAGCATCATGATTCAACTCCTCTAGAACAAGCATTTCAAGTTCAAGCTTCCTTCAAAGAAGGTGCGACAGGAAGAAGAAATGCTCAAGCTGGCCAATAAAGAGGTAGAAATAACGAAGGAATATCATTTGAAGCACAAGAAGATGCTAATTCTACACAAAGTAGAGGCTGCAGATATGGAAGAGACAGAGGACATGGCAGAGACAGAGGTCATGTCAGAAGCCGTGGTGACTCATCATAAATTCAGTGTTTTAATTGTGGAAAATTTGGTCACTTTCAAGTAGATTACTGGTACAAAAAGAATGAAAATAAGGGCAGCAGCAACTCAACTTTCATGAATATAGAGGAAGATAAAGAAGAAGGTGTCTTTATGTTGGCATGCAATGCAAAAGAAAAGGAACCAGCTGGGGTTTGGTATATCGACAGTGGTTGCAGTAATCATGTAACTGGAGACAAAAAATATTTTTACAGTTTTGGATGAATCTATTCAAAGTGAAGTTAAAGGAGGTGATGACAAAAAGCATCAAGTCAGAGGAAAAGGTCATGTTCTTGTCAAGAGCAAGGAAGGTGCAAAAAAAAAATTACTGATGTGTATTATGTTCTAGGTTTTAAGCATAATTTGTTGAGTGTTGGACAGATCATTTCAATGAAGGTTTTTGTATGGTTAGAGACAAGAATGGTAAGTTGATTACAAAGATACAGATGACAGAAAACTGTAAGTGTCCAATGAATTTTGTATATGAAAATATGGCTAGTTTCAGTGTTGTGATGAATAATGAATCCTGGTTATGGCATCATCGTTATGGGCAATTGAGTTTTAGCTCATTGTCTCATATGTGCCATAAGAATATGGTTAAAGAGCTACCAAGTATAAAGAATGAGGAGCAAGTTTGTGAAGCTTGCATTCTGGGAAAGCAACATCGAGAGCCATTTCCTATTGGGAAAGCATGGGGAGCCTCAAGACCACTCGAACTAGAGCATACTGATTTGTACGGACCCATGAGAATCACTTCGAAAGGAGGTAATCGTTACTTTCTAACTTTTATTGATTATTATAGTAGTAAGACTTGGATTTATTTGTTGAAAGAAAAAATTGAAGCCTTTGAAAGATTCAAAGCATTCAAAGCCCTTGTTGAAAATGAAAGCGGATTCAAAATATAGACAATCTGTTCAGACCAAGGAAGAGAGTATATTGCTTACAAGAAATTCTTGATCGAAAATGGAATTTGACACCAGAAAACTGTTCGCGGGACTCCTAAACAAAACGATGTTGCTGAAAGAAAAAATAGAACAATTATGGAATTGGCACGAAGTATGTTGACAGCCAAGGGAATGCTGAAATTTCTCTGGAGTGATCATGTGCAGTTTATTTGCTAAATCAAATCATAACAAGGAGTGTTCCAGACAAGACTCTTAATGAAGCATGGAGCGGTTTCAACCCTCGTGTTGGTCATCTGAGAATATTTGGCAGCATTGCCTATTCCCACACTCCAAATGAGAAGAGAGGTAAATTGGATGTAAAATCTGAAAAATGTGTTCTTGTTGGCTACAGCGAGAGCTCCAAGACTTACAAGCTATACAATCCTATCACAGAGAAGATAATTATCAGTCGTGATGTGAAGTTTGATGCAGCAAAAACATGGAAATGGGATGAAGCTATTCAAGTACAGAGTTCCACAAATCTTATTATGGGAAACAAAGAAGAAAATCAAGATGTTGAACAAATTGAAAATGCACCAGATTCTCCATGCTCGAGTTCGTCATCCTCGAATGATGAAGATTCGCCCCCACAAGGAACAAGAAGTATTCAAGAGATTTATGATTCAACAATAAGAATTGATGAAGATTTTGCAAATTTTATGATGTTTGCTGATGCAGATCCTATTTGTTTTGAAGAGGCAGCACAAGAATGGAAATGGAAGAAAGCTATGGACCAATAAATTGATTCGATCAAGAAGAACAAAACTTAGGAGTTAACAGAACTTCTGAAAGACAAGAAGCCATTTGGTGTAAAGTGGGTTTACAAGACAAAGGTTAATGAAAAAGGTGAAGTTGACAATCACAAAGCAAGGTTAGTTGTGAAAGGCTACAAGCAGAAACATGGAACCGATTATGAAGAGATTTTTACGCCGATGACTAGATTGGAGACTGTTCGTTTGATTCTTTCTATAGCGACTCAAAGAGGATGGAAAGTTCACCAAATGGATGTCAAGTCTGCCTTTTTGAATGGTTACATTGAAGAAGAAGTTTATATGGAGCAGCCACTAGGCTATGTGAAGAAAGAGAAGAAAAGAAAGTATGTCAATTAAAGAAAGCTTTGTATGGATTGAAGCAAGCTCCAAGAGCATGGTAAAACCGTATTGACAGTTTTTTCTTGATGAATGGTTTCAAGAGATATCCTTATAAACATGCTCTTTACACCAAATAAGGGAAGGATGGACAATTATTAATAGTCAGCTTATATGTTGATGATCTAATTTTTACAACCAACAGCAAGAAGATGTGTGATGAATTCAAGAAGTCGATGATGGATGAGTTAGAGATGACAAACATGGGCCTTCTTTGTTATTTTCTTGCAATTGAAGTAAATCAAGGTGATGATGAAATTATTATTTCACAGAAAAAGTATGCAAAAGATTTGCTTGCAAAATTCAAAATGGAAGAAGCTCTGCCAAGTAAGATTCCAATGGAACCTGGTTTGAAGTTAAGCAAAGATGATCAAATTGAAGATTTTGACGCTATTGTTTATAGAAGTCTTGTGGGAAGTATCATGTATTTAACAGCAACAAGACCAGATTTAATGTTTTCAGTTAGTATGTTAAGCAGGTCCATGGCAGCACCAAAGGAAAGTCATTGGGAAGCTGGAAAAAGAGTTCTAAGATATGTTCGCGGCACCATTGATCATGGAATCCATTACAAAAAGGTTGATAATTCAATTTTGATTGGTTACAGTAACAGCGACTGAGGAGGAAATGTTGATGATCACAAAAGCACTACAGGCTATGCTTTTAACATTGGTTCAACCGTGGTATCATGGACATCCAAGAAGCAACCTATAGTGGCTCTTTCAACTACAGAAGCTGAATATATTGCTCTATTAGTAGCTGGTTGTCAAGCACTATGGTTAAGATGGATTTTGAAAGAATTAAAGTATTCTCAAGAAAAAAGAACTGTTATGTTTTGTGATAACTATTCAGTAATTGCTCTTAGCAAAAATACAGTATTTCATGGGAGGAGCAAGCACATATAGATCAAGTATCATTTTATCCGAGACTTAGTCAAAGAAGGAGAGGTCATCATCAAACATTGCAAGACATAAGATCAATTGGCAGACATCTTTACCAAAGCATTGAAGTTTGAAGTTTTGTCAAATTGAAGGAGAAGCTTGGAGTTGCTCAAGTCTAGTTTAAGAGAGGATGTTGGAAATATAAACTGGACTTTAATATGTTTATTAAAGAATGCTTTAGGAAGGTTGGAAATGTCATAGAAAAATAAAGAGTCTCAAGAGTTAATATTATCTTTATCTTTTGTATTCTTGAGGTAAGTTAATGTTATATTTATCTCTTATATTCTCTAGGTGTAATTACACCAGTATTCCAGGAGTTTCTTTGGAGCAGTATATATATGTGTAATCGGTGAAGTAGTATATATGTAGAGTGTTGTAAAAGAGAGAGAGCAGAGGTGTATATTGACAGAGTGAAAATTATAATAAAAGAACCGTGGTGCTGTGTTATGTTTTAATGATCTTCACCCACAAATTCTATATTCTTTTGCCCACCAACATACAACACATCAGCCCACCAACGTCAACAACAATAAACCAACATACAACACATCAGCCCACCAACACTCAAAGTCAACATAATCTGCAGTAGAAGAATTATAATGACCAAAACTTTGTTGCATTGTATGCTTGCAAAACTTTTGACTGTAATTTTTTTTTTCAGATCAATATATTTTTTAAGTATCAGGAATTGAATGCATGTAGATGTGTAGAGACCTCACCACCAATGAGTAGTAAGAAAGAGAGTATGAGAGAGAGAGAGTGGTTGTGTGGGTAGTTCCGGCGCTAAAGGTTTTGGCTGGAATGTAGATTTTAGGTCGAATTTGGTATCAATTTTTGTTGATAACTTGAATCCAGTTATCGATCTAAGGGGTGTATGGGGTATTTTTAAGGCTTTTGGTTTAGTTAGGGACATCCATCTGTCTTCTAAATCTAGGAATAGAAGAAGTTGATTTGCATTTGTAAGATTTGCTATGTTAGATGAAGCAAAGGGTTGCAAGTTTATCAAATGGCATGCATGTGTATGGGTGGCCTATTTTGTCTAAAATTGCCGAGTTTGATTGGAGCTACAGATTTAAGGTGCGGGAGGTAACACAGAAGAATAGGTACTCATTAGGTATTCCTTTGAATAAGGTATATAAGGACGGCTTTGGACCTTCATACGCAGATGTGGTGAAGGCTTCACGTAATGGCTTTGGTTCTACAGATTCAGTGGGTGTGCAGAGGATGATGCAGGTTCCATGTAATGATTCTGGTCCAACAGATTCACAAGGTATGCAGAGGATGGAGGAGATGTCATGGGATATACATGCTAATGATTTAAGTTGGTTAGAGCTAAGTGTAGTGGGGGTTCTCAAATCATTTTTGGATGTGTCCTGTGTTCTAAAAGGTCTTTCCACTACTCAGGGGACGAGAATGTTCTATGGTATTTTTGGTCTTTTCACGATAGAGATGTTTTTATCAAAAATAGAGTATTATTGGGAGAGTTCTTTTCTTACGTTAGACCATGGTCGATGGCAATTACACCTCAATCTAGGTTGTCATGGGTGGAGTTCTGAGGTATACCTTTGAATTATTGGTGTAAGGAATTTTTTATGAGGTTGGGATGGGCGGTGGGTGAACCATTGCTAATTGAGGATGATACCTTCAACATGTCAAATCTGGTCAGGGCTAGAGTTTTGATTCTAATACCTTTAAGTCTTAATTGTCCAGTTTCAATCAAATTTGATGCAGGCAGAGATTCTTTTGTCATATCAGTGTTGTAGGATCTAGTACCGGTAAGTAATTCTAAGATTTTACAGTGGTTGGGGCTGGATAAGATGGAGTTGCATGGTGTATCAAATTTTGAATCGAAAAACAGGAAGGTATCTTAGGGTGGCGGAGTTGAATCGACAAAAGCTATTGTTACGGCGACGAGGAAAGCTGTAACTTTTCAAAATTCTTCCAGAGGCCTCACTGTTGATAGGGTGGTTGAGTCACCCAAAGTGACACGCATTGAAGAAGGGATTATTGACGCAGGTGGGAAGGTGATCCAGGATTCCAAGGAGCCAACTGGATACAAATGAGAGTTGGTTTTGAATAAGGAAAGAGGAGACGATTGGTCTTCTACATATAAAGACAATGGTGGGGGTCATTATGTAATTTCCCTAAGAATAAGGGTGAATCATCATTTGTGGATCCAAATAAGGTGTTAGATAGTAATATAGTCATAGATTTGGGTTGTGGTCTGGTCTAGGATGGTGGGTTGGGCTTTTCATCAGATACTGCTTTGAATAATCAGTGTAATCCACTAATTCTTAAGATAGGAATTCAAAAGGAAGACCATAAGATGGCTTTTTTGGATAACTCTTCTAAAACGGTGGTTGAAGAAGAAAATCTTTCTTGCTCGGGCAATTCGTTTTCGCATGAATCTGAAACACGGGTTGAGGTCTCTAATTGGGAGTGTGATTCTACTACTGGGAATAAGGTAGTCGGGAAGAAGAGGAGGTCGAAGAATAATGGTTTGATGGCTAGTGCTCGCAAAAGCCATAGTATGATGCTTCATAAAGATAGGTTTGTGGACTCTTCTGTAGCTGGTGGTGATTCGAATTTGGGGAGAAGTAGGACTTAATCTAAGGGGAGGTGGAATTTGGAGGGGGAGGTCCCTAAGATTCTAGAAAATGGTATTGCGTTAGGTTATATTAATGGGGTTCAAACAGATATGGAAGGGAAGAAAATGGTCCCGAAACAGAAGAAGAAAAAAAAGTAGGTTTCATGGAGCCTTAGTGAAGAGGTGGAAAAGGTCATAGAGACAGGACTTGCTTTAGTCTTCAACTTTAATGGTCAGGAGATGTCAGTTTCAGAGGAGATTAGAATGAGGGTTTCAGAGGATGAGGTAAGATTTCATGAACTGCAGTAATTTGTGTTATTTGGTTACTGGTTCGGTAGGGGGTTTTGATTTCTTCATCATTATTTTATCCTAGAATGTAAGGGGTTTGGGTAGAGTAGAAAAGAGGAGAGTGGTGTATAATCTGGTGAGGCATCATAGACCTTTTCTCCTTTTCATTCAAGAAACCAAGTTGTGTGGCTTTGATTTGAGTACTTTTAAATCTATCGGGGGTTCAGTTTTGACGAGAGGTATTGGGGTGGAGGCAGTGGGTTCTGCGGGTGGATTATTCACACTTTGGAATGAAGATTTCTTTAAAGTGAAGGCTTGTATCTCGAATGAGCGTTGTATTATTGTGTCAGGGTTATTAATTGAATCGGGGCGTGAAGTGAATTTTTGCAATGTAGATGCTGTAAATCAAGAATCAGGTAGGATTGAGCTTTGGAAGTATATCCTTAATGCTCAAGCCTCACTGAATGGACCATGGGTGATTGGAGCCAACATCAATACGGTACTTGAGTCATGTGAAAGAAATGGTTCTGTGGGAAGTTTAAGGTCTATGAGGAATTTAAAAGTTTTCATTGATTTGGCTAATGTAGTAGATATTCTGATGCTTGAAATGACTTTCACATTGTCAGATAATAAGGAAAATGGTTTGTGGGCAAGGCTAGATAGATTTATTTGCGATCCGTTATTTTTATCATGGTTTCCTTCTCTTTTGCAAAAGGGCCTCGAAAGGAGTTTATCGAACCATAATCCAATAATGCTTGGGGATCTTAAGGCAGATTGGGGTCCTAAGCCGTTTCGCTTCCAAAATGGGTGGTGTTCGTGAATTTTGGAGGAAATGTAAGGGAAGTGGTTCTGGAGGGTTGAGTTTTTCCATAAAAACTAAGGCAGTAAAACAGTACATGAAACTTAAGGCGAAAAACAGGTACTCATGTGGTGATCAATCTAAGCTATTGGAGGAGGAATTAGCGGCAATTGAGGAGAAGGCAGTTGGCCTTTGCTGGACTTTGAAGTTAAGGAAGGATCGGTCCGAGTTCCTTGTTAAAATATGGAAGAACATACGTAGAGAAGAACAGAAATGGAGACAGTATTCAAGGATAAAATGGTTAAAGGAAGGTGATAGAAATACAGGTTTTTTCCATCTTGTAGCTAATCTGGGGAGGAAGATTAACATAATTGGAAATATCAATATTTTGGGTAGGATGTGTGTTGGAACGGAACATGTCATAGGAGGGATTTTTAGGTTCTTCAAAAATCATTTTAAGAAGGTGGAGTGGATTAGGCCTAGCATTATTAACTTGCCGCTTAGAAAAATCTTAGAGGAAGACCGTGTGATGCTTGAGAATAATTTTACAGTTGAAGAAGTTTGGATGGCTTTGTGTGAATGTGATGGTAATAAGGTGCCGAGCCCTGATGGTCTCAATCTGAATTGGGAGGTAATCAAGGATGATTATATGAGGTTTATGAATGAATTCTACAAGTATGGTTCGATGGTTAAGTCTTTGAATATAACTTTCCTTGCTCTCATTCTGAAGATAAGAAATCGGGTGTCTTTATCAGATTATAGGCCTATTAATTTGGTTGGATTTATGTATAAGATTCTTGCTAAAGTGTTGGCCACTAGGTTGAAGAAAAGTGTTGAATACGTTGATAAGTCTGAATCAAATGGCCTTTATGAAAGGTAGGCAAATTGTTGATAGCTTTGTAATAGCCGAAAAGGTTATTCACTCTTGGAAGAAAAATGGTAGAGGCGGTGTTTTAGTTAAGCTAGATTTTGAAAAAGCATAAGATAGTGTGGATCACGGGTTCTTGTTAGAGGCGTTGAGGTTGATGGGTTTTGGGACTAGGTGGATCAATTGGATAAATTGGTGCATAGCTTCTCCTTCCTTATAAGTTTTGGTGAATGGTTGTCCGGCGGAGGAATTCTCAATGGAGAGGGGATAACGTCAAGGTGACCCGTTGTCCCCTTTTTTATTCAATTTGGTTGTTGAAGTCTTAAGCTGTATGCTTGTCAAGGCCAGAGAGCTGGACATGATTAAAGGAATTCAGTACGATTCTATTCATATTACTCATCTTCAGTTTGTTGATGACACAGTGTTATTCATTGACCCATGCTTGGATTACCTTGTAAACGCTAAAAGGATTTTGAGATGCTTTGAATTAGTTTTTGGTCTCAAAATCAATTTCGATAAATTATGTATGGTAAAAGTGGGCAAGAAAAGGCCGGATGATGATGTTTAGGCAAAGGCTTTTCGTTGTGTCTCTACTTCTCTTCCGATCACTTATCCTAGGCTCCCTTTAGGTGAGAATTATTGTAAGGAATCTATGTGGGATCCGGTTATTAGGAAGGTTGAACAGAGATTAGCTCCTTGGAAGAGTAATTGCTTATCTAAAGGTGGAAGACTTGTGCTAATTAAGGCTGTACTTTCTAATCTTCCTACTTACTTCATGTCAATGTTTAGGATTTCGGTCGGCGTGGCAAAGAAAATTGAAAAATTACAGGAGCCTTCTTTTAGAATGATGGATTGGTAAAATAAAAAAGACTCATGATGTTGACTGGGTATCGATGTGCAAAAGTAAGAAAGATGGGGATTTAGGAATTGGTAGGATTAAAGATCAAGGGATAAGTTTGCTAGCTAAATGGATTTGGAGGTTTGGGAAAGAACATTCTTCTTGTGGAAAGAAGGTATTTGTGCCAAGTACGGACTTCGTTTGAATGGTTTAAAATGGGAGGACCTTGAGCTAAAATCATGTTCTCCTTTTATCAAGAATGTAAACAGATTATTTGGTGATATGTCACAATGTTCCAATATTTTAAAGGAGGGGTTTCGAGTAGTTGTAGGAATGGGGGACAAGGTGCGATTTTGGTGTGAATGATGTTGGGACTCAATGCTATTAAAAATTGTATTTCCAAGAATTTTTTCTCTGGGTACAGATAAGGAAGGGGTTGTGAGGGACTTTGGTAGATGGGAGGGCAATCGTTGGATATGGGTTGTTAATTTGAGAAGAACGCTTTTTTATTGGGAAGTTGATCAATGGAGATGTTTCATGTTGCATTTGGATAATATTTCTATTAGAAGAGAAATTCCAGATGCTCTAGCGTGGGCTTTTATCCCCAATCCGTTATTTACTGTGGGTTCTTTTAGGAGAAAATTGGAAGGTGTCAACGGGGTGGGTGTTACCTTGGTGTGTCCTTTCCTTTGGCAGGGGATTTGCCCACAAAAGGCTGAGGTTTTCATGTGGCAGCTATTCAGAGGTAGAATTCTTGTTAGGTCTGTCCTCCGAAGGTTTGGCATGGTAAGTTTTGCGGACTATAATTGCCCTTTTTGTTGCAATTCGATTGAGACAATTGATCATCTCTTTATAAATTGTGTATGGTTATGGGAGGTTTGGTCGTCGGCTATGGGGTGGTGGGACATTGTTTCTTGCTGCAATAATTACTGTTTCCGAGTGGATGTATGGATGGTCAGGTATGTGCCCCTCGTCTTCGAGGAAAAAGGTATGGAATGTGTTGTTTTGTGCTATGGTTTGGATGATTTGGAGTTTCGAAATAATGTTGTATTTAATGGGAAGGAGGCTAATGTTTCTTTAGCTTTAGACTCGATTAAATTTATGACGGTTTGGTGGTTTAAAAACCTTGGTGGTGGCTCAAATGTTGATGTTTCATTGCTGTTGTTAGACTTGAAAGAGAGATGTATAGATAAAATTCCTGTCAAGATTTTACGGAATGTCAACTGGACACCACCTTCGAACGATGATCTTTTTTTCAATGTTGATGGATCAGTAATAGGCAACCCGGGTGCGGTTGGTATTAGTGGAGTTCTAAGAGACGTTAATGGAAAAATTCTTTGTTTATTTTCTTCAGGTGTCGGCATTTGTGACTCCAGTAAAGCTGAAGTTCTTACAATTCATAGAGCATGTATGTTGATTTCTTGTAATCAGTCCTTGGTGAATCATTCAATTATCATTATCAGTGATTCTAAAAATGCAGCATTTTTGATTAATGGGGACAAGTTTGGGCTACTGGAAATGGTGAAATTTATTTTTGATATCAGGCAAGTCTTATCTTCGATGGTTCATTGTCAATAAAATTCATGCCTAGGGGATCTAATTCCTTAGCGGATAGCTTAGCGAAGGCGGGGTCTAGTTCTCAAGTGGAGCGACTGGAATGGGGAGATTGGTGATTTTACTCGGTTGCAGCGATGTTGGTGTATTTGTTAGCTATGGCTTTGGTTATTGATATTGTTTCTACTCTGGTGTTTTGGGTAGTATTGCTTTAGATATATTGCAATCTTGTTTGTTGGTGGATGCAGAAGGGGTTGTCTCTGTGTGGCACGCTTATTGTTTTAGGATTTTCTCTATATGCTGTTCTGCATTCTGTGTGTTTTAGATTGTGTTTGGCTTTTAGCTGCTGGTGGTCGTTTCTTTTGGTCTTGTTCTTTGTATTGCCTTCAGTGGGCTTTAATTTTTAAAAATATGTCGTTTTCAAAAGAAAAAAAAATAACTAAGGGGTCGTTTGTTTTTTCCACTTAAAACTTAATGGGTCTGAATCATAATTATTAAGTTGTTTTGTTTATTTTTTTAAGTGGTCAAACAACTTAAAAATACCAAAAAACAACTTCAAATAAAAAGTAAAAAATCCTAACTTTTCACTTAATTGTAAATCACTGAATTGCATTAAATGCAATCCAAAATCTTTTCTTCTGATACTATCCTCCATATATAATATATCTCCAATTTCATCATAATTATATATTGTATAGAAATCTTTATTTTAATATATTTCTTATTTTAAATAGCTTTAAAAATAAAAAAGAACCATAATCACTTATTACATTGGTGTTTAATATCAATACTTTATTATGATATTATGGTGATGTATTTATATATTATTATTTTTAGGGGTGTTTTGTGTGAGTTTTCATGTTACCCTTTTATTTTTTGAAAAAAAAAAAACCTTTTCTTTTCTTATTAAAAATAAAGTTTGTTTGTAATCGAAAAAGAAAATCATAATCATATGTGTTCATATAATAATAATTATTTTTCGATTGTTTTTATTATATATTATATGTATAATTGTTGAACATGGGTATACATGTAAAATTACTTCTTTTCAGACAATTTTATTTTTAAAAAACAAACATGTTGACATTATATTCAGATGTGCGGAAAAAAAAAAAAACAAACATATCATTCAGATTCAGGTTTCAGTCACTATTCAGTCTTCAGTAAAATTCAGGACTATTCCGTTTTCAGATAAAAAACAAACGACCCCTAAGTCTAAGAAATTTACAATAAGGAAATAATTAATATCTAGATCCTATATCAATGGTAAATACATATAATGAGGAAAAGAATAGTCAATGGTGTAATCAAAGCAAATCAACACCTTATGGAAGGTAATTACGATACTCCTAATGGAAGGTAATTAAGATAATAAGGGAAATTATCATTTCCCCCATGAGGTTTACCATATTAGATAAACTGGTCCCTCCAGTTTCAATAATGGCCAGTCAACTCCTTGAAATCTTAAATATTGGTTATTTTGCCCCTTCTGTCAAGTATAGTTATTGAACCTTCATCAGGTATTGAACCTTCGACCTTGTTGTTAAAATCCACACACTCTAACCAATTGTGCTACTCCAACTCATTATTAGAGGTTTGTTGATTTAAATGTATACATATATATATATATATATATATAGTTACAGTTATATGTATATATATATATAGTGAATTTTTCTATTGTCAGTTCGTCATAATATAATTTATATCAGGACGAAGAATGTGGACCATTAGATTTACATACTTTAACTCAAAGTGTATGCACTTGTCAAAACTTTTCCATAATCTATGGTCCACATTCTTCGTCTTGATATATTTTACATCAAGACGAACTGATAGTAGAAAGACTGTATATATAGTTATATAATTTGTTTAAAAATAATTTAAATCTATTTATATAATTTAAAATAAACACATATTTATAAATAATATATAAAAACATATTTATAAAAAAGGAAAAGAAAATACGAAAACAGAAGGAGAAAAAAAAAAGGAAATTTTATTATTATTATTATTATTTTGAATTTTTTTTTTCCCTTTTTAATTTATGGGCTTTGATTTTCTGGGTTTTTTTTTTTTTATCAAATTGAAATAATATATTTTTTGAAAAGAACAAAAATGTAAAAAAATAAAAAAATAAAAAAAATTACGGGCTTTCATTTTCTGCTTTTCCTTTTGTTTTCTTATTTTCTTTTTCTCTTTCTTAAATCTGTTTTTTTATATTATTATTAAATATGAGTTTGTTTAAATTAAATGTATGAGTAATGAGTTTATTTTAAATTATATAAATAGATTTAAACTTTATATATATATATAAATACATTTAAATCAACAAATCTCTAACAACAAGCTGGAGTAGCTCAGTTGATTAGAGCATGTAGCTTTAAACCACAAGGTAGGAGGTCCAATCCTTGATGCAGGCGTTTTAATTTTTTAATTAACGGTCAAAGAGATTTTGGATGGAAAACTTAACAGAAGGGTCAAAAGACCAATTCTTAGGATTTTAGGGGGTTGACTGGCAATTATTGAAACTATAGGGACCAATTTATCTAATATGGCAAACCTTAGTGAGGAAAATGATAATTTCCCTGATAATAATTCTACAATCAATCTTGGTCAAAGTCTTCCTTATATAATGGTTGTAATGTTGATTTCTAACACTCCCCTCAAGTTGGAGCCTAAAAAAGTTTCCTTTCCTAATGCTTTCATAAAGATGTCACCGATCTGATCATTGGAAGGAACAAAGGCAGTTTACAATAATCCGTCTTGAATTTTCTCACAAACGACATGACAATCAATTTCAATATGTTTGGTTCGTTCGTGATAAACTGGATTTTCTACAATATATAAGGCAGCTTTGTTGTCATAATATAGTATACTAGGAAAAGAGTGTGATACCCCAAAATCATGTAAAAGATATCGTAACCATTGCAATCACAAGTAGCTACAGCCATAGCCCGATATTAGAATTATGAGGAAGACCTAGAGACATTTGTTTTTTTTTTTTTTTTCATGAGATTAGACTTGTCTTGAGAAATACACAATAACCGATGGTTGATCTTCTTGTCATTAGGTAACTTACCCAATTAGAATCACAGAATGCTTGTAACTTTAATTCAATATGGAAAGATAATAAAATACCTTGACCGAGAGAGCCTTTTAAGTAATGAACAATACGTGTAGCAGTCTTCATATGTGGTTGATGTGGTTGATGCTTGAACTGACTGAGAATGTTAACTGCAAAAAGAATATCCAGCCTTGTAATAGTTAGATAAATTAATCTTCCAATCAAACGACGATATGAGGCTAGATCATTTAGCAAGACTCCTCCAATTTTGCTAAGTTTCAGATTTTCTTTCATAGAAATAGACTCAAGCTTTGCTCCTAATAAACCTATGTCTTTGATAACATCTAGTGCATATTTGCATTGATTTAAACAAATGCTTTATGTGATCTTGAGATTTCAATGCCGAGAAAGTATTTGAGATTGCTCAAGTCTTTGAGCTTGAATCGCTATGTAGAAAATTTTGAAGTCTTGAAATTTCATCTGAAATTTCATCTGAAATTTCATATGCATCTAAACCTGTAATTATAATATAAACACAAAAGATTTAGCTTTGTGTTTATAAAATAGAGAATAGTCGGCCTTTGATTGAGTATAACTGGCTGCAATAATGGCATGTGAGAATTTGGCAAACCATTGTCTGAAAGCCTGCTTGAGACTGTATAATGACTTGTTTAATTTGTAGACAAGGTTCTCCATCTTATAGACATAACCAAGTGAAGGTTGCATATATACTTCTTCATGTAAATCACCATGCAAAAAAGCATTGTTGGCATCTAATTGGTGAAGAGTCCAATTTTTTACAGCTGCAATAATGAGTAAAACTCGGACCCTGACCAATTTGGCCACATGAGAAAAGGTTTCTATATTATCAATGCATTCGATTTGGGTATAACTTTTGAAAACAAGGCGTGCCTTGAAACATTAAATAGTGGCATCAGAATTGTGTTTGAACTTGTATACCCATTTACAACCGATAGGTCGTTTGTTGGCAGGTAAAGGGACATGAGAACATGTGGTATTTGTTTCAAGAGCCTGTAATTCGGCACGTATAAGAGAAGCCTGTGAATTTGTAGTGGGTTCTTCTACAGTAGATATAGATGCTCAAAAAACATTATGAGTAGTAGAAATCTTGTCATTATTAAGATAATAAGACAAAGGGTATTACGTACCTTTCTGAACCTAGGTAGAAGAAGAGGAAATGGCATGAGTGTTATAACAATGGTAGTCAAGCAACTTGACAGGTGGTCCTCGTATGTGTGGGCCAAGAACTTCCTCGGAAGGAGGTGGAGAATGAGAGGAAGAAGATGAAGTGGATAAAGGGGATGAAATTGAGGGTGAGGGATTAGGTGGAGAGTTTGTGTCAGTGGTGGTGGGAGAATTTCTGTCTATGGTGGATGGTAGAATTTAATTATCAGAAGCAGCAATATTTGTGGGTGTATCAATGGGTACATTTGTTGGTGCAACGAAAGGAAGGTTTAGAATAGGGTTATTATCATAAGAATTTATGAGTGGAGGTTGAATATTTTGAGGACGAGTGAGTGCTGTATCAGTGGATGTGGGTACGGTTGCATAAGGGAAATGAGTTTCAAAAATTTTTACATCTCTACTGATTAATACTTTATTTGAAGCATAATCATAAATTTTGTACCCTTTTTGACCGTGTGGGTAACCAGCAAAAATACCAGGAATTGCCCGTTTATCAAATTTGTGCTCTTTGTGTAGAACATTATTTGCAAAACAAATTCAACCGAAGACTCGTATAGTATATGTGGGACGCTTACCAAATAAAATTTCATATGGTGTTTTGCCTTTTAAAACCATACTTTTTAAGCGATTAGTAAGGTAGGTGGTTGTCAAGAAGCATTCTCCCTAAAATTTTAAAGGGAGATGAGATTGAAAGCGGATTGAGTGTGCCACATTGAGAAGGTGGCAATGCTTTCTTTCGACAACACTATTTTGTTGTGTGTGCCAATGCGGGTGCGTTGATGTAATACCCCCATTGAGAAAAAAAATTGTTTGAGATTAGTATTGAGAAATTCCAACCCATTATCTATGCGAACTTGACGAATAAAAGAATGAAATTGTGTTTTTATAATGGAAATAAAATGTTGTATATAAGTTGATGCTTCAGATTTAAAACACCTGAAATATGTCCATGTACATCGTGAATAGTCATCAACAATTGTTAAGAAATATTTAGCACCACTTAAAGAAGGCATTGAGTATGGACTCCAAACATCATAATGAATTAAATCAAAACATTTTGAACTTGAAATAATACTTGAAGGAGAATGACTTCTATAATATTTTGCTAATGGACAAATGAAACAAGTATCCTTATTGAAACATGAAACATAATCTGAAATATGAGAAATATGAGATTGAACTGTATGGGAAGGATGACCTAAACGCCAATGCCAAAGATTAAAATTTGAAGTATTCACGCTGGAAACAATCGAAACATTTTCAAAATCTAAGTAGTAAAGACCGCCACGTTCACTACCCATGCCAATCCTCTTCTTCATAACTAGGTGCTGAAAAACACAATGGTCAGGATAGAAAGTAACAACAATTTAATGACTTTGTAAGTTTATGAACATATAGTAAATTGAATTGGAAAGATGGTACAAGGAGTACATCTTGCAAGGGTATTATGGAGGTATTATGAATAATTTTGTGTATTATTCTTTGTACAATGAGTATACATTTATTTAATAGCTTGGTAACTAAGTCTAAGAAATTTACAATAAGGAAATAATTAATGTCTAGATCACCTATCAATGATAATTACATATAAAGTGTGAAAGAATAGTCAAAGGTGTAATCAAAGCAAATCAAGTCCTTATGGAAGGTAATTACGATAATAATTCTGCAATCAATAATGGTCAAAGTCTTCTTAAAAAGCGACTCCTTGTGGAAGGTAATCATGATAATAATTCTACAATCAATCTTGGTTAAAGTCTTTCTTGTATCATGGTTATAATGTTGATTTCTAACAATTTCCTCTAAATGTTATAAAAGGCATACTAATTTTTATATAAGAGACCTCTTTAATGCATTACAAATTTACAATATGATAATCACCATCCGTAATATGAAGCAAAAACACTAAAACTTCAAAACAGGCTACTTATTCAAAAAGTTTTTTTTCCCTAGTTGCTAGATCAGAACTTTAGCTGAAGCTTTTTCACCAAATTCACATCTATCTAAAATGCTCTAGCAAGAGCATAAGGATCAATGGGTGGGTTGGTTCTATGAAGGTTAAAATAATAATGTAAAAATGGCTTGCTTATTTAATGGTTGTAGGCTTGACAACTTGACAGAACGTATCAGTAAAATCAATACCGGGTCGTTGGTGGAACCCCTTAGCAACTAGTCCAGCCTTATAATGGGAAATGGTTCCATCTGAGTTCTTCTTAATCTTGAAGATCTATTTACACCCAATAATGTTTTGAGAATGGTGAGGGGGTAAAAGGTTCCAAGTACGGTTAGAAAGCAAGGCATCATATTCCTCACTCATAGCCTTTCGCCAATGAGGAATTTTTTATGCCTGGGTTAGTGTGGTGGGTTCGAAATGGTCGGCTGAGACAGTGGTTGTGTGGAGGTCAAGAATTTGACGAGGTTTAAAAATATTATGTTTTAAACTGGTTACCATTTGTGGTTCAGGAAGAGATGGTGAATGAGAGATATTTAGAGAGGATGAAGAAAGAGAATTACTTAATTGATCAGGAGATGATGACAGAGGCGCTGATTGGTTGGAGGTAGAACTTGACAACATCATGTCAGATATTGCTACACCATCATCATTCGGAGAAGCAGAATTAGTCATTGGTGGGGATTGAGTGGTGAATGCTCCTGATTTTATAGGTGAATAACTGTTAATGATGGAATATTTGAGGAGTTTTTCGGATTGAGAAAATCTGTTTGGTTAGAGTCAACAGAGAGTGGTAATTGTGAGAGAGTTTTGGGATACCATTGCGATAGAAAGTCCATTGTGATAGAAAATCAGCTTGTAGATATGTATCATGGGGGGATATTTTTTGGAAAGGAAATGGGATTCAAAAAAGATGACATGTCTTGTAATAAATGTTTTATTTGTGGAAGGATCAAGAGAAAGATATGAATTATGTAAGAGTGAATAACCCAGAAAAACACAGTTTCAAACGCAGTTGAAGTTTATAAGAAGTATACAGGCGAAGTAAAGTGTAACACAAGCAGCCAAAAACCTTGAGTTTATGGTAATTTGGTTGTTTGTGAAACAATTTTTCAAATGGAGATTTAAAGTTTACAACTAGCGTATAGACAGCAGTTTGAAAAGCAACTGACAAAAAACGTAATGGCTTGGATGGTTGATGAAGCAAGGTAATGCCAGTTTCGACTATGTGGCGACGTTTTCTTTCAGTGGAAACAACAAGTTCAGGTGTGACGGAGGTGACTTGAGATGTTGAATATCATAATTAGATAAGTGATGACCTAGACTTTGGTATTCACCACCTCCATCTAAATACACAATCTTGATGGTTTTTTAGAAAAAAAATTCTACTAATTTTGTGAATTTATCAAGGATGGCAGGAACTTCTAATTTCTTTTTGAGAGCGTAAAACCTAGTGTATTTAGTGAAATAATCCACAAAAAATTTATAATACTAGAAGTTATCATACGAAATAATTGGCGACGGACCCCAAACATCGGTATATAAAATTTCTAATGGAGAAGAACATGATACACTCGTCTGACCAAATGCAAGTTTGTGACTCTTATTACAAAAGCATGAGTCACATGGAGCAATACTAGTAGTAGACTGAGAAACTAGAAGAGATGAATTGGTGATTATTTTATGCTGGATAGATGCATATGGGTGGCCAAGACGATAGTGCCAAAGATTAGTTGAAGCCGTTGTAGTGGTAGTGTAGGCGGTGGAAGTGGTGACTCTAGAAGCTCATAGATGTTGTCTTTATTCTGGCCTCGAACCAAGGATGCCCCCATATTCAAATCCTTCACAAGAAAAAAATCAGGAAAGAATTCAATAGATGTGGAGTTTTGTTTACAAAATTGGGAAACAGATAGTAAATTTTTCTTGATGTGAGGGGCACACAGAACATTATTGAGAGCAAATGAAATATTCGAAGAATTATGTTGAGTAGAACCAATATGAGATATTGGAATACCGTTACCGTCTCTGACCATGACATCCTCATTGTTGTCATATTCTGAGTGGACTGATAAGTTCTGCAGGTCCGAGGTAGTATGGTGTGATGCTCCTGAGTCTATTATCCAATTTCCTCGATTTATTGACTAATCAGTACCAGTGAAATTTGGTTGAGGCCAGTTTGCATTATGATTAGGCTTGGGGCGAGATTGACATACCTTGGCGGTGTGACCAATCTTATCACACAATTGACACATTTGTTTGAATTGTCGAGGAAAATTTGAGTTTGGTCTCCATGAAGATTGTTGTGAGTTGGAATATATTGGTGTAAAGTGTCCCCTATTGTCGCCCAAATTATTCCCAAATGAGAGAAAATTAGAGGGTCAATAACTTTGATTACCTTGTGCACTACCTTGGAATGTTTTATTCCTATAGTTGTTGTTTGGTCCTTTGCCATTGTTTGTGTATCCATTCCATAGTATGTTCTTGTTGTTAGGTCGATGTTGATTGTACTGAGCAGTGATGAGTGGGGTTATCTTCTTTCCCTTTTCACGTTTCAGAAATGTCTCATGGTCTAGGAGCTTGTCATGAAGTTCTTCAAATGTCATGGCTGTCTCCTGAGTCCGTATAATAGCATTCAAATCCTTGTAATCATTGCTAAGACCGTTGAGAGTATGTGCAACGATTTCAGCATCACTTAAAGGATGTCCAATCAAAGCGAGATCATCAATAATGGTTTTAATATTCTGCATATATTCAACTATTGTGATACCTTCTTGTGATGTTTTCATAAGAGTGAAGAGAAGAGTGCGCATCCTAGTGTTTGATCGATTCGCGAAGGTAGTCTCCACTTTGTTCCATGCTTCAACCGAGGTCTTGCATGAGGAGATAAGCGGTGCTATGTTACCCGTAAGAGACGCCTGTATAGCCCACAAGATTAGGCAATCCTACTATAACCAAAGTTTGCGCTTGGTCAGTGCATCCTGATATAACTTCATTATGATATTGAATGTGAGCCACTAGTTTTGACAAGTGCATAAACATTTAAGCCAAAGTATGTAAAACTAGTGGCTCAAATTTAATATCCTCACGAAGTTATATCTGGATGCACTGACTTGAAAATTTATATATATATATATATATATATATATTATAAATTTAGATTAAAGTTTTAACAGTATTTGTGGGAGAAATTTCTTTCTGGGGTATGCTACTCATATATCACTCAATTTCGGTACGTCTCGACAAATCTGACCTGTTCGATGTTATATTTCAATTTTTTTTTTATTAAAGTGCATGCTTTTATCATTTCAGAATCCCCACAGTATCGATGCAATTGTGTTAATTGTAGGCTTGTAATTGTAACTTGTAACCTGTAAGTAACCCTTTCAAGTAAGAAAATATTTTCTTCCACATAGTATGTTAGTTGAATGGTTAAATGCTTAATTCTATTGTTTGCTCACATAATTAGGTATGGGGTATGAAAGGTTCTAATTATGTCACAGGCTCTAGCAAAGACCATAATTATTTTTTTCTCAAAGATAGTAGGTTTCCATCTGTTCGAATTTGTGTTCAAAGAATTTTTGGGTTATCAAAAAAAATAATAATAAATAATTGGTCATGTTAACCAAAAATTCGCTCTGATTAACACCCTCAAACGGCTACCTGGTAGGCTGCAACGTGGTAGGTACCTTTAGGTACCATGGTTTTGTATGAGTAATAAATCTGGAGTAAGGTGCAGTAAGTAAGAGAAAAATCACCCCGCCCATCGAGGCTTGAAGCATGTGGAGAAGATATGGCTCTTAGAGTTTCCATGCCAGTGTAAAAGCTTTAATCCTTTTTTATGTGTTTGGTACCCCGTATTCGATACCCTATATCTGGTACCTCGTACCCCGTACCTCGTATCCAGTACCCCATACCTCGTACCACATACCTCGTATATGGTATTCCTTTTTAGATCTCCTTTTTAGTTCCCCGACCCAGATACCAAGCATGAAGAAGGGTGGATAGGTGCTCTTCAATGATATAGGTGTGGTCATGAAGGATCATACCACCTCGGTTCTTTTAGCTAGTCTGAATGTTCTTTCCCCTTCTTTGTGTTTGACTAGGCGTGCAGATAGGTGGAAGAGATAACTAAGACCAGTGGGGTCAGAGTCTAACTCACATACGCACATACATGCATAATAAAATAGATAGATAGGGAGAGAATGACAAGTCTTTTGATAGAAGGTTGACTGGCCTAAGGGGAAATAGCATCACGTATGATAACATGCTGAAAAACCCTTAGGTAATATCCAGTGGAGGGAGTGACCGCTCTTTATGTATTTACTTAATAAAGCGTGCTCCAAGGAGCTTACACAAGTAGAAAAATAATACATCATAAGTGCTTCAAAGAGCTTACAATAATAGGAAGGCATAGGCCCATTTCTCTCATCGGTAAAAAGAAGAAGAATAATATGTGTCTTGTTGGAAAAGAAGGCCGTGGAGGCTAGAAAAAGGCTCTTTGTGGTAAAAAAAGATCCAATCCTCCCTCTCTGAAGAATATCATGACAATCTAAACGTTGTTGTATTTAGATTGTCATTGTAGCTTGATCTTGGCGTATTTGGCATACCTGTCTTATCTTGATAAATCTGCTCTTCTGGCGCTGTTAATGGAAAATTATCACTGGAGTGAATCTACAAATAACAACTTTAAGGACCGAGATTGGGATAGATCCCGATCGGTGGGGCATCACGTAGTTCGATACCAACAAGAATTCTGTCAAACCAAACTAAAAATTCACATAAGAAAAGATTAATAGGTATGATTTTATTGATAACAACATGGATACATCTAATGAAATTAAGACTACGTTCGTATAAGGCGATATTCAAGGTTTCTGTTAAGTGATGGAGATGGTGTGCTCGTGTCTGTCGATAAGTAGAAAAAAAAAAACTGCAAGTGTAGGGTTTTGGGAGGCCAATTTTTTCCGTCCTTTTTCTGGCGAGTATAGTGTCGTATATATAGGTCCCGTTGCTTGCCATGCACTCCTATAATTTCGGTCTAAGGTATAGCGATCACAGGACTTTCTTTCCTTCTAAGAGATAACCTCATAAGAGCTTTAATTATCCAAATCCAGTCAATCCTTTCAGAGAGGATTCTAATATAAATGGACTCCTTATTCGAATGGAATTCTTAAGTGGCGGGAAGGAGTCTACCTTTTATCAGGATATGAACGACCGTGTTTCATTCCCCTAGCTTTAGAGCTTCAAGACATGTCTGTCTGAACATATGGATATATAATTCTGTGAGTATTTCTTATGGTTATTTGGCGGGAGGATCCCAAGAGGTATTTGGGTTCATCTGGGTTCTCGTGTACCTCGCCCCTTTCTAGTTTGATGCTTTCTTGGTTAGGTGCTTAGTCAGTGAGGTATCCTGATATCGGTTGTGCTTACAGCGGGGTACCCAGTTGGATGTAGAAGCGGGGAACTTAGTTGGATGTAGAAGCGGGATACTTTAGCTGACATTGTATCTGAATGTCCGTCTGATGCGGCAGTGGGGTACCCTGCTGAAATAATAGCGGGGGTATCCTGTCGATCTAGTAACGGGATATCTATCTGATGCAATAGTAGGGTACCCCTTTGAGCTCCGTGATAGGATTCTTAGTATGCACACTCTCCCAATGTGCCGGCTACGCAAGTCACCTCTCCCTCATCGCCTGCACATGAGACTGCCAACTCGCCGTCACCACCATGTTCTCGAGCTCCAACTACAACCTCGGTCCATACGATGTCCATCACTGCTCCCCTAACCACTTCACTCGTCCCACATCAGCCATCAGCAACTCCCTTGCAGCCAGTACCACATGACCCTATACCAGCCTAAACACCGGCAGAAATCACCCACACCAACCATGACCAAATCCATCAAGCTCATATCTCAAACATCGATGCTTAAAACACTCATTCCATGGTCACTAGGTCAAAAAACAATGTTCACAAACCACTCACAAAGATGTTCCTCACTAGTGTGCTAATGCCATCTCTACAGGTTGAACCAACATGTGCGTCTTAGGCTCTAAAAATCCCTAAATGGAGAAAGGCAATGTCTGAAGAATTTGATGCAAATGGGTGTTTCGGATTAAAAATGCTCAGGATGGCTTGGTGACCTGTTATAAGGTTCGCTTAGTCGCCAAAGGTTTCCATCAACGACCGGGACTCGACTACACTAAAACATTTAGTCTAGTCATTAAAACCACTACCATTCGTGTACTTCTGAGTGTTGCGGTTTCAAGGGGATGGTCACTCCGTCAACTTGACGTCAACAATGCATTTCTTCAAGGCCACATTTTTGAGGATGTGTTAATGGCACAACCACCAAGCTTCACTTATCATGCATATCCCTCACATGTGTGCCGACTCAAGAAGGCGATTTATGGACTCAAACAAGCCCCTCAGGCGTGGTACAATAAACTAAGGCAATACCTTCTCCAATCCAGATTTGTCAACTCCCAATCTGACACTTCATTATTCATATCTAATGCTAATGGGTGTGTTATTTTCCTACTTGTCTATGTTGATGACATCATTCTCAATGGAAATAATATGCTACTTGTTGATAAATTCATATCTGCACTTGCTTAAAGATTCTCAATAAAAGACCTTGGTCGCCTATCCTATTTCCTTGGAGTGGAGGTTCTTGACTCTCTTCAAGGCATGTTTCTCTCTCAGAAAAAGTATGTGACTGATCTCCTAGCCCGTACAATGCCAACTAATCAATCCCTCAAGCTTATCGATTGCACCTCACTCACTGATTCCACTGAATTTCGTTAGGTGGATGGAGCATTACAATATTTGTCATTCACCAAGCCAAATATTGCGTTTGCCGTCAACAAACTTGCTCAATTTATGCATCAACCAACTACAGGACACTGGTCTCTAGCCAAGCACTCCTTAGGTACCTAAGAGGAACGGTCGGCCATGGCCTCTTGCTGCACCGTGGCTCGCCGATCAATTTACATGCGTACTCTGACGTGGACTGAGCAGGTAACCAAGATGACTGAACCTCAACTAGTGCTTACGTTCTCTTCCTTGGTTCAAATGTTATCTTGTGGTGCTCTCGCAAGCAAAGATCTATTGCTTGATCATCCACCGAAGCCGAATACAGAGCAGTGGCTCTTGTTGCGTCTGAAGTCCTATAGCTATCATCACTTCTAAGTGAGCTGTTCGTTTCACCAACATCTCCACCCACAATCTACTGTGACAACATTGGCGCCACCTATCTCTGCTCCAATCCGGTCTTTTACTCCCGAATGAAACATATTGAAATTGATTTTCACTTTGTCTGTGAACGAGTACAACGAGGACAAATTTGGGTATCTCATGTGGTGTCCGCGGATCAGCTGGTTGACTCGCTTACCAAACCGCTGTCCAAGTCCAGGTTTGCTCTTCTAAGGTCCAAGATTAGTGTCTCTAAAATGCCCACCAACTTGCGGGGGCATATTAAGGATATTCAATCTAACTCTAACTCAGACTTGAAATCCAACTCCACCTCAGACTTCAATCCATCTCCACCTCAGACTTGAAGTCCTTGTCATTGTCTTATACTGCACTACTTTGATCATATTGCTAGTTGTAAATATTCCTTAGCTGATTAGTATTAGTTTAGTAGCTTAACTAAAGTAGATTTCCTAAAATGGTCTACACGACCTGTGCAGTAGTTTAACATAAGTAGATTTCCTATATTGGTTAACACGACCTGTGTAATTCAATGTATATATACTTGTAAAAATCAAGTTCATTAATTAAGAAGCTTTCTTATTTACAGTTCGGTAGCGATAACAATATTATTAGAAACAAAGATCCTCGCTTGATTTGAATACTTAGCAATGAATTATTATAACTTAACACATGCCTTAATTAAGAAGACCATAATATATAACATATAGTTTTAAAAAAATATTTACTGATTCGCGGTCAAATATGGTAATCACATGTTGTTTACTTCATATGTGTATTTAATATTATTTCTTACATGGATACTCGATACTGGTAGAAAATGAATAAAAGATTTATCCTTTTTGAAAGCTTCATATGTTTTCTCATGCGCTGGAAACTTCGTCGTTCGAAAAATGTAAGGATAAATAAAAAATTAACGTATTTAGGAACTGAATTTTCCACATCATTATATTTGTTGCCCAAATGATACCACAAGTTGATTTTATATTGATTATGAGATAATGTATGATGATGTGGTAGTAAAAAAATTGATTTGTCATATCATTTGGGTAAATGTTTAGACCGTAAAATAATATCTGGATAGCATAAGATCACTGTTAAAATATTTCTGAGATAAAACACTGTATTACCAGGACAGGTGAGATTCATATGAAAGAAGACCAATTCCACGTTTCAAAAATGTGTAGATGTAACCAGATGAAGAAAAAAACTTACTTAATTTTGACAATTATCCGTAGTAGTTAAAGACTGACTCATTGTGCACATTAAAAACAGATAACCATTTAATCAAGACTAGTTCAAAAATAGACTTGTTTCAATATCTTCTTCGAGCAGGGGAAAAACAAAGACTAGTTCAATGAATTCCCATCTATAAATAGACTTGCTTTGCCTTGCAACATTCTCACCCCTCGCCAAGGCAACAATACTTGCATAATAATCACAATGAAAGGTGTTCAGTTTCTTGTAGCTTTTGTTGTCTTGGCTTTAGCATCCTCGTTGGCCTCTGCCTCTGACCCCAGCCCTCTTCAGGACTTCTGTGTAGCCATTGAAGACTACAAGAATGGTGGTATGTTCACTTTCTCTAACTATATTTATGTATCCTTTTAAGCTTCTGCTTGTATAAGTTATAGTACTTTTTAATAATACTTGAGAACTATTTTTACATACATTCTAATTTATAAGCGTATAAATTTTATTTTTCATTGAACGTAAAGAGCTCACTGAAATAGAAAATAACGTACCATTTGTTGAATTGAAATTAAAGTTGGTAAAATTACATTACATAAGAAAATAACTAATATTTACTTCTTCCATGCAGTGTTTGTGAATGGGAAGTTCTGCAAGGACCCAAAGCTTGCCACACCAAACGATTTCTTCTTTTCAGGGCTCGACATCCCCAGAAACACATCAAATCCGGTTGGATCCACTGTGACTCCTGTAAATGTGGCCCAAATTGCAGGACTCAACACTCTCGGTGTATCCTTAGTCCGCATTGACTATGCGCCATACGGCCAGAACGCGCCCCACACTCACCCTCGAGCCAGCGAGATCCTATTTGTCCAGGAAGGCACTCTCTACGTTGGTTTTGTGACATCCAACCCTGACAACAAACTCTTCACCAAAGTCCTAAACAAGGGAGATGTGTTTGTGTTCCCAATTGGCCTCATTCACTTCCAGTTCAATATAGGAAAAACTGATGCAGTTGCCTTTGCCGGTCTGAGTAGCCAGAACCCTGGTGTCATTACCATTGCTAACGCCGTCTTCGGGTCTGATCCGGCCATCAATCCTGATTTTCTGGCTAGAGCATTCCAGTTGGACCTGAATGTGGTGAAATCTCTTCAGGAAAAGTTCTGGTGGGACAGCAATTAGAGAAATAATTATTAATATGTGAAATTTTGCAGTAGCAGCTTGTTTGAATTATAATGCTTGAGATCTTCTATGGTTTTCATTAAATTATAATGTAATAAAGAGGGTTGCTTTGTGTAACCTCAGTCAAGATATATATGCGTGTCTTTTATGATTTTGTGGTTATTTTATTGTCTAATTATTTTGTCTCTCCCTTTCTCTCCCTCTCTCTTTGGCACTGCTGACATAGTGACATACAATATTTCCATGAAATATAAATTTCAAGATGAGTCAGCTTGTTGACCACCATATATAATAAAAGCAGATAATGAAAGCGTCCACAATATTTTGAGATTATATATTCACGATATTTTCCATATAACTGGTATTGATATTAAATAAGAAAATTATTAAGTAAGTCTCAAACTTTTTTTAATTCTAAATAGTTTACGATTTTTCTAATTATTTTTTTTTACCGATATCCAAAATATATATACATAATATCGGGATATATAATCTCATTATCAATACTTGGAATTAAATTAAAAATGACTCTTATACATATTTGATACTATTTAATTTTAACATTTATAAAAATAATAATTTAATTTTAAAAAACTAAGAAAAAGAAAAAATTTCCATTAAACTAACATTCTTTAGTTAGAAGGATTTAATTGGTAATTGTTCATTAGTTAAACACATCCTTAAATATTCCTATATTTAGAGGATATTGACTATATTTCTATTATTTTCACAAATATTTCTATAAATTTGTGCCCGATAGTTTTACCTAAACAAACTTTTTTTATATATACAAGCAACAGTCTGGCGACTTGAATCACATTACTAGGCTGAATGAACGTCTTTCACCCAAACAACATTAAGTGGCCCAAACAAACATTTACTTTGTTAGGTAATTAAGAACAGAATATTGAATCAAAATCATTTATTTTCTAATAAATTTTTCATCGATTCTGTAAAAGAAATTTTTAAATCATTAACTCGAGAGAGAAGGTTTGGAGAGAGATGGTCTCGAATCAGTAGATCGAGAGATGGTAGGATCAGTTTCGATAGACAAGCAGGTAGAAAAGACTTTAGGGATAGTCTGGTGTCCATTTTTGTTGACAATCTGAATCCAGTTGTGGATCAAAAAGGGTTATGGGGAATATTCAAAGCATTTGGTCTTGTGAGAGATTTGTTTTTGTCTACTAAAAGCAGGGCAAGGAAAAGTTGTTTTGCATTTGTGAGGTTTGGTTATTTGGTGGAGGCGAAAAGGGTTACAAGTTTAACGAATGAAATACATGTGTATGGATGGGCCATCCATACTAAGATTGCAACATCGGATTGGAGTAAACAAAAGCGAATGTATTAAGGGAGTCTAAAGATCAAGTCCTTAATCTCAGGGAGCATCTATCGGTATCGAAACATGAGAACTTGTTAAGAAGTCAAAGAACAGACTCACACTAAAGAACAGGTCCATGTTCCTAGGAATCCTCAATCATTTTTTAAATCTAAAACTGGAAGGGCATGGTTTCCTTTTGGTCGATCATTCGCTGAAGTTGTTATGGATTCTGAAGACATCAAAGTTAATCATAAGGAAGTGATGCAATGGGAAGAGAACTTGAATGAAAATGAATGGTTGAACTGTTACGCGATAGGTATACTCAAAGGTTCTCAGATATATCTCTGGTTTTTAACAAGTTGTATAATCATAATATGTTTTTTTCATCTCATTACATTGGTGATAAAAATATATTATGGAAGTTCAATTCCATCAAGGAAAGGGATTTTTTTTATCGGAAGTAAGGTTTTGTGGGAAGAAAGTTTTTCGTCAATGGGAAAGTGGACTTTTGCTGCAACTCCTTAAGTTAGGATGGCTTGGGTGGATTTTTGGGGCATTCCTTTGCAATGTTGGTGCAAAGACCTTTTTGTCAGACTAGGATGGGCAGTAGGAGAGCATTTCGTGGTAAGGAGTAGGCTGGATAGAGGAAGAGTTTTGGTGTTAATTCCTTTTGGTGTTCGTTGTCCTGAAAAGGTCAAGGTAGTCACTGGAAGGGGTCTTTTACGATTTCTGTGGTGGAGGACATAACTATAGAAAAGCAGAGGTGGTTGAAGGCATGGCTGGGATTGTCCAATGCAGAAGTATCAAGGAAGAAGGAAGATGCAAAGTCCCTAGTCCTTAAGGAACAGTTAGAATGGTAGCCTGGAAAGATTGTGGGGAATTTAAATGGTCTTCCAACCAGCCAACCAGACCAGATTCCTATGCACAAATTGAATAAGGAACCTCATCAGCAGTCGTCTTTCAAAGGAAAAGGTGTGATGACTAGGAAGGTGTGTGGAAAATCTGTTATTTCCAACGCAGGGGTAATTATTGGCAAGAAGAGGATTGGCTATAATGGGGATGTTAGTCGGTCTTCATCAGATGAAGATTGTGTGGAGGAATATGTTGGGAATTTCATAGAGTTTAGAGGTGAAACATCTCGGGTGGGCCTGAATCATTCGATGGATGGAAATCTTATGGTGGATTTGGGCTTTATTGAAAATGTAACTTGTGGGCATTTAGAATTAGGGCATATTGGATCTAGGCCTTTGTATGTCATAAATAATAAAGCTGGTCCCTCTGTGAGTTCTCGGGATGGACTGGGTATTGGACATATGGTGGGTAATCAGGATGTGAATTCTAGTCAGGCAAAGGAAACTGCATATGATGGTGGTCTAGGTGTCAATAATATGACTGAAAGTGAAGGAACTAATAAAGAACCAGGAAGTCAGAGGAATTCAGGGCGTGGTCAAGACTTAGATAAGGAAGTTGTTAATGAAAGAAGATATCAATCCTCTGATAAAACTTCTCACAGAAACAAGAAAAAGAAAGATAAGAAGAATGTTGATGCCTTCAAAAAGCACGGAATTACAACAATAAAGGACAAAAGAAGTTGTAGCAGGGTGCCTGGTGAAGCACAGGCAGATGGGAATGGTATGTTACTAAAGGAGGGTTCATGGAATTTAGAGGAGGAAGTTGCTAAGGTAATCGAAAAAAGAGTATCGATTAGTTGTCTCAAGTAGAATTATGGTGCAGTAATTGAGGAAGGGATGGCCTCAAGGTATGGATCATGGGACTTCGTAGAGGAAATTGTGAGGCTGATTGAAATAGGGATGGAGGTGGGATTTAATTTCAAGAGGGGTAAAGCGAGGGCTGTGGTAGAAATAGATAAAAGGGAGAAGGAGGAGGCGGAAAAGTATACGGCTGTGAATGGAAGAAGATGAAGGTTTGAGGCGTGACTGGTGTGGTTTCAATATTGTAATGATAGCAATTTCTTCGAATATTAGAGGTCTTGGCAGACCAAAGAAGAGGAGGGTGGTTAGAAATTTGGTCATGAGTATCAAGCCTATTGTAGGTATTGGTAAACCAGTGAAGAGAAGGGTGGTTAGAAATTTGGTCATGAGTATAAAGCCTATTGTATTTCTTATTCAGGAATCCAAATTGGATTATTTCTACAGTCGGGTGGTTAAGTCTTTGGGAGGGTCGTGGCTGACTAGAGGGATGGGAGTTGGGGCATTAGGCTCAGCTAGTGGTCTCATTACTCTTTGGAATGATGAGGGGTTCTCGGTGAAGTCATGCATTTCGAATGATCGTTGCATAATCGTTGCTGGTGAATTAACTAACGTTAAGAAAGAAGTGGTTTTTTGCAACGTATATGCATCTAACATTGATAGGGAAACGAAAGAATTATGGAATTCCATTCTGCGTGCCCAAATTTCATTGTCTAAACCTTGGGTGATTGGTGGTGATTTTAATACGATTATGGATTAGAGGGAGAGGAAGGGTGTTTCGTGCAATGTGAGTTCAATAAGAAATTTTAACGAATTTATTTCTTTGGCAAAGGTGGTTGATATACCTCTTCATGGCATCAAGTTCACGTGGTCTAATAATAGTGAGGTGGAATCTTGGGCTAGGCTTGATAGATTTTTATGTTCTCCGATTTTCTTGTCTTGGTTTCCCTCACTTGTTCAGAAAAGTCACAATAAAAGTGTGTCCTATCACAATCCCATATCTATTAGGGAATCTTCTGAAGATTGGGGTCCGAAACCCTTTCGTTTTTTTAATGGGTGGTTAGAGAATAAGAAGCTTATGAAGGAGGTATCGGTGTCACGGAAGAATTGTAATTATGGAGGTTCTTGTGGTAGGAGGCTATGGTGTAAGACTATAGCAATGAAGAAGTGCATGAAGACTTGGCTAAAGAAGTGCCAGCCAAGTAGGTGTATCTTAAAAACTTTGGAAGCGGAGTTGGCAGCGATGGAAAGCAAGGCTGTGGTGAATGGTTGGTCTCAGGCTCTTCGTAAAGAAAGGTTAGATTGTTTGATGAAATTATGGAAGCAAATTAGAATTGACGAGCAAAATTGGAGACATATATCAAGAGTAAAATGGTTAAAAGATGGTGATAGGAATTCGTGTTATTTTCATCTATTAGCTAATGTGAGGAGAAAAACAAATTTCATTAGGGATTTGGTGATAGGTGACAGACTGTGTTCGGCTCCTAATGAAGTGAACGATGGTATTTTCTTGTTTTTTTCAAAATCATTATCGCAAGGAGGAGTGGAACAGACCTTGCATTAGGGATTTGCCGGGTTTGCGGATTTCGGGGGAAGAAAGTGGTGCCCTTGAGTCGGTTGTTAGTGAGGAAGAAGTTTGGCTGGCTTTGGGTGATTGCGACGGGAATAAAGCACCGGGACCGGATGGGATTAATTTAATCTTTGTGAAAGCAAAATGGGAAGTATTAAGAGAGGATGTGATGAATTTTCTTCAGGAGTTCCATTGGGATGGTTCGGTGGTTAAAGATCTGAACAACACGTTTTTGGCCTTGATTCCAAAAATAAGTAAGCTTGAGAAGATCAAAGACTATAGACCTATTAGCTTAGTGGATGCTATGACAAACTATTGGCTAAAATGTTAGCAAATAGGCTCAAAAGGTGATGAATTCTATAATAGGTCCTACTCAGACGGCGTTCGTCAAGGAGCGACAAATTGTGGATAGTTTTGTCATAACAGAGGAAGTAATTCATTCTTGGAAGAAGGACAGGAAATAGGGTATATTATTGAAACTTGATTTTGAAAAGGCATATGATAGCATCGACCATTAGTTTTTGGATGCTATGATGGAAAAATTGAGATTTGGTTTGAAGTGGCGGAATTGGATTGGTTGGTGCATTGCGTCGCCATCTCTATCAGTATTAGTAAATGGTAGTCCTACTAAACAGTTTAATGTTGAAAGAGGTTTACGCCAGGGAGATCCGTTATCTCCATTTCTCTTTAATATTACGATGGAAGAGTTTAGTAGATTGTTGGATAGTGTTGTGAGTATGGACCAAATAAAAGGGGAAGTTTTTGGTGAGAATACAGCCCATATCACTCATCTACACTTTGTGGACGATACCCTTTTATCCATTGAACCTCATATGGACTATCTTTTAAATATTAAGAGAATTCTGAGATGCTTCGAAATGGCCTCGGGTCTGAAGATTAATTTTCATAAGTCATGTTTGGTGAAAGTGGGGAAAAGATCGGATGATGATAGTTGGGTTGCTGCGTTTCGTTATGCTAGTTTGTCGCTTTCGATTAATTATTTAGGCTTCCCTCTTGGTGGAAATCTGAGGAAAATGGCTACTTGGAATGTGTTAATTAGTAGAATTCAGCAAAGAGTGGCTCCGTAGAAGAGAAGCCTAATTTCGAAAGGTGGTAGGCTTGTTTTAATCAAGGCAGTGCTTTCTAGCTTGCCGACTTATTAATGTCTGTGTTTAGTATTTCTAATGGTGTGGTGAGGAAAATTGAAAGACTTCTTCGGAGCTTTTTTTGGGATGATGGTATTGTGAAAAGGAAAATACATACGGTGGATTGGGCATCGTTGTGTAAAAGTAAACGGAATGGAGGACTTGGGATTGGGAGGGCGGCCGATAAAGGAGTTAGTCTTATCGCAAAATAGATTTGGAGGTTTGGGAGAAAAGAATATTCCTTATGGAAAAGAGTAATTTGTGCAATATATGGGTTGGATCATAAGGATATTTTTTGGAATTGGCAACACTCTAAGTCCAGCTCAATCTTTGTTCAGTCAGTTGGTAAGCTTTTTGTTGATGGTTCAAATACTATGAGGATTATTGATAAAGGGTTTCAAGTGATTGTGGGGAATGGGGAGAGAGCAAAGTTTTGGGAGGATATTAAATGGGACAACACCACCCTTAAGAGTGCCTTTCCGAGAATTTTTACTTTAGCTTCTTGCAAGAATGGGGTTGCAAGGGAGTTTGGGAGTTGGGTTAATTCTAAATTGGTGTGGGACGTGAAGTTTTGAAGGCGCTTATTTGATTAGGAGGTTGATCAGTGGAAATGCTTCCTACTTTCTTTGGACTGTATTGTGATTAGAAGTTCTATTAAGGATACTTTGGCTTGGCAATTATGTCCTAATGGAATTTTCAAAGTAGGCTCTTTCATGAGATGTTTGGAAGGTGAGTCTGGTACGGATTGCGTAAACGTGAAATTTAACTGGCAAGGTTTATGTCCACCTAAGGTTGAAGTCTTTGTATGGCAGCTGCAAAACGGTAGGATCCCAGTTAGGGAGGTTTTGAGAAGGTTCGGATGTAATTAGATTTCCTGCTCTGATTGTCCCTTGTGCAATATGTGTGAGGAATTGGTGGATCATCTGTTTCTCTTATGCCCATGGTCATGGAGCTTGTGGACAAGTTGTATGAGTTGGTGGAATGTGAATTCATGTCCTAATATGTCTATGAATGATTGGTTATGTGGTTGGATGGGTTTGTGCCCAGCTGGAAATCGAAAAAGGGTATGGAATACACTATGTTTTGCTGTAATATGGACCATTTGGGAGATAAGGAACAAGCGGATTTTTAAGAATAAGGAAGCAAATTTTCTGTCGGCTATTGACTTGGTCAAGGTTTGTGTAGTTTGGTGGTTTAAAAATCTTGGTAAGGGGAGTTCTGATCCTGTTACATTGTTGCTGGAGGATATTCAAAATAGGTGTGTTGACAGTATTGCTTCATTGGTTACAAACAGCTATGGCTCTATCTACAATTGAGGCAGAGTACATGGTAGCTACACAAGCTTGTAAGGAAGTAATTTCGATTAAAAGGCTAATGGAAGAACTCGGGCACAAACAAGAGAAGATCGTTATGTTTTGTGACAGTTAAAATGTCTTGCACATTGTAAGGAATCCAGCTTTTTATTCCAGAACCAAGCACATAGGAGTGCAATATCACTTTGTTCGGGAAGTAGTGGAAGACGGTAGTGTGGATATGTAAAAGATACACACCAAGGAGAATCAATCAAATGTTAGGCCCAAGCCTATAAATACTGATAAGTTCATATGGTGTAGATCCTCCTATGGTCTAGCAGAAACGTAAGCAGCAAGAATTTGTGCAAAGATTAGAGGGAATGATGAACCATGAAAGATGACTTCAAGTGGGTGGGAGAATGAAGGAATAGTGAAGCCACTTTCAAGCCCAAACTAGTTAAGGCCCAAAATCTTGAATTAATCTAAACCATCCATTTGGTAGGTATGAGATGTGTGGTTGAGAGTTGGAGGGTGATAGTTGATTCTCTCAACTACTTGCATTAATGACATGGGTGGGTGCTTTGCCTATAAATAGCAACCATGTTTCTCCACTCAATCATCCCAAGCCCTTCTTTTCTCTTCTCCCTAATTGTTTTTTCCTCTTCTTTGAGAGAAAGGTTGTAATTCTCTTCTAAAATTTTAGAGAGGTTGTAATCTTTTTGGTCTAATAAAGTCTTTCAATCTTTGCCCGTGGATGTTTCCCTTAGATTAAATTAGAGGTTTTACCACGTAAAAATTGTGTTCACTTTTTTTTTTTCTATATTTTTCTCAAGTCTCTACTTTAGTTGCAGTATATTGCTTCAACGTACAAGTTCCTAATAGAAGAAGGTATTGATCATCACTCAAGAGGACATAATGGATCAGAGTTCCAGAGTGAAGCCAAAGAAGTGAAGGAAATTGATGAAGTTAAGGAAAGCAGCAGCATTGGTGATAAATTGGGGGATCAGTCAGGTCAACTTGTTAGAGTTGACGGTAACATGGTTGAAGACTTAAATCGAGAGAGCCTATCTGAAACATTCTATCTCCCAAGATGTCCTCGAGTAGTCAAAGACCTTAAAGGATGATACACAATGTCATGATGGCGAAGTTCTTATCAACATTCAAACGAAGGACATGTGTTCGGACAACAATTCATCTACTAAAAAAGAGTTGAATTCTGAGGAAGTCAACAGAAACACACAGGAAGTTGTTTCCAGATTGGATGGCAGTGCGGTAACAAAAACAGTCACTGTTGAGAAAAATCAGGATGATAATCTCACACGCATTTTCGAGGCAGGCTGTGTTTTTGTGGAGTACAGGAGAACAGAAGCCTCTTGCGTGGCAGCACATTGTTTGCACGGACATCTATTTGATGACCGGACTGTGACAGTGGAGTATGTTCCTTTTGACCTCTACAAGTCTAAGTTTCCAAAATGAATCAGTTAGAGATAGAATTGGTCGGCATAACGTCTTGCATTGATCCTTATATTGTTACCTAATTTTGATCCTTTCCAGCACGCATCAGATTTGGAATTTTTCACCTCGTAAGTTTCTTAAATGTAGTATTGAGTGATGATGAGGCCTCCATTGATAGCGATATACATCAACTTTTAAACTGGAAGCTAGATGGGATTCCTTTGTATAAACTTTTTTCACATAGCCCATTTAATTAATCGTTAACGCAAAAAAATAGTTTCCAATTTTTAAAAACTAATATTGTAAAGAAAATTCATTCATGATGATTAGAGGTAAAAATTCAATACTCGTTGCTAGTATATAAGCTTGAAATGAGTCAAGACTTGCAAAAATTGAGTATAGGAGTAAAATTTCTATACATTGGCAGCGAAAGAAGAGTGTGTATATGATGTAGGACAATTGGCTTTGGAGTTTGAAGAAGAGATGGACAGAAAATTGGCTAAAAGAGCTAGTCCGAAGAAACGGGCATAACTTTTAGCTTGGTTGTCAGATTTCCTAATATAATATGTTTTCAACATGGGATTTTGGTGATCTATACCGTTTTAACCCGGGTTCCCTGGTTGAGGTCAATTTCATCCTCAAATTCATTTTTTTAGGCAGGTTGTCGGGTGATTGAAGTTTTATTTTAATTTTTTAGTTTTTGAGGTTTTTTCGTTTTAGCTGTCTTTTGTTTAGTAAAAGACTATTTTGGTCTTTTTACTTCATTTAGGGTTTCCAAAGCCTATTTAAGACTCTTTGTTATTTGTTTTAAGGCATTCAATAAAATTATCTTTTGGTTTACGATTGATATTCTGGTGGATTCCAGTTTGTGTGTGCTTAGGGCTTACGCTGGTAAACCCGAATACTTCCGTTCTGAGTCAAGTTGTATCAAAGCTTAAGGATTTGCCTTGCTCAATGGCCAACACTGAAGCTGGAAGAGTTAACCCTGGAGATGTTGGTCGTAGGGATGCTGATATATGGGCAGCGATTGACGAGCAGCGACAGTCGATGGAGAGGTTGGAGGCCATGTTACAGCTACTATTAGAGCGGCAGCCTAATCCCAACACCCCTACTGGTAACGCTCATGCCCTTGCCAACAGAGATGGAGTCGAGGGAGTTGCCATTGACCGCCCTAGAGGTGGACGCCCGCCTAGAGTGGCGAGACACATGCAGTTTGAAGATTTCAGTGATAAAGACTTTGATGAGGAATTTACGGGTTACTAAGGGAATCGTCAACAAAACCGAAATCAACCTAACTATAGAATACGTGTAGACATACTGCTGTTTTATGGTAAACTACAGATTAAAGAGTTCTTGGACTGAATTTATGAGGTCGAGAGGTTCTTCGAGTTTACTGAAGTTATGGAGGAACGACAAGTCAAACTGGTAGCGTATAAGTTGAGAAGTGGGGCTGCTGTTTGGTGGGTGATCGATTCATTTCTATACATGTTTTAAGCCCCTATTTCCTATTATTTATATTTTGTTCTCAAGCAAAATAGGTTGTTTAATGTGTTTGTTGAGCATGTGTAGGTTCATTCCATTCACGTGGTGTTAAATCTCATTTTGGGAGAAAAGAGGTCAAAAGATGGAGAAAAGAAACAAATTGGAAGAAACCATGAAAAGAGGATTTTCGGCCTGTGCAGAACAGTCATGTTTCGGGGCCCATATCTCTCATCTCCAATTGAATTGTATGTCCTAATACCTATGGATTGAAAGCCCCGGAAGTCTAGTTTCTGGCATACTTTTCGGATTGCAATTCTAATATTCCTAGAAGAAGTTATAACTGATTTAGTAACCAAAGGTCAGAGCTAGGGAGTCTACCGCAGCCCAAACCGCCCCTCGTGCACGTGTCTAGGGAGAGATCCTGGGTAGCGGAAAATAGTAGAAGAATTCCGCTTGCTATGCAGCCACCGAGGCAACTTGCCTCCCAAGAGGTCTAGGGAGCGGTCGTGCGTAATTTTGGCGAATTTCAACTCCGAATTGTTCCAGAACTGTTCCAAAACTTCCCAAATCAAATTCTAATGACTCTAGAAGACAAATGCATGTTTGGGAAACTTTCTAAACTCAAATTAAGAACCAATAATCAAGAGAGGAAATCAAAGTTGGGAAAGGATTCTAATTCCTTGTTTTCTTCTACTTTCCCACTTTATAGATTTCTTAAACCTAAGAAGAATTGGAGGTTCACAAGGAAAAGTCACATATAAATACTTCATATTCTTTTCAATTAGAAAGAATCGGAAGGAGGTCCCAAGCCACCAAAGGGGCCGTCCCCCATCATACCACCACCATTGTTGCACTTGGAAGCTTGAAGAAGACATTCATGGGTTTTATCAACTCTTTCTTCTCTTCTTTTAATCTTTTCATGTGTAACTAACTCTATACTAGGGGATCGATGTGAACCTATGTGATGCTCATGTTATGATTCAAACTCCATATCCTTATTAATCAATTCGGATTTAGATTTGTTCAATTTATTATATGTCTTACTCTTGACTTGCATTAATCTAATGGAAATTAATTGATATTTGTCTAGGGTTTCAATAATTTATGAGATTGCGCTAGAGGAATTTAGGTTGTCTTAATTACTTTTCAATTGAATGAGTATGATTGTTCTCGACATAGGAATTACTGCGAGACAATTTTGGTTCAATAATTCTTGCACGTAATGGGTTCTTGGTGATGGCTTACACCTTTGACGAGGGTGAGTTGTGATTGAAAACACGTGGTTAACTCCCAAGGAATTAAGGTAATACCATAATTAAGATGAGAATGAACTCTGAATCTGGATTGAATCTATTTCATAGAATTAGTTGATGAACATTGAGTATTGTATATGGGGAGCATCGGTTACCTAGTTTTCCACCTCTTGATCACATTCACATAGTCTTGTTAAATTGCTTTCTTAGTTTAATTTAGTTCTAAATCAATCAATCAATCACTCAATCAAAATCTCTTGGATACTTTTAATTGCTTAGCTTTAATTAGGATTAGTTATAATTGATAAATCACTTTTCCTCGTGGGAAAGATCCCTACTTGTCGTTGTACTTATCTCACGATTCGTTCACTTGGGAGTTAGGTTTTTATAACACGATTTTACACATCAGTGGGACAAGTTACAGATGGATAGACGTCGGCAAGGTAAGGTTCCTATACGATCCCGGAGGCGAATGAAACAACTTATGATGAGCAGATTTCTACCTCCAGATTATGAGCAATTTATTTTTCCAGAGTTATCAGAATTGTGTGCAGGGTAACAAAACTATTGCAGATTATACTGAGAAGTGGTCTAGGCTGTCAGTTCGTAATAACCTAAATAAGACTAAGGGACAACAGGTTTCCAGATATTTGGAGGGATTAAAGTCTACCATTCGAGACAAGATTGGACTGCAAGTTGTTTAGATAGTGGATGAGAAGCATAACATGGCCTTGAAAGCCGAGTTAATGGAGAAAACACCCAATCAATTTTCTTACTACAAGAAGAGATGGACAGAAGATTTCTTACGCCTCTCTGCGTCAGTATATATCTAATACTTCCATTCTGCGTCAGTAAATATCTACCTACAATCACTACTGCGATTGTTAACTAGAAGAAGATTTTCATGCGTTCTATGAAGGTTGGCTAAACTTCTGGAGGTGTCATTAGCCTCTCTTTTGGCCCTTAAAGTTCTTGTCTCTAAAAGTCCACCAACTGTAGAATTAATATCTTCATCTTCCTTGATAGCATCCTATTTTGTGGTATCATTTGAGCACATATCATGCAGAATTGCGATAAAAAATTTCTTCCATTGAGTATCGTTCTCCCGGCCTTATGATCTTGAGCAAGCAAAACATAGAACCTTTTCTCCCTAGGCGTAGAACAGCATTTTCATGCTTAGAGAGCATTGCAAGGGTATAGCCAACTCCTCATCAATAGCTGTACCTTTCATCATCCTTCTCAAAATCACCATGACTGCCCTCTGTCAATAGCAGTTCCTCTGTTTATTGAAATCGGTACACAAACTCCATATAGCTGTTCCTCTGTTACTTCACAAGTGGTCTGGTTTCCTCCAATATATTAAGTTATGAAATTAAATTTTTAAATTGTTATTAGTGTGTGTGCATATAATTATGTAGCTAGTGATCATGGACACAATCATATAAACTCTTCAATTAATAGCTAATAAACTAGTAGTAAGACGGTGTCATGATACGATAGTGAAGGTAAATTGTAAACATGAAATTCATCGAATAATTTTTCTAAAACTTGTCCTACATGATGTGTTGGTTAAGTCAACAATAAATTCATGAAATTATTTGTCCAAAATATATACTCATTAATGATGTGGTAGATTATTTAAAATTGTATCATGATGAATTGATGGGTAGTTAAAAATCACTTGATATTATCATTTATGATAATTTTTTTTTGATTAAATATTCATGAAGTTGTATTAATACCCACTTGCTAATATCATTTACGATAAGTTTTTTCGATTAAATATTCATGATGTTTTATTTAAAACTCACTTGCAAATATCTATTTCGATTTCGAGAAGGATCATGATCAATAATTGTACCTTGCTAATTTGAGGATGTGATTAGTCATACCTATTTGTTTTGATGTTATTGTATGTTGGGCTTATAAGTAATGTATCCGGCCCTTCATAGTGTCTTTAATGGGTTCATTATAATGTATTACGTAGGGATTTAATTAACCCTAAAAATCTTTCAAAAAGAAAAAGAAATTAACCCTGAAAATTACAAATTAAATTATGGTGTATAAAGATTAAAGAGAGAGTGCGGCTGCAGCTATAGAAAATAGAGAAGAGAGTGCAGAAGAAGATGAAGAAGGATGAGTAGTCTGATCTTCCAGATGATATTGTATTAGATAAATTAGTTTAAAAAATAATCTGTTTAAAAGAAAAATATATATATAGGTATTAAATTATAAATAATCTAACAAAAAAGCTTGGAAAATGAGTTTCGACAAACTTTATTAAATTAAATAAAAGACTAAAATGTAGATAAATGTGTGTAATATACTCTTCTCTTCCATTTTTTCAGCTTGAATTTTTTTTAATCCTTATTTTCCAGCTTATTCATTTTTATTTTATTTTTTTCCTACTCTTTTTTCATCTTCTATTTTTCAATTTTCAAACTTTTAAAAAAAATATTCATTTTTCCCGATTATTTAAATAACATTTAAATAATAATTTAATACATATATAAATAAATATATATATTATTAAAAAATAAATATCAATGTGAAATGATGGTCTGTTGTAGGATTGTCAGAGCTAGGGCCTGCGACGCGACAACATCGTCGCGGGAAATAGCATCATCTGGCGACAATGCCAAAAGACGGATCCTCCTCTTATGCGGGAAGGAGGCAAGTTACCTCCACCGATTTAGAAGGCTCTCACCTCCTCCAACGTGGATAGGAGAGGGGGCCCATAATGGCCGTGGCCCCTTTTCCCTCAAAAGTTTTTTATAAAAAAATTGAAATTACAAAATTATCGTTATATTTTAAAAGTTTTTGATTTTGACTGCCCCAAATTTTTGTATTTCTTGCTCTACCACCGAGTAGGAGAATAGACCTCCTCCATTGATAAAGACGTTGGCATCAACATCGATGTCGAATTTCGATCTTCATTCTATATTTGTGATGGATGGTTCAAGTCCACCATTTAAATTTACTAGCATCTGTAAGGAGAATTCTCTATATTATTGTGGGAGTAGATATATTGGTCACGTATATAATGTTCGATCACGGCAAGTTTTGGCAGAGCCTAACTCATTTGGTGTCAAGATTTAAAAAAAAAAATAAAAAAATAAAAAAATAAAAAAATAAAAAAATAAAAAAACATATTATTTGCCTTTAGCAAACCTACAATTGTCTTCAAATTGTCTCTTAAAAGAAGTTGTCTAATATTGTTTGAGTAAAGAATTTACATATATAATCATATTTGCATGCTCGGCAATCTTTCAAGACCTCTGACTTCTCTCTACATTTTCTACCAAAACATCACCAAAACCTGATTCAACCACATAACCAAGTTTGGATCTTTGAAGGCCTCATGTAAATCATCGTCGTCTTAACCGTTCTTCTTCGTCGTGTCTTAATTTTACGGGTTTTCCTCATGTAGATCGCCATCGACTTAACTATAAGGCATGAAAATTGGGGGTTTGAAAAATTATATTGAAATCTCTCTTCTACAACCGATTTCAAGCCTTGTTATCTATGATTTTTCTTGGGATGTGTTTATGTTAACTGCCAAAATTGGCAAAGGACCAAAGAAGAATTTTCAACCCAGATACAAGGAAGAGACACAAGCCAAGATACCACCTAGCTACTTCTAGAAAGAAAAATGCTAAAATCAAATTTGGATACCTACCTCCTCCCCTAGTTTAAGCCAACAAGCCCAGCAATCCTAGTAACCCCTAAGTAGCCCGACGCGGAGTTCTACTCAGAATCCTGTCACAGAACTCGACAAGGTATCTCGCTACCACACCAGACAGGTATCCGACTACTAAGATCAACAGGGTACCCCGCCATTACATCAGCAAGGTACCTCGCTGCCCCATCAGACAGGCATTCATATACTACATCCGCTAAGTACCCCGCTTATACATTCAGCCAGGTACCCCGCTGTAAGAAAAGCCGATATCAGGATACCCCGTCGACCGAGCACCTAAACATGGAAAGCATAAAACTAGCAAGAGGCTGGCTACATGAGAACCCAGATGAACCAAATACCTCTATTGATCCTCTCGCCAGATAACTAGAAGAAACACTCACAGAATCTCAAATCCATATGTCTAGGCGAACAAGTCTTAAAACTCCAAAGTAAGGAGGCTGAAACGTGGTCGTTCAAGTCCCAATAAAAAGGTAAACTCCTTCTCGCCATTTAAGAATTCCATTCGAATAAAGAGTCCATTTTTACTAGAATCCTCTCCAAAAGGAATCACTTGATTCGGATAATTAAAGCTCCTACAAAATTGTCTCCTAGAAGGAAAGAAAGTCTTGGGACCACCAAAACCCTAGACCGAAATTGTAGAAGTACATGGCAAGCAACAAACCTATATATAAGACACTATATTCACCAAGAGGAGGATCGAAAATTGGCCCCCTCAAACCCTACACTTGCATTCAGTTCTACTTATCGACAGGCACGAGCACGCCATCTCCATCACCTAACAAAAACCTTAAATACCACCACATATCGCCATAGCCCTAATTTCATTAGTTGTATACATGTTTTCATCAATAAAATCGCACATGTTAACCTTTTCTTATATGAGTTTTAGTTTGGTTTGACAGGAATCTTGTTGGTATCGAACTACGTGATACCCCTCCGACCGGGATCCATCTCGATCTTGGTCCTTAAAGTTGTTATTTGGAGATTCACCCCAGTGAAAATTTTCCATTAACACTTTTGGAACCGTCTGTGGGAAATATCTTCCTAACATTTATAAAATAGTTATCCTAGTTCTACCTGGCGAAGCAGAAAGATGAGACTCCAATCCTCTCAGGCTCATCTAGCTCCATCAGGGACGCTTGTCACTTGCTACCACAGAAAGAACTCAAAAACGGGATAGAGGATCCAGGAATGATAACCCGGCACCAATACCCCCTCCGGTCACAACTGTAGGCCCCCTGCCTCGAGATTCAACTGGACAGGAGATCAATCGGGATATCTTAGAGCAACAGGTTACGGCCTACGTAAAAGCCATTCGACTCAGAATGATAGCTCAAGGCATCCCTTTTGAAGCAACCGGGATCGCAAGAGACATTGGCCCAAGTAACCGGGTACCAACCCCGGTCCATCTCCACCTACTAGGTCCATCTCCACCAACCCCGGTCTGTCAGGTTATTCTCAAACCCCGGCTGGTGAGATCCGCGATTAAGATTCCACCTAGGAGAGTCTAACCCCCAACAAGGCCAAGGGGAGAGAAGAAAGATTCACAACCATACTTATAAGGAAGCGCCAGATCCTGAAAAAGCCCTAGAAGTAGGCACCAGAAAGCCAAGCGGAAGGAAGTGGTTATTGATTCAGAGACCTCGGATGAAGAAGGTTTAGTGGCCCGATCCAGAAACCCTAAATCTCAGCGCCTAGAAGATCAGATGGCCAAAATGGCTAAGGAGCTAGAGGAATTAAATAAGGGAAACCACCAGTGAATCTGGAAGAACCCCTTGGGTGAGATGAATGCACCTTTCTCCAAAAGGATTAGGGAGGCGGGGTTACCCCCCCAAATTCAGGATGCCTTCCGAGAAGTATTCTAGAACATTTGATCCATCAGTCACCTGGAAAGCTTTGTCCGCTAGATGAAAGTCCAGAATGCAACTCGGTCAGCCATGTGCAAGATGTTCTCTTCGACCTTGACCGACTGTGCCAAAACATGGTTCACAAAATTGCCACCAGGTAGTGTTGATTCTTTCTCTGAACTTACCACAGCTTTCTGTGCATAGTTTCAGGGAATCAAGCCTCGTCCCAAGGACCCTATCTTGCTTCAGTATATGATCCAGAAGCGGGGTGAAACCTTGAGGTCTTATGTGGAGAAATTCCATAAAGAAATGATCCAAATGGGAATATTCTACGAAAAAGAAACCTTGGCTAATTTTCGAAGAAACTTGTGGGCGGGCAGACTATTTCGCTCTTTTGCTAAGCATCCACCGGAAACTTACTAGGAAGCCTACAATCGAGCTTTAGAACAAGTAGACATAGAAGAGTAACTCTAGATCAAGGTTGAACATGATAAAGCTCGATTGACCCTGCGTACTAAGAAGAAGGCTCCAAAGCCCGCACCAGTCAAGAGATTCCAGAATCAGCCCCCAAATAGGAAAAGTACCCGGCTAGAAGATCCCCCATCAGGAGATCGCCCCCAGGGCGGCCCCACTAAAAGAAGTTGCCTAGGTAGCAAGGGAGAAGGATGGATATAATCACTACACCTCTTTCAATGCTTCAAGAGAATCCATCTACCTTGCCATCTGGGATAAAGGCTTGCTCAGGAAGCCGGGTTCCATAAAAGTCCCAGCTGATAGAAGGAACTAGTACAAGTATTACGATTTAAACGAGGATGTTAGACACAACACTTCTAAATGCTATAGCCTCCGTAATCAGATCGAAGGATTGGTAAGGGGAGGCCTGCTGACAGAATTTCTGCAGCAGGTACAAGATAGCATCAAGGAAGAAAACCGGTACAAAGTGAGATGCATGAGGCGGCAGAAAGAATGAGGGATGGAGAGAATGATCTGATGCAATAGAACCAAGTGATTCATGCCATTAGTGGAGGCCCCACCTTGGCTAGAACTTCAAAATATTCGAGAAAGAACCATGCAAGAAAGATTCCCAAGCTCAACACAGGTCATGAGATATTCAAAGTCAATAATGGATCCTAAGATCCATCCTGCTCTACCAAGATTATCTTCACAGAGGAAGATGTCTACAATACGGTCTACCCACATGACGATCCCATGGTAATCTCGGTACAGATTGCCAACTGTCGGGTTCTCCGTGTCTTGATCGATATTGGAAGCAATGTTGACATCCTATTCAAGGGAGCTCATGAGCAACTTAACTTGAAGAATTCCTACTACAACAGTTGCACCTCGCTTTTGTATGGATTCACAGGGGACTCTGTAATGCCCATGGTATCGAAATTCCTGCCGGTGATAGTCAGAGAAACTCCACTTCAACAGAACATGATGACGGAGTTCATCATGGTGGATACCTTGTCTGCCTACAATGCCATTCTGGGTCGGCCTTTCCTCTCAGGCATTAGGGGGTACAATCCATCTACCACAACGTCCTAAAGTTTCCAGTGGGAACAGAAGTGGGAGAAGTCAGAGGGGATCAACAAGCAGCGCTCAATTGCTATACGGTATCTACCAATCCTGCCGCGCTTACCAGACAATGCGGGCATGTGGCTAGTGAAGTGAACCCTAGTACGCCAGAACAGGGTGATTATGTCATGGAAGAAGGAGAGGTACCAGACATAATCATAGAAGAGCAAGAAGATGAAGAGGGGGTTAGACCAGTGGCCACCCCACGGATTAGTTAGAAGAAGTACATGAAAGGGGGGAAGATCTCACTAAGGTGGTGAAAGTTGGGGTGGGGGGGATTGGACCCGTAATCAAGGAATAACTGATAAAGCACCTTGGAGAATACAACGATATTTTTGCTTAGAATCATGAGGAAATGCCCGGCGTTCCTCTTAGCCTGGCCACTAATAGGTTGGCAGTAGACGCAACTTTCAAACCAGCAAAACAGAAATGAAGACATTTCAACGCCGAACGGAACGCTGCAGTCTAGGAAGAAGTTGACAAACTCCTAAAAGACGGATTCATCAGGGAGTACCGATATCCCGAATGGATCGCCAATGTGGTCATGGTAACCAAATCTAACGAAAAATGGTGAATATGTGTGGACTACACCGACCTCAATCGGGCATGCCCCAAAGATAGCTTTCCACTGCCCAAGATCGACCAGCTCATCGATTCTACCATGGGAAACATGCTCCTAAGCTTCATGGATGCCTTCTCGGGATATAATCAGATCATAATGCATCTCTCAGATCAAGACAAGACCAGTTTCATCACTGGGCAAGGCCTCTACTACTATAAGGTAATGTCATTCGGACTTAAAAATGCAGGTGCTACATACCAGCGTATGGTGAAAAAATTATTCAAGCAGCAGATAAGAAGATCCATGGAGGTGTACATAGATGATATGATTACAAAATCTCTGAGGGCCAAACAACATCTAGGAAATTTACGCCAAACTTTCTAGGTAATAAGAAAGAATCAGATGAGACTGAACCCCGCAAAGTGTGCTTTCGAGGTAGCGGCAGGAAAGTTCCTAGGGTTCATGGTATATGGAAGAGGAATCAAGGCCAATCCCGAGAAGATCAAGGCCATCTTAGACCTTAAGTCTCCCACAACACTCAAGCAGGCACAGGGATTGACAGGCCAGATAGCAGCATTGAATCGATTTATACCCCGCTTCATAGATAAGTGCCTCCCGTTCTTCAAGATTATCAAGCAGGGAAAGAAGCTGAAGTGGGATGAGCAAAGCGAACTAGCTTTCCAAGCCTTGAAGGAGTACTTGGCAAGTCTCCCTCTATTGGTCAAGCCCCTTACAGGAGAAGAAATCCAACTCTACCTAGCGGTCTCAGAAGCTGCCACTAGTAGGGCCTTAGTGAAGGAATGTAGTGACGGGGTACAAAGACCGGTATATTATGTGAGCCGTGCTTTCACCAAGTCTGAAAAAAACTGCACCCTTCTGGTGAAGCTTGCCTTTACCTTGGTAACTACAGCCAGAAAGTTCCAGCCTTATTTTCAAGCACACACTATCGTGGTAGTCACCGATCAGCCCTTACAGCAATTCCTCCAGAGGCCAGATGTATCAGACAGGTTGATTCTATGGGCCTTAGAGCTCACCCAATTTGACATCAAATACAAAGCAAGAACCACGATCAAAGAACTGGCCCTAGCCGATTTCATAATGGAGTTCAGCATGAATCTAGACCCAGTCACCAAGCCCAAGCCCAACCCCAGTCCTGATCAAACCGATCTGAACTAGCCTAAAGATAACAAGACCTGGATTCTATACACATATGGGGCATCAAGTCAATCGGGATGCAGAGCAGGAATCGTCGTGATAGACCTAGAGAGGGTCGAATGCAGTCACTGCTTCAGGTTAGAGTTCAGAGGTACTAATAACGAAGCAGAATATGAAGCCTTACTAGCAGGAATGGGAGTAGAATAAGCCTTAAGGCCGAATTCCTCCTAGTCAAGAGTGATTCCCAATTGGTTGTCAACCAGATGTTGGGGTTGTACCGGGTAAAAAGTGACAATATGGTAGCATATCTGGCTAAAGTCCGAGAAGCAATGACGGGATTCAAAGGCATAAGGATGGAATAGTTACCCCGAGAGAAAAATCACCGGGCGGATATTTTGGCCAAGATTGTAGCAGGTGAGGTGCATACCTTACCAAGAGAGGTACCCCTCCAACTGATACCCCGCTCCAGCATAACCAAGGGGGTGGAGATCCTCCCAGTCCACCGACTCTCTTGTTGGATGGATCTAATAACGGACTACCTCTAAAGTGACACTCTCCCTGCAGATCCAGATCAAGCACGCAAGCTGAAGAGAATCACTACCCAGTACTACCTTGTAATCGTATACCATTACCGCAAAGGGAAATCCCTCCCCCTACTCAGTTGCCTTCTCCCAGATGATACTACCTAGGCACCTGACAAGGTACATTCAGGGGACTGTGGTAATCATGTAGCAAGTGAGACACTAGCCTACCAGATACTTAGAATGGCCAACTATACATCAGGATGCAAAACAGTTTGCGCAATCATGAAAGGCTTGCCAGAAGACAGCAAACCTCCATTACCTTTCTCCGAAAAGGTTATCCTCAATCAGTACACCTTACCCCTTTGCTATCTGGGAACTAGATCTAATTGAACTGCTTCTTACTGCACCCGGCCAGGCCAAACATGCAGTAGTAGCAATAGACTACTTCACCCGTTGGGTGGAAGCTAAGGCACTTGTCCGAATAACTGAAGAAAAGACCACCAGCTTTGTCAAAGAAAATATCATTTGCCATTTCGGTACCCTGATGGCCATCATAACTGATCTGGGAAAGCAATTTGATAACGCAAACTTCAAAGAATTCTGTGAGGACCGAAACATTGATCTCCGGTTTGTATCGATAGCTCATCCTCAAACTAATGGGTTGGAAGAGGCTACAAACAAAATTGTTAAGAAACTCCTGAAGAAAAATCTCCAATAGAAGAAAGGATTATAGGTTGAAGAATTACCTAATGTGCTATGGGCATACAGGACAACTAAGAGGACTGCAACAGGGGGAAACCCCTTACTCATTGGTATTCGAAAATAAATCAGTCTTACCCATCGAGCACAAGCTTATATCTTTTCGGGTCCAAAATTACGAATCAGAAGATAATGAGGCTAAGTTGAAACCCAATCTGGATCTACTCGAGGAGAAGCAATGTAGGGTCACCAACAGAGTAGCGGTGTACTAGAGTAAGATAGCGTGACATTTCAACAAAAGAGTAAGGACCCGTAGTTTCATATAAGGAGACTTGGTCCTTAGAAAGGTAACCCATAATATATGGAAAAAATCCGAAGGGGTACTAGCCCCTAACTGGGAAAGCCCCTACCTGATTAGCGCAATGCTTCAGGGTTACGCCTATAAGCTGGAAGACATGAAGGGATACCCGATAGATCACACATGGAATGCTAATCACCTTAGGAAGTTCTACCTTAAGAAATTCAATTTATATCGGCAGGAATACATACCCCGATTTTATAGTGTACTACTTGAGAAATTCAATAAAATTAGTTATCCCTACATGATTCTCCAATGTTTACCCTGCAAGCTCCCCTACATGATTCTTTTATAACTTATCATGCTGCCTTGGTCGGGGTATACCCTCCTCTAAGAAGCCTGGTGCTAAAGTGGCCTAAGTTGCCAACCAGGACTGATCATTTTCTCCATTACTGAATCACCTCAAGACTAGGAAATAGCCTTAGGGTGCTCATGTTACCTTGGTCGAGGTATACCCTCCTCCAAAAATATTTTGGACTATCAAACTAAGGACCAGGACTCGTGGCCTTAGTTGCCCACCTTATCCTCAAGACCAGGAAATAGCCTTAGGGAGCTCCTATTGCCTTGGTCGGGATATACCCTCCTCCAAGAAGATTCTGGATTATCAGACTAAGGACCCAGACTCGTGGCCTTGGTTTCCCGCTGCATCCTCAAAACCTGGAAATAGCCTTAGGGCGCAAGAGGCCAAAGTTGCCTACCAGGACAGATCATTTTCACCATTACTGAGTCACCTCAAAACCAGGAAATAGCCTCAAGGTGCTCCTGCTGCCTTGGCCGAGGTATACCCTCCGCAAGGAAGCTTGGTGCTAAAGTGGCCTAAGTCGCCTACCAGGACAAATCGTCAGAAGGATCGAGATACCTCATCGGGGCACCCGGAGCCTTACTTCTCCCTCTCTCCAAGAAGAAATGACCTTAGGGCACTCTAGCTACCTTGGTCGAGGTATACCCACCTCCGAGAAGCCTGATGCTAAAGCAATCTAAACTACTTATCAGGACAGAATATCAGAAGAAACAGGATACCTTACCAAGATACCCGATGTCTTGCTTCTTCCAAGAACACTTGTAGCTAAAGCAGGCCTAATTAACAATCAGAGTATCCAGAGCCACGAACTACTACATGCTCATTAAAAACCGAGCAAAGAAATGGACGTGCTCACTTGCTAGATCCCGCTGGTGTTTAAAGTGACAAGGTACAAGATTGTTATATGGCTATCAAGTATCCAAATTTAGTTTCATTCGTTCACAAGTATGCAAGCTACAAGATTTCCCCTGAGTCAAGATTTTTTCTAAGTCAATTTCTCTCCAAATCAGAAGAGCAAGTAAAATATTTATATCAACAAATGAAGAAGTTTCATTGAACTGGTGGGGTGCCTAACTCCCTTTTTTTAGGCTACAAAATATAAAGAAAAGAGAATACATGAATGCCAAATTAGTTGTTCTCTTCCTCCTCTAGGTTTTCCCCTTGACCGGCTGCTTCCTCCCTTGCCATATCAGCTGCAGTATCAGTCTGGGTCTCCTCGACTGTTGGAACATTAGATCCAGCTGGAGCATCTTCATCTTCCTTAGTTGCCATACCATCCTAGGTAGCCTCAACTTCTGAAACCTCAGTTCCAACTGCACCATCCTTTTCCTCATCCACTAGAATAACCTCTAAAAAAGGCATGAGGTTCTGAAAGAGGGTCAATTTGAGTTCCAGCAGAAAGGCTAGACCCTTGAAGTAGATGGGCATCATCTTATGGAGGATCCTCTTAAGCCTGATCCTCACCTGCAAGTTGGGCAGCCTTCACCATCATTTGTTCTTGATCCTAGTTCAAGGCCGCTTGAAGATAAAATAGAGGAGGCAAAGTCATGGCCACCTCATAGCAGGCTGTGAAGTAGCCATCCACAAAGGAAGGACCCTCCTAGGCCTCCAAGTTCTGCACCGTCTCCTTTAAAAGAAGGTTCTCATCTTACAGCAGCCTCTTCTCCCTCTTCAGGCATTCCCTTTCCCCCTAGGGAATGATCGGACGGTCTCATTATCTAGGCAGCGTAGATAGCGCTGGGCCTCCACCATGGCAGCCTGCCTACCCTCTTTAGATGCTTTAGTAGCCTGGAACAAAGGGATCATACTCTGCTGGAATTGAGCAAGCTCATGCTGGGTATCCTTCAACCTGGCCTGATGCCCTATGTAGGTTTCCTTCAGAGTTAGCAGCTGCTTCTCCATGGCCAAGGAAAATTTAAAACCCTACAAAAAGAAGAAGAGTCAGCACCTGTAAAAAAAAAAAAAAAAAAAGAATAGCAAGAGAAAGGATGGAAAGTTACCTCGGCGAAGACAGAAGCCCCCTTGGCCGCCAGAATTTCAGTAGAAAGCTTCGCCATGCTCACTAAGCTTCCTCCCGGGCAGGATGCTATGAACTGTGATAACACCTAGTCGTGGGTGGCGCCCCCTGACCCTAATCCTAAAGGAATATCAGCGGTGGGATAAGAAACAGAAGCATCACCCGTAATTTCAGGTTGCTCCATAGAAGACGTTACTGTTGGAGGAGGAATAGGAGTAGTACTCATAGTAGGAGGAGGAGCAGCAGCTTTTCTGGTTTTCCTTTGAAATTGTTCTAAAGAGCCTTAGGCTTTTGCTGCTAGAGCCAACATCGCCTTTATTGATGGGTGTGCCGGGGTACGAGTAGAGGGACGAGCAGGAGTCCTGGCAAGCGATCCCGCAAAAGCAGGAGGAGGGGTAGGGGTAGGGGTCTTAGCAAGAGACTTGTTCTTAACATGATGAGGGATAGGGTCTGTGTCAAGTTGAGTAGACCCAGTTGTAACCTTGGCAGTGTTAGGAGAAGGAAGAGGAAAAGGAACAGGGGAAGTAGAAGAAGACAGGACCAAACACCTGTCCCAGAGAAAGTAAGGGAGCCAATCACTTGCGAGGTAGCAGAGACTACTAAGAGGAAGATAACATAGTAAGAAAAAAAGAGTAGAAGATGCGTATACATAAACAAAGAAGACAGATGAAGTTTTAATACATGGAAGCACGAAGAAGACCCTCAAGTACCTCTCCAGCCGAGCTCCTTCAAAGGGGTCCAACGAAGGATACTGCTTGTTGGCGTACCCCCTCTTTATAATTTTTGCCAGGATATCCCGAGATTCTGGTGGGAGTACCCTCTTTGCCCATTTATCTTTCGCTGTGAATTGGGTTGGGACTGGATGCTCAAATCCTCCAATATAGGTCGTATTCCCCCATTCTCCTTCAATGACTAGCCACTCTTCTTTCCAAGACCCAACGTACTTCACATTCGCCCTAGGAACAAAAAAGTTCATCTCATTAGCCGCACTCAAGTAGAACTGACCTTGGGGTACCATATTCACTATCTAGAATATGTATCGGATCTCGTCAAAGCCCGATTCCCTGTCTATCTTATCCCGCTCACACTGTTCCCTCCAAGGCACCAGGAACCCGGTTAAGTGCTTCCAAAATCCCGATGAGATCTGCAATAGGGCCATTTCCAAGGAAACTAAAGCCCGACGTAGTCTAGGATGAAAGAGGAGCTGGACCCCGCATTCAAAGGCCGCCTTATGGATGAGGAGTTGATCCAAGGGGGGTTGTACACATTGTAACCTCAATCAGGCAGAGACAAAATGATCGATTCTGGAATCTTATAGTTCTTCCTTAATTTGAAAAGGGTGTCCAGAGTACACACCGAATCGAGAATGATACGTCCATCGTGAAAAGAGGCGAAAGAACCGTTATGCATCCTTGTCAAGGTAACGACTGGTGCACCACCAGCCTCCTCTGCCTCACCAAGGATCCCGGTGTCCTCTTCGTTGGTTACTTGTACCGGGTCCTCTGACCTGTTATGGAAACCTGGCCTAATTCTTGGGTTCCTTGTAGAATGACGGTGTAACAGCGTTTGTTCGTCGCCGGAATAATCCACTTCGCCTAGAATTCTCTTTCTTCCCCTCTGTATCAGAGAGCCCGCTTCTGGTCACCACTTAAAAAGATAATCGAGACTATCGAGTGAAGGAGGCAAATCTAGGCAAGGCTCAAAAGAAATGGGAAGAAGACTTGGGGAAGGAATTGGCAGCTTGGAAGGAGACATCATTATTACAAAAGAGGAAAGCTGGAAAAAATCAAGAAAGATCGAAAAAGAAGGGCTAGGGTTAGCAAGAAAATTTCTTTTTGAAAAGCAAGTGTGTAGTAAGAAGGAAGGACTAAATTATTTATAGACGAAGATAGGTAGTTACACACAAGGAAACGTGCTTGAAAGACGTGCCATTGGCGGTTTCGCATTAATCGTGCCAAAACGGCTCATTTTTTAAATTCATAAGCCAATCACCATCTGACAGGTGGCTAACACAATGATTATCAGCGTATCTAGAGGGATTTCTTTCCTAGCAACGGTACCCAACCAGACAAAGAATAAGTGGACAAGACGAGGTAAAAAATCCCTCAAGCAAAAGTGGAATCCTAACTCCAACCCTGACAAGACATCGGTGTTCAAGTCAGGGGGGACTTCTATTAATTGCCAAAATTGGCAAATGACTATAGAAGAATTTTCCACCCAGATACAAGGAAGAGACACAAGCCAAGATACCACCTAGCTACTTCTAGAAAGAAGAATGCGAAAATCAAATCTAGATACCTACCTTCTCCCCTGGTTTAAGCCAGTAAGCCCAGCAATCCTAGTAACCCCTAAGTAGCTTGACGCGGAGTTCTACTCAGAATCCTGTCACAGAGCTTAACAAGTATCCCGCTACTGCACAGGGTACCTCGCCATTACATTAGTAGGGTACCTCAATGCCACATCAAATTGGCATGTCATATACTACATCCGCTAAGTACCCCGCTTATATATTCAGCCAGGTACCTCACTACAAGAATAGCCGATATCAGGATATCCCGTCGGCCAAGCACCTAAACAAGGAAAGTATAAAAATAGCAAGAGGCGGGGTACATGAGAACCCAGATGAACCCAAATACCTCCAGGGATCCTCTCGCCAAATAACCAGAAAAAACACTCACATAATCTCTAATCCATATGTCCAGGCGGACAAGTCTTGAAGCTCCAAAGTAAGGGGGCTGAAACACGGTCGTTCAAGTCCCAATAAAAAGGTAAACTCCTTCCCGCCATTTAAGAATTTCATTCGAATAAGGAGTCCATTTTTACTAGAATCCTCTCCAAAAGGAATCACTTGATTCGGATAATAAAAGCTCCTACAAAATTGTCTCCTAGAAGGAAAGAAAATCTTGAGACCACCAAAACCCTAGACCGAAATTGTAGGAGTGCATGGCAAGCAACAAACCTATATATACGACATTATATTCACCAAAAAAAAAAACCAAAAAACAAAAAAAAAAATAAAGAGAAAAAAATTTCGCCTCAACTGAAATTTCCAACTGATACCCTACTCCAGCATAACCAAGGGGGTGGAGATCCTCCTAGTCAACCGACTCCCTTATTGGATGGATCCAATAGCAGACTACCTCCAAAGTGACACTCTCCCTGCAGATCCAGATTAAGCACACAAGCTGAAGAGAATCGTTACCCGGTACTATCTTGTAAACGGATACCTTTACCGTAAAGGGAAATCCCTCCCCCTACTCAAATGCCTTCACCCAGATGATGCTACCTGGGCACTTGACGAGGTACATTCAAGGGACTATGGTAATCATGCAGCAGGTGAGACACTAGCCTACCAGATACTTAAAATGGGCTACTTCTGGCTGACTATACATCAGGATGCAAAACAGTTTGTGCAATCATGCGAAGCTGGCCAAAAGACAGCGAACCTCTATCACCTCCCTCTGGAAAGGCTCTATTCAACCAATACACCTTACCCATTTGCTATCTAGGGACTAGATCTAATTGGCCCGTTTCCTACTGCACCCGGCCAGGCCAAACATGCAGTAGTAGCAATTGACTACTTCACCCGTTGAGTGGAAGCTAGGGCGCTTGTCCGGATAACTGAAGAAAAGACCATCAGCTTTGTCAAAAAGAATATCGTTTGCCGTTTCGATACCCCGATGGCCATCATAACTGATATGGAAAAATAATTTGATAACGCCAACTTCAGCAAATTCTGCGATGACCGAAACATTGATCTCTGATTTGCATCAGTAGCTCATCCTCAAACTAATGGGTTGGTAAAGGCAACCAATAAGACTATTAAGAAGCTCATGAAGAAAAAGCTCTAATAGAAGAAAGGATTATGGGTCGCAGAATTACCCAATGTACTATGAGCATACAGGACAACCAGGAGGACTGCAACAAGGGAGACCCCTTACTCATTGGTATTTAGAACTGAAGCAGTCTTACCCATCGAGCACAAGCTTATATCTTTCCGGGTTCAAAATTATGAATCGGAACATAATGAGGCTAAGTTGAGAGCTAGTCCAGATCTACTTGAAGAGAAGTAATGTATGGTCACCGAAAGAGTAACTGTGTACCAGATTAAGATAGCCCGACACTTCAACAAAAAAGTAAGGACCCGTAGTTTCAAAGAAGGAGACTTGGTCCTTAGAAAGGTAACCCATAACACATGGAAAAGGTCCTACGGGGTATTAGCCCTTAACTGGGAAGGCCCTTAACTGGTTTGAGCAATGCTCTGGGGTGGCGCTTAAGAGCTAGAAGACATTGAGGGATACTCGGTAGATCACACATGGAATGCTGATCACCTCAGGAAGTTCTACCCTTAGAAATTCAATTTATATTGGCTGGAATACATACCCCGATTTTATAGTGTCCTGCTTAAGAAATTCAATAAAATCAGTTATTTCTCCTACATGATTCTCCAATGTTCACTCTGTGAGCTCCCCTATATGATTCGTCTATAACTTATCTTGCTGCCTTGGTCGGGGTATACCCTCATCCAAGAAGCCTAGTGCTAAAGTGGCCAAAGTTGCCTACCAGGACTGATCATTTTTGCCATTACTTAATCGCCTCAAGACCAGGAAAGAGCCTTATGGCACTCTTGCGACCTTGGTCGGGGAATATCCTCCTTCAAGAAGACTCAGGATTATCAGACTAAGTATCCGGACTCGTGGCCTTAGTTGCCCGACGTATCCTCAAGACCAGGAAATAGTCTTAGGGCGCTCCTGCTGCCTTGGTCGGGGTATACCCTCCTCCAAAGAGGATTTGATACACCAAACTAAGGATCCGGGCTTGCCGCCTTAGTTGTCCGCCGCATCCTCAAGACTAGGAAATAGCCTTAGGGAGCTCCTGCTGCCTTGGCCGGGGAATACCCTCCACCAGGAAGCCTAGTGCTAAAGTGGTCAAAGTTGCCTACCAGGACAGGCCATCAAAAGGATCAGGATACCCGGTTCCTTACTTTTCCATCTCTCCAAGAAGATATGACCTTAAGGCATTCCAACTACCTTGGTCAAGGTATACCCACATCCGAAAAGCCTGATGCTAAAGCAATCTGAATTGCCTATCAGGACAGAATATTAGAAGAAACAAGATACCTTACCAAGGTACCTAATGTCCTGCCTCTTCAAAGAACATTTGTAGCTAAAGCATGCCTAATTCATATTGTTAATTAGGCTCGGGATACCCTAATTAACAATCAGGGTATCCCGAGCCACGAACTACTACATGTTCATTAAAAGCCGATTAAAGAAAAGGACTTGCTCACTCGCTAGATCCCGCTAGTGTTTACAATGACAAGGTACAAGATTGTTATATGGCTATCAAGTATCGTGATCAAGGAATAGGTTTCCAAATTTAGTTTCATTCGTTCACAAGTATACAAGTTACAAGACTTCCCTTGAGTCAAGATTTTTCCTAAGTAAATTTCTCTCCAAATCAAAAGAGCAAGTAAGATATAATTTATATCAACAAATGAAAAAGTTTCATTGGATTGGTGGGGTGCCTAACTCTCTTTTTTTAGGCTACAAAAAAAATAAAGAAAAGAGAATACATGAATGCCAAGTGTGGTGTTCTCTTCCTCCTCTAGGTTGTCACCTTGACCAGCTTCTCCTTCACTGGTCACCTTAACTGCAGTATCAGGCTGGGTCTCCTCGATTGTTGGAACCTTGGATCCAGCGATAGCATCTTCCTCTTCCTCAGCTGCCACACCATCCGCCTCAATTTTTGAAACCCCGGTTCCAGCTGGGTTATTCTCATTCTGCTCTACTAGAATAACTTCTAAAGAAGGCACGAGGTCCTGTGTTTGTTCTTTTTGAGTAGAATGAGGGTCACTTTGAGTTCCAGCAGGGAGGCTAGACCTCTGACCTGGATATGCATCATCTTATGAATGATCCTCATAAGCCTGATCCTCACCTGCAAGCTTATCAGCCTTCGCCGCCATGATTTGTTCTCGATCCCAGTTCAAGGCCGCCCGAAGATCAAATGGAGGAGGCAAAGCCGTGGCCACCTCGTAGCAGGCTGTGAAGTACCCATCCTCAAAGGAAAGACCTACTTGGGCCTCCAAGTTCTGCACCGTCTCCCTTAAAAAATGGTTCTCATCTTGAAGCAACCTCTTCTCTCTTTTCAGGCATTCCCTCTCCTCACGCTGGCACAGTAACCGGACTGTCTCAATATCCAGGTAGCATAGATAGCGCTGGGCCTCCACCATGGCAACCTGCCAACCCTCTTCCTATGCTTTAGTGTTTTGGGACAAAGGGGTCATACTCTGCTGGGCTTGAGCCAGCTCCTGCTGGGTATCCTCCAACCTGGCCTGAAGCCCTATGTAGGCTTCCTTCAAAGTTAGCAGCTGTTTCTCAATGGCCAAGGCAAATTTAAAACCCTGCAAGAAGAAAAAGAGTTAGCACCTGCAGAAAATAGAGAAGAACAGCAAGATGAAGGGTAGAATGTTACCTTAGCCAAGACAAAAGCCCCCTTGGCCGCCAAAATGTTAGTAGAAAGCTTCCCCATGCTCATTAAGCTTCCTCTAAGGCAGGAAACTATGAACCGGGATACCACCTCATCGTTGATAGAACCACCTGACCTTGATCCCGAAGGAACATCAGCAACGAGATAAGAGACAGAGGCAGCTTCCTTCTCTGTAATTTCGACTGTTCCCTAGAAGGTACTACTGTTGGAGAAGGAGTAAGAGTAGTACTTATAGCAGGAAGAGCAACAGCTTTTCTGGTCTTCCTTTGAGATTTTTCCAATGAGCCCCTGGCTTTAGCAGCTCGAGCCAACATCGCATTTATTGATGGGCGTGCCGGGGTAGAGTAGAGGGACGAGTAAGAGTCCCGGCAAGTGATCCCGTAAAAGTAGGATGAGGGGTAGGGGTCTTAACAGGAGACTTGGTCGTAACATGATGAGGGATAGGGTCTGCGTCAAATTGAGTAAACCTGGTTGTAACCTTGGCAGTGTCAAGAGAAGAAGGGGGAGAATGAACAAGGGAAGTAGAAGAAGGCAGAACCAAACCCCATGTCCCGGAGGAAGTAGGAAAGCCAATCACTAGCGGGGTAGCGGAGACTGCTAAGAGGAAGAAAACATAGTAAGAAAAAGAAGAGTAGGAGATGCGTATACATAAACAAAGAAAACAGATGAAGTTTTAATACCTGGAAGCACGAAGGAGATCCTCAAGTACCTCTCCAGCCGGGCTCTTTCAAAGGGATCCAAAGTAAGATACTGCATGTTGATGTACCTCCTCTTTAAAATCCTTCCCAAGATATCCCGGGATTCTGGTAAAAGTACCCTATTTGCCCACTCGTCTTTAGCTGTGAATTGGGTTGGGACGGGGTACTCAAATCCTCTAATGTAGGTCATGTTCCCCCATTCTCCTTTAAAGACGAACCACTCTTCCTTCCATGGTACAGCATATTTCACATTCACACCAGGAACGATGAACTTCATTTCATTGGAAGCCCTCAAATAGAATTGACCACGGGGTATAAAGTTCGTTATCTGGAAGAAGTAGCGGAGCTCATCGAAGCCCAGCTCCCTGTCTATGTTGTCTTTCACACACTGCTCCTTCTAGAGCACCAAGAAGCCCGTCAGATGCTTCCAGAAACCCGGTAAGATCTAGAGGGGTGCTAGTTCTAAGGAGACCAAAGCCCGGCAAAGAGTCGGATGAAGAGGGAGCCGGACTCCACATTCAAAAGTCGCTTTGTGGATGAGGAGGACATCTCACAGCGAGGTATAAACGTCATATCCCTGATGAGGAAGGGAGAGATCGATGTCATCCGGGATTCGATACTCCTCCCATAGCTTCGCTAGGATTTCCATAGTGCACAAAGAATCGGTAATGATATGCCCATCGTGAAAAGAGGCGAAAGAACCGGTATGCATCCCGGTCAAGGTAACGACTGGTGCACCACCAACCTCCTCTGCCTCGCCAACGATCCCGGTGTCCTCTTCATCGGTGATTTGGACCCGGTCCTCTAACCTGTTATGGAAACCCGACCCAATTCTTGGGTTCCTTGTAAAACAACAGTGTAACGGCGTTTGTTCATTACCGGAATCATCCACTTCGCCTCGACTTCTCTTTCTTCCCCTCGGTATCAGAGAACCCGCTTCTGGTCACTTCTCGAGAAGATCATCGAGACTGTTGGCTTGTCGGGTAAAGGAGGTAAATCTGCGCGAGGCTCAGAGGAAGTGGGAAGAAGACCTAGGGAAGGATTTGGTAGCTTGGAAGGAGACGACATTGTTACAGAAGTGGAAAGCTGGAAGAAATAAAGAAGGATCGAAGAAGAAAGGTTAGGTTTAGCAAGAAGATTTCTTTTTGAATAGCAAGTGTGTAGCGAGAAGGAAGGACTGAATTATTTATAGACGAAGATAGGCGGTTAAACACAAGGAAACCGGAATTGATGAGGAATGGATGACCGGCAATGTGTTTGGAAGACGTGCCATTGGCGGTTTCGCATTAATCACGCCAAAACGGCTCATTTTTTAAAATTCGTAAGCCAATCACCATCTGACATGTGGCTAATACAATGATTATCAACGTATCTAGGGAGATTTCCTTCCCAGCAATGGTACCCAGCCAGATAAAAAATAAGCGGACAAGGCGAGGTGGAAAATCATTCAAGCAAAAGTGGAATCCTAAATCCAACCCCGACAAGACATCGGTGTTCAAGTCAGGGGGGACTTCTGTTAACCGTAAAAATTGGCGAAAGACCATAGAAGAATTTTCCACCTAGATACAAGGAAGAGAGACAAGCCAAGATACCACCTAGCTACTTCTAGAAAGAAGAATGTTAAAATCAAATCTGGATACCTACCTCACCCCCCCCCCCCCCCCTCCATCCCCCAGTTCAAGCCAACAAGCCCAGCAATCTTGATAACCCCTAAGTAGCCCGACACGGAGTTCTACTCAGAATCTTGTCATAGAGCTCGACAAAGTACCCCGCTACTGTACCAGACAGGTATCCCGCTACTAAGATCAACAAGGTACCCTGCCATTACATCAATAGGGTACCTCGCTACTGCATCAGACAGGCATCCATATACTATATCCGTTAAGAACCTGGCTTATACATTCAGCCAGGTACCCCGCTGCAAGAACAGCCGATATCAATATACCCCGTCGACCAAGCACTTAAACAAGGAAAGCATAAAACTAGCAAAAGGTGGGGTACATGAGAACCCAGATGAACCTAAATACCTCCAGGGATCCTCTCGCTAGATAAAGAAACGCTCACAGAATCTCAAATCCATATGTCCAGGCGGACAAATCTTGAAGCTCCAAAGTAAGGGGTGCTGAAACGCAGTCGTTCAAAATCCTGATAAGAAGGTAGACTCCTTCCCGCCGTTTAAGAATTTCATTTGAATAAGGAGTCTTTTTTTACTAGAATCCTCTCCACAAGAAATCACTTAATTCGGATAATTAAAACTCCTACAAAAGTGTCTCCTATAAGGAAAGAAAGTCAGGGGATCGCCAAAACTCTAAACCGAAATTGTATGAGTGCATGGCAAGCAACAAACCTATATATACGACACTATATTCACCAAAAAAACAAAACAAAACAAAACAAAACAAAAAATTTTAAAAAAAAAAAAAAAATTTGCCTTCCCAAACCCTACACTCGCATTCAGTTCTACTTATCGACAGACACAAGCATGCCATCTCCATCGCCATCGCCTAACAAAAACCTTGAACACCGCCACATATTGTTATAGCCTTAATTTCATCAGTTGTATACATGTTTTCATCAATAAAATCGCACCTGTTAATCTTTTCTTGTATGAGTTTCAGTTTGTTTTGACAGAAATCTTGTTGGTATCGAACTATGTGATACCCCTCCGACCGGGATCTATCTTGATCTTGGTCCTTAAAGTTGTTATTTGGAGATTCACCCCAGTAATAATTTTCCATTAACAGCTAGTAAGCCAATAAGTTCGGTAGTGATAACAATATTATTAGAAACAAAGAGGATTTGAATACTTAGCAATAAATTATTGTAACTTCAGCGGTATCAAATTTCCTCTTAACACATGCCTTTAAGAAGACCTTAATATATAATATATAGTTCTAAAACATATTTATTGATTAGCGGTCAATTATGGTAATCATATGTAGTTGTTTACCCTCATATATATGTGCTTGTATATAATATTATTTCTTTCTTGGACACCGGTTAATTAATAATTAATTTGTTACATAACGAGGCAGAAAATGAATAAAAGAATTATCCTTTTTGTAAGCTTCATATGTTTTCTCTTGCGATGGAAACTTCATTGGACGAAAAATGAAAAGATAAATGAAAAATTAACGTATCTAAATTTAATTAGGAGCTAAAATTTACACATCATTATATTTGTTGCCCAAATGATACCACAAGTTAATTTGCAGCAATCATATTAATTATGAGATAATGTATGATGATGTGGTAGTTAAAAATTGGTTTGTCATATCATTTGAGTAAATGCTTAGACTGTAAAATAATTTTTGGATAGCGTAACTGTTTAAATAATTCTTATATAAAACACTGTATTACCAGGAGGTGAGATTCATATGAAGAAGACCAATTCCACGTTTCAAAAATGTGTTGATGTAAGCAGATGAAGAAAAAAAACTTAATTTTGACAATTATCTAGAGTAGTTAAAGACTGACTCATTGTGCACATTAAAAACAGATAACAATTTAATCAAGACTTGGCTTGTTTCAATATCTTCTTCGAGTAGGGGGAAAACAAAAACTAGTTCAATGAATTTCCCATCTATAATAGACTTGCTTTGCCTTGCAACGTTTCTCACTCCTCACCAAGGCAACAATACTTGCATAATACACAGCTTAATCACCATGAAAGGTGTTCAGTTTCTTGTGGCTTTGTTGTCTTGGCTTTGGCTTCCTCATTTGCCTCTGCCTCTGACCCTAGTCCTCTTCAGGACTTCTGTGTAGCCATTGATGACTACAAGAGTGGTGGTATGTACTCTACTCTTTCTATAAATTAAATTATTAATAATTCTCTAGTGGTCCTGATTTGTTTAGTAACGTTACAGAGATATGTAATAAATATTTAGGTTTGTAACTAGCTATGTAAAAAAAAAACAAAGGTTCTCACTATAAAAGAACTAATATTTAACTCCTATATATAACAAATATTTACTTCTTCCATATGAAGTGTTTGTGAATGGGAAGTTCTGCAAGGACCCAAAGCTTGCCACACCATAGGACTTCTTCTATTCAGGGCTCAACATCCCACGAAACACATTAAATCCGGTTGGCTCCACCGTGACTCCTGTAAATGTAGTCCAAATTCCAGGACTCAACACTCGGTATATCCTTAGCCCGTATTGACTACGAGCCATATGGCCAGAACTGCCCCACACCCACCCTCGAGCCAACGAGATCCTATTTGTCCAGGAAGGCACTCTCTACGTTGGTTTTGTGACATCCAACCCTGACAATAAACTCTTCACCAAAGTCCTAAACAAGGGAGATGTGTTTGTGTTCCCAATTGGGCTCATTCACTTCCAATTCAATATTGGAAAAACCAATGCAGTTGCCTTTGCTGCTCAAAGCAGCCAAAACCCTGGTGTCATCACCATCGCCAACGCCGTTTTCAAGTCAGATCCGCCCATTAATCCTGATGTTTTGGCTAAAGCCTTCCAATTGGATCAAAATGTGGTGAAATCTCTTCAGGCCAAGTTCTGGTGGGACAACAATTAGAGAAATAATTATTAATATGTGAAATGTTGCAGTAGCAGTTCGTTTGAATTATAATGTTTGAGATCTTCTTATTAAATTATAAATTTATAATGTAATAAAGAGGGTTGCTTTGTGTAACATCAGTCAAAATATATATATATATATATATATATATATGCATGTCTTTTATGATTTTGTGGTTAATTTGTTGTCTGATTATTTTGTCTCTTCTCTTACTCTCTCCGACACTGCTGACATATAATATTTCCATGAAATCTAAATTTTAAGATGAGTCAGCTTGTTGACCACCATATGTAATATAGGCAGATAATGAAAGCGCGCATTTGGAAATTTTGATTCCAATCTCATTGAATCTTAAGTTGCACTATAACTTCTTAAATTGAACTAAAGTTACTTAAAATATATATATATATATATATATATATAATTTTTTTGAATATTTTTAATATTAAATATTTTCCAAATTGATATGGAAAGTCGATTTGCATGGATCATATTGATTATGAGATTATATATCCCCAATATTTTTCATGTTATGGGCATTGATATTAAATAGGGTAATTTTTAAATAAGTCCCTAACTTTTAAAAAAAAATTCAAATAATTACGACTTTTCTATTATTTTTTACCAATATCCGAAATATGAAAAATATCAGGACATACAATCTCATAATAAATACTTGGATATTAATTAAAAAAATCAACTATAAATATTTGATGCAATTTAATTTTAACATTTATAGTAAAAATAATTTAATTTTTAAAAAATTAAGAAAAATAAAAAATTCTAGAGGGACTTATTTGGTAATTGTTCTATTAAATATATCCTTGAATATTCATATATTTTGAGGATATTGACTATATTTCTATCTTTTTCAAAAATATTTCTATAAATTTGTGCCCAATATGTTTACCTAAACAAACTTTTTTTTTAGAAACCATATATTTACTTCTTTGGGTAAGAAGAACATAATATTGAATCAAAACCATATATTTTTTTGTTAAATATTTCATTGATTATGTGAAAAAGCTATTTAAAATCACACATTATCAATATCAGATCTTCGCTGATCATAACTGAAAATTGATATTTGTTCTAATAGATATTAACCTATGTAGCATGGATACGAGTACGGGGATACAATACGGTACGATGCTGGGATATAGTAAATCTCCAAAAACTATGATACAGATATGGCAAGATACGTCGATTAAAATAATATATATTTATATTCATAAAAAAAATAAAATAAAATAAAAACTAATAATATAGGAAAACATATTTGATAATTCATTCAAAAATACAAATAAAACATGTCACACAAGTTATAAAATAAACAAAATCCAATGATAAGTGATATTTGTCGAAGGTTTTTAGGTCTTTGAAGTTGGTTCTTCTTCTTCCTCTTCTCTTCTCTTCTTCTTCTTCTTCTCTTCTTTTCTTCTTTCTGCATTTCAAGTTTCAAGCGGCAGTAGATTGAAATTGAAAATGAGACCTAAATCACCCAAGAGCAAAACAGCAACACAGTCGTATGTACCAATTTAGCCATGCATGCCATGAGAGCCATGCAACCCGCCATGCATGGCATTAGCTAGTAGTTTATGTCTAAATTGAATTAGGACAATGAAATAAATCGGTTAGGTGATTTGAGGCAAGACATCAGGTTGCTACGCAACTGATGGCTAGCTGCTTCCCTTTCCTTCTATCTTCCGTAGTTATCTTGCCTAGCTGTTTCCTTTTCCTTTTAGCTTTCCTATTTCCTTTTCCTTTTAGCTTTCATATTTCTCTTTTAGTTGAGTTGTTATTTAGAGCCTATATATGGGTTGAATTGATTAATAAAGAATTATCGAATATTATTTCCCATTATCTCTCTGTTCTTTTTGTTCTCTTCTTCTTTCTCACAAATTCATTCTTATCAATAGAATTAGAGCCTTTCGATTCGGTATGGATGCCCGTGGGAAATCCAACACGAAATTCCGTAACGACATCAATGAGATCCTGGCTCGACATGAGTCAAGCTTCGATCAGGTCTACGCCGCTATCAAAATGGTATTGGCAGAGCTAAAATCCTTAAGACCATTCCAAGCCATAAACACAAACCTGACAACCACCTACTCAAACGAGACCACCCAGACTAACACCAACCCCTTTGCACCGGCCGAGTCTTCACACCAACCCAATGCTTCACGCTTCAATCCAGTAACTGAGCGCTGCACTCACCACTTGAAGCTATCATTCCCCGAGATTTAATAGAATTGATCTGCAAGGGTGGATCTATAAAGCAGAACAGTATTTTGAGTTCAAAAATATTGTCCTTGACCAACAAGTCCAGCTCGCGTCATTCCACTTGGAGGACATAGCCTTACAATGGCATAGATGGCTCACAAAGTTCCATGGTCCCGTCACTTAGATGGAATTCACAAAGGCAGTAATGATCCGTTTTGGCACAACATATTACAAGGATCTATCGGAAGCGTTAACACGTCTCAAACAAACAACCACCATGGCCTCTTATTAGGAGTCTTTCGAACGGTTGTCACACTAGGTGGACGGACTACCCAAAAAAAAATTTAATAGGTTGTTTTATTGCAGGTCTCAAAGAGGAGATTCGCATGGGCGTCAAACTGAAACAGCCACAAACATTGGCAGATGCAATAGGAGTAACCCGGCTTGTCGAAGAGAGGAACTTGCTGCAGAAAAGAACTACCTTTTCGTATCGACACCAGGCCTCAACAAGAACCATGAGCAATCTGATAGCAGGAGTGCTAGGGCCACCCCTATCGGCAAGGCCAAACCCAGGTTTGAATAACCCTCCGGTGACATTCCGACAAATCACCGATCAAGAGGCAAAAGAGCGCAGAGAGAAGGGGCTCTGCTATTACTATGACAAGAACTTCGTCCCGGAGCATCGTTGTGAGTGGCCACAACTGTTTATGATTGAAGACTCGCCTTTGCTAGAACCAAAGGAAGATTACACGGAAAAATTTTCGGAAGACTAGGAGCCTATGCCCTAAATCTCCTTCCACGCAATTGCGGGGACAGAACATCCTCTAACAATCCGAGTGTTGGGAAAATTGAGGAACCAAGATATTGTTGAAAGTTTAAACTTGCCAGCTAACCACTTTCCAGCAGCTTCAACTCACTTCTAGAAGCCAATATTATTGACCACCTCCACCGTCCAAACTCATCAACAACCATCTCCCAACTACCACCAGATAACTTCAGTTTGAATTTGCTGGTTTTGTATTTATTTTGTTTGTCTTTAATCTCATCTCAGTTCCCTATATAAAGGGACTTATAGTGTGTTGTAAAAGCAGTGGAGTGGTGTAAATCTTAAGAGAGAAATAAAGTTTAAGCTTCTCCATTTTTTTTAGTGTCGAATCTCTCTCAAAGGTGCACCACAAGTGATCTCAACATTCTCATTCCACCAACAGATATGATGGTGTTGATCGACGACGGGAGCATGCACAATTTTATCGATCAAACTTTAGTCTCCAAACTTGGATTACCGGTTACTCAGGACTGGAAGTTGCAGGTAATGATTGCAAATCGTGAGAAGCTAGAGTGCGCAGGACGGTGTCGTTCCCTCACTTTGACAATCCAAGGCCACACAGTGATGGTGGACTATTTTGTTCTTCCGGTTGCGGGACGTCAAGTTGTATTGGGTGTTCAATGGCTTGAGAAACTTGGTCCCATTGAAATCGATTTTAGGCAATTAACTATGACTTTCAAGGAAGGAGGGAAATCGCATACATTCAAGGGACTTAGACATGCAAGGAGAGAGGTATTACCTGACAATGAATTTTTAAGTTTACAAGGCACATGCTATTTTTTTCAAATTGTTCAATCCACTCTCGCCATGGACTTGGGAACTTATCCCACGAAAATCGCCGATCTACTCAACCAATTTCAACATGTTTTCGGGACTCCTTCGTCTCTTCTGCCAAGGTAAGCACACGACCACCGAATTCTGCTATAAGCGAACTCAGCTCCGGTGATTGTTAGGCCATATCGCTACCCATACCATCAAAAGTCAGAAATCAAGAGGTTAGTCACGGAATTACTGACGTCAGAATTAATTCGACCAAGTAGTAGTCCTTTCTCTTTCCTGGTGTTATCGGTAAAAAAAATCAGATGGGACGTGGAGGTTTTGTGTGGATTACAAGGCTTAGAATAACATCACTATTAAAGACAAGTATCCAATTCCAGTCATCGACGAACTTTTGGATGAGCTTCACAGTGCCAAATTCTATTCAAAATTGGATTTAAGGTCGGGCTATCATCAGATCAGTGTCAATGAGAGTGATATTTCAAAGACGGCATTGTGGACTCAATCGAGTCACTATGAGTTCATCGTAATGCAACAAACACTCTAGCAACCTTCCAGAGCCTCTTGAACGACCTCTTCAGACCGCATCTTCGGAGGTTTATTTTTGTGTTCTTTGATGATATATTAGTGTACTCAAAGACATGGGAAGATCATCTTTCTCATTTACACTTGGTTCTCAATATTTTATCTACTAAGAAGTTGTTTGCAAAGGAATCAAAGTGTAGATTCGGTGTGTTACAGGTCGACTATCTCGGCCACATAATTTTAGAGAGGGAAGTAGTAGTCGATTCGGCCAAGATCAAGACCGTCGTCGAGTGGCCAACACCAGCCACAGCCAAAGCAGTCAGAGGTTTCCTCGGTTTGGCCAGTTAGTACTGAAAATTTCTACGTGGGTTTAGAGGTATTGCCATACCATTCACTCGGCTATTAACCATGGAAAATTTCAAGTGGGACAAGGAGGCCACCAAAACTTTTGTTCAGCTCAAAATGGCTTTGACATCACTGCATGTTTTAAGCTTGCCAATTTTTTCCCAACAATATGTGGTGGAAAGTGACGCTAGTGGAATCGGCATCGGTGCCATTCTATCTCAGCATAACAAACCAATTGCATATTTCAGTGAAGCACTCAAGGGTTCTGCATTGCTTTTGTCGACGTATGAAAAAGAGATGCTCGCGATTGTCAAATCAATCTGCAAGTGGCAGCAATACTTACTCTGAAAGCTATTCGTAGTTCAAACATACCATAGAAGCCTCAAGTATCTCTTAGAGCAACGTATCACAACCCCAGCGCAGACCCGTTGGCTACCGAAGATCCTTGTTTATGATTATAAGATTGAGTACAAGAAAGGATCGGAAAAACAAGAGGCGGACGCATTATCAAGGGTGGTTGAATTCAATTTTTTAGCCATCTCCTTACCTCAGGCGGACTGGCGGCCAGTGTTGCAAGAAGAAGTTAAAACTGACCCATTTTATAAACAATTGGTTGCAACAAATTCTACACAAATAGGTCGCTTGAGGGGGGAGGGGACACTTTGGGTATCACAATACCCCTTGCTCGAATTAAAAACAATTTCGCATGGCCGAGAATGCAGCATATGGTGAAGGAATTTTTGCAAAGTTGCGACGTTTGTTAGCGATACAAGTCGGATTGTATGGAACCTAGGGGCTTGCTTCAACCGCTGCATATTCCAGAACGGATTTGGTCAGATATTTCAATGGACTTTGTGGAAGGGTTACCTTCTTCAAGCGGCCATACGATGATCATGGTGGTGGTGGATCGACTATCAAAATATGCACACTTCATTCCTTTAAAACACCTATTCACGGCGGTAACGGTGGTGAAGACTTTTTTTAGTAATATCGTACGACTCCACGATATTCCCACATCGATCGTTAGTGATTGTGATAAGGTGTTCATCAGTTCTTTTTGGCAGGTATTGTTTAAATTACAAGGCACCCAACTTTGCATGAGCTCGAGTTATCACCCTTAAACCGACGGTCAAACGGAGGTCATCAACCACACCTTAGAACAATACTTGCGATGTTTCGCAGGTGACCAGCCGTGCAAATAGCTGGAATGGATTCCATGGGTCAAATTTAGCTATAACACGACGATCCACAGTGCTACCAAAATCTTGCCTTTTGAGGCCATCTACAGCGTCTCTTCGCCTAACTTACTGTCATATGTCCACGGAACCTCTTGTGTTCAGGCCATGGATGAGTACCTCCATGATAGAGACTCCATTTTGCGTGAATTGTGTCACAACCTCCAAGGTGCCCGTAATCGAATTAAAGTTCAAGCCGATCATAATCGCTGTGAGGTGGTATTTGAGGTTGGAGACTACGTGTACTTAAAGTTGCAGCCATACTGTTAGTCTTTGGTGGCCTTCCGTAGCAACTTAAAGTTGGCCCCCCGTTTTTTCGGTCCATACCAGATTATTGTTAAAAAGGGTCCAGTGGCTCACAAATTAGCTCTCCCAGCCGGGTCATTAATCAATGATATATTTCATGTGAGTAAGCTACGAAAACACTCAAGCCCAGTTCCAGGTGTTTCAGACAAGCTCCCTACTGTATCTGATGCCATAACAATTCTTCCACAACCTGAGGCAGTTTTGGACAAAAGGGTGGTCAGCAAAGGCAGTTATTGACCAAAAACGGAAATATTGGTTAAGTGGGTGGGTGCCCCAGCTGAAGACTCAACTTGGGAAAATCAAAGGCAATTGTCTAGGACTTATCCAGACTTCATTCTTGCGGACAAGGATTTCTCAAGTGGGAGGGAATGATATGTACCAATTTAGCCATGAGAGCCATGCAACCGGCCATGTATGGCATTAGCTAGTAGTTTGAGCTTAAATTGAATTAGGATATAGTGAAATAAATCGGTTAGGTGATTTGAGGCAAGACATCAGGTTGCTACACAACTGATGGCTAGCTGCTTCCCTTTCCTTCTAGCTTTCGTAGTTATCTTGCCTATATGTTTCCTTTTCCTTTTAGCTTTCGTATTTCCTTTTCCTTTTAGCTTTCATAGTTCTCTTTTAGTTGAGTTGTTATTCAGAGCCTATATATGGGTTGAATTGATTAATAAAGAATTATCGAATATTATTTCCCATTATCTCTTCTGTTCTCTTCTTCTTTCTCACAAATTCATTCTTATCACATAGAAGGAAAAACCAACCTAAGGCAAAAAATAATAATAATAATAATAAATAAAATAAAAAGGCCTAAACTAAATCTCTCCCCACTCGAGCAACCCTCACCCCCCCACCCCCCCGAATAACAAAATCATTCTTTGTGAAGCTATATAAAATTTATTTTTATTTGTTCGATTATTTTTGAAGGATAAATATTAAATACTTCAAATCAATTGATCGACTACCTTGAAGTCATCTATAAATATAAATATATATATATATATATATATATATATTATACCCGATATTTAGATATTGATGTTTCAGTCAATTGAAATATTGAATTGAACATGAGACCACTTCCATGTCCAAAATTTGAAGGTGAAAAAATATTTTTCTATATATAAATAATATATTTTTCTGGCTGTTGAAGAATGGTTCGTTATGCGAATAGATCATATATAATATTTAAGAAATTTGTTGTGTTGCTTTCTGGGCGCCTTGTTTGGCTTGCCTCTGAGTTTGGTGGCCTGTTGTGCTTGTTGTTTCTTCTTTGGTCCCTTGGCTTGCAATAAATTTTTCCGTTTCAAAAAAAATATATATTTAACAAATTTGAGACTTGGCAAGCTTTTCATATCTGCTAGCAAAGACAGGTTCCATAAACTCCGTCTATAAATAAGCTTGTTTGCCATAATAACACAGTTGAAACAATCACAACCATGAAAGCTGCTCACTTTCTTGTAGCTTCTGTCTTCTTCGCTTTGGCTTCCTCCTTGGCCTCAGCCTCCGACCCTAGCCCTCTTCAGGATTTTTGTGTTGCCATTAATGACACCAAGAATGGTGGTAAGTATTTTCTTTCTATGTAAAACTCCTACAAATTTTATGCACGACAATATGACATATTACAAATTTTCTTTCTATGTAAACATCTATTTCATTTTTCCGTGCAGTGTTTGTGAATGGGAAGTTCTGCAAGGACCCAAAGCTTGCCACACCAAATGACTTCTTCTTTTCAGGGCTCAACATTCCCAGAAACACAGAAAATCAAGTTGGTTCAACAGTGACTCCTGTAAATGTAGCCCAAATTCCAGGACTCAACACTCTTGGCATTTCCCTAGCTCGTATTGATTACGCACCATATGGTGGCCTGAACCCACCCAACATTCACCCTAGAGCCACTGGGATTCTGGTAGTCCAAGAGGGGACTCTTTATGTTGGTTTTGTCACATCAAACCCTGAAAATAAACTCTTCGCCAAGGTACTGAACAAGGGTGATGTGTTTGTATTTCCAGCTGGGCTCATTCACTTCCATTTTAACATAGGAAAAACCAAGGCAGTTGCCATAACTGCTTTGAGCAGCCAGAATCCTGGTACCATCACAATAGCAAACGCAGTCTTCGGATCGAATCCGGCCATTAATCCTGATGTTCTCTCCAAGGCCTTTCAGTTGGACCACAATGTTGTGAAATCTCTTCAGAAGAAGTTCTGATGGGATAGCAATTAGGGGAGAAATGTTTGAAGCAACCAAGGAAACTTAATTATGATATTAATTGTAGTGGTAATCCTTGATATGATTTATTGTAACAAAGAAATTGTTTGTGGGATTGTAACAAAGAAATTGTTTGTAGGATTGTAACAATAAAATAATTGTGCTATTCAAAAATAAAATATTGTGATGAATATTCAATCTTTGTTTCTCTCGAATTGCCTTTTGGGTCCCACAATATGAAGATGTAGTGTTTAATAAAATTAAAATCATTGAGAGAAAACGATGAAAACACTAGTTAATACCTACTATGTATTTTTATTTGTTATGTTAATTATACATGAATCATGATCAAACTCATATGTTCAACAACTAAATTTCATTACTAAATGTTGAATTTGGCTCAAAGTTTTATTACAAAAGCAGAGCAAAATCACAGTGCGGACAATTTGAGAGATAAACACATCTTAATTAATTATCATGAGAGCTGTTCAATGTCTATTTTTTCTACAATATTTGTTCCGTTGAGTATCGTTCTCCCTGCCTTATGATCTTGAGCAAGCAAGACATAGAACCTCTTCTCCCTAGGCGTAGAACAACATTTTCATGCTTAGAGAGAATTGCAAGGGTATAACCAACTCCTCATCAATAACTGTACCTTTCATCATCCTTCTTAAAATCACCATGGCTACCCTCCGTCAATAGCAGTTCCTCTGTTAATTGAAATCGGTACACAAACTCCATATAGCAGTTCCTCTGTTACTTCACTAGTGGTCTGGTTTCCTCCAATAAATTATGGAATAAAATTAAATTTTAAAATTGTTATTAGTGTGGCCATATAATTATGTAGCTAGTGATCATGGACACAATCATATAAACTCTTCAATTAATAGCTAATAAACTATTAGTAAGACGATGTCATGATAAGATAGTGAAGGTAAATTGCAAACATGAAATTCATTGAATAATTTTTCTAAAACTTGTCCTACATGCTACAAAAGTGGTTTCACGATCGTCATGCAGTTGCAAGGTCCATGCGTCTTCAACTGACCGACGCAGCACATCTTGTGATCCTAAAACGTGTCGAGAAGTGCAATTATATGACCGTAAATCCAGTTGACTGGAACATATTCTCCGTCAAATTGAAGGGAAACCAATGGACGGTTAACTTACACTTAAAGACTTGCACATGCAACATATTCCAAATGGACCATTTCCCATGTTCTCATGCACTCGCAGCGGCAAGGTACATGAGATGTTACAGTTAACGATTTATATTATTTGGGTTCGTGAATCTCATTGTTTTCATTGTTGTAGGGAGCGAAACTTGGATTTCACATCTCTGTGTGCGGACTACTACAAGAGAGAGACACTTATTGATGCATACTCGGTTCCTATTATGCCTGTTGGCCATCCTTCTTCATGGGTAGTGCCATCCGACATCGCATCTCGGGTGGTTTTAAATCCAAAGTCGAAGAGACAATCACGTCGCCCGATGGAGGGTCGACATGCCTCGTCTTCGGAGAGGACAACCACACAGTCGTGTAGAAGATGTGGACAATCAGGACATAATAGCAGGCGGTGCTCCAACCCACCGATGGTTAATGAAGGTCCCAGAATAAGTGTTCCCGATGAATACCGTCGCAAGTGCAGCATCTGTCATTCAATTGGACACAACAAACAAACGTGCCATGAGAAAGACTCTACCGTGGAATGAATGGAGCCATTGAGGAAGGCGATCAAACATAACAAGGCAGTACAAGAGGAACATGTCTCCAACTTGATGTCTTCCAACATCGTCCAGACGTTAGGAACCATGCTCGATACAGTTATGTTATATGACCGTTGGTTATTATGCTTTTTTATGTTGAACTATTATGATATATTTATTGGTTGTTCGTTTAATGCCATACTGTATCTTTTGTTATAGTGTCTACAATTCATTGTATTGTTTATGGATTTCAATATATCAAATGTGTGTTCAAGTGTTAATTGCAAACAACTAAAATTTTTTAAAAAATAATTTCATTTCATTACTCAAACGTTATGTACATCAACTAAATCACTAACTTGAAGTCCAATCCTTTGAGTTACAACAAAGTGTTATCAATGGGAAATTTATTTAAAATTCAAATTCAAACAATGTAAATAAAACACTGACCACGTCAACTTCGTTCCATGGTTTGGTTCCTGCCGGGACCAATCCACGTACCACCGCAAGGTCCTCAGCGGACCACTAATGCTTGAACATAGACCAACTGCGGCGGGGTTTGTCGGCCCCACTTCCCATCAATCTCTCCCAGTCATTCAATAACCATGACTGTACAAAGAAAATTTATAAAACGTTAGATAAAAGATGTACGAAACACATAAATAGATGTTCAAAAGCCGTACAAATTAAACACTTACATAGAACTGTGAATCCTGTATGTTGATCCTCGGACCGTAGACAGTGGAGTAATATCTCTGACGCTTCCGCAGAATATGCAAGTACGCGTCCATATGCTGACAATTTCAACATTTTGTATTGTTAGCATTCTACTATTTCAGAAACATCTTATACACAATGTTCAGGTAAGGATCATACCGTATCCTCCAACTCCATGATGTTGGTTTGAAATCGTTGGAACTAAGGGACACCAACTGGCTCGAGTAGATCCACATCACGCCTGCATAATTTTTGAAAAAGTTATATAAGAAAGTCATTTTACTTAGCAATTTCAAAATACAAAATAATTTTTGTAATATGTGCGATTATACTTACAATTCCCCAGTCGAGTTCCTCTTATAGGCTTGGTACGCCGCAAGGTGGTCAGGATCTATCAATGCGTGGGGCGCCCATACATGTGCTGGTTGTGGCCTAATCCTTGGCCTCTTCGGCCGAGAGGGGTCAGTGTATGGGGTCCGCTGCTGCCAACCTGCCCTGCGAACGTTACGTTGAAGGGGTGGGGTAATCCGGTCCAGCTCAATGTGATCCACTGGATGGCTGAGCTGTAAGGAGGAACTCTGTCCCCGTGTATTGCCTCCAGAGGTGCGATGTGTTGACGGACTATGTCCCCCTGTATCGCCTGTAGGGGTGCGCTGTACATTGGAACTATGTCACCGTCGATCGCCTGCAGGTGTAAGCTCTTTGGGTGCACTGAGACTGGGGATCTCTGTCTCTGTGGAATAAATGAAGGGGTGCTCTGCACCAGGATCGACCGGAGGGGTGTGCTGTAAGGAGGTGCTCTGTACCAGTTCTTGAGAATGAACAGGTTGGTCTGGTAAAACCTGCTGAGGTTCTTCCTCTATCTTCATAGGTGTTGTATCAGTACCACTAGTACCACGAGTAACCTCCTCTCGTGGTGTCACACCAGGCCCTTGCTGATCACCCTGATGACTACCTGTCCTCCCTCTGGGACTGAAGTCTCGGTGTCCGTCTGGGTCATCGAAGGGTGGGTCATCGAAGGGTGGGTCATCGAACCGTGTACCTCGAGTACGGGCGTGCGACGTCGAACCCTGAAGCCCTCGAATCAAATCTAGCAACTCCTGATGCTGTTGATCTCGTTTCTCATTACTCTTTCGCACCTCCTCCTGTAACTCGCGTAACGCATCCATCAGTTCAGTATACCGACAGTTCTGAAAGGATTTCGAAATTGTCGGTACTAAAACCATTCACTCGATTGAAATTAAATAATACGGTAAAAAGAATTATACGTACCTCTGCTTGCCCTCCAACGCCTCCTCGTGAGTCATCTCCAGTTCGAGAGTCATCTCTAGTTCGAGGCTCTCTAGGCAACGTGAATCGAACCCGCCTAGTCCTCGCAAGACGAATATGACGACCGTCCGAGTCAGAACCCTCCGTATCACTGGGTTCGAAAGACGGACCCTCAGTGTCACTGGTTCCAGCAGTTGTATATCGTTCGGGGTCAGAGACGGGAACAGGTATATCACCGAGATCAGCATCATACAAACTGCCTCCCTGGGAAATGCCCTCGAAGTACCGTTCAGCCCTCTCAGTTGCCGTCGGCACCAATTTCACCCTCGCAAACATCTGAAATTGCAGTTAGACCACTGTAATTGTATACATACTAATAGTTTTGAACATAAAAAAAATATATATAGATATTTACACTTTCAAGGAAAATGCTATACAACTTCTCCCCCCTCGGTCGCGTACTCAACTCCCATTTTAGAATTCGAGGGGAGAGCTCGATTTCCCTCCGCTTCCCACATCCGCTGTTGCCAAGCTCGGGGATAACCTCGAAAGCAAATATCTACAAAACAGCTAAGAACGATAAGAATCCAATACAATACATAAGTCATATGAAAAAAATAACAAATTCAAAATTCTCACCAACAGGGCGTGCGTTAGCCCATATATGTTATATGTCTCCGTGGTGTGTACATCAACGCCCTTTCGTCGCTGGCGTTGTTCAAACCGCCTACGTCGACCATCCAACGCATGCTTGAAACCGTATATAGACCGCCTATACACGTGTGCACCCCACGGGAACGCATCAAAAGCGTCCAAGTCCTCGACTAGGCGAAACTGCCATACTGGAACTTTCTCTCTCTCGTCCAACCCCATCAGTATCCAGTTAAGCATATACAATAAGCAAAGCTTAACCGCATCGTACTGCTCAGAAAAAACACCAATCCGTAGAACGGCTTTCAGCTCTGCATACTCGACCTCATCTCGACCCTCAAAGTACCGCTGGTGTATGCCATTCTCTACCATATCATAGGTCGACGTGTCAGGAAGTTCTCCGAACTTCAATCCGGTGATTAGACAAAACTCAACCTTTGAGAACCGGACCGAATGCCTTCCTAACAAAAATCTCATCTCATCTTCAGGCCCATCGTGATGCAACTCGCGAATAAGCAACCGATGTACAATGTCAGCTGAAAACTTCATCCCACGATCCATCCGAATGAGGTGTCCAAAACACGACTCAGTATACCGACGTCGTTCTTCGACCGCAAGATGTTCAGGTACCTTGTTAAGTGCGTTGTCGATATCTGTAAGGTCATCAAAATGGTCATGTCGAGTTATTTTCCCCGAATACCTTTCTTCCTCTGGAGTTTTAAGCGAATCTTTTAGTTGATTCCTCATCTGCATATTGACATAAAAAAAATATATCTAGTTAAATAGAATAAATAATATAAAAATGAAAGGTTTCGGACACTAAATGAAAAGTCTCGGACACTATATGAAAAGGCTCGGGCTCGAAAACTATATGAAAAGGCTCGGGCACGGAAAGGCTCACTATATGAAAAGGCTCGGACAATATATGAAAAGGCTCGGACAATATATGAAAAGGCTCGGAACTATATGAAAAGGCTCGGAAACTATATGAAAAGGCTCGGAAAATATATGAAAAGGCTCGGACAATATATTAAAAGGCTCGGAAACTATATGAAAAGGCTCGGAGACTATATGAAAAGGCTCGGAAACTATATGAAAAGGCTCGGACACTATATGAAAAGGCTCGGACAATATATGAAAAGGTTCGGAAACTATATGAAAAGGCTCGGACACTATATGAAAAGGCTCGGACACTATATGAAAAGGCTCGGAAAATATATGAAAAGGCTCGGACAATATATTAAAAGGCTCGGAAACTATATGAAAAGGCTCGGAGACTATATGAAAAGCTCGGAGATTCTAATTCTAGAAACCTATTCATATTCCTTAAAAGGCTCGGATTACTATTTAAAAGTCTCGGACAATGTTTTAAAAGGCTCGGATCCTATTTTAAAAGTCTCGGAGCAAGTGTGAAAGGCTCGGAGATTCAAATTGCAGAAGCTTATTTAAATTGCTTGTAAAAGGCTCGGATTATATATGACAAGGCTCGGAAAAGGCTCGAAAAATGTTTTAAAAGGCTCGGAGATTCAAATAGCAGAAACCTATTCAAATTGCTCGAAAAAGGCTCGGATTACATGTGAAAAGCTCGGAAAAGGCTCGAAAACCCAGAACTTCATCGTGTTCAACAGAATTTTTTCATAAATTTAAACCCTAACCTAATCAAACAAACCTAATCAACAACAAATCAAATCAAATCTAATATACATGTCTAACGAACATCCAACATCAAACGCACATAAAAGTTTCAACAACAAAAAAGCGTCAGAAAATCATATCACCTTCTCGTCGATTTCAAGACTGTATCGCCACCGCCGGCAGGTTTCCTGTGAGATTTAGTACCGGATTTCTTGCATCCAAGGTCTCTCTTTCCACTGTTCTCTCTCTCTCAACTTTTTTCTCTTTAGACGCAAAGTGACAAGAATGAGGGTATTTTTGTCTAGTCACCTAAATAGGTGCCTTTTAAACTTACATTAGTAAACCGGTGACATTCTCACAAAAGCCCCTCCAAATAGTGACAAAAAAATTTTGAACCCTTTTTTGATTAAATATTCATGAAGTTGTATTAATACCACTTGCTAATATCATTTACGATAAGTCTTTTCAATTAAATATTTTTGATGTTTTATTTAAAACTCACTTGCAAATATCTGTTACAATTTCAAAAAGGATCATGATCAATAATTGTACCTTGCTAAATTGAGGATATCCATGCTCATAAAAGCTAGCCTTGGAAAAAATGCTCTAAGGCATGAGATAGTTTAAGGAAGGGATGTTCTCAATCTTTGTAGATAACCTTAATCCTAAAATAGATTTAGAGAGTTTATGGGGATTTTTATAAATCTTACAGGATGGTTAGAGATGTGTTCTTGTTGACCAAGAACAACTCGAGAAGAAGTAATTTTGCCTTTGTTCGGTTTTCTACAATGGAGGAAGTCATAAGAGTGGTTGGAATAAAGGATGGGAGGATCAGCAATGGGTGGAAGGTTAGGGTGAATGTTGCTAAGTATGGCTGGAGCAGTCGGTGGACTAATGGGTTAAGTGGGTATAGCTCGAGGCTTCATGAAAAGGGAGTTAAGGTTGAAGAAGGTCGTTCCTTCGCTGGTGTGGTTAAAGGCGACCGGATGAAGATTTGGGACAGTAGAGAGGATGGGGAGAGAGTGGAGAATCTGTAGGTGGGTTAAAGGTCTCAAGTTGAAGAAAGCTGGAGTTCAAAACAAACAATAGGAAAATCGAAGGAGATGAATAAACTAGTATGGGAAAGGAATCAAGCTGATGAGTGTTCGATTTCAAAATGTGTGGTAGGCACTATGAGTGAGTTCATGAACATCTCAAGTGTGAACCATCGACTGTCCAGTAGAGGATTATCGTTTTCATCTTCGTATTTGGGTGACATGAAAGTTCAGTGGAGCTTTAATACTGATCAAGAGTGCTCAAGGTTCATCAAAAATCGTTTTTATTGGGATGATTGCTTTACTTCGATAGGGAAATGGTCACCTTCGAACACAGCTAAGTCAAGACAAGTGTGGATTAATTTCTTGGGAGTTCCATTGAACTATTGGAATGAAGCCTTTTTTCTTCAAACTTGGAGAGATTATATGAGAGCTAGTGGTTGTAGAAGGGGACACTAAACAAAGGAACAGATTAGACAAAGGTAAGGTTTTGGTTTTGATTCCTTTTGGCTACCAAATTCCAAATAAGATCAGCGTCATGAAAGGTGAGAGTGAGTTCTCTGTAGTGGTTGAGGAGGACTATTTTCAGGTGACAAGACCATGGTTGGAAGGGTTCTTGGGGCTGTCTACGGTGGCTTTAATGGATATATGGTGGGGATGTTTTTCCAGTTATGGAAAAAGGTGATCTGTTGGTGGAAAAAAAAGGAGGGAGATTTCCTTTCTGGAAACATATTTCAAATGAAGTCTGATAAGGCTGTTGAAGGGATCAGAGTGCAGCTCTTTGGTCAAGATTTAGACCAAAGCATCCTCGTAGGAGGGCAATGCTTTTGGAAGATAAGGAAAGGTTCAGAAGTTAGGAGAAAAATGAGAGTCAACCTTTCTCTTATTAAGCTTAATCTTGAAAATATGATTAGCTTGCCATGTGATGTTGGGACTATCAAATATTTGCCTAATTTAGATTGTAGGTAGGGGAGCTTTTTCAAAGCTCAAGTTTTAGTGGGTGAAAACTTTAATAAGGTGAAAGGGGATAAAACTTCTTTAGGCCAGAGAGAGTTTCAATGGAGGCAAAGTTGGGAAACCGATCTGAAAATGTTAAGTTAGGTTACAAGGTTGGTGTAATTGTTGATGCTAGACCAACTTCAGGTTCTTCGAAAGGGACGTTAGGTCCATCTGAACCTTTTCTAGTTGTAAGTGAGTTCTCAGACTCATCAAACTCTCCAATGGTAAATTGGAACAATAAAAAGAAGAGCATAGATGAGTGTTTTTTTGGCAGAGAGTTGGTTCGTAATTTAACAGTAGCTTCTTCCAGCATATCGAAGAAAAAAAGATGGAGGGCAAGTTCTAACTTGATGAGGATCTGCAACATGAAAACAAGGAGCATTAGTAGAGAATGTTCAATCAGTAGAGAGGATGGGGATGGTTCGCGAATCAAGGCTGCATCAGAAGCTTGAAGAGAAGGATAATGAGGTGTGGAACCTTGAGGATAAGATTGTAAAGGTGTTTGAGAGAGGTTTGGCCCTTTGTCTTAATTTCAATGGTAGAAAGGAGGAGATTTCAAAGCAAATTATTGCTAGAAGAGATGTCAAAAATGACAATAGATTTCGTATGCTAGTGAAAACTTTGGTGGCTAATCATAAATTTCATCAAAGTCGGAGTTGTCTTAGACTATGATTTTAATGGAAGAGAAAAGTATATGGTTGAGGAGATTGTTAGGAGTTGCAATGCTAGTACATTTGGTAAGCTTGAGGGGTTTCAGCCTTTTAGTATCAATTAGTGTGTCTTTTGCTTTTTGCTTGCTAAGAAGGGCTTTTCCATGAGTTATGAATTCTTCAATTGAGGGATTTCGCTATTGATGTGTGGGGTGTGTCTGTGTTTGTGTTTTCTGGTTGTGCTCCCAATGCTTGGTTTGTTTTAGTTTAGGTCGTGCTTTTGTTCTCTTCGGGTTGCTTTTGTTTCTGTCCTGTTTTGATCTGTTTTGTTTTGGGTGGTTTTGCTCTGTTTCTAAGGATATCGTTTTGGTCTACTCGCCTCTCGGATTGTAGTTCGATTGTTTTCACCTTACTTGGCTCTCAAATAAAGCTTGCCGTTCAAAAAAAAAAAAAAAAACATTTGAGGGTGTGATTAGTCCCACTTATTTGTTTTGATGTTATTGTCTGTTGGGCTTATAAATGATGTATCCAACCCATCATAGTGTCTTTATTGGGTTCATTATAACGCATTATGTAGGGATTTAATTAACTGTAAAAATCTTTCAAAAAGAAAAAGAAATTAACCCTGAAAATTACAAATTAAATTATTGTGTATAAAGGTTAAAGAGAGAGGGTGGATGTACACTACTACAAAATTGTTAAAAGAAATCACTTGTTTAAATCAGTTTTTATGTAACCGATTTTAAAAAAAATCTAGAAATCGGTTTTTATAAAAACTGATGTCTTAAATATTGGATTTTCAAAAGAAGTCAGTTTTTAGGAAAACAGATATTAAAAAAAAAAAAAGTTTAGACATCGGTTTTTATAGTCTTAAATTTTGCGTTCAAAAGATAATGGTTTATATAAAAACCGATGTTAAAAAAAAAAACGTTTAGACATCGGTTTTTTATAACGGTTTTTTATAAAAACCGATGTGGATTCAAAAGCAAAATTCTACAATGCAATCTGACCTATGTCAACATTCAAGTATGCATCTCTAAAATACTCAACGTTATTTGCTCAAATTTTGACACAAGAAAGTATACATGCAAACAAACACTTTTCAATCAGAAAATATACCAAAAATCAATTTGGAAAAGTGTGACAATGAGTGATGAAAACAGCTCACTCGAGGATTCGCCAATCGCTTCTGATCTTTAACTGAATAATTGATCATAACTTTCAAAATACAGCCCGAAATTTTTCGTTCTTTATACCGATGGATTAGTATCGAAAAATCAAAGAATACAACATGGGAAAAAAAATTATTCCATTTCCAAAAGATACAGTTTTAAGGAAAACGTTTGCACAAAAATATCTTCAATCGCTTCTAACCTTTGACTGAATAATTGATCATAACTTTCAAAATAACACCCGGAATTTTATGTTCTTTATACCGTTGGATTCGTATCGAAAAATCAAAGAATACAACATGGACAAAAAAAATTATTTCATTTCCAAAAGATAAAATTTTAAGGAAAACGTTTGCACAAAAATATCTCCAATCGCTTCTGACATTTGACTGAATAATTGATCATAACTTTCAAAATACCGCCGGAATTTTATGTTCTTTATACCGTTGGATTTGTATTGAAAAATCAAAGAATCCAACTTGGACAAAAAAAATTATTTCATTTTCAAAAGATACAATTTTAAGGAAAACGTTTGCACAAAAATATCTCAAATTGCTTCTGACCTTTGATTGAATAATTGATCATAACTTTCAAAATACCGCCCGGAATTTTACGTTCTTTATACCATTGGATTCGTATTGAAAAATCAAAGAATCCAACGTGGACAAAAAAATTATTTCATTTTCAAAAGATACAGTTTTAAGGAAAACGTTTGCACAAAAATATCTCCAATCGCTTCTGACCTTTGATTTAATAATTGATCATAACTTTCAAAATACCTCCCAGAATTTAACGTTCTTTATACCATTGGATTCATATCGAAAAATCAAAGAATCCAACATAGACAAAAAAAATTTATTTCGTTGCCAAAAGATACAGTTTTAAGGAAAACGTTTGCACAAAAATATCTTCAATCATTTCTGACCTTTGACTGAATAATTGATCATAACTTTCAAAACACCGCCCAGAATTTTACGTTCTTTATACCATTGGATTCATATCAAAAAATCAAAGAATCCAACATGGACAAAAAAAATTTATTTTGTTGCCAAAAGATACAGTTTTAAGGAAAACGTTTGCACAAAAATATCTCCAATCGTTTCTGACCTTTGATTGAATAATTGATCATAACTTTCAAAATACCGCCCGGAATTTTACGTTCTTTATACCATTGGATTCATATCGAAAAATAAAAGAATCCAACATGGACAAAAAAAAATTATTTCGTTTCCAAAAGATACAGTTTTAAGGAAAACGATTGCACAAAAATATCTCCAATCGTTTCTGACGTTTGACTGAATAATTGATCATAACTTTCAAAATACCGCCTGGAATTTTACGTTCTTTATACCGTTGGATTCGTATCGAAAAATTGAAGAATCCAGCGTGGACAAAAAAAAATTATTTCATTTCCAAAAGATGCAGTTTTAAGGAAAACGTTTGCACATAAATATCTCCAGCACAACACAAAACCACACAATAAAAATTGAAATGAAAAATAAACCCACCAATAAAGTTTATTTAATATATATATATATATTTTTTTTTTGTAGTAGAAATTAGAATTTTGATTAGTTGAGTAAATTTAAATTTATCAAACAAGATTTTTTTTTTTTTTTTTAATTTTTAACAACTCATATAAGTTATATATAAATATTGTGCAATTGTTAACACATCCAATTTTGTAGTCAGACGGTCAAGGCTTACCACTTTGACTTTGAGGTTGCAAGTTCAACTCCCTATAATGAGGATTATATCAGAGGTTAAAAATGAGGATTTTAACTAAAACTGGTTTATTTTCCTTGTTTTTACATCGGTTAAAAATCGATGTCTTATACGCGTATTTTCTAAAACACTCAAAAAGACATCGGTTTTAAAAATTTTAAAAATGGTAGCTATAGAAAATAGAGAAGAGAGTGAAAAAGAAGATGAAGAAAGCAATTCTCTAGACTGTATTCAAGAGTGTCTTATAGTCTCAGAATCAAACGCCTTTTCTTTTACCGTCCATTCACTAATCAAGCTATTGAATGGCCTAAATTGAGAAAGATTTACGAAAAAGCTTCGATTTCCTTGAGCCCCACTTCTCCGGATTGTATGGTAATTGCTTTGAAAATTGGACAATCCGGGAAACTTGAAATCAAAACATGGCAGCCTGACCATGCATGAAACCTGGAAGGAATTTTAAATTTTAAATTCATGGGTACATATGATCCTTATATTATATAACAAGTGGCCTACTATACGAGTCTTTCTATGATGGGAAGACGGGTGCTTTTAACATAAAGCATCAAGAATGGGAAGTGTTTCCAGAAAGATTACCTGTGGATAATAAAGTATATAAGTATCTAGTCGTTGCAACATGATGATTTGAGGAAGAAATATTTGATCCAAAGCCAAGGTGCTTACAAACAATAAATCTATAACTATTTGATATTAATACACACTGCTTCCATAATAATTGAACAAATTCTTTTAACTTACAAAAGATAGTTATGAATACTAATGATGCCAAAGCACAACTGTTACTCTAGTTTCTGTACCATTCTTCAGTAACATAGCATATTTTCTAGTATCAAAAAAATAAACACGTGTTTTTTCATCGAACTTAATCTCACTCTCTGTATCCATCCATGATGAACCCTGATAAGAATGAAACGGAACTTATTTTCTCTTGTAGAAACACTGATCTTTTGCTTTTCGTAAGTGTAATCTACAAGTAGCAACATAAGCTATAAGCAAATTCAAATCACAAGGGCATCTTCAATAATGATTAATGATTTACATGCATACAAATTACAAGTAAATATCACATTTATGCAAGTGACTTGGATGTCAAACCATGGATGAAGCTTGTCAGTATCAGGCTTACAGCCTTACAGGCGGTGTAAAATCCCCAACAGCAAACCAATAAAAACTTGGGACTTGTGTGCACATTAGCATCTCCTACAACTTTACCTTCGTATCTGATGACCAAGCATGGCTACCTTGCTATCCTCCAGTGAGGATTTGTATGTTATTTTATTCACAAATTTTAACAGCTGAATAACTGATAATAGAAATCACTAGTTCACTACCATACTAACTAGTAACTACAACAAATAGTAAAATAGGATTAAAATGGTTAAAGACAGGACAATCACAGCTTTCAACCAGAATCCAGCACAATATAACATGCAACTTATTTGGTTTCAAAATATAAAGTGAAAGTGCAATTAACATAAATATCACTACAATGTAAATGAGCCAGATAGTCTGCAATGTTAAATTACTTATGTCCTACTCACTTCAGCCTTCGTCTAGGTTATGACTAATCTCATGATAGATGAGGATTCAAACATAAATATCTTAAAAGAAAATCATGTGATACTGTGGGTGGTGGAACGTGATGCTGATTCATTCATAATGTAATCCTCTTAATTCCTAACAGGGTTATAATGATGAACTTCATGACGATGAAGAATGAAGATCATTAACTTTTATAGAAGACTCTTGTGTCGTTATCTAGCATGGAAAAGGAGGAATAAACAAAAAAATTAGAAAATAAATTACCCAGATAACAAGAAGCTGAGCAACAAACAACACAATATATTAAGGATACAAAAGAATGATACAGGTGTAGGAAAAAGGTGCTGAAGCCTGATGACTTCCTACTGCAAAGTTGTGGGAATAAATCATGTCAAAAATCAAAACTTCATTTTGATTAACTTTTAATTAAAACCATATTTAAGATTAAGTACAGCTTGTATGACTTACCCCACATAGTAAAACTGCAGAGAATTTATCACATTAAAAGGGATAATGCACTTCTGCAGAACAGCTGCTATTAATTCACAGAATTATTCTGGTCTGACATAGTTAATTCTGCTGAGTTAGCTGTGTTCATAGATTTGGTGAGGTTTAGGGTGGTTTGGTGGTTCAAACATCATGGTAAGGGTTCTCTGGAGCTGATCACGGTCATTGTGGAGAACTTGGAGTTATGTTGCTTTGAAGAAAAACCTATGAAGTCAAACAAAGTTAAGGCTTTGGTTCCCCCTCTTAATGAGACTCTGAAATTCAATGACGATGGCTCGGTAAAAGGGGAGTTGGGGAGGGTGGGGATTGGGAGTGTTCTAAGAAACTCAAAACGGGTGGTTTTGTGTTTGTTTTTCTTTTGAGGGGAACGTGGATGCCTCCACTGCTGAATTATTGGTGATTCATAAAGCTTGCTTGTCGTGTGTGTCGAAAGCTTCGCTTGGGGGGGAGGACAATTTGTATCAAAAGTGACTCAAGGGTGACGGTCTCTTAGGTGAATAACAAAGATTTTGGCAATTTGTCTCTTGTGAATGTGATCTATGATATCCGCTCGAAGCTTCATTTCTTAGGCAATACATACGTGAGCTACGCTCCTGGAGCCTCAAACTCGGCTGCCAATGGCTTGGCAAAGAGGGGTTCTGCTATGGAAGGGGAAAATGTTGGGTTTGGAGTGTGTTTTAGATTCCTGGCTGGGTCTCTGTTTTCGGGTCTTCTCCTCTGTTTTTGGCGGGTTTGTTTGTTCAGTCTGGTTGGTTTTGTTTGGGTGTTTGTTTTTGTGTGTGCCTCTGTTGGCCTCTTTGGGTGCGTTTGTTTGTTTGTTGTGGTTGTTGGGTTCTTCTGTTTGTGTTCTTTGTTTGGCTTTGGTTGAATAAAGATTGCCATTTCAAAAAACAAATCTATATATATACTATACCCACTATTTAGATATTGTTGTTTCAGTCAATAGAAATATTGAATTGATCATGAGACCACTTCCATGTCCAAAATTTGAAGGTGAAAAAATATATTTCTATATATATATTCATAATATATTTTTCAGGCTGTTGAAGAATGGTTCATTATGGGAATAGATCATAGATAATATTTAACAAATTTGAGACTTGGCAAGCTTTTCATATCTGCTAGCAAAGACTGGTTCAATAAACTCCATCTATAAATAAGCTTGTTTGCCATAATAACACAGTTGAAGCAATCACAACCATGAAAGCTGTTCACTTTCTTGTAGCTTCTGTCTTCTTGGCTTTGGCTTCCTCCTTGGCCTCAGCCTCCGACCCTAGCCCTCTTCAGGATTTTTGTGTTGCCATTAATGACACCAAGAATGGTGGTAAGTATTTTCTTTCTATGTAAAACTCCTACAAATTTTATGCACGACAATATGACATATTACAAATTTTCTTTCTATGTAAACATCTATTTCATTTTTCCGTGCAGTGTTTGTGAATGGGAAGTTCTGCAAGGACCCAAAGCTTGCCACACCAAATGACTTCTTCTTTTCAGGGCTCAACATTCCCAGAAACACAGAAAATCAAGTTGGTTCAACAGTGACTCCTGTAAATGTAGCCCAAATTCCAGGACTCAACACTCTTGGCATTTCCCTAGCTCGTATTGATTACGCACCATATGGTGGCCTGAACCCACCCAACATTCACCCTAGAGCCACTGGGATTCTGGTAGTCCAAGAGGGGACTCTTTATGTTGGTTTTGTCACATCAAACCCTGAAAATAAACTCTTCGCCAAGGTACTGAACAAGGGTGATGTGTTTGTATTTCCAGCTGGGCTCATTCACTTCCATTTTAACATAGGAAAAACCAAGGCAGTTGCCATAACTGCTTTGAGCAGCCAGAATCCTGGTACCATCACAATAGCAAACGCAGTCTTCGGATCGAATCCGGCCATTAATCCTGATGTTCTCTCCAAGGCCTTTCAGTTGGACCACAATGTTGTGAAATCTCTTCAGAAGAAGTTCTGATGGGATAGCAATTAGGGGAGAAATGTTTGAAGCAACCAAGGAAACTTAATTATGATATTAATTGTAGTGGTAATCCTTGATATGATTTATTGTAACAAAGAAATTGTTTTTGGGATTGTAACAAAGAAATTGTTTGTAGGATTGTAACAATAAAATAATTGTGCTATTCAAAAATAAAATATTGTGATGAATATTCAATCTTTGTTTCTCTCGAATTGCCTTTTGGGTCCCACAATATGAAGATGTAGTGTTTAATAAAATTAAAATCATTGAGAGAAAACGATGAAAACACTAGTTAATACCTACTATGTATTTTTATTTGTTATGTTAATTATACGTGAATCATGATCAAACTCATATGTTCAACAACTAAATTTCATTACTAAATGTTGAATTTGGCTCAAAGTTTTATTACAAAAGCAGAGCAAAATCACAGTGCGGACAATTTGAGAGATAAACACATCTTAATTAATTATCATGAGAGCTGTTCAATGTCTATTTTTTCTACAATATTTGTTCCGTTGAGTATCGTTCTCCCTGCCTTATGATCTTGAGCAAGCAAGACATAGAACCTCTTCTCCCTAGGCGTAGAACAACATTTTCATGCTTAGAGAGAATTGCAAGGGTATAACCAACTCCTCATCAATAACTGTACCTTTCATCATCCTTCTTAAAATCACCATGGCTACCCTCCGTCAATAGCAGTTCCTCTGTTAATTGAAATCGGTACACAAACTCCATATAGCAGTTCCTCTGTTACTTCACTAGTGGTCTGGTTTCCTCCAATAAATTATGGAATAAAATTAAATTTTAAAATTGTTATTAGTGTGGCCATATAATTATGTAGCTAGTGATCATGGACACAATCATATAAACTCTTCAATTAATAGCTAATAAACTATTAGTAAGACGATGTCATGATAAGATAGTGAAGGTAAATTGCAAACATGAAATTCATTGAATAATTTTTCTAAAACTTGTCCTACATGATGTGTTGGTTAAGTCAACAAGAAATTCATGAAATTATTTGTCCAAAATATGTACTCATTTATGATGTGATAGATTATTTAAAATTGCATCACTATGAATTGATGGGTAGTTAAAAATCACTTTATAATATCATTTTTGATAAGTTTTTTTGATTAAATATTCATGAAGTTGTCTTAATACCCACTTGCTAATATCAATTACGGTAAGTTTTTTCGGTTAAATATTCATGATGTTTTATTTTAAAACTCACTTGTAAATATCCGTTATGATTTCGAAAAAGATCATGACCGGTAATTATACCTTGCTAATTTAAGGGTGGCATTAGTCAAACTTACTTGTTTTGATGTTGTTGTCTATCGGGCTTATAAGTAATGTATCCAGCCCATCTAGTGTGTTCGATGGGTTCATTATAATGCATTACGTAGGGATTTAATTAACCCTAAAAATCTTTTAAAAAGAAAAAGAAATTAACCCTGAAAATTATAAATTAAATTATGGTGTATAAAGATTAAAGAGATAGTGCGGCTGTAGCTATAGAAAATAGAGAAGAGAGTGCAGAAGAAGATGAAGAAGGCTATGTTGTCTGATCTTCTAGATGATATTGTGAAACTTATAATGGAAAAACTGTTGGCATGATCGCATTCGTGAAATCACGAGAGTTTCTTCCATGGTTGATTTATTACGACAAGGATCAATTTGGTGATCCTCGTATTTGCAATCTTTGTGATCCATCTGCAAAGAGAATTTATATTGTGAAGGAGACACCAATTGATAAAAACCGAAATTTGCGTAGTGGAGTGCCTTACCAGTAAAATTCTCAAGACTATATTCAAGAGTTTCTTATAGTCTCAGAATCAAACTTCTTTTCTTTTACCGTTCCTTCACTAATCAAGCTATTGAATTGTCTAAATTGAGGAAGATTTACGAAAAAGCTTCATTTTCCTGGAGCCCCACTTCTCCGGATTGTAGAGTAATTGCTTTTAAAATTGGACGATCCAGGGAACTTGAAATCAAAACATAGCCGCCTGGCCATGAAACCTGGAAGGAATTTTAAATTTTAAGTTCATGGGTACATATGATCCTTATAGTATATCACAAGTGGCCTACTATACAAGTGAGTCTTTCTATGATGGGAAGACGGGTGCCTTTAACATAGAGCATCAAGAATGGGAAGTGTTTCCAGGAAGATTACCCGTGGATAATAAAGTATATAAATATCTAGTCGTTGCAACATGATGATTTGAGAAAGAAATATTTGATCCAAAGCTGAGGTGTGTACAAACAATATATCTATAACTATTTGATATTAATACGAGTTTTTCTTTGGTAAGACCATAACTACGAGCATACTTATAGCACACTTATTCACTTCTTCACTTTTTGCCACGTAAACATTATTTAACCTAATTGCATTACTTTTTCTTACAAAAAGTGATGAGGTTGATAAATTTACTATAAGTATTTAAACATGCTCACGGTTATGTATCTACCAGAAAAAAACTCATATTAATACACACTGCTTCCATAATAATATAACAAATTGTTTTAACGTACAAAAGATAGTTATGAATATACTAATGATGCCAAAGCACAACTGTTACTCTAGTTTCTGCACCATTCTTCAGTAGCACAGCATTTTTTCTCACCGAACTTAATCTCACTCTCTGCATCCATCCATGATGAACCCTGATAAGAATGAAACGGAACTTATTCTCTCGTAGAAACAGTGATCTTTTGCTTTTCGTAAGTGTAGTCTACAAGCAGCAACATAAGCTATAAGCAAATTCAAATCACAAAGGCATCTTCAATAATGATTAATGATTTACATGCATACAAATTACAAGTAAATATCACATTTATGCAAGTGACTTGGATGTCAAACCATGGATGAAGCTTGTCAGTATCAGGCTTACAGCCTTACAGGCGGTGTAAAATCCCCAACAGCAAACCAATAAAAACTTGGGACTTGTGTGCACATTAGCATCTCCTACAACTTTACCTTCGTATCTGATGACCATGCTATCCTCCAGTGAGGATTTGTAAGTTATTTATCCACAAATTTTAACAGCTGAATATTAGATAATAGAAATCACTAGTTCACTACCATACTACTAGTAACTACAAGAAATAGTAAAATAGGATTAAAATGGTTAGGCAAATGGGCAATCACAGCTTGCAACCAGAATCCAGCACCATATAACATGCAACTTATTTGGTTTCAAAATATCAAGTGAAAGTGCAATTAACATAAATATCAATACAAGGTAAATGAGCCAGATAGTCTGCAATGTTAAATTACTTATGTCCTACTCACTTCAGCCTTCGTCTAGGTTATGACTAATCTCATGATAGATGAGGATTCAAACATAAATATCTTAAAAGAAAATCATGTGATACTGTGGGTGGTGGAACGTGATGCTGATTCATTCATAATATAATCCTCTTAATTCCTAACAGGGTTATAATGATGAATTTCATAACGATGAAGAATGAAGGTCATTAACTTTTACAGGAGACTCTTGTGTCGTTATCTAGCATGGAAAAGGAGGAATAAACAAAAAAATTAGAAAGCAAATTACCCAGATAACAAGAAGCTGAGCAAAAAACAACACAATATATTAAGGATACAAAAGGAGGATACTGGTGTAGGAAAAAGGTGCTGAAGCCTGATGACTTCCTACTGCAAAGTTGTGGGAATAAATCATGTCAAAAACCAAAACTTCATTTTGATTAACTTTTAATTAAAACCATATTTAAGATTAACTACAGCTTGTATGACTTACCCCACATAGTAAAACTGCTGAGAATTTATCACATTAAAGGGGATAATGCACTTCTGCAGAACAGCTGCTATTAATTCACAGAATTATTCTGGTCTGACATAGTTGTTTCCATTCCCAACATCATCTTCGTACCAATCATGGGATTCTGAAGGATCATATCTATCCTCGAATGCATTTGGTACATGAGGGTCAGTACTGTGATCACGTCTGGTTTTTTGACGAGAATTCGACACAGAATAAGATGATCTATAATCCCGGTAGTCGGACCTGCTAGATGATGGCCTTTTGGTCTCATCATGCTTAGTTCTAGTCAATTCCACATCTTCACGCCCCCTGTGATGATTGCTCCGCTCATGTGACTTATCATGACTTCTGCGTCTTTCAGAGCTGCTGGAATAATACTCTCCACCATGCTTTTCTCCATCAATACTACTTCTGTGAACTTCTAAATGTTCACGGTTCCCATGAAGACTCTGTCTTGATTGCTTACGATCTCTAGGCAAAGCATCCTCGACTGATATTGATTTGAAATCATAATCATACCAAGATTGTTTCCTATTATAATTTGGACCATCTCTAGCTCTAGTTCCTTCAAATGAATCACTATTGATTTTTCTATGATCATCGGCATCCAGATCATGTGCAGAGAGTTCAGATGAAAACATTCCCCCCTCTTCATCTCCCTTCTCAAAACACCCAATTCCTCCAGCTTGCTTGATTTCGTCCATGTATCCCTCTATTATATCCCTCATAACCTGTGAAACACAAAAATGGATTGATATTCTTTTTTTTTAAAGCCATGTGCCAAAAAATGAACTGCAATTGAAAACAATAAGGCTTAAGAAACATGAATATTATGGCTACAAATACTCGTCCAATTGGTAGAATTTTTCATAAGCTTCTCTCAAAAGATTTATCACATATTTATCCGAGTTCGAGAATGTGGCAGTTCAACGGAAAGGTTTTATGTTACAAGTTTAAATATTTTATTATCCATATGATTACCCATCGACACTAAAAACAATTCACATCAAGGAACCTCTTGGGGAAATAAGGCAAATTAGATCAAACACTAAATGAGGGCAGATGAGGAATCTCGATTACCTTCAACATGTAAGCATGCTCAAGTCCATAACATTTTTTAACATAAATGATATAATATAAGACAATAATGAGTGCTCATAAATGTGTAGTATTAAAGAATCATCACAATGATTGCACACACACATGTTTGTGTGTAAATGATAAAGTTCATATAGTCAGACAAATGAGGTATCATACGAACATAAATGAGAATTTCAATACAGTATTAATGACATAGAAACAATTTGAGGACACACTCGAAAAATTATTTATAAATACAACATACATGCAAATATCAAATGGGAAAATTTGAAGAGAAAGAAACAGTTGGCATTGAACACACACATTTGATCAGCTAGGATTTTATCAATTAGATAGCACATCTGACAATATATAATAGACAATGTAGTCAAAAGAAAACATTTACAACTTCAAAACCAGCTTCGTACCTGTAAAGTGGTGCGCTTCACCTTCTTCCCACGATACGACATTCTTCGGCGTTTGTAATCCCTTTCTTCAGCCAATAGTTCCTCTCTTGTCTTATTCTTATTTGTTTCCTAATAAAAAATATTTCTTGTTATGTTTGCTAAAGAGCCTAATTTCACCCAAGTAAGAACTGCAGACAACTCTCCAGGCCATTACCACCATATCTAAGTCTAAAACAAATTCTTTGTTCAGAAAAGCCACCTATGTCCATCAATAATGATACGAATCAACATATACACACAGCAAAGAAAATGCAATACATGTGGACCCAACGAATCATATACTCATATAAAAATTAAATCATTTTTACGTGTTATAACATATGATGCTACCAAATTTCAATTACCTGAATTTTTTCCTAGGTGAAAGCTAACCATCTACTATCATTGATGATTTGATGGTGACATCTCAGAATAGCAATTAGTTTTCCAGACCATGATCCAAATTTCAATACAAAAATATATGCAACTCTCAAAACATTTTGGGAGTATAAGAAACCTAAATACCTGGTTAGATGATCGTTGCCGGGGAAGCCCATCATGCTCAATAATAGGTCTATAATTAGGACGTTTGTTCCTCTCCTCATCAGCTCTATTTGACACATATGCATGCTCAGCCATTCTGCAGATCAAGGAAAATTCTATCAGATACTTGAATTGAAGATAGCACACTATGTTAAAAGAGCATATCATCATAAAGAACATCATAGATGTCATCACAATGAATTTCAATGGGGTCGGAACATCATAAGTACGACACTTTGTAGCAAATTCCATGGGATAATAAAATTTCCTTAGCAGCATAAATGATAAATTCGAGATTATAGAAATCATTCAACTAGCTATTCAAGTTATCAAATACTTCAACTATTATAATGAACCACAGTACATGTCAACAACGAGTATTAGCAACAAAAAAAAATGGTGGCAGTAACAAACCGCTGATAACTCGTAAGTGGTTGAGAAACCCTTAATCCTCTAATCTTTTCTCCTAGCCATGATCGCTCATGCAGTGCTGCAATCGCTGCTGCGACTTGGGACACAAAAATCACCTTGCTATGAACAGTTTCACCCACACTTTTATCTTCTCTGCACTCGGCTCTGCTTTCAAACGCCTCTTCAACTTTCACATCCAAAGTATCATTGTGGTTAGCATGTAAACTCTTATCACCTCTTTTCAAATCAAAAGACTCGGTCAAATTCTGCTCCGATGAAAATAACAACCTTGACGCACTTTCTAATATACAATGCTTAAAAATGTTAATAGCAAAAAATTTTCCATTCACTTGCCCATATAAAACAGAAAGCTGTGAACCTAACCACATCAAAGCTTGAGTCAGCAAAGGACACTTAAAACCCATACTCTTTAAACTCCTCCCCACTTCTTGCCCGTTTGCCAACTCAACAAACCCCAAAGCTTCCTTTATAACAGCTTTCAGACACAAACCAACAAGCACAAATATATAATCCCTCACATAAACATCAATCACAACACCAAATCGAGGCGAATTAACAACCACCCATTTGTTCAAATCACTCTCTTTCACCATTTTTAACCCCAAAATTGCGTAAACAACATTGAAAGAATACATAGTCACATACTCATAATCATTCCAAGCCTCAATTTCTCTCCTAATAAACCACAAATCAGAACCTAAAATCCTAAACTCTACTTCGTCAAACCCCTCGAGCTTCCTATTAGCATCTCTCTCATTACAGCAAACAACATTAGCACATTCAATAGACAAAAAACCAGGTAAAGTGAAAGTCTTCTTACTACTGCTGCTAGCATCAACATCTGACAACGAAACAACAGCTGGGCAATCCTGATAAAAGAAGCTAGAAGACACAGAATTGGAAAAGCAATCATTTATGGAAAAGCAGAGTTCTTCATTGAAATCTTGGACGATGAAGTTGGTTTTTTGGTGGTGCGAATAAGGGGAAGAGTTGAGGGTAGTTAGGTAATTTGGTGGGTCGATGCAGAGAGGAGATGGGCAGCGGAGAGTGTGGAGGAATAGGGACTCTGGGGGCATGAGATGGTGGGGATTATAAGGGCAGGGGACAAAATGGTCATTTTGGGGATTTGGAAGGAGAAATTTAGGGTTTTGAAGGGTTTGGTGACAGAGAGAGATGGTGGTTTTGAGAGAAGAGAGAGTTGTTGAGAAATCAGATTGATTCGTGGCTAAATTAGGATTAGGGTTAGGGTTAGGGTTTTGCGGTGCCGCTGCATATGTAATCATCGAGTTTTTGTTATTTTCTGAAACAGAGAGATACTGAGAGAGTTCGACACGCTCTGTTATACGCAGAGCTGTTAACAGTGTTAGAAAAATTGAAAGTGAAAGGGAAAATTGCATAAATAACCCTAAAGTATGGTCAAAAGGCTTAATATTCAATCGTTGGCCTTAATTACACAAACATACCCTCAAGTCCGTCAACAACAATTAAAGGTAACGGTTGACCATTTTGTAGATGAAAAGTCCAAATCGCCCCTGTTGAAAAAGCTTAAAAGAGAAGGTGATGATGATAAACGGTCTAAATGTAAAGCTTTAAAAATGAACGGTCCAGGTTTTTAATTAATATAAAACTAAATTAAGTTTTTAGATATATTAAAATAAAAAAAATAAAAAAAATAAATAAAAAAAAACTTAGAATGAAGCCATTCCATCTTCTTCGTTCCTTAGCATGTAATCCAAAAAATAAACATGCAAATGATAATAGATCAGCTAAATTGGGTCTAATTAGCAATTACCATATATTTGTTACTCATTAAAGCACAAATTTGAAAATAAATTTCAGCAAAAAAACTGGCGAATTGATCCAAACCGAAACACACCCATAATTTTTCCTACAATTGAAGATCTAAACAAACCATACGACTTTTGTCTTCACTTATGATGTTGAAGGCCATGAAATATATTCCTTATGGGGTTATAGGCAGCGGAGAAGTTCCGGCCTCAGGCGTTCAAGTGTTCCTGTTCAGAAAATATTATGAGTAAACCTCATTTTCTTGCTCTGAATTTTTTTTGTTAGTGAAGTTATGGTTATCGTTTGATATTGTTGTTGTAGTGAGGTCGTATCATCTTTGAAAATAGTACCGGAGAATTACCCAAATGAGAAAATTTAAGTAGAATATCAACCATTTTAAATCTTATCTAAAGTTTTTTTTTTTTTTTTTTTTTGAGCAATATTTCGATATTGTAGCCTTGGATTTTAGTGATATTGTTTACGGACATTATGATACAAAAATGTAAGCAGACAGTTAATAATTACCCAAAATCATGTCTGAATTTTCGAGCCAATATCATACATTCATACTTACTGATTTTGTTTAGAGGTAATATCAAAGTCCTATTTAACAGTTCGAATAATTATAGGTTAACATGGGTTGCTTTGTTCTGACAAGTTGTTTAGCCAACACATGCATGTTTTTGACGGGTAAATTTAGGGGTCATTTAATTTATTGTCCGAAGACTGAACAGTCATAAATTTTATTGATAGTGACTGAAACCTGAATCTGAATGACATATTTATTTTTATTACCTCTGAATAGAATGTCAACTTGTTTATTTTTTAAATATAAAATAGTTTAAAACCAAGTAATTTGATATTTATACCCTTATTATTATTAATTGTTATGTATTTTCATTTTATATGATACAAATAATTAAATAAAAATAATTTAATAAATCTTAAACCATTTTTATGTAATAATCGAAATATATTATTCATGATTAAGATGTGATAAATAATTATTTTTTTTTTTAAGATAAATAATGATTTAGAAATGGTTTTGATTATAAAATATATATATATATAATTGAAGGTTCAACGATGGTATTGCAAGTTACAATGTGATTAATGTTTTTTTTTTTCTTTTGAGATGTTTATCATAAGTAATAGATTATAAGAAATAAATTTGTATAATATTAAATTATGATAAAATTGAAAATATGTTATCTTTGATAGGATAATCTTAGAAGAAAATATATTAAATGCAATCAAATGATTTGGAATTAAGTTAAAAGTCAGAATTTCTTACTTTTTATTTTAAGTTGTTTTTTGATATTTTTAAGTTGTTTGACCACTTTTAAAAAACAAACACAAACAAACAAAATAATTTAATAATTTCAATTCAGACCTATTAAGTTTTAAGTGCAAAAAACAAACAACCCCTTGGTCTACAGAAAGTCAAAGGATCAAATTTATTTATTTATTATTTTAGGCTATGTTTGGGGTTGTTTTGTTTATGAAATAATCAGCTTATAACTTTAACCTAAAGAATAATCCATTTATAAGATAAGTTGATAGCTAGGTGTTTGGTAAATTGACTTTATAAATAATCAATTTAACAACAAGCAAAGCAAATGTGTTCGGACGTTTGGTAAATTTTAATTAATTATGGAAAATGACCAAAATTGACATATATTGTTACAGTAATGTTATACATCCCACCTAAAATCCCACCATTTTCATCCCACTACATGTGGCATGTGAAGTGTCAAATTATGAATGGATATGATTTATCTCACCTACTCCATGTATCCACTCACCATTTGACACCTCATACCACATGTAGTGGGATAAAAAATATGGGATTTTAGGTGGGATATGTAGCATTACTGATATTGTTAAAGAGTAATGCTAGGCTTTCTAAAAAATTTCCTAACTTCTTTCCCAAATGATATTAGTATAGGTGTCAACATCTTGTAAATCACGATAATAAATATAGTGAGTGTGATGTGATGTTGACACCTCACTTATCAATATCATTTGGGAAATAATTTTGGAAGCCTAGTATTGCTCATTGTTAAAATATAATATATATTATTCAAGTATACAACAATAAAGATTTTATATCTTTTTGTGATTATTTTTTTGTTATTATATTCTTTCCAGCTTTTTTTTTCTTTTTTACAGTTTTTTATTGATAATTGTTCAATTTTTTTTTTCCATTTTTTTAATTAACCATTTAAAAATAAATTTGAAATAAAGGATGGAGCCAACTAAGAAAAAAAATTCCTGACTGAGTCAACTCAGACCCCCTCTCACACAACACAACTGAGTCAACTCAATCCCCTTCCCCATCAACATACTGAACAGTCAACCTCTACAATTGCCCCTTCGTCTCTAGCTCCACCGGATTATCCACTGATAACGTCGGCATCCTTCGTCACGTGTCGCCAATCTCCTCACCCATGCCGTCGATGCACAATTACTTGAAATTACGTCGTTGACGCACTGGTAACCTCTACTCCAGCTCAGGAATCGTATTCAGAAGACAAGCTAGCATGTTGCAACCGTCTATCGCAGATTTGTTGCATCATGAAAGATGATAGCTGGAGGAGAATCAACGAAATCGGTGAAATCATAGATCTGCAAAATCTTGCAATCTCATTCCCGAAAGCGAAGGAGGCAAAACGCCTCTTCCATGGACGGAGGAGAATCGGCTTACTCTAGCGATGTCGACGTTGCCAGATGAAGCCAACTCTCCTCAAAAAAATATTAATTTCCAACGGTGGCCACCACCACAATGGCCACCATGATTGTATCTCACCATTTTCAAATTATTTATTAAATATTTAATTAAAAATAATTATATTTTTATTTTGTAGAGTTTAAATTTTAATCACTCAAAAAAAAATTTTAAATTACTAAACATGAGGGCATTATCATCTTTTTCAAAATTAGTGAGTGTATTATGGACATTACACAAGTAATAAGTTAGCTTCTCAAACAATCAACTTTCAAAAGCAACCCCCAAGCAATTTCTCAAAAACTGAATATTAGAAAAGTAAATTGTAAAATAAGCTACTTTTGAGAAATTTACCAAACTCTTTTTTTACTCCGAACTTGGTTATTTCTTAAACAAAAACAACCTCAAACATAGCTTTAGTTGTTTTATTTTTAGATTATAGGTAAAATTTATGTGCTAGCAAAGGCACAAAAGGCACAAGAATCATTTTGATGTATTTATTGTTTTAGTTGTTTTACAATAACTTTATTTACAAGGATTTTTTTTACATATTGATAATGAATAAACTTTATGCATCAATGGACTCCACAATCATAGCTCGAAATAACGACATCCTCTTTGTTAGCATCCAGAGCTCTTTCGTAGTTTTTTTTATTCTCGGCAACGGAAGATGATGCCAACTTCTCAAATAACGCTTTTAAGTAGTTCCCATGATCATTAGTCAAAATCTAATCAATTTCTAGAATAGACACTGACAACTCAACAAAATGTTCATTACACCATTGCGGAATCATTTCTCTCAGCAAGGTGTTAAGAGTGAGGGCAGTATGGGCGAGGATTTGTTAGGTTTTAGGGCATTTTCGTTTGCCTTCACTTAGCCATTTTTGAATGCAATAGTCAAGTATGAATGTTTTTTATAAGCTTATATCAACACATTTTTGAACTATGGAATTGGTGCTCTCATATATATGTCTCACTTGGTCTATAATAGAATGTTTTATTTTAGAATTAATTTGAATGTCAAATAAAGTCTATAGATCACATTAGTTTAAGTAGACATTTTTATTTGATATATATTGAAGAAAAATAAAAAAAAGAGATTGTCAATTATTTAACATCTTTCAATTAAAGAATCGAGAAGTTAACCAATGGCTAATGTATTCTCAGCAATGTGTCCCTTGTTATTGTTATTAACTAAGTGATCGATTTAGTAGAATAGCAATCATATATGTCCTTTTAAAAATTAACATCGGGTAAAGTCTATGCCATGGGACAGTGGACTCTCTAATTATAGCCCGGAATTACAGCATCCTTTTTGTTAGCATCCATAGTTTTTTCGCAACTTTTTTATTCTCAGTAACGGAATATGATGTCAACTTCACAAGTATCGCTTTTAAGTAGTTCTCAATATCATCGGTCAAAATTGATCAATTTCTTGAACAAACACAAGCAACTTAACAAAATGTTCATTGCACCTAGGGACATAACCAAGATTAAATACTATGGTAGGTTAGAATGTTTTTTTTTTATTTTTTTTTTTATTTTTTTTTTTTTATTTTACCGACAATACGAGAAAATTTTATTAATATAAATAAATATACACCTAGTCAATATGACATATTAGCGGGGCTTACCTAATAAATGTATATTCTAAATAAATATATTAACAAAATTATTATTATTTTTTTTAAAGTAAAGTAAAAACAAATTATAAAATAAACATGAAATGCAAATACAATCAAATACTAATTAAGTTGTATTCAACAATTTTCCAAAAAACAAAAAAAAAAAAAAACAAAAAAAAAAAACAAAAACACACAAAAATAAGTTATTAAATTAATCCTTATTTTATTACCTTCTATACATGTCAAGAAACAAGAAACGCTTATATTATTATTTACTAACAAATATATAAGCAAAAGAATAATTAAAAAAAACTAATGCTAGACAATCAAAAAAATTAACCCAAAAACCAACTCAAATGTTTTGGCAAGTGGTTTATTTATTAACAACATCATCTTATGATTTGTGTTGTAATTATTTAGGTTAAATTTTGGATTAATTATTTGGGTTGTATAGTATTACTCCAATTAAAATCCTAATAAAAAAATAATAAATAAAAAACTTTAAAAGCATGCTTCTAAATTTCAATTAGAACAACAAGAAATTCATTAAATAATATTGTTAGTTTGTTAATTTAAAACTAGATTAATCGATAATTAGATTATTCCTAAAATTTTATAAACCAAAAATTATAATAGTCCTAAAATTTCAATATAAATTAAAATGTTTAAATTCATAATATTCATGAAAACATAACTTATTGGAAGATCAATTGTTAGTGTTAATAAAGAAATTGGACCAAATTTAAGTAAGTCTAGGAAAGGATAAGAGAAAATAATTATTGAAGAAAGAAAAATTAAATAAAATAGGTCAAACCACATCGTGATTCGTGAAAAAAGTCTACAAAAACACAACATATAAATACCTCCTACAGTACTCTTAGGCCCCGAGGCCCCGTTTGGTGTGCGGGATTGGATTGGACTATTTCATGTGATTGGTTTTGATTGAAATGGAACTGAGATTAGATAGGATTAAACTGGACTGGACTTGACTAAATTAATATTATGTTGTGTTTGGAGAAACATGAGACTACGCTAAATTAATATCATGTGTTTGTTTGGTGAAACATGGGATCGGATTAAATATAATAATTTTTTTAAAACAAATATGTTTTTATCTGTTTATAAATAAACAAAAAATATATATATTCAAACATCTCCAGAACATTGATGTTTTTTTTTTTTTTTTCATCATCACCAGATATCTTTAGTAAAAACAAATAATAAAAAAAAAATCAACATTAATTTCCTTGTGGTTGTGCCAGAAATGGGGTTTCCTACTTTTGAGGTATCTGATTTGGAAAAGTATGTTTTAGCAATCAATCAATTGTTTGTATATCCAAAAGGATTAGAACATCAATTTCCTTATTTTCAGCCATACTCAGATTCGATTCGGCCAAACCCAAGAAATAAACCTCATAAACAAATCGAACCAAACCTGTTCTCAGCCACCAGATTTGAAATCGAACTTAGTTCTGGGCTCGAACCAACACACAGAGCCAACCCCACACCCAAACGACAACCACCCAGTCTAACCCCACCCAATCGAACCCAGAAAACACATGCACCCAAACCCAATTGACGACGAAAAAGAAGAAGAATTTTGTTTAGGTACAGATTAAGAGACAAAAGAAACCCCAAAACCGAGAGTGGATGCGGTGACAAGAAGTAGAAGTTGAAGAAAAAGGAAAAGGAATTTAGTGAAAGCAGATATGCTTTCCTAGCTTGCATCGGTTTTGTGTTTTTCCTTTTTGTTGTTGTGTGCCTTCCCTTTTTTAGGTAGTTTTTCCCTTTCCTGGGATCGATGGTGGTGGTGGTTGGGTTAGGTAGAATAAATTCTAAATCTAATTTAATTTAACAACTAAATTAATAAAGAAAATAAATTGGAGATCATATTTTCTGGGTTGGATTGGTTTGATGAAAGAGAATGATCGACTGAAATGTTATGAAAAAGGAAGTTGGTGGGGGTGACGAGATGAATTAAATAGGTAGGCCCAGATATAAAAATAGTCATGTGACTATTAAAGACAGGGGGTGATATGGGTTTATTTAATCCCATGATTATGGGACTATTTTGTATTTGGGACTAGCAATCCCTTGTTTCGAAACAGAACCAAACGTAGGACTGGACTAAATTAGTCCAATCCCAGTCCAAACCCATGCGCCAAACAGGCCCTTAGGGTGTGTTTGGCACCTAGGATTAGACTGGGATTGAAATATTTTAGTCTCAATTTCATGTTTGGCAACGCCAATGGATTGTATTATCCGATCCGATGGGGCCCATTTTTAATGATTTAGTTCTGCAAATGCAGGACTAAATAAACCCAGCTTTTTGGTGGGTTTATTTAATCCTGCGTATGTAGGACTAGAGATGCACATTTTTCCCCGGGGCCTCAAATCCCCGCGTCCCCATCCCCATCTGGGGATTTTTTTTTTTGGGGGGAAATGGGGAAATGGGGGGAGGGGGGGGATGGGGATGAAAATCATTCCCAAATTGAAATGGGGATATGGATGGGGGGACCCCTCCCCATCCCCATTTCCCCATTTCCCCATTTTCCACACAGTTATGTTGAAATGGGGATGGGGATGAGGGGAAGGTCCCCCATCTCCATTTCCCCATTTCCCCTAAACATTATAATATATTTTTTTAATTTTTTTGTTTATTCTTTGAAAACTCGAACTCCCTAAGTATATATACACATTTTATATAAAATGCACTAATGAATTTTATTTTGTATTTGTAATGGAATGTTTATTTTTTTAATTTAATTTGTAAATTTTAGTCAAATGGGGAAACGGGGGAACGTGGGAAACGGGGAAATGGGGAAAAACGGGGAAAATGGGGAATTAGGGATGGGGATGGATATAGGTCCCCCCAAAATTCTCCATTCCCATTTTCCCCAAATGGGGAAATAGGGGGAATAGGGGAAGGGTATGTGAAGTGGGGATGAGGATGGGGGGACCTATATCCATCCCCATTCCCCAAACGTGCATCTCTATGTAGGACTATTTGTTTAAAAAAAAAAAATTTCTTTCACTTTTTTTTCTTTAAAAGATTTATCATCATCTCATATACACCACCACCCATTCTTCATCATCTACACCACGACCACCACCATCAAACCGTAGATTTTTTTCTTCCACCCATCTCCAAACATCATTCAACAAACAAACTCAGATCGAAAGACCATCGCCGCCGCCGCCATCATCGACCAGCACCATCGCCGCCGCCAAGTGAACCCAGAAAACCCCATCGTTGCCACCAAACGAACCTGAACCCAGATGGAAGCACCAATCAATGAAGAAATCAAGTGTCATTTTCACTGCAAAATCTATTTCCAATACTCATAAAATTCACACCATTTCAGATCCAAAACTTCAAACCCATCAAAACCCAACTCAAACCACACCAAAATGCAACTCAAACTCGCCAAACACCTTGTCATCTTCCAAACCTCATCTCCTTGAACAACATCGACGTCGGAGAGTAGGCGGCATCCTTCGCTGATTTTCATTGCCGGAGGTGTGAAATCCAATAACCCCGCAGACCTTTGAGAGAGAGAGAGAGAGAGAGAGAGAGAGAGAGAGAGAGAGATGTAATTGATTTTTAATAATAAACTATTTTATATTTTAGTTAAAAAATTTGGTGAGGAGAGGAGATATTTGTATTTTTAATATCTGTAAAAAATTATTATCCAATTTCAAAATATTATCAAATTAAAAAATTATTATATTTAGTCTAATCCTATGTTTCACCAAACAAAACATAGTTTTAAATCAATTCAGTCTCATGTTTCTCTAAACACAGTGTAGTATTAATTTAGTCCAGTCCAGTCAAATCCAATCTCATCTAATCCCAGTCTCATCGCAATCCAATCTAATCCCATGAAATAGTTCAATCCAATCCCGCGTACCAAACAGAGCCTTAGTCCTACTACTACATTACTAGGCACGTCTTCCTTTTTTATTAGGAAAAATATTCATTATTATTATTATTATTATTTACATTTCAATTTATTTTAGAAAGCACACCCTAGCCCAATGATGGTCCGTCCATGATTGCACCGTTGCGAAAAGCCAACCATTGTTATTGTTGTAAATTTGTAATGAGAGTATGGGACACCGAAAGCCAACCATTGTGTGTTTTGGGGGAGAAGTAGAAATATCTGGGTGACTGGGTTTATTGTTGCTTCCATGGTGATAATGAAAGTATGACTTTGTATTATAACTTTATATATATATATTATTATTTTTTTTTGAAGTGGATTATAACTTTATAATTGATTATATATTTTTTAAACCAAAAATGATTATATTATATATTACCATTATTATTAGAAGTTTATTATTATTTAAAAGTATTAAATTTAATTAGTTTAAGAGTAATTTACTCATGGGCAGACAGCCAGACATGACTCCCAATAATAAAGGATGGAGGTATTTTCGACTTTTAAACCACCAAACTTGATGTTATTCGGAATAAGTTTGTGCAATTTACCTTGATGGTAATATCAGTATAAAAAAAATAGTTTATTGGTTTAAAAAAAAAATAGGTTATGAAATATTAACAAAATTTAGATCGATCATTTTGGTTTTGGATTTATTAAAGAATTTGTTTTTATATGTATGTACTATATCAAATAAAAAATTTATAACAATTATTATGCAATGGTAGATATATTTAATTATTTGCTTTCAGATTTTCTATTTTTAAGAAAATAATAATAATAATCAACACTTTATATTCAAACCTCACAAGAAAAATTATTAACACATCATTAATCAAATGTTGTATTTTAACCAAATCCATATATATATATATTCAATTAATTTATATTCTTTAAAAAATTATTAAATTTTTTGATACTTCTTTTTAAATGTTTGAAATGTCAAAAATACTCTTATTTTTTACGGTCAAACATGTTCAACGATTAAATTTGACCAAATTTGAATAACGGCATGTGATGTGCGTGTTAATTTTTGATAAGGTTGTCTTCGCCGATAAAATTAAGAGCATTTGCTCTTCTTTAAATATGTATATACATTAACTTTTAACTTTAGTAGTTTAGTAAGGAGTTTGATGGAATCTAGTAACTTATGGTGGAAATGGTGGAAAGTATCACCTTTTCCAACTCATTTGGTGACTCTATGACCGGTTTAATAACTTAAGTTTAAAAGACACATATTATGGTGAACTACCAAAATTGCCCTTAGATGATCATTTATGTTATTCTGTTTGTCTGGTTCTCTCCCCACACTTCCAACAAAAACAATAACTGGGTTAGTCTCTCTGTCTCTCTCTATCTCTCTCTCAATACAAATAGAAGTTCAAGATCCAAACAACTGGACGTGCTTCATTACAACAAGGTAATATTTCTTGCAAATACTTCTTTTCATTTGTTCACATTTTCATTGTGACAATTATGGATCTCCGAAACTTTGTCACCTTTTTCCGAGCTTTTTAGGGTAGTTTCCTAGCTTTTTAAAAATCACTCTGAGCATTTTCATGTATTCTCCGAGCCTTTTTAAAAATCACTAATCAAGCCTTTTCATGTCTTGTCCAAGCCTTTTCAAAAATCAGTAATCGAGCCTTTTGAAGTCTTCTTCGAGCTTTTTCATGTCTTCTCCAAGCCTTTTCATATCATCTCCGAGATTTTTCAAAATCACTAATCAAGCTTTTTCAAGTCTTCTCCGAGCCTTTTCAAGTCTTCTCCGAGACTTTTAAAAAATCACTAATCGAGCATTTTTCAAGTCTTCTCCGAGCCTTTTCAAGTCTCTCCACGTCTTTTCAAGTCTTCTCAAAAATCACTAATCGAGACTTTTCATGTCTTCTCCGAGCCTTTTCATGTCTTCTCCGAGCCTTTTCATATCATCTCCGAGACTTTTCAAAAATCACTAATCGAGCCTTTTCAAGTCTTCTCCGAGACTTTTAAAAAATCACTAATCGAGCATTTTCAAGTCTTCTCCGAGCCTTTTCATGTCTTCTCAAAAATCGCTAATCGAGCCTTTTCATGTCTTCTCCGAGACTTTTCAAAAATCACTAATCGAGCATTTTCAAGTCTTCTTCGAGACTTTTAAAAAAATCACTAATCGAGCCTTTTAAAGTCTTCTCCGAGCCTTTTCATGTCTTCTCAAAAATCACTAATCGAGCCTTTTCATGTCTTCTCCGAGCCTTTTCATATCATCTCCAAGACTTTTCAAAAATCACTAATCGAGTATTTTCAAGTCTTTTCCGAGACGTTTCAAGTCATCTCCGAGACTTTTCAAATAATCACTAATCGAGTCTTTTCAGGTTTTCTCCGAGACTTTTCATTGAATTACTAATCGAGCCTTTTAAAGTCTTTTTCGAGACCAAAAATGTCTTCTTCGAGACTTTCATGTATTCTCCGAGACTTTTCTAGTGTTCTTCGAGCCTTTTAAATATCCTCACCCGAGCCTTTATAAATGTAATTTATGAAAATATTTTGTACTCCTGAGTTTTTATTAATAGTTTTGATTAATTTGACAGCATCATGAATCGGGTTAGAATAGTAATATCTTACAACGGTCGATGGGAGCAACTACCCGACGGAAGTCAGAGGTTTGTTGGATCAGATAACCAGGGAATGTATGTGTCAAAGAATATGACTTACGAAGAATTGGTGGCGATCGTGCATACCATTGTGAAGTATGATATAAACAAATTCAATGTTGATCTTGCATCAATATCAATCGTTCCTGGCAGTACATGTCGTACATTATAAGAAATAACGATGATGTTCAGTTTATGCTAGAGGAAGATCGGGTGATCCCTCAAGTATGTGTAAGTCTAACTCAGAGGACACCTGGAGATGTGATAGGGAATGATATTCCTCCTCCTGAAAATACCCAACAATTTTGATCCTTTAGTGGTAGCAACCAAGTGTATCCCCAAAGGAGTTTCGCCGAAAATGGGGAAAACATGTGTGGTGTCCCACCGGTATCGGTTAACCAAGTAGTTGAACCTCAATTTGGCGATGTGTTTGGTTGTCGAATTGAGCAGTACAATGAGATGAACAATTACCCAAACCATGAGGTGGATAATGAGGCAAATAATGAACAGGTAGATGATTTAGAAAATATGGATGAAGAGCGTACACAAATTCAAACACAAGGAAGACATGTACAAGGAGTTAGTTGCACTATACCAAATATGCTTGGGACTTCCGAGGTCTGACATAATATAACTGTATCTGATTCTGATAATATGATAACGTGGGTTATTCCCGGAGCAGATTCATACTCGTTTGGTATTGGTAGAAGCAGCACCTTGGCAACGTAAGAACCTACATGCATGATTTATAAAGGTCAATTTTTCCCTAGTAAAAAGGATTTGCAGAGGCTAGTTGGCATTTTTTCAATGCGGGAGAACTTTGAATGGAAGGTGAAAATGTCTAATAAGACAACGTTACATCTAGTTTGCATCATTGACAATTGTACGTGGAAATTAAGAGCGGTGATGAGAAATGGAGGGACTTACTTCCAAGTCAGAAGTTTTGTCAACCAACACAGTTATCCTTTGGAGGAGGTTCACCGTTGCCACCGACAAGCTAGTGCAGTCATAATTGGAGAAGTCATTGCACCTAGACTTCAACAACATGATGGTCGTCTCATGCGTCTGAAGGACATAATCGCCGATATGAAAACAATGTATGGCATCCAAGTCATGTACAGTAAGGCACATGATGCCTTGCAATATGCATTGTCCTTGACCTATGGAATGCATAAAGAAAGTTTCAAACTATTCCCATCTTTTGCATACGTTCTGGAACAGCAAAATCCTGGCACAATCACTGGCTTACAATGCGCAGACGATGATACATTTCTGTACTTTTTCATGTCGTTAGGGTCCTCAATCAGAGGTTTTCGAAGGTGTATGATTCCTGTGATTGCAGTTGATGGTACCCATTTGAAGGGAAGATTCGGGGGTACAATGTTTGTTGCAACTGCACAAGATAGAAATGAACAGGTGTATCCAATTGCTTTTGGGTACGGTGACTCAGAAAATAACCTTTCATGAGAGTGGTTTTTGGAATGCTTAAGGGGTGCCCTTGGTCATATAGATGATCTGGTTTTCATTTCCGATCGTCATGCAAGCATTGAAGCGGGGATTTCTAAAGTGTTCCCTTATGCAACCCATACTATATGTTGCTGGCATTTTGGTGAAAATATGAAGAAGCGATTCCACAGAAAGGATGTTGCCAACAAAATGGATTCAGCAGCTAGGACGTACAGTGAATTCAATTATAACATGCATATAGAGGAGTTACATAGGCTGCACAAGGGTGCATTCGATTATGCCATTGCTGCCAGTCCACACAAGTGGTCTCGCGTACATTGTCCTCAAAGAAGGTACAGGCTGATGACCACAAATGTTGCAGAGTGCATGAACTCATGCCTAAAATTCGCACGACAACTGCCAATGATGACACTGGCGGAGTTCATTAGGAATATGCTACAAAAGTGGTTTCACGATCGTCATGCAGCTGCACGGTCCATACGTCATCAACTGACCGACGTAGCACATATTGTGATCCTAAAACGTGTCAAGAAGTGCAATTATATAACCGTAAATCCGGTTGACTGGAACATATTCTCCGTCAAATTAAAGGGAAACCAATGGACGGTTAACTTACACTTGAAGACTTGCAAATGCAACAAATTCCAAATGGACCATTTCCTATATTCTCATGCACTCGTAGCGGCAAGGTACATGGGATGTTACAGTTAATGATTTATATTACCCACAAACGTGAATCTCATTGTTTTCATTGTTGTAAGGAGCGAAACTTGGATTTCACATCTCTGTGTGCGGACTACTACAAGAGAGAGACACTTATTGATGCATACTCGGTTCCTATTATGCATGTTGGTCATCCTTCTTCAAAGGTAGTGCCATCCGACATAGCATCTCAGGTGGTTTTAAATCCAAAGTCGAAGAGACAATTAAGTCGCCCGATGGTGGGTCGACATGCCTCGTCTTCGGAGCGGACAACCACAAAGTCGTGTAAAAGATGTGGACAATCAGGACATAATAGCAGGCGATGCTCCAACCCACCGATGGTTAATGAAGGTCCCAGCATAAGTGTTCCCGATGAATACCGTCGCAAGTGCGGCATCTGTCATTCAATTGGACACAATAAACAAACGTGCCCTGAGAAAGACTCTACCGTGGAATGAATGGAGCCGTTGAGGAAGGCGATCAAACATAACAAGGCAGTACAAGAGGCCTCTGGATTGCCACTAGAAAAGCTTGTGATTGCTAATGTGGGACGGCAAGATGCTAGGAAGCACCTTGAGGAACATGTCTCCAACTTGATGTCTTCCAACATCGTCCAGACGTTGGGAACCATACTCGATACAGTTGTGTTATGAGACTGTTGGTTATTATGCTTTTTTATGTTGAACTATTATGATATATTTATTGGTTGTTCGTTTAATGTCATACTGTATCTTTTGTTATAATGTCTACAATTCATTGTATTGTTTATGGATTTTAATATATCAAATGTGTGTTCAAGTGTTAATTGCAAACAACTAAAATTTTTTTAAAAATAATTTCATTTCATTACTCAAATGTTATGTACATCAACTAAATCGCTAACGGGAAGACCAATCCTTTGAGTTACAAAAAATCTCCACAGTCATCTTCTCTCGGATGGTGCCCATTTCGTTTTCTGACCAGTCAAACGTATCCCTGTTTGCTGCCAGGTACTCTATCAATCTCAAAGTATGGGCACCACAGTTACCACTACAATTCACCACACAAACAACCGTTAGAATTGAATGTTATTAAAACCAATTAGGATAGAATAAGATCTTTAAACATTCATACCCTCTATCCTGTTGGGGCACACGGTCTCTAAACACAATGTTGAGTGGAAATGGCTTATTCTGCAATGTGTACGTCATATCGCCCCTCTGTATGGGACCGTGAAAGTCCACCGCATGCAGCATCGACGGTAAAAAATATCGTAAGCAAGCGAGCTGCGTTTTCCTATGGCGAAATGGTACCTCCTGTCTGAACGGGTCCATCAAGTAAATACTCCCTGTTGTGAGGTCGACGCTGGCTAGTGCCCAATACGTACGTCCAAGGTTGCAAGGAATCAAAACCTGTATGTGTTTCAACAAAGTGTTATCAGTGGGAAATTTATTTAAAATTCAAATTCAAACAATGTAAATAAAACACTGACTACGTCAACTTCGTTCCATGGTTTGGTTCCTGCCGGGACCAATCCATGTACCACCTTCAGGTCATCAGCGGACCACTGATGCTTGAACAAAGACCAACTGCGGCGGGGTTTGTCGGCCCCACTTCCCATCAATCTCTCCCAGTCATTCAATAAACATGATTGTACAAAGAAAATTTATAAAACGTTAGATAAAAGATGTACGAAACACATAAATAGATGTTCAAAAGCCGTACAACTTAAACACTTAAATAGAACTGTGAACCCAGTATGTTGATCCTCGGACCGTAGACAGTGGAGTAATATCTCTGACGCATCCGCAGAATATGCAAGTACGCGTCCACATGTTGACAATTTCAACATTTTGTATTGTTAGCATTTTACTATTTCAGAAACATCTTATATACAATGTTCAGGTAAGGACCATACCGTATCCTCTAACTCCATGATGTTGGTTCGAAACCGATGGAACCAAGGGACACCAACTGGCTTAAGTAGATCCACATCACGCCTGCATAATTGTTGAAGAAGTTAGATAAGAAAGTAGTTTTACTTAGCAGTTTCAAAATACAAAATAATTTTTGTAATATCTGCGATTATACTTACAATTCCCTAGTCGAGTTCCTCTTATAGGCTTGGTACGTCACAAGGTGGTCAGGATCTATCAATGCGTGGGGCGCCCATACATGTGGTGGTTGTGGCCTAATCATTGGCCTCTTCGGCCGAGAGAGGTCAGTGTATGGGGTCCGCTGCTGCCAACCTGGCTTGCGAACCCGATCCTAACGTTGAAGGGGTGGGGGAATCCGGTCCAGCTCAGTGCGATCCACTGGATGGGTGAGCTGTAAGGAGGAACTCTGTCCCCGTGTATTGCCTCTAGAGGTGTGATGTGTTAAGGGACTATGTCCCCCTGTATCGCCTGTAGGGGTGCGTTGTAAGTAGGAACTATGTCACCGTCGATCGCCTGCAGGTGTAAGCTCTTTAGATGCACTGAGACTGGGGATCTCTATCCCTGTGGAATGAATGAAGGGGTATTCTGCACCAGGATCGACCAGAAGGGTGTGCTGTAAGGAGGTGCTCTGTATTAGGTCTTGAGAATGAACAGGCTAGTCTGGTAAAACCTGCTGAGGTTCCTGCTCTATCTCCATAGGTATTGTATCTGTACCACTAGTACCACAAGTAACCTCATCTCGTGGTGTCACATCAGGCCCCTGCTGATCACCTTGATGACTACATGTCCTCCCTCCGGGACTGAAGTCTCGGTGTCCATCTTTGTCATCGAATGGTGGGTCATTGAACCGTGTACCTCGAGTACGGGCGTGCGACGTCGAACCCTGAAGCCCCTGAATCAAATCTAGCAACTCTTGATGCTGTTGATCTCGCCTCTCATTACTCTTTCACACCTCCTCCTGTAATTCGCGTAACGCATCCATCAGTTCAGTATACCGACGGTCCTGAAAGGATTTCGAAATTGTCAGTACTAAAATGATTCACTCGATTGAAATTAAATAATACGGTAAAAGGAATTATACGTACCTCTGCTTGCCCTCCAACGCTTCCTCTTGAGTCATCTCCAGTTCAAGAGTCATCTCTAGTTCGAGGCTCTAGGCAACGTGAATCGAACCCGCCTAATCCTCACGGGACGAATATGGCTGGGTTCGAAAGACCGACCCTTAGTGTCACTGGTTCCGACAGTTGTATATCGTTCGGGGTCAGAGACGGGAACAAGTATATCACCGACATCAGTATCATACGAACTGCCTCTCTAGAAAATGCCCTCAAAGTACTGTTCAGCCCTCTCAGTTGCTGTCAGAACCAATTTCACCCTCGCAAACATCTGAAATTGCAGTTAGACCATTGTAATTGTATACATACTAATAGTTATGAACATAATATATATATATATATATAGATATTTACACTTTCGAGGAAAATGTTATTCAAATTCTCCCCCCTCGGTCGCGTACTCAACTCCCATTTTAGAATTCGGGGGGAGAGCTCAATTTCCCTCCGCTTCCCACATCCGTTGTTGCCAAGCTCGGGGATAACCTCAAAAGCAAATATCTGCGAAACAGCTAAGAATGATAAGAATCCAATACAATACATCAGTCATATGAAAAAAAATAACAAATTCAAAATTCTCACCAACAAGGCGTGTGTTAGCATATATATGTTGTATGTCTCCGTGGTATGTACATCAACGCCCTTTCGTCGCTGGCGTTGTTCAAACCGCCTACGTCGACCATCCAACGCATGCTTGAAACCGTATATAGACCGCCTATACACGTGTACACCCCACGAGAACGCATCAAAAACGTCCAAGTCCTCGACTAGGCAAAACTGCCATATTGGAACTTTCTCTCTCTCGTCCAACCCCATCAGTATCAAGTTAAGCATATACAATAAGCATAGCTTAACCGCATCGTACTGCTCAGAAAAAACACCAATCCGTAGAACGGCTTTCATCTCTGCATACTCGACCTCATCTCGACCCTCAAAATATCGCTGGTGTATGCCATTCTCTACCATATCATAGGTCGACGTGTTAGGAAGTTCTCCGAACTTTAATCCGGTGATCAGAAAAAACTCAACCTTCGAGAACCGGACCGAATGCCTTCCTAACAGAAATCTCATCTCATCTTCAGGCCCATCGTGATGCAACTCGCGAATAAGCAACCGATGTACAATGTCAGCTGAAAACTTCATCCCACGATCCATCCGAAGGAAGTGTCCAAAACACGACTCAGTATACCGACATCGTTCTTTGACCGCAAGATGTTCAAGTAACTTGTTAAGTGCATTGTCGATATCTGTAAGGTCATCAAAATGGTCATGTCAAGTTATTTTCCCCGAATACCTTTCTTCCTCTGAAGTTTTAAGCGAATCTTTTAGTTGATTCCTCATCTGCATATTGACATTAAAAAAATATATCTAGTTAAATAAAATAAATAATATAAAAATGAAAGGTTTCGGACACTAAATGAAAAGTCTCGGACACTATATGAAAAAGCTCGGACACTATATGAAAAAGCTCGGACACTATATGAAAAGGCTCGAAAACTATATGAAAAGGCTCGGACACTATATGAAAAGGCTCGGAAACTATATGAAAGGCTCGGAGATTCTAATTCTAGAAACCTATTCATATTCCTTAAAAGGCTCGGATTACTATTTAAAAGTCTCGGACAGTGTTTTAAAATGCTCGGATCCTATTTTAAAAGTCTCGGAGCAGTGTGAAAGGCTCGGAGATTCAAATTGCAGAAGCTTATTTAAATTGCTTGTAAAAGGCTCGGATTACATATGAAAAAGTTCGGAAAAGGCTCGGAGATTCAAATTGCAGAAACCTATTCAAATTGCTAGGAAAATGCTCGAATTACATGTGAAAAAGCTCGGAAAAGGCTCGGATAAGGTTTTAAAATGCTCGAAAACCCATAACTTCATCGTGTTCAACAGAATTTTTTCATAAATTTAAACTCTAACTTAATCAAACAAACCTAATCAACAACAAATCAAATCAAATATAATATACATGTCTAACGAACATCCAACATCAAACGCACATAAAAGTTTCAACAACAAAAACGCGTGAGAAAATCATATCACTTTCTCGTCGACTTCAAGACTGTATCGCCACCGCCGGTAGGTTTTCTGTGAGATTTAGTACCGGATTTCTTGCACCCAAGGTCTCTCTTTCCACTATTCTCTCTCTCTCTCAACTTTTTTTTCTTCAAACGCAAAATGACAAAAATAAGGGTATTTTTGTCTGGTCACCTAAATAGGTGCCTTTTAAACTTACATTAGTAAACCGGTGACATTCTCACAAAAGCCCCTCCAAATAGTGACAAAAATTTTTTGAACCCATAACTTATGTGGATAATAAATTCAATCAAATCTTACTTGTAAAACTTTTAATAAAATTTTGAGCCCTAAATTATAATCGGCAATTTCAAACGCACCACAAATTGTGGAAGAAACACATTGCAACCGATTGGTGTGTCATGGCTATATATCAACAATTAAACAAACAAATGTAGTAATAGCTAGCAGCTGTGAATGTCATCACTAAAATAGGTCACTTGAGTGAACTATTGCATAATAAACTCACAAAAACTCAGAGATTATCAGAAAACATGGTTACAAAATGTCTTTGAGAATTGATTCTCATCAACTAGAGTACTAGATTGAAGCAAATCACATGCTTTACGAGGATTTCTTTAAAATGGAGGTTGACTCCAAATCTTTCGCAGCATATAATTATTCTCATTGAACCAATCATAAACTTGAGGTCTCCACTGCGAATTAACAACAAAACACTTGTAGCAACTGAGTGCTAACTGGAGAGAATCCTATAATCATCCCTGCAAATTGTGTAGCATTTCCCATTGCCGGAACTGAGAATGATGTTCGATCAATAAATGCCACCTGCTTGCTTCTCCATGATCAACAACAACAACCCATCTCTTTTCTGATTACTGAAAAGGTGTTTGATTCTGTCATTATAAGACACTTTTGGAAAACCTTCTGAGAAATTTGAGAAAAGCCCCCAGCCGTATCTTGACTGATAAGGTACTGCACCATGCAAGTCTATGTTTCTTGCAACCGGCCGGTGTCTCCTTCACAATATAAGTTCCTCTTTGCAGATGGATCGCAAAGCTTGCAAGTACTAGGATTGCCCTTTTGACCCATGTCGTAACACAACAGCCATGGAAGAAACTCTCTTGTATTCTTGATTTCACGCACTAGCAGACCAAACACAAAGGAACTCTTTCTAACCAACACAGTTTTTCCATTATAAGTCTCACAATATCCTCAGCAAGATCAGACCACTCAGCCTTCTTTATCATCATCTGCACCCTCTTGTATATCTTGTTTAGCTAGCCACACCTTCTCGTTATACACCATAAATTATAATTTCTATTGGTTTCCTTTTCTTTTATGTAAGAGGATGTTTCATTTATATTTGAAAAACAACAAGGAAAAATAAGGTCAAGTAGAAGATTCTAACTCGTTAATTAAATCCCTATATAATGAACCCATTATTAATGGGATCAGGATCATCTTCTGAGTTTTTTATGTGCTGAACTGTGCTGACCTTTTAAAATCACAAGTACATGTGGCTATTAACAAAATCAATGCTCAAGATTTAGTTTGCATTTTCTTTTCCTTTTTAAGATATTTATTTTACGTGTTTTTTTTTTTTTTTTAATTTATTTGTTATTATTATTATTTTTTTACCAAAACAGTTTGAGTCCAAAACAATCACAACCCTTTTCATCTTCTCTCTAGTTGCTTATCCAATTCTTCATGAATTCCGGTGAGGGCCGGTAAAAAAAAATTCGAATCGGAAATCAGCCACTAGGAATCACATGTATGGTAACTATCTTCGTTGATTTCCCCTCATATTCTCAAGAAGAAGACTATTTTATCACTCTTCAAATCTGTGATGGCTTGCTAGAAACCATGAAAATCTACCGGTGGGAATCTCCAAGGAACAAAAGAAATCTACTCTCTACTGGGTCTCCATTATATGTTTTTAGAAAATGAAATCTGTGTTGGTTGTTCGATTTTATTTGTTGATTCTTGTTCGATTTTATTTGTTGATTCATATTTTACATGTGAAAATTTGAACAATGATATATGAGATAGTCAAAACTCTCGAATTTGCTTAGTTGCCGAGAAATTTCAGATGGCTGGTTTACAGTTTTGAATTTTTTTTTTCTTGCTTGAGAAAGTTCTGGGCTTAGAAGAAACGAGAAAACCAAGAGATGAATGAATATGTGATTCTATTAGTGGCTGGTTTTCCAATTTAAAAAAAAAATTTCCAACTGCCGAAATCGTAGGAGAAGCAACTAGAGGAGAAATTACTTGAAAGGGTTTTTACTTTTTAGACTGAAACGACTGTGTTTTTACCATAGACGAGAAATAAAATAAATATATATATATATATATTGACCATAGATTTTGTTAATTTGCCACATGGACGATGACCCTCAAGGGTGCGTTTGGCACAGAGATGGGATGGGACAGGACAAGGTGGGACGGGACAGGACAGGACGGGACGGGACAGTTGTTCCATATTGTGTTTGGAATGTCTGGGACAGAACTATTAACTGTACTGTTATGCGTTTGGTATGAATGGGACAGGACGGGACAAGAGGTTCAAATGACCAGAGTGCCCCTCATATGTATATAATATATATATAAAATAAAATATAATTATATATATATTATTGTATATGAAATAATTTTTAAAATATTATATATAATAATAAAATTTAATATATATATATATATATATTATCTTATATATTATTGTATATGTAATAATTTTTAATAAATTATTTATTATTATATACAATAAAATATAATATATATAATATATTATAATATTAAATATATTTATATATTATTAATATTTATAATAATATATAATATATATTGTATTATAATATATATATGATATATTAAATATTATTATATATAATATTTATATAAGATATATATAATATATTAAATATTATTATATATATAATAATATATGTAATAATACTTAATATATTATATTATTATCATATATAATAATAAAATAAAATATTAATATTAATATATAATATTATTATATATAATATATATATAATATGTTATATATATATACATAAATGATCTAATATATATTATGTTATTATTATATATATTATTATTATAATAAAATATATATTATATTATATAATAATATATAATATATAATATATATTTTGGATAATAATAATAAAATATAAAATTATATATATTATATTATATTATATATATAATTATATATTATTTAATATAATAATATATATAATATAATATAATATAATATTAATATTATATTATATTATATATATTATTATATTAAATAATATATACTTTTATATTTTATTATTCTTATCCAAAATATATATTATATATTATTATATAATATAATATATATTATATATAATAATATATAGTATTCGTATTATATAATATATAATAATATTAATATTACTAATAAATAATATATATTAAAATATATATAATAATATTTATATTATATTATATATATATATAATATTATAAAATATATATACATATAAACTATTGCATAAGTTTGTGATTTTTTGAAGATTTAAGGGTAAAAATGTCTTTTTGAGACTTGTCCCATGCATGGGACAAGTCTGGCCTAGGGTCTTGGGTGGGACAGAAATTGATGATTTTTGTCCCACATTGTCCCGTTCTGTCCCATGCTAAAGTCGTGTCAAACGTGGGACAAGAAGAAACTGTCCCACATTGTTCTGTCCCGTCCCGCGTACCAAACGCACCCCAAAAGATCAACATAGTTCAACGGATAAAAAACTCAGTAGAGGATCCTAGTCCTTATTAATGACACAACTCATGGGGTAAACACTATAATTTAATTAAGACCGACGGAAAATAACATGGAAAAAATTAATTTTTTTTAAATGTGAGGGAATGATGGCATACCATTACTAGCCATACCAGATAACAGTTAGTTGATTGTCCAGTACATTTAAAACATGTCATGTGATATAAGTTAACTATCCATCTAATTATATATTAATTAGTGACGATATTTATATTCCTGAAAAATTATATGTACACCGTACTAAATTTTTTTATAATGTTTTAACTTATAAATAAACCTCATATATTATAAAATATACTTTTTTTCTTAATTTTTGGAAAAAGATTATAAGTTTTTGAAAAAAAATAACAAATAACAATAATTAAGGGGAAAAAAAGGAAGAGGTCTTTTTTTTTAATTATTTTATTTTGAAAAGGAAATAGCGAAGAAGTTGTATGGCCTAATTTGTTGCTTTAATTTTATTTCATAAATTGGGGGGGGGGGGGGGGGGGGGGGGGGGGGTGGGGGTTGGGTTTAATAACCTTTTTTTTTTATATATAAGACCGGTCAGTACCCAAGTATACTGACCACCCAATTAGGTGTTGTCACGTGGCTAAAAACTCTTTCACTTTTTACATTTTTCTCCTTACTTTGAGTTACATGGCAACCAACTATTGGATTGGTCAGTACCTTGGGTACTGATCGGTCAGCACCCAAGTGTTGTCCTGTCAATAATATAATCATCCATCAATGTCATTATTAAAATAGAAGGTCACTTGAATGAACTATTACATAATAAAATCTCGAAACTCAGAAATCATTAGAAAACATGGTAAATTTGATTGGAGATCAATCTGTTGGTGGGATGGGAATATTTGAGGTCACTTGTGGTGCACCTCTGAGAGAGATTCGACACTTAAGAAAGGAGAACCTTTAAACTTTTATTTCTCTCTATATTTTCTTACACCAATCCACACATTTGCAACACACTCTAAGTCCCTTTATATAGATAACTAAGCTGAGCTAACAGCAAACAAAAATAAATGCAAGACAATTAATCAGCTCAATTCGCAGTTGAGAGGAAGCTAGTTGAAGAAATTTGGACAGTGATTTTAGTCAACAATGTTGGCTTCTAGAAGTTGTTGGAAATTGCTGAAAATGGCTGGCTGGAGATCAAGTTTAATTTCCAACATCCCCCTTAAACTTGAGTCTCCGTGTTTCGTCATACCAAGTATTTTCTTTAGTCTTGAAAACACGTCATGTTTGAGCGGCTTGGTGAAAATATCAGCAGCTTGATCATATGTCCTGCAAGAGACTAGTTCCACCTCTTTATTCTTCACATGCTCTCTGATGAAAGGATACCGCGTATCAATATGTTTGCTCCTTTCATGAAATACTGGATTCTTTGCTAGCGCAATCGATAACCGATTGTCGATGTAGACCTCTGTGGGATTAACTTGTGGAAATCCCAAGTATTGCAAAACATTCCTGATCCAGATACCATGACAAACAGCTGAGCAAGCAGCAATGTACTCAACTTCATATGATGACAATGTCATAATGGCTTGCTTTTTGGATGACCATGTGAACAATGTATCTCCCATAAAAAATGTAAAATATGTCGTGCTTTTACGTTCATCCAGATCTCTTCCCCAATCACTATCTGAATAGCCAATCAACATGCAATCTCCACATTTGGTATATAAAATGTCATCATTAATAGTACCTTTTATGTACCTGAGTATCCTCTTTGCTGCATTCAGGTGAGACTGGTCAGGAGTCTCTATGTATTTGCTGACTAGTCCAACTCCATAGAGTATATATGGCCGGGTACACGTCAAGTATCTCAGGCTTCCAACCAAACTCTTGAAATAGGTTGGATTAACATCTCCCCTTTCATTCTTTCTTAACTCTAATCATGTTTCTACTGGAGTTGTGATAGGATTGTATTTTTTCATACCAAATCTTTTCAGAATTTTTTTTTTCCATAGATACTCTGAGAGATGAAGATACCTTTTTCGTTTTGCACAACTTCAATACCGAGAAAATGAGCCATTAGACCAATGTCAGTCATCTCAAATTCTTTCACCATCCTCTTCTTGAAATCTTCAAACATTACTGGATTATTACTAGTATAGGTCAAGTCATCAACATATAGGCATGCATATAACAAGCTTCCATCAGTCTCCTTCTTTATATATAGTGCATGCTCATACATACATTTCTCAAATTTTTTCTTTTGGAAGTAATCATCAATCCTCATGTTCCATGCACGAGGCGCTTGTTTTAAACCATATAGGGCTTTCTTCAGTATGCATACTTTATCTTCTTTGCCTTTCTTCATGTATCCAGGTTGTTGTTCCATATAGATTTCTTCTTCAAGAAAGCCATTCAGGAATGCTGACTTAACGTTAAATTGGTAAATTTTTCAACTTTTCTAGGCTATTAATGATATTAGCAATCTGATAGTTTCTAGTCTGGCTAATGGGGCAAAGACTTCTCTGTAATCAACTCCTTCCTTTTGTTTATAGCATTTTGCTACAAGTCTTGTTTTGTATATCTGGACTTCTCCTTTTGCATTCCTTTTGGTCTTGTAGACCCATTTCACTCTGATAGTTTTTCGGTCTTTTGGGAGATTAGTTAACTCCCATGTCTTGTTCTTTTCAATGGCTCAAATCTCTTCATCCATTGCCCTTCTCCATTTTTCTTCTTGGTTAGCCTCTTCAAAGCTAACTGGATCACATGTTATCAGCAGACTATATAGAGTAAGGTCTTCTTCCACCTGTTATGTATATTCATACAGATCTTCTAGACTGCGTGTTCCTCTAGGCCTCATATCTGAGAAATCACGATCAATTGGTAATGGAGTATCATACCTTTATGGTGAAGGGGAACCACGTTGAGGTGTGTGCTGATCTTTGGGTGTTTGTGTCTCTAATGCCACTTCTCTTGTCTCTTCTTCAGGTATCAACTCTGCGCTTCTAGAAGCTTAAGATTGATCCCAATTCCAGGATTCATTTTCTTCAAAAATGACATCTCTGCTGAAGATTACTTTCTTGGTGGTAACCTATAGTTCTGTCACCGTATCCAACAAGGATACACTTCTCTCCTTTATCTTCAAGCTTGGTTCTTCTAGCTTTTGGGACCTTGATAAAGGCAATAGAACCAAAAACTCTAAGGTGGCTGACACTTGGTTTGTGAGTGCTCCATGCTTCGTGTGGTATCTTTGTATCAAGACTCTTCATAGGACATCTGTTTTGTAAATATACCGCACACAAGATTGCTTCAGCCCAAAAAAATTTAGGGATGTTTTTATCCTTTAACATATTTCTGGCCATGTTAAGGATTGTTCGATTCTTCCTTTCAGCTACACTGTTTAATTGAGGAGTATAAGTTGGTGTAAGCTGATGTCTGATTCTTTATTGCTTAAGCAATTCCTGGAAAGCACCTGCAGTGTATTCTCCACCTTGATCTGATCTTAGTGTTTTGATATAGTAGCCACTTTACTTCTCCATAAGAGTTTTAAACTCTTTGAAGTAATCAAATACTTCAGACTTCCTTTTTAGGAAATAGACCCAAGTCTTCCTGCTGTAGTCGTCAATGAAGGTAAGGAAGTTTTGATTCTGTCCATTTGATAATGGCGTCAATGGACTACACACATCAGTATGAACAAGCTCAAGTTGCATGGTTGCTCTCCAATTTACCTTCTTTCCGAAGCTATTTCTGTGTTGTTTGCTAAGAACACAACTTTCACACATCTCATTTGAGTGATGGATGTTTGGCAATCCTTTCACCATCTTCTTACTTTCTAGTTGCTTTAAACTTTCAAAATTGAGATGTCCATACCTGAGATGCCACAACCAGTCTTTGTTGTCGATGATGGCTATCAAACACCTTGGCGTATCATGATGAATTGTGAGAGGAAACATCCTGTTCTTTGTCATCTGGACTCGAGTAACAGGCTTTCTTCGAGCATCTATGATTGTGAGTTATATATTTTGAAGGCTAATGTGATAGCCTTTCTCCAAGAGTTGTCCGAGACTTAGAATGTTTGTCTTCATATCTAGAACATAATAAACATTGGAGATGAAAGCATGATCTCCATTCTTCTGTGTTATCATGACATCTCCTCTTCCTTGACAGAGTTCTTAGAGAGGTCACCAAAAGAAATTTCTTCATGAACTTTCTCATCAAGTTCAGTAAACAAGTCTTTTCTGCCAGTCATATGGTTGTTGGCTCTAGAATCAAGAAACCAAACATCTTGATTTTGATAGGTTGAGTTGTGTGCCATCAGCATCAACGATTCTCCTTCAACCTGCTCTTTCTCTACAAAGTTAGAACTTTCATTTACTTCATTTAGGATACCTCTGCACTCGTTGCTATAGTGGCCATATTTGTGGCAGTTATAGCATTGAATGTTTCTTTTGTCAACGTTCGAATGGTTGTTGTAACTCCCTCTTCTTCATCATCCCATTCCTCGTGAGACATAGTTCTACTGTCCATATCCTCTTTTACTTGCGTCTCTTCCTTATCAGCCGCTACCTTTGGTTTCAACATTTCCAGAACCTCTTCCATGAGATCTTCTACCTCGTTCTCTTCCTTGTTGTGAGGTTCCCTTTACTCGTACATTTTTTCATTGAGGGAGAGCTTTGACTAGAGGGCTTGCTCCAATACTCTGTCATCACTTCTTCTTGTAACTTTCTGCTCATGGGCTTACAATAAACCCACTAGTTCTTCAATTGACATCGTCTTCAGATCTTTTGTTTCTTCCAGGGCCACAACTATAAAGTCAAACTTTGGATCTAATAATCATAAAATTTTCTCTGAAATTATCATGTCTACGAGAGTTTCTCCATTTGCAACCACTAGTTCTTAGCTGATTTGCAACCACCATAACTCGTGTATAGAACTCATTAATAGATTCATTAGATTTCATTCGTAGAGATTCGAACTCACCTCGTAGAGTTTGAAGACGAATCCTTTTCACTTTGTCAGAACCTTTGTAGGTCTTGTGAAGGGTGTCCCAGACTTCTTTTGATGACTTAGAGGAAGCTATGAGCTCGAACGTGGCTTCATCTAGTCCTTGATAGATTATGGACTTTGCTTTACAATCCTTCTTTAGATCGGCTTTAAGAGTTATTGTTTGAGCTTCTATCATGATCCCTTCAGCTTCTTTGGATGCGAGTTCAGTGTATCCATCTTCCACAATGTCCATTACTTCTTGAGAACCTAGTAGGGCTCTCATTTGTATGCACCAATTGTTATAGTTATCTTTGGTGAGTTTCGGGATGATAACTTGCGCGTTTCCATTGGCCATCGAGACTTGAAATGCTTAGAACACTAATCTAGAGTCTGAATTTGTTGAAACTGAGTGCACGGTTGCGTTCGGAATGGTCCAAAACCTTGGAAACCAGTCCGAGTTTGTAAAAAAATGAGTTTGGAAGTGTCCAAAATAGGCGGTAAAACTTTTGGCAAAACTCAACCTAAGATAACGGAATATTCCTTTTGCTGATGGTTATTCCAGCCGTTATAACGGCGTTGATGATGTCAGCAGAGTGTCAATGGTCGGGTCAGATGACCAAGTCGATAGATCGGACTTCGGACCGGGTCTGGTGATCGGGTTGTCGGGTCATATGTCGAGGTCGAATCCTGCAATCGAAGAAGGAAGATGACTGACGCGTGATGATGACGCTCCGGATGTCTGGGCTGTGCGTGGGAGGTGCGTAGGATTACTCTCCAACTTTAGGTGGCGTGTGCGATTTATTTATAGCTCCGATTTAGGTGAAATTTTCACCGATGAACTCCTAGAGACAAGTAGAACACACTGGTATGCTCAAATTTCTATTTTGAGCACTTTGATTTCTAGGCCAATTTAGTTTTGGCCTCTATTCTTCAAACTTCTGGCTCTCCTGGTGATCGAACTATTTTATACCTATTTGAGGTCCCTCAATTCCGATCGTTTGTCTCATTTTCGAGTGTATTTTTGTATATAATGTTTTTATTTTCATGTGTAGGTACATATTCCTTGCAATAAAGTTTTGAGATTAAAGATTAGTTTAGGAGGCAAAATGAGCCAAAAAGGGCTAAAATTGTACATGCTCATGCAGAACACTCAACTTTAGAAGGTTATATCTTCCTCCTCAGATCGAACCATGATGATATATTTATATATTCGGAAATCCCCGGAAGTCTAGTTTCCAAAACATTTTACGGATTGCAATTTCGAGCTTTCTGTAGGAAGTTATGCCCATTTCCATAACGGCGCGCGATGCTGAAACGCTGAAATGCTGTCAGGTCAAAACGGCTACTTCAATTGGCAGTCTGGCCGCCGATTGAAACCACCGATTGCCTTCAAAGAGTCATTTTTTACCTGAAAATTGAAAGGCAATCTTGTCCTTTCACCCAGCTTTCAGCCCTAACCTCCCAACACTATATAAACACTATTTTGCCTCTTATCTTCACAGAATCCACACCCCACACATTTCCTTCTTCATCTTCTTCACCTCATAAGAGAGAGAGGAGCTTCCAAAAGCATCAATGGAGGTTTTTCCTCCATGGATGCTCACCATTTCACCTTCTAGCTATCATCCACCCATTTATGAGTAGATTGCAAGGAGAAATGAGGGTCTTTTGACCAATTTCGGATCAAGCAAGGATGAGCTCTTGGAGGAGGTTTTCTTCAAGGGTTGTATCTCTATTTTCTCATCTCTTTGTATGTCTTGTTTTCTTGAATGTGTAATCCCCACTTGGGAATATTTGTAAACCTGATTTGTGTTCAATATATATTGGTTGTTTTTATATCTAATTTGTATTTTGATTCACTCTTGCTTTTATTGAATATATCTCTATCTTAAAATGCTTGCGTATGGAGATTGGAAATTAATATGTATTCATGGATGAGATTAGGAGTAGACTAATGTAAATTAGAAGTAGTTGTAATAAAATATCCCATTTTGTGTCTGTATGTTGATGGAAAGTCAAAATCAACCTGTATGAATGGGTTTGAGTGACTTAGAGTTAGGATTGTGTCTTTGGAGGGACTCTTCGGGCATAGTCTTGGCTAATTAGCTAGGAAGAGTGGGTGAACCGATAAATTCACATATTATAAGGGTTTGGTACATTGTTCTTGTTAACAATTAGACTTTAATTATTTCTCACTCTAGGGACTCTAGGTGAGTCATGGTTAGAGTTACAATTATTGGTTTTAGGTTATTTCTCACGCTAGGGACTATAGGTGAGTTATGGTTAGAGATACAATCACTCTTTCCACATCCATTGTACCTAACATTGCCATTTTACATTACCGTGTTAATATTGGCACTCAATTTAGCATCGATTTATAGAATGCGTTCACAAATGTTGGTTGCGGTTTCGTGTTTGAGAGGCTCTCAACACGCTCTTCAATCGTTAGCTCTATGAATGAGTATAAATCGGATTGAGGCAAGAACGAACCCTTAACTAAAATTGGATTTGCTTACCTAACAACCAACTATTTGTACACTTATGTATGGTGAACTTGTTGAACCTTGTGTGACCATTTTCATGCATATCTCATATCCATCATTTTATTTATCACTTTAAACACCATTCTCACCCTTCCATATTCTCTTTGTTTTTATTTATTTTCATTTCCATTCTCTAAACACACACACCGCATTGTACATACACTTCATACACACCATTCTCACATTTCTGTATTCTATTTACATGCTTACAATAAACACTAGAACTTGAAATGATTGACGAATCACACCTCCCTTCAGAATGATACCCTTGCTTGCTTCTTTACTAGTCTTTTGATAGTTTAGAGCACATTGAGTAGGAAACCCTCTTTCACATAGAAACAATCTTTTGATCCTGATGATTTCTTAACGACGGAAAAAACGGAGTATCACCTGGGCTCTGATACCACTGTTGGTGGGATGGGAATATTTGAGGTCACTTATGGTGCACCTCTGAGAGAGATTCGATACTCAAGAAAGGAGAACCTTTAAACTTTTATTTCTCTCTAAATTTTCTTACACCACTCCACACACTTACAACACACTCTGAGTCTCTTTATATAGGGAACTAAGCTAAGCTAACAGCAAACAAAAATAATGCAAGACAATTAATCAGTTCAATTCGCAGTTAGTAGATGGCAGTTGGGAGGAAGCTAGTTTGAGAAATTTGGACGGTGATTGTAGTCAACAATGTTGGCTTCTAGAAGAGGTTGGAAACTGCTGAAAATGGCTGGTTGGAGATCAAGTTTAATTTTCAACTGACTGCTTCACTTCTACACAAAGTGTAGCCCTATTTCCACGTCTTTTCGAGTCTGTTCTTAGGTAAAACCAAGTGTTTAATGGCTTGTTTAAGGTTTTTGCAGGTTTTTATATTAGCAGGGGTATCTTGGTGCTTAAAGAGAAGATTTGAAGGGTCAGTGTGCAATTATGAAAAGATTGGAGCTTTGGACCAGAGCGCCACTTGTGTACTGCCACAGTTGGGCCAAAAGCGGTAGTCGAGCGACAGAGATCCTGATTGGTGCTGCCTATCAAGTGCTGCGGTCATCTCCCAGCTAAGCTCGAATGACAGAAACCATCCAGAGGTGTCGCAGTAGAAGTGTCGTGGTATAAGGAACCGCGACACTCGAGCGACAGAAATACCCTTGGCTTGTCGCGGTTCTACTACCACGGTTGGTGGCCGAGAAATGCCAACTCGGCAATCCATCTCTTCGTCAGCCTGATGTCTTTTGCCCTATTTTTAGCTTTCATATAAATACCACATTTTGGAATTTTCAAAAGGGACCAACTCTTTTTCCAAATTAGACCTAGACTATCACCTTTGACATTCCTTTGACATCATCACTTCCATCTTTCGAAACCTACCAAGATTTCGAATTTCCTTAATATCCAAATACATCAATCCCTTCCTTACATCATAACCACCATCATCTCATTGTTTGGAACCAAAAGAGAGTTGATGAAAGAGCTTGAAAGAAGAAGAGCAAAGCAAAGGAGGAGCTACTCTACATAGTTTCTTCTATCACTTTTTCTTTTCCATGTTCTTTATGTTAGCCATGTATTCATTTCAATATATTCATTGTATGGCTACACTTTGTGATATGAGCTAATCACTTAGTGTTAGGATTTGATGAAACCCCACCTTTGACAATATATTTATATTAACCTTTGTTTATCCTTTATTTTGCTACTTGTAGTTTGTATGGATGTTTTAGTATGCTTGATGTTATATTAATAGATTGATCTCCTATTGATTGTTCTTTCGATGGTGTGTTATGTACCGACCAGAGACTCATACCACGTGATCGACAAAACGTCATATATGCATGTCTAGAAAAATAGACCTACTTAGGCTAGCGTATAGGATTCGTTAGTGTGCCAATGTTCTTAACGAACCCATTCATATATTCCAAATAATCGAGATATAGGCTTGGGTATGATTTTGGGTGTAACCTATTTTACTCGACCAAGATTGTAGGTTAATATTAGAGTGCATGAATCTATGAGTTACATAAGCATAATTTGGGTGTTCAATTAAGTTTAGAACGGAAGTCAATATAGGGTGGGGTGTAGTCAAGTCCTAGCATATTTCTCTCCATAATCACATTCGAGTTTATTTTGTGTCATTTATATATTGCTTTAGCATAAAACCTTTTATTAATCTAGTTTAGTTTGTTTAAAATGAAAAAGTTTCAATATGATTGTTTGAATAGCACTTAGACTAATCAATTTTGGTAATCGGTCACTCGATCCCTGTGGGAACGAACTTTACTTACCTTTGTGCTACTCTCCGACCTCGTCCTATTGCGAGTGTCACTAAAAGAGATTAGTCACCAACACAATCAAGTAACAAAATGTTATTGAGATCAACTGGTTGTGAATTAGATTGAAGCAAATCACATACATGCTCAATGATTTATTTAAAATGGAGGTGAATCCAAGTCTTTTGCAGTTTATTATAATTATTCTCATTGATCGAATCATAAACCTGAGGAGATTGAGGAGGTTGCCACCGCTGCTACAGAAAGATAACAAAATAGTTGTAGCAACGGAGTGCTGGAGTGGATTCTATAATCAACCCTGCAAATTGTCTAGTGTTTCCCTTTGCCGGAACTGAGAATGATATGCCATCTATAAATGTCACCTGCTTCTCCATGATTGTATCGTCCTCAACGACAAACCATTTCTTTTTTGATATATAAATCGAACCTCCGGATCCGGCCAGATCGTGCTGGGGTACCAACCAGTAGAAGATCTCCATTGATTGCAACAGATAGATATACAAAGTTTGGCTCATTATTAACTGTTATACTTCCTGAAAACTCTTGCCATTCTTGATGCTTCGTGTTGAAAGCATTCACCTATCCTTTTCGCGCTATCTTCCAAATCTGAGAAACTACAATAGAAAGACTCGTCCGCATAGGCCATTTGTTTTGATATTTTAGTTTTATTAGGGTAGAGAGGTGGTCACGGTTCGGTTTTAGTTTCGGTTTGGTTCCGTGGCCACCAAAACCGAAACCGTACACAGTTTCTAACCAGCGGTTTTACAGTTATGGTTAAGAAACCGTCGATTTTTGTTACGGTTTCAATTTCGGGCGGTTTTTCAAATTTTTTTTCAAAAAATGTGCCGCGTGGCGACTTCTAATTCGTCTATTTTTTTTATAAAAAAAAAAAAAAAAAAACTGGCGGTTTAACCGCAGTTAAAACCGTCGGTTTTAGTTTGTTTTTGGCAAACCCAAACCGTAACCGTAACCGTGGGAACTAGTTTTCAAATCGTAGGTTATAGTTTCGATTTTGGGGTGGTTTTCGACTGTACAGTTTCGGTTAAACCGTGGACAAAACTGACGGTTTAACCAAAACCGTGGCCACCTTTATATTAAGGATCATATTCACCACTGAATTTAAATGTCTTCCACGTTTCATAACCAGGCTGCCATGCTTTGATTTCAAGTTCACCGCTTTTTGGAATTCTCAAAGCAATTACCATTAGTGCTGGTAAAACGGGCCGACCCAACCTGTTAGGCCCATTTGCTTAATAGGTGGGGCCAAACCCGGACTGTTAAGGGAGACAGGCCGGGCGGGGCCGCCCTATTGGAGGATAGAGGGGCCCAACCTGGGTTCGAGGCCCGAGTTGGTCAGGTCGGGCGGGGCCTAGGGCGGGCTTGTGGCGGGACGGGGCGGCCCGTTAAGGCCTTAACGGGCTTAAAAAAAAATTTAAAACATTTTTTTTAATACAATATTATTTTTTATACATTGTAATAATTTTGTGTAATTATTAATGTAATAATTTTAATATGAAATATAACATTATTCATTTCATACAACACTTAATTAGTTTTCGATGAATAATATTTTTATAATTCCGTATTAAATTTGTGGTGAAATGTATAAATTACAAATAATGATTGCCTCATTAAAAACCTTACCAATAAAAACCCAATGGGATAAAAACTTGGTAAGGGAAAAACTTAGTATATTAGTATAATAGTATATAGTATATAAATAATATATTAAATAAATAAATAAATTACAAAATAGTTGAAAGAGTGAGTAAGAGATGTTGGAGATTGTTGAAAAAAAAAAAAAGAATAAGAGAGAAGGGAAGTAGAGAAAATGTTGAGAAAATGTAGAGAATGAGGTGAGGGTGATGGGGATATTTATAGGAAAAAGTTAGGTAAAGGTATAATTGGAAAAAATTGTAAAAGAATTAAAAAAAAAATGTAATTTTTAAAAGTTTTGGATTTTTTTTTCCTCCCCCAACAGTCACTTGGTTAATTACAAAAGCCACCCCTCAATTCAAATTTTGAAAAAAAAAATGTCAATTTTTTTATGGCCCGCTGTCTTAATGGGCTTGGGCTTGGCCTATTAAGCTAGCGGGCCGGCCTAGGCCCGCTAATGAAACGAGCCAGGTCGAGTGGCCCACTGAAGCCTGGCCTGTTTTGCCAGCACTAATTACCATACAATCCGGACAAGTCGAGCTTAGGGAAAATGAAGCTTGTCTATAAATCTTGTCCAATTTAGGCAATTCAATAACTTGATTAGTGAAAGGACTGTAAAAGAAAAGTAGCTTGAAAACAAGATCGTCGAACCATTTTGAGAAAAGCACCCAACCGTGTCTTAACTGATGAGGGGCACTACACCACGTAAATCTCTATTTCTTGATATTGGTGTCTGCTTCACAGTAAAAATTCTCTTTGCAAATGGATCGCAAAGCTTGCAAATATTAAGATTGCCCTTTGGACCCTTGTCGTAATACATCAACCATGGAAGAAACTCTTTTGTATTCTTGATTTCACGAATGCAATCACGCCAAATCTTGCAGACCAAACACAAAGGAACTCTTTCTGCCAACACAGGTTTTCCATCATAAGTCTCAAGATATCCTTAGGAAGATCAGACCACTTAGTAGGGGTGTGCGACATATCGGATCCAATGGATTTGCCATGATCCAAGATTCGATCAGATCCGATTTTAACGAAGAAATTACAATCCGATCCGATCCAATTTTATAGCGGGAACCGATCCAATCCGATTATTAAATACTTCAATCTGGTTCGATCCAATCCGATATGATCCGATGGATCGAATTAATATAAAGTCATTCGTAATATATACAAGAAACGGGATTAAATCATAAAATTACCAAAAATAGAAAAATTAAGATAATTGCGGAAATAAATGCTACTAACAACCCTAATCAAGCCAAAATTGACGGTAGACGATTCTGACTTGTCAAACTCAAATTATGACTAAAAAAATGAAACTTTCCTAAAATAGCAAAAACAGCAATTACGGGACCTAAATGAGGGAATTTGGCCGAAAAAGAACGTGCCTCACCGTTAGAGGTTGTAACTCGAAAATATCTCGTCGATACACTTCAAGTGGAGTTGGGGGTGATTCGATCCTACACACCCCTACCACTTAGCCTTCTTCATCTTGTTCATGTCAAAACAATATCTTAGGCTTCAGTTCGTTGCCACTCTCTCCTCTCTCTCGTGTGTTTTGACATGAAGAAGATGAGTGACATTTTGGTAAATAAAGGGTGACATTAATTTATTTTAGATGTTTTTTTGGAAATCAACTTTTTAGAAGAGATACATGTATTGATCTAAACCATTTCTTTTGTTTTTTGAAAAGAATAATTATATTTAGTGTACGTAAATATATATATACACTAAATATAATTATTCTTTTCAAAAAAAGAAAAACTTGATTTTCAAAAAAATCTAAAATAAATTAATGTCATACACTTATTTACCAAAATGTCACTCATTGAAAAAATTGATTTCCAAAAAACATCTAAAATAAATTAATGTCACCCTCTTATTTACAAAAATGTTACTCATTGGATGGAATTAGATGGAATTGAATGGAATGACCATTAGAGTCACAAAGTTCGCCAAAAATGACCATTTTGGAACAACTTTCCAATCCAGTGGCCATTTTGATAGTGTGTCATCAATTTGATGGTCACCGAGGTAATTATTCCTAAAAAAAATTGAATGAGCGAATTACCACCCTTCAGGCTACATTAGTGTAGTTTCAGTACCATAATAATTTGTAATATTAATCAAATTAGATTTCCAAATTAAAGTTAGAATAGGTTATGTGAATCTTGATGGATTTGAAATCTAGATTAGTTCTATTGTCAAGTTGAATTATATTAATCAAATTAGATTTCCTAATTAAAGTTAGAATAGGTTATGTGAATCTTGATGGATTTTAAATCTAGATTAGTTCTATTGTCAAGTTGAATTATTTTTAAAACATATGATGATAGCCAACATGGGCGTAGTTCAGTTAATAGATGGATGAGCTTGGAGTTTAGGTAAATGATTCAAAGGTTAGCGGCTCAAATCCTACTAATGGCAAAAGCTTTCAAAAACAAAAAAATACCTTAATCCTAGATTAATAAAAAAAATTCAACATTTTAGAAAATTTTTATTTTTCCTACATTTGGTTTGGTCCTACGTAATGAACCCATTAATGACACTAGTCATGGGCTGAACACATTACTTATAATCCCCATAGAAAACAATAAATTTAGGTCAGTTATTAGCACCCTTTAAAATTAAACGGTTCATTCATTCATTATTATTATTATTATTTTATTTTATTTTATTTTTTTGAGAAATTACATAAATACTATCATGTAAAAATCATTCCTCCTACTCTTTCCCTTTCCTCTCGCTCCTCATATCTTGCTCCCATCAAACCGAACGATGCCGCTTGGGCATGCGTGCCCGTCAAAGGTGATACTTGGGCAACACAAGCCTATATGACGCTACACTTGAGACGTGCATGTTTAGACGTGGTGAAAAGTACCATCTAACGGTTGATCGTTAGAGTTAACAATTGAGTAGTTAAATATTAAGATTAATAAGTAGTCAAATATTAAGAAACATACAAATTACCTTAAGAAACTTATTTTATCGATTGTTATAATTTTTTTTTTTTGAAAGAATTTTAATTTTAATTCAATATTAAAAACTAAATTTTCTCTAAAAACAAATAGAGATAGTTCATCTATATTAATGTAGATCAGTTGGATCAAGTCTTGCCCATTCAATCGCTGGACTTAAATATGAGCCTAGATCGAGCTGGGTTTGGGCCTCCCCTTTTTAAAAATAAAATAAATAAAAAAAAATTAACATAAAATAAAATAAAAAATTCTACAAAATCAAATATTAAAAAAAAAAAAAAAACCAATATCATATATATATATATATATATTAAACACTAATGCTAGATAACCCAAAAATCACTGTATCATTTCATGGTTTGTATAGAAATGACAACTCACTCAACACATTGGATTCAATTTTGGGTTCATTTTCTTTTTTTTTTTCAACAAATTTTTGGTTTAATTTTTTTGGTATAGTAATTAATATTACTCAAAACTAAAATAAAGTAACTTCATCTCATAATTAGCCTTTCTTTTATGCAGATCCTGTATATAGTAACATAGGTAGTACGGATACGGATACGAATATGGAATACGGATACGGCACGATACGGGGATACGATAAATCTTCAAAAACTAGGATACGGATATGGCAGGATACGTCGATTAAAATAATATATATTTATATTTAAAAAAAAATAATATATGAAAACATATTTAATAATTCATTCAAAATCATAATATATTCAGAATCCAAATAAAACATGTCACATATCTATATAAGTCATAACAATGTAACATATTACATGATCTAAATTAAACATGCCACATAAATTGTAACATATTACAAAATACAAATAAAACATTCGTCACATAAACCATAACACATTATTAAATATAAAGAATACATAAAAAAAAAATCTCATAAAACATATTCTAAATCCCTAATTAACTTCACTATCATCAATCATCATTCATATTGTTAAAGGATCTAGATAATTCGGCCTCTAACTCTTGTTTATCAAGAGAAAGGTTTTCAATATCTCTTCTCCATGTCAATGGAATCAAAACCAAAATTTCTTTACAATTCATTTTGACACCTAAATTTTTTAAATTATAATTTGACCACGTTTTATGCTAAAATAATTAAAATATTGCCCCAAAAGTATCCTTAATGTATCCCTCAAGTATCCTTCAAGTATCCGTCAAGTATCCATCAAGTATCTGCTGGTCAAACTTATAAAAAAGTCAACGGATACGCTATTTGGTGTATCGGATACGTATCCTGAAGTATCCGTGTCGTATCTGAACCGGATACGAGTTACCTCCACCAAATGGAGGAGTGCTTCCTAGATAGTAACTAAATCCCTAAATATAGTATGACATTAAATAAATGGCAAAAAATAATTGGAATAATTGGTTAATAAGATTTTCTAATTACAATAATGCTACTTTCTCAAACTTAGTGTCCAAAATCTGATACCTTAATGATATGGATTATAAATTTATTTATATTAAAATTTTATGATTAAAATAATTGGATTTTAGAGATGACACATTATTTAGACTTAAATTTGCATAAAGTAGCATTATTCTTATAATTAATTATGAAAAAAAAATTTCTAATTACAAAAAGCTACTTTTCTAAAATATGGTGTCCAAATCTGATACCTAAATAATGTGGATCTTCGATTTCTTTGTATTAAAATTTCATGATTGAAATGATTGGATTTCAAAGATAACGCATCATTTAAACTTCAAATTTAGGTATACCAGGATTATTCTTATAATTAATTAAAAAAAAAAAACAACTTTATAATTAATAATCCAATGAAAAGCCAAAAATATACCATGTATTTTTTAGCCAATCAAATGATACGGTGACCAAAGCCAGATACTCCACCAGTGATGTTATCATCCCTCGGTGAATACACCTCCCTCTCAAGTCTCAAATGACGAGTAATCAGTATATTTATACAAAGAGCCGAAAAGAGTCTTCATATTAGTAGAGAGTAGAGACCATATAAATAACAAGTGTAACCAATTTCTTTTCTTCTCTTGTAAACAATTAAAAAAGCAAAAAATTTCCCAATTAAAGAAGAAGAAAAATCAAAGCAAGAAACTTCTGCAATTCTACAATCTTTTTTCATGTTTCATTTCATTGACAACCCTTTTTTTCTCATCTAATTCACACGAACCCAGTTGGGTTTTCTCTTCCTTCTTCCTTTTATCGTGTTTACTCTCTGGTTCTTCCATGGCAGAACGAGCTGTTGATGAAACTGATCAATGTATTAAGCAGGCGGTGGAATTGAAGAAAGAGTTGCAGAGATTGGTGAACTCAATTATAGATGGTGATGACTATTCCATACGTGACACTAATGAGGCTATTGGAGTTTTGTCTTCTTTGATGAAGTTGAAGGCAGGGAAATATGTACCTTATAGAGTTCATGGTGGGGATGTTCCTCTGGAGTTCAAGTGTCCACTCTCTGGAGAGATTATGAGTGACCCTGTTGTTTTGGCTTCTGGGCAGGTTAGTTTTCTTGAATTTTCATTTTCAAATTCAAAATCTGGGTTTCCTGAATTTTAATTTTGTTCTTTTTTTTATAGTTATTTGTTTGAGAATGTATCCAATAATTTCATTATTTTTAAGGTTTTTTCTTGGTTTTTATAATTGGGTATTGAAAATTGGTGCTTGTGAAGTTTGTTTCTGCTTTTTGAGTTTGTTACCCGTTGAGGGTTTGGTGTGTTGAAGCATTGAGATTGTTTGATATTTGGAGAGGTGCTGCTTTGTTCAGAATTTTGTTTTGTGGGTTTGATTTTAATTCTATATGGAATTTAAGCAAATATTTTATTTGATATGATGGCCAAATAGTGAATTAGGAATTTTCTTGTTTGGTAAAAGTTCCCATGCCCTAATTCTGTGTTTGTTATACGGCCGAACACAATGCTTGGCCTCTTTATGTTCAGTGGAAATTTTTGTTGCGAAATCATGATCCATTTATGTGTTCAACACAGTGAAATTTTGATGGATTTCTGTTCAATTGGAATTGGAGGATGGGACCTTTTGAGTCAATTGGAATCTTGTTCTGATTCTAATTTATGGAAATTATCCCTTTATTGTGGTTGCTCAAATGAATTTGGTATTAGCAAAACAGAAATGGTTCTATGATCTTGATGTTAATATTAGTTCTTATTGGCTCAAGGAATACTTTGTTTCAGGTCTTTGCTTTCTCATTGAGATTCTAGTGAACTCACAGAGTTATTCATCTAAGTTTTGCTTAATCTATGTTGAATTTTCAGACTTATGATCGCCCTCACATCCAGAAATGGTTAAACAAAGGCAACCGAACATGCCCTCAAACCCAGCAATGCCTTTCCCACACTGTCCTCATTCCTAACATCTTGGTGCGAGAAATGATTTCAGAATGGTGCAAGGAATATCATGTTGAGTTGCCCCAGCGCATTCCAGAGATTGGCGAGCATGTGACTGAACTTGATAGAAACAACTTAAATTCATTGCTTGAGAAGATGTCCTCCTCTCTTTCTGAGCAGAAAGCAGCTGCGAAAGAGCTTCGGATGCTAACAAAGAGGTTGCCATCATTCCGGGCTGTTATTGGCGAGTCCGATGCCATTCCCCTCTTGCTAAATCTACTCTCATCAGATATTGCTATCACCGATACTAGTCTCCAAGAGGATTTGATTACAACTCTGCTAAATCTCTCAATTCATGATGATAATAAGAGAATAATTGTCGAGAATCCATTGGCCATCCCTCTACTTATTCATTACTTAAAAGTTGGAGCCATTGAAACAAGAAGAAACATTGCTGCTACACTATTTACATTATCGGCTTTAGACTCTAACAAGCTTCTCATCGGCAAATCTGGCGCTTTCAAACCATTATTTGATCTTTTAGAGGAAGGGAATGCATTAGCCATGAAGGATGCTGCTCAAGCAATATTCATTCTATGTATTGCTCTTGAGAATAAACAGACTGCTGTGAGCGAAGGGGTAGTCAAGTTGATCTTAAGCAAGATCTCGAATGATATTCTCGTTGAAGAGTTATTAGCTATTCTTGCACTACTTTCTTCTCAAGAAGAGGCCGTAGAGGAAATGGGGAAGCTAGGGGCTGTTTCTCATTTGCTTACAATCCTCAAGAAGAGCAATTGTCCACGCACCAAGGAAAATTGTGTTGCTATTTTGTATGATATTTGCTTGAAGGATCCGACTAATTTGAATGACATCAGGTTAGACGAGAGAAAAAATAATACGCTAGGTAATATGCTATTAGAGGGCGAAACTTCAAGGGCGAAGAGAAAGGCTAGTGGCATCCTTAAACGTGCAGCAGCTTCTACAAGATCACTATCACAACATTCAGCTTCTTCGAGATCACTATCACAACGTTCAGCTTCTTCGAGTTCAGGATCGCAGCATTCAGTTTCATGGAATTAACCTCTCATCTGAAAAAAAACATTGTAGATATATACTTTTCCTTTCTGTGCAACTCTGTACAGACCAACATGAGCTCATTTACCTGTAAAAAGTCAACAGAGTTTTTACAAAGTCCTCATACTCGAATGTCAAAAAAGTTTCGACACATGTCAGGCATATACATGAGCAAAAGATATTGGATTTTTACCGCTCTATCAATCGTAAAAGAATCAATCGTCCAGCTTTACTGGTAAGTTATTGTTTATTTCCTTTTCGTACTATCGACATATCTAGTTTATATCAGCTTGGTAGCGTTTATTTAGCGCCCACATTGGATGTTTAACTATCGCAATTATGATATTTGGCATTGTATTTGAATTTGTGATTAAAATGTTGGTGGGGTGGTGAATGACTGAACTTGTAGGGTCTCAAATTTTGTTCCTGTCACCACCAATCAACCTTTTTAGAGTGTCGGCACCATACTAATATATATATATATATATATATGGTATATGATGCCAACAAATTCAGTCGGTTCAATAGAGTGTTAGTGTTAGAGTTAGAGTTAGAGTTAGAGTTGAAAGGGAATATGTTGAGCTAAGTGATGTTGAAAGCTAGTGTGAACATGATGCGCTTGACTTGTTATTTTCATTACCTCTGTTTTTTTTTTTTTTTCAAGTTTACTATACTGGTTTAACTAAATATACAAAACTGATTTGCATTGCTGTTAAGTTTAAGAATTTTATCTTTTAATGAATTTATATCGACGGAAGTTCACCAAAATACAAAAATTGCATTGTGGAAATAGTTGTCCATATTTTTTTTTTTATGGGTTTTTAAGTTTTATCGATAACCTTTGTTATTTAGAAACAGAAAATTAAAAATAAAATCATTTCAAGGTTTCTTTTACCATTATTCCTTTAATCATGGCTTGTTTACAACTTTTGACTTGATCCAACAACTAATTTGTCCTTAGTACACAACTTTGATAAGTAAATCTTTAAATATAAAATTTTAAAAAGAGTAGTCAAACCTGGCTAGGTTTTTTATATATATATATAATATTGCCAGAACTATTACAATAGGGTTGTAGAGATCAAACAATAAATGTATGGTCCGGATATCTACTCTCATAACAGGAGATAACTACTTTTCACAACCCCAGAAGAAAACTCTTCATATAAAACTCCCTACGTTAGTTTGTAAAATACGTATGGTGGAATTTGAACCCTTCACTATATATATGAAAGGAAGGTGCACTACCAGCTCTAGTAAGAGGTGATATGCGTCAAACTTGGCTAGACTGGCTGAATTTTATTGACCTTCTATATTTTCAAAGATGGTTTTGAAATTAATCATTCTTGTAACATGTATCTAAATTTTTGTAGAATGAACAGTGTTGAATTTTATAAATAAATTAAAAAAAAAAAAAAAAAAAAAAACCTTATAAAAAGGCCAAATAGAAACTCTTCTCACTATGAGACATTATATTTTTCAGTCATTAAAAGTAATTAAGAACAACTTTTTCAGCATATGATGTGTCCTTCACCGGTTCGGTCGTTGGGATTAGTAGTGGAGGAATCTTAATTGTTTGAGAATTAATTTAGGACAGTTCAAGTGGGATCAAAAATGGTGTCAATTTCAGGTTGGATTTGATGTGTATGGAGTTTAGTAGGGCATATTTTGTTTGCATTATAATTTTATTTGAAGACAATGTCCAAGTAAAACAACATTATTTCTGTGTTTGCTTTCTGTTAAGTGGTCCTTAACAACTAGGCTAGTGATACTTTGGATTTACCCATTACATATATATAAATATATGGACCAAGAATATGAAATTGTTTGCACTATGCACCTTTATTCTTTGCTTCTTCTTTTTTTGATAACCATGTAAAAAGTTCAAGATCACTGAATATGCTGCATCTTTCACATTCTATGATGTACAAGTTTTCAATTTAGAAATGTCAAATTTGACAGTCTCTTATTTCACTTGTTTAATACTAGGCTGCTTCTACTAACACCTAACAAATTTCTCACTACACCCATTTACTTTCTATGTCTATCATTAAAAATGAAAAATTAATAATCCATTCTTAACACCTTCTATAATACCAAAACTAACATTAAAAATTATGACTCATTTTAATTTCTATTTACTATTCTAATTCCAGATCAATCACATGATAAATTCTAAAAGATCGAACCAGTTCTTAAACTCGAGGGTGTTTGTGCAATTCCTTTTTTTTTTTTTTTTTTTTTTTTGGAAGAAAGCGATTTGGTACCAAATTATGCCATCACTCTTTTGTTTTGTATCAAATTGTATTCTTTTATCTTCGTCAAGAGCAAGCAATCGGAGTCTACTATAGCCCATCCAATGAAATGTTTGTGGTTACTTAATTCAATTTTATTTTACATTAAATTATCTATTATTATTTTGAACTTTTATTATTTCTAATAGTTTTAATTGGACATATCTAACATATCTAATCAATAAATTCTAAAATCTCAAATTTTAATTTATTGTATTAAAATAATCTATCTATTATTATAATTCATGTATTTTATCTTTAATATTTTTTGTTATGTTATAGTTTTAATTTATTTAGAATCAATAATTTACCAATAATTTAAAGAATAAAAAAATTCAAACATATCCATTAAAATTTATTAATCAGTTAATTTTGTATAAATTTAAAGTGAATTCATTATAAATACCAAACAAAATTTATTATTATAAAATTAGATTTTAATTTATTTTTTTAAGAATAAATATTGTAATTTTTCATTGTTTTTCTTGTTATTATTTATTTTTAAATATTGTGTTTCTTGTTTTCCTTTTATTATTTCTTTTTGAATCTAAGACCTCGTTTGATTTTTTGTCTGAAGACTGAACAGTGCTGAATGTTATTGAAGATTGAATAGTGACTGAAAACTGAAAACTAAAAAACATGTTTGTTTTTTTTTACTGAAAACTAAATATAAGTGATAAGTTGTTTGTTTTTTTAAGTTATAAATATCTGATAATAAATACTTTTACATCTATACCCTTCTAACTATTACTTGTTATATATTTACATTTTAATATATTACGAACAACTCTAACATATAAATTAATTCTTAAATAAATTTTTTTATTTATTAATAATATTTCATATTTTTATTATTGTATAGAATCAAATTATTACTAAGCTCTTAGCTAGTGACATTATAAAACTAATAGGGTACTTTATGTGTATATTACAGACAAAATAAAGTTCAATATGTTCTTATTAGCAATCTACTTGATGTGTATAATTTATTCTTTAATTGATTTGAAATGAACTTTGATAATTATATAGTTTTTGATTTATGTAAAAAAAAAAAAAAAAATTATTATAGAACAAGTGGTTAGTTTTGGAAATAGATTAAATTAGTGGGGATAGTTTTGAAAGTAAAACTTTACTTTAAATTCTACTGGATTTGTGTTAAGTGAAAAGTAAAATTTTTTCACTTTTCAAAACAGGTGGTTTTAAGGGTTCATTAAGTGATTTTAATACTTAAAAAATCAAACAAAATAACCGAATGAAATACATTAAATACCATTCAGTGTTAAGTTGAAAAATCAAATAGAGCCTAAAACCACATGTTTGGAAAAGTGAAAAGTTTCCACTTTTCACTTTAACATAAATCCAATAGAATTTAATGCATGGTTTTGCTTCCAAAACTATCCTAATTAATTTAATTTATTTCCAAAACTAACCACTTATTCAATAATGTTTTTTATTTTTTTTTATTTTTTATTTTACATGAAATCTATAAATTATATAATTATCCAAGTTTATTTCCAAATCCATTAAAGAATAAATTATACACATGAAGTAGATTGCTAAAATAAGAACATATTAATAAACTTCATTTTGACCGTAATATACACATGAAGTAGTTCATCAGTTTTATAATGTCACTAGTTAATAGCTTAGTAATTATTAGATTCTATACAATAATATAAATTGTAAATATTATTAATAATTAAATAAATTTATTTTATAATTAATTTATATGTAAGAGTTGTCCGTAATTTATTAAAATGTAAATATATAACAAATAATAGTTAGAATGGCATAGATGTAAAAGTATTTATTTTCAGATATTTATAACTTAAAAAAAACAAACAATTTATCTCTTATATTCAGTTTTCAGTGAAAAAAAAACAAACACGTTTTTCAATTTTCAGTTTTTTGTCACTATTCAGTCTTCGGTAACATTCATCACTATTCAGTCTTCAGACAAAAATCAAATGGCGCCTAAGATTATTTAGTTCATATTAAATATGTGTTTTATTTATTTTATTTTATCTAAATTTGATTATATCATCAATAGTTATATATATATATACAGTCCCTTTTACATCAATGTGTATTGATGTAACTACATTAGTATCAATGCATGTGGACCACTGATTATAGAGAAGTTTTGTCAAGTGCATACACTTTGAGTCAAAGTATGTAAATCTAACAGTCCACATCCAACGCACTAATGAATGTTATGGAAGACTGAATAGTGACTGAAAACTGAAAACTGAAAATTGAAAAACGTGTTCAGTCTTTAGACAAAAATCAAACGGGGCCTAAGATTATTTAGTTTATATTAAGTAAGTGTTTTATTTATTTTATTTTATCTAAACTTGATTATATCATCAATAGTTATATATATATATATATATATACACATTCCTTTTACATCAGTGTGTAATGATGTAACTATATTAGTACCAATGCATATGGACCACTAATTATGGAGAAGTTTTGTCAAGTACATACATTTTGAGTCAAAGTATATAAATCTAACGGTCCATATCCAACACAATAATGAAATTTTGAAGTTATATTAGTGCGCAATGACTTGAACATATAGATATATAAAGCTCATTTTACTATGATCTTTATTTTTTAGTATTTTTTTATATAATTGTTATTTTGTTCAAGTACTTCATCTAAATAAAATTTTTAGATCCACCACCGTTTACTGTCACTGATTTCTAAAGTCTTCATTTAACATAAATTTCATGAAAAAAAATTAAATTAGCAAGGAACAAGGCGTCTTAGGGGATAAAATTAACTTTAAAAACTAATCCCTTTGGGGATTCTTTCAATAATAATAATAAACAATAGGGTGTAGAGAGAGAAAAAAAATTAATTAAAATGAATCATAATTTTTAAGTTTAATTTTGAAATTATAGAAGGTGTAGAGAGCCGACCATTAATTTTTATTTTTTAATAACGGGTGTAAAAATAAATGGTTAATGAGTGCATGCAGCGAGAACTTTTTTGGTATTTTTTTGGTACGATTGTACGATTGTACCAGTGATAGTTGCCACCCTTTGATGGTATTGTGTAGAAAACAAGTTAAACCTAGTGGTGGGGCTGCCAAAGCCCACGTGGGTAAGCCCTCAAAATTAAGGCCTAAAACTACCCCATTTCTCAAGAGCCACCATGAAAATTTGAGAAATTAAATTATTTTATTTTATTTTTATTAAATAATTTTTTAATATAGTTAGTTTGGATTAAGCTAAACTAACTTAAATTTGTGATTTAAAATTTTGACTTCAACATCTCAACCATTTGTGCTCTTAATCCAAGAGTTATAAATACGTTTAAATCTCAATTATTGGATTAAGATCACATGAGTGGTTGAGATGTTGAAGTCAAAAGTTTAAGTTACAAATTTAAATTAATTTAACTTGACCCATTAAGTTTATTTGATTTTGAAATTGCCATTCTTATTTGTTTTTCAATTTCACTAGAATTAATACACCCCCAATCAATTCCTCATTTATATTACAATTACTTCCACATTAGACAAGATGAGGTTTGGTCGGTGGCAAACCTCTTATATTTGTACCACAAGGTTGTGGGTTCAAGTCTTCCCCCTTCCTAAAAAAATCCTGAATTTATATATTAGTGTAATACTTAAAATAAAATTAAAAAAGGGGTTTTTACAATTTAGTCCCAATCTAATTGGGAAAAGACACTTTTTTATTTGCTAATTGATTTTTCAACAAATTGGTCCTAATATAATTCAAAATACAACAAATTGGTCCTAATGTTAGTAAAAAATTTGGACCAATTGTTGTATTTTGAATTATATTAGGACCAATTTGTTGTATATTAGGACCAATTTGTTGAAAAATCAATTAACAAGTAAAAAAAATGTCTTTTCTCAATTAGATTGGGACCAAATTGTAAAAACCCCAATAAAAAAACAATTACTTCCATATTATGCTTTATTTGTGAATAAAAGTTAAAAGCACTATGAGATTAGTGTTTAAACAAAAAAATTATGATTTGTATAATAAAAGAGATTTTAAAAGAAATTACTACATTTCATTATAATTCTATTTGTAAAAAAATTGATAATTTGAAGACAAAAAAAAAATATGTGAGGCGTTTTAAAACTTTAGGTAAATAGAGGAGTCTTAAAAGCATTAGTGACTTTCTATATTATTGGCAATTTTCAGCAACCAGCATCGACCCACCATTGATGTCTTGATGAACCTCGCAGCAGGATAGTGGCAACACAACTAAATGTTTCTAGCAAATTATTTATAGGACTAATTATTATTATTAATTCGCAAAGCACAAACTAAACTACACAAATGTAACTATTACTATCACACATATTGAGCCGCTGAGCGCGCTCACTAAAAATAAAAGAGAATCAGGAGAAGGAACTTAATTCCCTAGATGGAAAAATGAGAGGCAATGAACTTAATTTCTAATTTACGTGTAGGCAGAGGTGAAGTCAAGATTTTAGCTTTGAGGTGGGGGTGGTCCCAAAATAAAAACTAATATTTAATGTCACACAAAACTAATTGTAACCGTTCATTTTATATCTCGAAAAATCATTTATAACTAAATCTATTAAATTTTCAGTTCGATATTCATTTCAATTATATAATGATTTAGTTTGCTAGAAAATATTTTTCTTCTTTTTGTAAAACCAATGTCTAATCTTAAAATAGTTGAGAATGTTTTTTTTTTTTTAATAGTTTCCACTTTCCAACTAATAAAATATAAATTTTAATAGCTTTTTTTAAAACATTAAAAAAGATTGATAATAAATATTCAATAATTTAAATAATAGGAGACATAAAACAAATATATTCATCATAGCATATTAAAATATCATTGTATTATTAATATATTTAAATCATAATTATTTAAATATTTATAATTTAATTTTATAATATTCATCTCAAATCAAATTAACTTAAATTTTTTTTATAAAAAAATTAAATAAATAAAGATTTAAATAAAAACTAATAAGGGATCATGCATTTGCACATCATCTCTTACTAGAGATGGTTGTGCATCTCCCTTCCACACCTAGTGGTTAGAGGTTCGAGTCCCACAATACTTATTTTACAAATATGTATGAGAAGTTTTTTTCCGATTTGTAGGAGCAGCCCTTTCTTCGGTTGTAAGAGTTGTAGTCTATATATAGCATCTCCCCAATAATATGAGTAGTATTCCGAACCAAGTTTGTAAAGTCTAATTAATCTCACTAGATCCTAGCAGTAGTTTTATTTTTAAAAAATAAATAAATAAAAAAGGGATCCTTCAATTTAAGCATATTTCCAAGAATGGATGATTATCCGATGGACAAAACAAAGTCAAGGTTTTATTAAAAATAAATAAATAAATAAATAAAATATAAATATAAATAAATAAATAAATAAAAAGGTAATATCCAACATTTCAAGTTTTCAACTACCCAAGTCAGGGACACTGCCCAATATTCTCTTACACCTCTCTCACAACTCACAAGTTTTCTCTCTCTATTTCTTTCACCCGTTTTTAACCTCTCATCTCTAACCTCTGCTTAAAAATTCTTCTTCTGCCATTTTTTTTAACTGGATTTTTTTTATTTTTTTTTTAATTTTTCAAATTACTTTGGGGGGCGGGGGCCCTCTAAATCCGACACATTTTAGGTTAGTAAATACTGTGTAACCCCATGGATGACAAAGGGGCCTGCACTTTCACCCGTTTCTAACCTCTACTAAAAAATTCTTGTTCTGCCATTTTTTTAACTGGATTCGCCCTCCCCAGATCCGCTACACATTGTAGGTTAGTAAATACCGCAACCCCATGGATGAAAAAGGGGCCTGCAGAAAATTCATTCTTAGTCTTTATAATTAATTAAAAAAGTTTCATTTAATTCTTTAAAACAAAAATTATAAATTTTAACCCTCCAAACTTGATGAATTTTGATATTTTGACTTTGTCCCTGTAATGATAACCCTTAAATATTTCTTACAGGAACAATACACTTTCGGCATCTTCGATCCTACTACCTCAGTAAGGAGGATCAATTTCATAATTAGAGTGGACTTGTCGTATATGTAATTGTAATAGTTATGTAAATGAAAATGAACATATGTTAATTAATGGTAGCTAATATCATAAATTAATGGTAGACTTTTAATTTAATGGTAGTACATAATCAAAAATTACACAACTATATGTTAATTAATTAATATCTAATATCGTTCTGAAATGTTGATCATATAAAGCTTGGTTTTAGCTAATATCATACAATTTGGGGAGAACAAGCACCACATAGAGCTACAATTCTTCCCCATTTCAAAATTCTTCTCATCCAAAAAACCAGATTCATGAGGCACATGCAGGTACCAGGCATGAAAAGAATCCTGTCATTTTCTTCTGCATATTCAAAAATAAACAAATAACTAACAATTAATATCATAATCAACAAAACAATCAAATTACAAGGAATAATGTGTGGGTACTAACAGGTCAATCAGTACTCAAAATACTACTGACCCCATGATTTTTTTTCTTCTACTTTTTACATTTATCTCGCAAGTTTAGTCTGTGCTATACTCTCACCGGTAGATTTTGAATTCCGACTAGTTGTTACTACCCAAGCATTATTCAATTACAAGCCCAAACACACCCATCATATTATAATCTAGAAGTTAATTCACATCTCATACTTGAGTGGCACATGTAAAAGATCTAAAACATAAATAATAAAATCATATTTATTTAATTAATTAATACCCAATATTTTATATTTACATATTAAAATAATAAATATATAAGTACTGTTAACTTTAAGGATATGTTAATATAAATAAATAAAATTTACTATTGCTCACCTAATGACTCAAGGAGTAGTTCACTTATACTTGACTTTGGTAGTATTATTGGACTTATTTTTCAAAAGTGATATATACTTTCTGAGCAATAAATGATGCTGTTTTCTGACCATAACCCATTAAGTAAGGGACCCAACATTTCCATTTCCAGGTGTTCAACAACATTTTTTCAACCTTCAAACACCTTTAATTCTTCTTGTCAACTACAGAAACGTGTACGCACCTCCAATAATTATCTGTTTTGGATTAACGTTACAATGTTATAATGTTCTTTAATAAATTATTAGTTCAAGTTCTTATGGATTAATATATTTAAAAATATGTAAAATATATAATATAACAGAGAAGAAATGAACGGACCCGATTGGAAGAGTGGAGGAGCTCAGGAGGGATCTTGTAGAGATCTTCGTCGACGGCTTTAGGGGGTCTGACGGACGGTGGTCGGCGACGAGTGGTGGGTGGTGGAACGACGCCGTTTCTGCATAGCTTGTGGTTGTTATAATTATAATTAATATTAGTAGTAGACAAAGGCACATGGTGTGGTTGCTTCCTTGGCGGATCGGTCACGTCAAAAACCTTGCCTCCTGCTGATTGCTTTTTCTGCTCCTTAACTTGCGAGCCTCTCTTTTCATTTCTCACTCTTATCTACAAATCAATTTACACTTAATTACATCAATCTTCAGTAATTAATTAATAAATAAATTCAAAAAAAAAGATACATCACTGAAAACAAAATCCTATTTTATGTTTTTTAAGACATTTTTTTAATGAGTCATTTGCTAGTTGCATCATTATAGAGAAGCATTTGTACTGTAAAAGCTCAAAACAAAGAACATGAAGAACTCTGTAGCAAAAATGGAAATGGAGGAGATCGAAAAAACATACCTTTCTAGGAGCATTGTTAATGTTACGAGAAGGTTTTTGGAGATCAACAGCATATAAATCATCAGCAGCAGCAACACAACCACCATTGATGTAGGGATCAGAATCTCCAGAAGAAGAACTAAATCTAATCAATCCAGCTTGTCTTGCACACTCAAAATACTGAGTGATTGGCATCTCATTTGAATAATCCCAGTCTCCAAATGCAGGTATTTGTCCACTCCTTTTACAGTAATCCTGTAAAAACAAAAACAAAAACAGAAGAAAACAGTTCATCATCATTTACAGACACAAAAGAATTGGCAAAACAAAAGGTAACAAAGAACTTACGTAATCCATTATTGTGGGTTCAATTCAAAAGAGAGTGAGAGAACAAACTGAGTTGTTGTGGTTTTAAAAGGGTAAAAGGTAGAGAGAGATGTGTGGGGATTCTCAAGAAAGAGAATTTAAAACAAGCAAACAGAGGAGGAAGAGAGGATATAAAGTGAAAGCTCAGAATTTACACAGAGAAAAATAAGAGAGAATCCAGGAAGATAGATACTAAAGCTCAGCTCCTTTAATGGAAAACAGTAACACAGTACAAATTACTTATAAAAAAAATTAAACTAAAAAACAAAAAGTAAACAGAGTTGTAACAGTAAACAGAGTCTGGGCCCTGGGGTCTTGGTTTGGTTTGTGTTTTGTCAACTTTTTCAGATTATAATAATAACAACAGAGTGGTGGTGGGTGCTGCTACCGTTTTCAACCCTAAAAAGCTCCTCTTTTTTTTTTTGTGCCTGGATTCACGCGGCTTAGATGGGTCCCCCCTTCTTCAAGTTCAGGTTTTAGACATAGATTTGTGAGCTTTTTTTTTTTTCTGTTACGAAAAGAAAGCTATTATTATTTTATAGGTTTTCATGAAAACTGAAAAGCTTTTTTTAGTCTAATAATGGCTAAAGGCAGTGTTTGTAGGTTTTAATTGAAAAGGGAGAAATGCAGAAAGGAAGTGCTTTTTTTTGGAAATACTGTCAGTGGCTCTATTTTTCATTTAAACCTGATTTGGATTTTTTATTTTTTATTTTCGTTTTTTATAATAATAATTAATAAACTTAAGATGGAATACTTTTATTTAGGACAATTATCAATTGGATACTGGATTTTTTTTTTTAATTCTAAGTTGACTGTGACTTTTATAAAAATGATTAAAGCAGTCCTTATATTTTTGTTAAGTGTTAAATTAGTCTCTTCCATTTTAGAAGTGATCAAATTAGTCTCTCTAACCGTTTAACAAGTGTTAAATATAATAATTGACTTTAACAATATTAGATAAAGTATATAAATATTCTTCATTTGCCATATTAAAACAAAGTTATTTTATATTTTGTACATTAAATTCACCATTATAATTACAACCAAATCTAAAAATATTATTAATGAAACGCCATTTGTATCATTTTTAATTAAAATTTTCTAAGAAAATCTGAAAAATTTTTAATAAGACAATGTCAGTTATACATTTATTTTATAAACAAAGTTACCATTCATTACTAGTTTAATCTATAACAATTTTTATATAATTATTTTTTTATTAATATTATACAAGAACTGTATCAAAATTCTTTAAAAACCAAAATCCACAAATAAATATATATATACATATATATACACATACGTTAAAAAGAACTGTGCATGTGTTATTATTATATTATATTATTTAAGAGTAAAATACAATTTTATCTTTACACGTTTACAGTTGACTGACGGAACTTAGTTAGAAAGACTAATTTGACATTTGAAAAAAAATATAAAAACCAATTTAGTCATTTTTATAAAAATCACAAACAACTTAGAATTTAAAAAACCATTCAGGATCTAATCGGTAATTACCCTTTTTATTTAAATTTATTGTTGAATTTCTTGCAATCTAATGTCAACCAGAGTAAAACCTTCTAATTAAAATAATAAACAAATTAACACTTTATTAATACAAATTTCAAAACCCCAGTAAAACGATTGGAAAAAAGATTTGAAAAAAGTTAAAAGAGAAAAAGGATAAGCCAAAAAAAAAAAAAAAGCACTTTAGAGTTGAGACGTAAGATACTCTTAAGTCCATGGAAGAATGGGAAACGAAGAAAAAGCAAAGACTTTGTATCTCTCTGTGTGTGTCTGCTAATTGTAGTTTCGGTTTGCCTAACCTAGCTTCGTGGAGTGATGTATGCTACCAAACTTTGACTTCAAAATTAAATTAAGTAGAAAATAACCTAACTCTTGGGGTCTGTGCCTGCAACCCACCTGCCACGTATATCTATCTATACCGTCTCTCCCTTGACTAGCCGACTAGGGCTTTGTTTTCAAACTATGAGTCCCTAAGGTCAAACTCATAGTCAAAATCCATCCTAAGCACTATCTTTATATCTAAAATGAATTTATATTATATATTTTTTTTTCTGATATTATCTAATCTCATTGTATATGAGTATTATAATTAATGACCGGTTAAGAAAATATTGATTTTTTCAAACACTTTATATACAACTAATCACAACCAATCACATACTTTAAAAATATCAAGAGAGAAATCAGATCAACGGAAGATCCAAATTACTCTGAAAGAGAGTTTTAAAAGAAAATATTATATAGATTCCATCTCTACGGTTTTTTCACTCCACTCTCTATCATCCCTCTCTCTATTTCTATTTCTATATTTAAATAATTTATATTTTCATTATTAATTTTTACTTTTTTCACTAAATTATTTTTATATTAATTTATTTTTCAACTAAATTTTAATAAATATTATTTAAATAACATTTTTAATTTTTGTTTATTTTTACTAAAAATATAACATTTATATTCTCTCATAAAAAAATCTCAATGAATATGAATTCTTTAAAAAAAAAAAAGATGGAAATTATCTCAATTTTCAAATACAAGATGAATCATTTTTATGTGGATATGACAGTCATTTGGACGACCTTTCGAAATATTAAGAGCATCTCCAATGCTATTATGCATTTGGAGAAAATTGAGTGCCACATAAGATATATATTAAAAAAGTTAGAAAAACTCTCTTCAATACTATTATTTAAGTTGAATATGGAGATGATGTGGACAAAAAAAAGTTAGAGAATATGGAGTTGAGTTTCTAGAATTAGAAACTCTCCTAGAAATACTGACTATGATTTTTAACTTTTTCCACCAATAAGATTAAAGCTTTCAACTATTTCCGCTAATAAGATTAAACCTCATTTAATTGTAAGTTAAAAGAGGAGAGAGAGTGTAATAATTGTTTTATTATGATTGGAGATAAAATAGATGTATATTTGACTTTAGATAATTACATTGGAGATGTGAATATGCATTTCTCTAATTTTTTTTCAAAAGTGGGCCCATAATAAATAGAAATACGATGTGACATTATTTAGAAACTCAAAAATGCATATTTGTATTGGAGATGCTCTAATATGTTATGTTACTATTATTTATGTTTTTTTTTTTTTTTCTTTTTGCTATCCTTATTTTAATATGTTATTGTAATTTTCATTTGAAAGTTTTAATATATTTATTTTATTGCTAATTTATAATAATTAATATACAAAAATATAAAGTACGGTAAAAATAAGTAAATTTTGATAAATAAAAAATTATTAAAAAAAAATTTATTATTCAATATTCAATATTAGTCTCATTTTAAAGATATAGATAAGATATTTTTAATAGTTTAATTTTATGATGATAAAAGTTATAAATAAAAACTTATTATATAATAATTGAATTTACTTAAAAGGGTAAATATGGATATATGGTAAAAATGAGATAAATAATGTTAAAAAATGGATTTTAAATTTGGTACTTTAAATATAGAGTATCAAACGATGAAATTTTAAATTTTTTTCTTGGAGATAGAAAAATATAGTACAATCGGACCTCATGGTACTATAATTTGGAATTTATAATCTATTTTAATATACCATCGAAGATGCTCTTATGAATATAACCACCGGTCACTCCGTTTTTTCGAGTATATGTATTTTACAAAACTCTCCCTATTTTAATTTCTTGTTTTAATGAGGAGTGACAGTTATACCCTAGAATTTCATTATTTAAAACTTTTGTAATCTTACCAATCAAGTGAGAGAAAAATAAATATAAGGAGCCGAAATAGAGAGTTTTTTGTTTCATCATTGTAAATAATAATTTGAACTTGAATACCGGTGCACCTGATACATATAAAATCTCATGTCCCTCTTTGTTTTATTTATTTATTTATAATATCTATTAATTCGGGAATATGTATTTTTTTGAAAGCTTTCATCGGTTGTAGGATTCGAGTCACTAACATAGAGTCATTTACTCAAGTTTCAAACTTGTCCATCTATCAACTGAGTTACGCCCCTGTTGACTTATATCCCTCTTTGTTTTTTTGTTTTTTTTTTCCTTCGTGTGTTTTGATCATTGAAAAGTTGTACATCCATAATAACAATTCCAACCGTTTGATCTCAATAGATTTACATAAGCCTCTCTTACCAACAATTTCAGATCTTAAAAAAAAATAAAAATAAAGATGCCATAAGTGAGCTGACCGATCTGTTCGATCTTGGTTTTTGCCTAACCAAAACAAGAAATTTTGAAAGCCATCAATTGGTTCACGTGATCAGGAGAAGAGGTTTGATTTGGACCACCGCCCACAAACTTGGAAATTCGTTGAAACAACATTCATTCTTTCTTTATTATGAATTTGAATATAAAAAAACAAAAACAAAAATTAGATGGACCACATGGTAATTGCGGTTTCAATCAGACACATTAATACTATTTAATATTGTTTTTCTTAACTATATATATGGTCAAGATATATATATTTGAAAGATTCTTAACTAGATTTTTGTTGTATCTAACGTGGGTATTTAAATTATATGTATCTAGATCTTATTATTATACTGTAACATGAGATACAGTAGAATGCCACATTTTCATCCAATTATGAAAAAGTAATTAAATTTAAATTGAAGCAATTTCTTTGTTGTGTTTACATCAACAGTCCAATAAATGCTGTTAATTTATTTTTACACATGGAAGAAGAATATTTGTTGACAAATTTTGCACAAAGTATGTGCCGATGTGCGAGGGTGTCGCCAGTGAGGTTTGGTACACTTTAGCACATTAAGCATTACGATTTTATTTTTAAAATGACTCGTGGGATTAAAAGTTAATTTTTGCTTATTTATAAAACACATTAGTCTCAACTTTAAACCGATATGGAAGAAAAACACCTAACAATATTAATATAAAAAATTGTTGTAATGTATTTCACAATAGCAAGAATATTGAGTATATTCGATGGTAAGTCCTCAACACCAATATCAATAAAATATAATAGTGATTCCAGCCTATCTCCTATTTACAACTATCAAATTTATAAGGGAAAATTGTATAAACGTCTCATGAGTTTAACCAATATTGTATTCAGATGTAACTTTGCTAATAATGCACATACTTCCCTTGCTTTTCATCGACTAATTATTTGACTAGCCTTAAAATTTAAAATGACTAAATTACCCTTGAATTAATTATTTTTTTATAATAATTATTATATTTGAGGATTTTATTATAATAAAATTAATTAACTAACCATTTTTTTTATTTAAACAATTAGGGATTTTATTGCAAACAGAACCTAATTAGTTAACTAACCATTTTTTATTTAAAAAACATTTTTATAAATTTGTTTTTATTTTTCTTAAAAAAATATATTTTTAAATAAAAAAAATGGTTAGTTAATTAATTAGGTTATATTTATAATAAAATCCCTAACCATTTAAATAAAAAAAATGGTTATTTAATTAATTTTATTATAATAAAATCATCAAATATAATCAATATTATAATAAAATAATTAATTCAAGTGTAATTTAGTTATTTTAAATTTTAAGGCTTGTCAAACAATTAATCAGTGAAAAACAGGGGAAGTATGTGCAATTTTGACAAAAGTTGTATCTAAAATGCAATATTGGTTAAACTCATGGGAAGTTTATGCAATTTGCCCAATTTATAATAATAATAAGGGCAATTACCAAACTAGTCTTGGACTTTTTAAAAAATTCTAAGTGGTTTGTGACCTTTACAAAAGTAACCAAATTGGTCCCTAACATTTTCCTAGGCACAAAATCGATAATTAACTTTTTAAAAATACTAAATTGGTCCTTGTTGACCATTAATTTAGACATTTGACCTTGACTGAAATCATGAAATTACTTTAATACCCTATTTTTTAAAAATAAAATTGATAAATTAATATATAAAATATAAAATAAAAAATTATTTGTTTGAAACAAAAAATAATGGAGGTGGCCTTCGGCTCTGGTGGAGGTCCCCAGATAGTTCCACGATCTGGTTTTCCAAATCGTGGAGTAGACACACACCTTTATTTATGATTTGGGTTCTTTTTTTATTTTTCATTTTTTTATTTTTGAAGCACTCTCTCTCTCTCTCTCTCTCTCTCTCTCTCTCTCTCTCTCTCTCTCTCTCGAAAATGCAAAGAAAGAGAAATAAATTTTAAAATCTTAAACCCTCCATAGTTTTACCATAAAATTTAGACCAGTGACGGAGAGATGTCGAAAGTGAGACGTTTGATGACAAATGAAGGGAGGAGCTGAAGGCGTTTGGTGGCGGCGGAAGAGAGTAGCTAACGCCGAAAGAAGAGAGGGTTTTGATAAGAAACATTGTGATTTCCGCTTAATTGTGATTATATAAAGAGCTTCCTAAAATTGTTTGACTTTGGCTTGTGTTGTTGTAGAATCACATTTGAAACTTGGTTTGTTTTTCTTATTTAGTTTATGTTTTGTTTTAAAATCTGGGATTTCCAACTTTTAAAAAAAAAAAAAATTCTAAGTTTTTCTAGATCCAGATCATGGATAGATCTAGATCGTGGACTGGTTGGTTTTCCGGTTCAACTATGACAATATACTCCATGGTCAAAATCTACTCTTCATTGGAATTGAATTTTTTTTTTTTAATGTTATTATTACTTCTTTATTATAAAATATGAATTTTTTTTTTTTAGTTTTTAGTTTATTATATGTTAAAAATACTAAAATACCCCTTGACCGTTGAGTTTGACTAACAGAATGTTAATAGAGGGACCAATTTGGTATTTGTGAAAAAGTTAGGGACCAACTTAGTCATTTTTGTATAGGTCGCAAACTACTTGGAATTTAAACAAAAGTCTGGAACTAATGTGGTAATTGCCCTAATAATAATAATAATAATAATAATAATAATAAAAACATTGAATTTGGGCAAAATTTCAAAATTTGATTGGTCATTGCCGATGTTGCTAGTATAATAAGGAGATAATTGCCCACTTTAGCCTTAAATTTATGAAAATATTCAATTTTAGAAACTCAATAAGTGAATTAAATATGTCAGCTTTTACCATTGAGTTGACAAAAATGTGTAGTAACTTAACGGGATTGAGATCCCCTACCCATCTCATTTGTGTTCACCTTCTCAACATCTAGTGACATGTAGCACTTAAGCAAATGAACGACTATGATTAATTTGTTTTATTTATTTTTCTCTCCCAACTTATGATACGACATAGTATCTGAATCCCATCACTCCAAACTTTCTTTTTTCTTCTTGTTTGTTTCATAATACTTCATACTCTCTCCATTTCTCAGATATTTGTATACTTTTAAGAGCATTTTTTAAATAAATTGATTGATCTCAATACAAAATAATAATAATTATAATAATTACAATACAAATTAAACAAAAAATTTTATAAAAAAATAAACATCATCGATCTTTACAATTCCTGATTCATCCATTTTCATTTCTTCACAAACACATATCATTAATGTTTATTTTTTCACAAACACAAATTGAATTTCAATACACAAACCATAAAATAAAAGTTGTTTCTCCATTGATGAAGATCTGAAGATCCATAAATGTTATTATTTATTTATTTTGTTTTTTCATTTTGTTTTTACTTGGATTTCGTTTATGCTTTTGTGAAATGGGTTTTTTGTTTTGTTTTGTTGCTGATAAAATGAAGGAAAGAAAAGGGAAATCCTCGGTTTATTTTTTTGTTTTTGTTTTTTTGTTTTTCTTTTGGTTTATGGGTGAATATTGATGATCTCCAACAATGTTCGTTTTTTCTAAGAAAAAAAATTTGTGGTAGAAGGGAGGGAACCTCATCTTTTGACAAGATTTATGGCCTCTTGTTTGGAGGCGATTCTCTCTTCTTTGACAACTTTGATAGACAATGGACAATGAAAATTTTTGTTGAGAATGTTTTGTTCACTGTAATGTTGATGATGATGGTGATGTAATTTTTTAAGGATTTTTTATTTATTATCTCCACTGTTGTCGATTTGAGAAAAAAAATCATTCTTTGGGTTGTTATTTTTGTTTTTCTTAGAACAAGTGTCAAGAGAGGATTTTTGGATTAAGAAAAAAAAAAGTAGTTGTTATCCGCTTAAATGCGCTTGTTAGGAGAAAGAGAGGAAAAAAAAAAAGGAAAATTTAGACGAGGGAAAAGAAATCAGGAGAAAGAGGAAAAAAAAAAGGAAACTAATCTCATCCATTGTTTTGTTTGTTTGCCACGTGTCAGACTGTTAGCATATAATCGAAAGTTGAGCACAAATAAGATGGGTAGGGGATCTCAATCCTAACAATTTGACTACTTATTAGCTTTAATTACCTTCTTTTTTCCATTAGGTTCTCTCTCATTAGTTTTAAATTTTATATCTAAAATTGGATTGGTCCAAAGGGAAAAAGCATCACAAAAGATCGTTGAAAAAACATCACAAATTTTAATAACTTGAATACCATGATGAAGCTTTGTCTTTCTTCCTAGGTTTCTAATTCTCTCTCCAAAAAAAAAAAAAAAAAAAAATCTTTAGCTCTTTATAACTTTTTTCCCTCCCTTCATTAGGTTTTTCTCTTTTCTTTTTCTCGACTCTCTTATTCATTTGTGTTTCTCCATTTACAATTTTTCTTTCTTTCAAATTCCCTATTGAAACAATTTCAAATATATATATATATATATACACGGTTCCGTTCCTATCAGGACATCTTTATATAATTTTATCATAATATTGAATGTGAGCCACTCATTTATAAAAGTGATTTGACAAATGCATACATAACAAGTCAAAGCAAGTAAAACGAGTGACTCATATTTAATATCCTTATATAATTCTATCAGTACATCTTCATAGGAAAATTTCCATATATATATATATATATATATATATTTTAATGGACACAAATCCGGTATATCATGTGAGGTAATTTGGAAACTTTTATACCATATGACAAGGAATTTAGATTTTTACTATATTATGATAAATAAAAAAATAAAAAAATAAAAACCTTTACCACGATGCAAAGATGACCAATAAAACATGACATACGTTAAAGATTACAAAGTTGAATAAAAAAGTTATATTTATTCTTTCAAGAGATAAAAAATTATACCCACCATCAAGGTTCAAGATCTTGTGTATATATGGATTTGTGCAAATTTTCCCTCTACTAATGTGGGTGTTGTCCCGCTATATGTGGTGCTCTCTCCCCTCTTGTGGGAGTTGTAGTCCGAGCTGAGCTTGTAGAGCCCAATCTCGCTGGTCCCGACAGTTGTTGTGTAATAATAAAAAAAAATATATAAATTATTTATTTAAGTTTTGAATTCTTAACAGAGTCCGGCCTTCAGCTTAATACATATGTTAACACGATTCTTAAATAATTAGTATACTGTGATTATAATATGAGTGAGCAGTGTTTCAGACAATTACACCCAATTACAAATACTGAATACACTTTATTTTTCTGCACTAACTTTCCTATTTTCATAGTTTCTAGTTATAGTAAGGCATGCTCACGAAATTAGATTCACTCCTTCTTGTCTCCGGCGATTAACCTATTCCAGAGCAGTCTGGTGATTAGCCTATCTCGCACTACTCGAGGCCTTCGTAAACTCATTGTCTGGTTCTATTGTAGTGAAGGTTGCTGTGAGGAGATCCTTGTGTCAGTGAAGATTGCTTCCCGTGATAGGGAAATAATAAATAAAAAACCATTGCTTTCTTTCCAACACTCCGGATAGGCGGAAGGATCTATGTCCATCCCCAACTTCCTTTCAATCCACATCGGCAAATTAAGATGACAAGGAGTACATCAACCCTCGTTCAGTTGTTTGAGTGCTACACCCACTCTTCCATTATTTTTGATGTGATATTTATCGAAATTTATGGCCCCGTGTTGTAACTTGTAAGAGTAAATATTTGAGTTGCGGATGTAATAATGATTTCGTTTTGTTCCAACTGACCATTGGCTTGTCAAATATCAAATTTCAAAATAATAATAAGGATTAATTTTAAAAAAACTCTCCCTACCTTTCAATGGATGTAGGGTTAATGGCACTAACTTACTCTTAGTTTATTAAATTTAGTAAGATTTCAAAAGGAAGCCAAACATTAACACAAAATCCCTTTGCTGTCAAGTCAATCTGTTAACTTTAACGGTTGACTAACCTTGACCCATAGAAAAACAAATATACCCTTATCATATCATCCCAAATATAAAATATTTTTTAATTAAAAATTAAAAAATCAAAATAATAGATCTCCACCATTCATCTTGTACATCTTTTTAGATGGACGGTGGAGATCAATTGTTTTATAAAATTTATTTTTTTTAACAAAAATTATTATTTTATTTGTCTTTTTTGATTTTTGTAATTTTTGATTTTATTAAAATAAAAATAAATGTTTAAAGACGATATTACCCATTGAAATATCAAAGTTAACAGTCAAAGTTGGTCAAACCCTATTAGTAGGGGAGGTGAGTGTCAATTATTGATAGAATTGTTTTTGAGTGTTTATTGGCAAACCTCAGGTAGGTTAATTTCCAGTAATTACTTCTAATTTTAAAGGGTGCTAATAACTTGGACCTAAATTTATCGCTTCCACGTTATTTCCTACTAGGCTTAGTGTGTGTTTGGTATGACTTCTATAAAGATCAAAAACGCTTTCTTAATGCTAGAATTAAAGTTTTTTTTGGTTGTTTGGCAAAACTTAAAACAAATTTTTTATATATATGAATTATCTCAACTATCCTTTATAAAAGCTATTTTATGTCTACTAGGAGAAGCCCAAAATTTGACTTTCCCAAAAAGTTTTTTTTTTTTTTTTGAGTTTTTTTTTATGGAGAGCTTGTTTTGACTATCCAATTTTTTCTTTTTATACTTCTTTTCTAAAAACATTTCATTCTCAAAATTTAAAATTTAAAAAATTCTAAAGACACTTCATTTTGTTATAAGATTATCTTTTTTATCTTTTTTGAATTAAATTATTAAAAAAATAAATTATCACTCATAAATCATTAAATTAATTATTATATATTAAATACTCTTTCCTAAATTTTTAATTAACATATTAAATTATCTCTCCTCCAATACATATCTTTAATTTTCTATCTCCATTCTTTCTCAAGCAAGACTAACAGTTAAGAAAAAAAAAAAAAAACTTACTAATAAGTTTATTTTTTAGGAACTATATGTATGTATATTAAAAAAAAAAAAAAAAAAAAAAAAACTCAAAAAACTAGTACCTTATTTTTTTTATAAAAAAAAAAATCGAAATATGAGAATGCTTATTGTTACTCTTGTAGGTATGTGATTGCCGATAGAGCTTTAATTCTTTCATTAGTCATAGAAATTCTGAATTTAATCGAATCTAGTTGAAACAATTCAAGCTATAATATATATTTATATATATATATTTGAAAATTGACTTTTTATTATATATATATATATATATATTTATATATTTATATATATAATACTATTAGTGAAAAACTAAAATATTCATAATTTTTTTTCTTTAACTATTAATCAGAGATTAGTGGAGAAAGTATGGAACATGATTTTTTTAAAAATGAAGTGCGATTAATTATGAAAGAATGTTTAAAATGGTAATAACAGATTTATGAGAGAGAATTTTTTTTTTAATAATTTAATTAGTTTGGAATGTCTTTAATTTTTTTTTTTGTCTTGTTTAGTAATTTAATTTAGGTTAAAATTGTCATTAATAAAAAAAAATTAAATTAGAGTGTATATAGATAATTTGTGGATTGTAAGGAGAAACTCTATTTTTTATGAGTTTTTTTTTTAATACATATGAATTGTTTCAACTACCCTTTATAAATTTTAGCAATCCACTATACAATTCTTTCATTATAAATACATTGTCAACACATTTTTTTTTTTTTTAACCAAAAGCTTTTTTTTTTTTTTTTTTTCCGTTAAAAGATCTACTATAGAGTCTAGAAGTTCTATTTGAAAAGCCATACCAAACACGCCCTTATAAGTGTCCGTTTGAAAGAGCTTCTCTACTTGCTAAAAGAGTTTTTTTAATTAAAAAAACTCTTTTAAAAAAAAAACTTGTGTCGTTTGGTTATCACTCAATGGAGCTTTTTTAGATGATTAAAAGGGTTGTTTTACCTCTACATGGAGAAACTCAAATTTTAGGCTTTTCCAAGTAGATCTTTTTGAGCTTTTTTAATAACATTAAAATGTCTAATACAACCCTATCATTTAAAATAGTTTTTGAATATTTTGGTAATCCTACCATTTAAAAAAGCTTTTTCTAATTAACAACCAAATAACCAACAACTTCTCATTAAAAGCTCTACTTGTAGAAGGTCTACTTTAACAAATTTACTTCTAATATATCTGTTTGAAGAAGCTCTTTCAAACGAACACTAAGTAACATGTTCGACACATGAGTAGTATCATTAATGTGACCCTAAAAATTATGTAGGGATTTAACTAACCCTAAAAATTATAATTTAGTGGGTATAAAGATTCTGGATATGGTTGTAGTCTGTAGACATAGAAAACGTAAGAGAGGGCCGTAACCACTGAAGACTAATATATTGTTTTGACATGAAGATGTTGAAGAAGGCTAATTCGTTTAATCTTCCTAATGATATTGTGAGACTTGTAATGGAAAAACTGTGTTGGTCAGAAAGAATTCCTTTATGTTTGGTATGCAAGAATTGGCATGATTTCATTCGTGAAATCAAGAATACAAGAGAGTTTCTTCCAAGGTTGATATATTACAACAACAGCCAAAAGGACAATCTTAGTATTTGCAAGCTTTGTGATCCATCTAAAAAGTGAATTTATACTGTGAAGGAGACACCAATCTCTAAAAACAGAGATTTGTTGTGTGGTGCAGTTACTAAGCAACTTTTATTTTAGAGTCCTTTCACTAATTAAGTTATTGAATTGCCTAATTGGATCATTGAGAATGATTGTAATAGAGTGTCTGCCCAGCTAGACCAGTGCGAGAACCATCCAGCCCCTTCAACCTTCCCTCCACGATAGAGTTGCCTTATACCCACCAGAACCACCGCTGAAGTCAACAAGTGAACCCATGAAGGGCTGATGCAAGCCCTTGCAGAGGAATCAGCTAAAACATGGTAGAGACCTATCAGAGGTCAAGGCTCAATTTTTCCCAGTTGACAATCAAAAAGGGAAGAGGGAAGATCAAGGGCTCCGATCAATCCCCACAAGCCAGCTTCGACGGCCCGATTGCGGTCCAGCTCAGCCTTACAATGGGTCAACTCTAGTCATAACCAAAGAGGGAACCTGAGTTCCAACAGACAGGGAGGACTCGAAAATCTCCTAAGCAGAAAAAGGAAATCATGAAAGCAAAACGCCTAACAGTGGCAGCGCGATAGGCGTTGCCATTGTCGCCCAACAGTCCCAACTTATGAAAGCAACTTGTCTTTCTAGCTCAGACACCCTCGACCAACCAAAATTCGGGAAACACCACCTAACCACCTACGAAGCGCCTACACGAACACTAGGGCATATGTGGCACCATCCCGGCTGTCCATGGCGTGTGTACCACCCATGCCCAATAAGAACCAACGGTGGGGATCCTTTAGTAATTAGCCCGCCTAAAGAAAGGTCTCTCGCCTACCAACAGGTCCTCCACCACAGCCTTAGAGCCTATTTGGAGATATCCCGACCCCCTGAGACGCCTGTCGTGGTGGGCCCGGACTAAAGACTGTTGGGATTATGCCAAAGGCTCTCTTAATGGAAGGCCTTTCTCACTTACTAAATCTTAGACCCTCTATAAATACCTCCACTAAAAATAAGAGAAGATGTTGGACCCAAGAGAAATAGAGATGATTTGCTACTATAGAACGACTAGTCTCCAGTTAGAGACCAAGGAGCTTGTTCCTTCATTGTGCTACTATAGAACGACTAGTCTCTTTTGAGAGACTCAAAAAGAGAGAAAGTGTGTAACATTGTACTCCATACCCCCTTGTTATTTGAGAGTTGTAATTATACAATGAATAATGAGAAATGTCAGTTATTTTTCCTCCACATAAGAGCCCATTTATCCTTTATTTAATGTCTTGCGAGTAGAGTTCAACCCTAGTTGAAACTGGTACCAACACACCTGGGAACCAGTTCTGGCTATCCTCTAAGGTAGCCAGGTCCACCCAAAATAGCTGCAACCCCTCGGTTGTTCTTGCTTGATTGCATCTACTCCGGTATAGCGGTAGAAGTGAGACCAGACCACGTATGGGCCCTTCTGACCGCGGAGCATTGTTCCATCCTGTCCTGGTGTTGTCCAGAGAATGACAATAGATTTTTTGGATAACAATATATATTTATACAGTTATACACTGGTCGAGCGTGTATGTGCAGTAGTGGTAATCTACTTCTATTCAACAACTAAAGAGATAATAACAACTTAAAGAGAATAATAAATAGACTTAATAGCACCAGACCTCCCTGAAGTGTACCCAAATTTGCAATGTGCCACATGAATGTTTTTTTTTTTTCGACGGTAAACTCCTCAAACTCTCCTTTTCTTTGCACCACCCTTATGGAGATGCCCCCTCCTCAAGGGGCAATAAAATAAGCAGGTGCAAAGAAAAGGAGAGTTCAATGGGTTTATTGCAGAAAAAAAAAAAACATTAGAGGGCACATTGTAAATTCGCGTACACTTCAGAGGGGTCTGGTGTTATTAAGTCTAATAAATATAACAATATGAGATAAATACAAAGTCTTCAAGCTGAGTTATTTGGGTTATCCTTAATATCAACCTCCATTTTAAAAGAAATCATAAAACATGTAATTTGCTTTAATCTACCATGTTTTCTAATAATTTCTGAGATTTTATTAATTATTTAATTGTTCATTCATTTAATAACAACATTTATGGATGCGTATATTATTTACAAGTAAATATTGAGCTCTATGCACAAAGTTTATGCGTATATTATTAGTAACAAAGAATCAATCAGATGCTGGTGTCAACAATGCATACAAGCCATGTTTGCATGATGCGGGGGTGGTCCCTTCTTCTTGGCTGCATCATTCTGTTTATTATTAATCGTCAGGACCACACAATCTAATCAGCCCAAACAATCTGGTGTTTTTGATGAAGGCCGTCTTCATAGATGTTCGAAAAGTTGTAGACTCAATAAGAAGAAATCAATCTCATTTACAACCATCACAAGAAGAAAGTAGCTCATCATCAACTCCATTAATATTGCAACATCCAGAACTTGAACAATCTCAGAATGTACTGGAAAGCAATGAAGATGCCAACTTTGGTGATTTGCTTGTAGATTTTGATTTGAATATCAGAAAAGCAGCAATTGGGAATGGGATGATTATTTATTGATCTTAGACATGGATATATGGACTCAATCATTTTGAATGTACATGTTTAACAATAAAAGAGTATTTAATTATCATCAATCTATCCCAGGGGCGTAGCTTAGCTGGAGAGCTTAGGGCTTGGAAAAATGACTCCAAATTTAACGGCTCAAATCCTATCACTGACAAAAGCTTCAAAAAAAAAAAAAAAATACAAAATAATTGATCTAGATGAATGGATAAATAGATATGTTGATAAATTTTCTAATGAATTTCCAAAGTAGAGACGTTTATAAATTATATGAATTTAGTACAATTGGGAATGCTGACGAATAGACCTATCAATGAGTCGTGTTATTGCGAATTCGTGTCGTTTCATGTTTAGGTTGTGTTAAAATTGCTCCACTTAAACCCGACCTGTTAGCTTAATGGGTTGAAATATACAAACCCGAAACCATTTGTTAAAGTGGAAATGGTTTGAAATGTCACATTTTGAAACTCATTTGGTGATATTGTCAGCGGTTTAATAAGTTAAGTTTAAGACACCTATTATGGTGAATTACCAAAATTGCCCTTAAATAATCAATTATGTTATTCTCTTTGTACTTTTCTCTTCACACTTCCAACAAAAACGATAGTAGTGTTAACTCAGTATAAGTCTCTCCCTCTCGCTCTCTCTCTCTCTCTCTCTCTCTCTCTCTCTCTCTATCTATCTATCTATCTATCTATCTATCTACAAATAAAAGTTCAAGATTTGTCGTTGCCTCGAATTTCATCTTCAACTTATAAAATAAGGTAATATTTCTTGAACTTTCTTCTTTTAATTTGTTCACATTTTATAAACCAGCTATCGTGAGAATTTTTAAATCTCCGAGCCTTTTCATGTGATACCCGAGCCTTTTCATGTGTTTCTTATGCCTTTTCATGTGTTACCCGTGTTTTTTCATGTGTTACCCGAGCCTTTTCATGTGTTACCCATGCCTTTTCATGTCTTCATTATCCGAGCTTTTTCATGCGTACTGTTTCCCGTGCCTTTTCATGTGTTATTCGTGCCTTTTCATGTCTTCACTGTCCGAGCTTTTTCATGTGTTTTCCGTGCATTTTCATGTGTTACCCGTGCCTTTTCATGTCTTCACTATCCGAGCCTTTTCATGTGTATCCCGTTCCTTTTCATGTGTTACCCGAGCCTTTTCATGTGTTACCTGTGCCTTTTCATTCACTATCCGAGTCTTTTGAAGAATTATTCGAGCCTTTTTATATCTTCCCCAAGCCTTTTCATTCGATTTACCCGAGCCTTTTGAAGAATTTTTCGAGCCTTTTCATGTGATTTAATCAAGCTTTTTGAAGACTTGTCCGAGCCTATTGATGTGATGTACCCGAGCCTTTTAAAGAATTCTCCGAGCCTTTTCATGTCTTCTTCGAGACTTTTCAATATCCTCACTAGAGCCTTTGTAAATGTAATATTTGAAAAAAGTTTGCTGTCTTGGATTTTTATTAATGGTTTGTGATGATTAATTTGATAGCATCATGAATCGGGTTAGACTAGTAATATCTTACAACGGTCGATGGGAGTAGTTACCCTACGGAAGTCAAAGGTTTGTTGGATCCGATAACCAGGGAATGTATGTGTCAAATGATATGACTTATGAAGAATTGGTGGCGATCATGCATACCATTATGAATTATGATGTAAACAAATTCAATGTTGATCTATCATCAATATCAATCGTTCCTGGCAGTACATGTTGCACATTTATAAGAAATGACAACAATGTGTAGTTTATGCTAGGGGAAGATCGAGCTATCCCTCAAGTATGTGTCAGTGTAACTAAGAAGACAGTTGAAGATGTGATCGGGAATGATATTCCTCCTTCTGAAAATACCCAACAATTAGGATCTTTTAGCAGTAGCAACCAAGCATTCACCCAAAGAAGTGCCACCGAAGGTGGGGGAAACATGTGTGGTGTCCCACCTGTAGCGGTCGACCATGAAGATTTAGTTGAACCTCAATTTGGCGATGTGTTTAGTTGTCGAATTGAGCAGTATAATGAACAGAACAATTATTCGAACCATGAGGTGGATAATGAGGCAAATAATGAACAGGTTAATGATCAGGTTGATGATCTAGAAAATGTGGATGAAGAGCCTGCACAAATTCAAACACGAGGTAGACGTGTACAAGGAGTTAGTTGCACTCCACCTGATATGCCTAGGACTTCCGAGGTCCGTTATAATGTAACAGCATCTGATTATGATAATGTGACAACATGGGTTATTCCCGGAGCAGATTCATACTCGTTTGGTATTGATAGAAGCATCACCTTGGTAGCGCAAGAACCTAGAACCATGATTTATAAAAGTCAATTTTTCTGAGTAAAAAGGATTTGAAAAGGCTAGTTGGCCATTTTGCAATGCATCGGAACTTTGAATGGAAGGTGAAAAGGTCCAATAAGACAACTTTACATCTGGTTTGCATCATTGACGACTGTACGTAGAAATTAAGAGCGGTGAGGAGAGATGAAGGGACATACTTTAAAGTCAGAAGTTTTGTCAACGAACACAGTTGTCCCTTAAAGGAGATTCACCGTCGCCACCGACAAGCTAGGGCAGTCATAATCGGAGAAGTCTTTGCACCTAAACTTCAACAACATGATGGTCGTCTTATGCGTCCTAAGGAAGTCATCGCCGATATGAAAACAATGTATGGAATACAAATCATGTACACTAAGGCACACGATGCCCTGTAATATGCATTGTCATTGACCTATGGAACGTATGAAGAAACTTTCCAACTTTTGCCATTTTTTGTATACGTTCTGGAACAGCAAAATCCTGGCACAATCACCAACTTACAGTGCACAGAAGATGGTAAATTCCTCTACTTTTTCATGTCGTTAGGGTCTTCAATTAGAGGTTTTCGGAGGTGTATACGTCCTGTGATTGCAGTTGATGGTACCTATTTGAAGGGAAGATTCGGGGGTAAAATGTTTGTGGCAACTACACAAGATGGAAACGAACAGGTGTTTCCAATTTCTTTTGGGTACGGTGACTCAGAAAACAACCTTTCATGGGTGTGGTTTTTGGAATGCTTGAGGGGTGCCCTTGGTCATATAGATGATCTAGCTTTCATTTTCGATCATCATACAAGCATTGAAGTAGGGATTTCTAAAGTGTTCCTTTATGCAACTCATACCATATGTTGCTGGCATTTTGGTGAAAATATGAAGAAGCGATTCCATAGAAAAGATGTTGCCGACATTATGGATGACACAGCTAGATCGTATAGTGAATTACATTATAATCGCCACATGGAGGAGTTACGTAAGCTGCACAAGGCTACATTCGATTATGCCATTATTGCCGGTCCTCACAAATGGTACCGCGTACACTGTCCCCAAAGAAGGTATAGGGTGATGACCACAAATGTTGCAGAGTGCATAAACTTATGCCTAAAATTCGCACGGCAATGGCCACTGATGACACTGGCATAGTTCATTAGAAATATGCTACAAAAGTGGTTTCACCATCGTCATGCAGCTGCACGGTTCATACGTCATCGATTGACCGACGCAACACATTTTGTGATCTTGAAACGTGTCGAGAAGTGCAGTTATATGACCGTAAATCCAGTTGACTGGAACATATTTTCCGTTAGACAAAAGGGAAAACAGTGGACGGTTGACTTAGCCCGGAAGGCTTGCACATCCAACAAATTCCAAATGGATTTTTTTCCATGTTCACTTGCACTCACAGCGGCAAGGTACTTGACAAGTTACATTTCACACATTATATAACCCAAATGTTAATCTCACTGTTTTCATTGTTGCAGGTAGCAGAACTTGGATTTCACATCATTATGTGTGGACTACTACAATAGGGAGACATTTATTGATGCATACTCGGTTCCTATTATGCCTGTTGGCCATCGTTCTTCATGTGTAGTGCCATCTGACATCACAGCGCGGGTGGTTTTAAATCCAAAGATAAAGAGACAATTAGGTCGCCCGATGGAGGGTCGACATGCCTCGTTTTCGGAGAGGATAACCACACAGTCGTGTAGAAGATGTGGACAACCAGAACATAATACCATGAGGTGTTCCAACTTGCCTATGGTTAATGAAGGTCCCAGTAGAATTGTCTCCGAGGAATACCGTCGCAAGTGCAGCATCTGTCATTCAATTAGACACAATAAACAAACGTGTCTTGATAAGGACTACTGTGGAATGAATGGACCAGTTGAGGAAGGAAATCAAACATAACAAGGCAGTACAAGAGGAAGACGAATTGCCACCAGAAGCACCTTGAGGAACATGTCTCCAAGTTGATATCTTCCAACATCATTCAGACTTTGGGAACCATGCTCGATATATTTGTGTTGTTTAAATCGTTCAGCTTTAGTTATTCATTTTCATTGTATTGTTTAAATCGTGTTAGAATTCACCAAATTGTTCACTTGTGGGTTGGAATTGAAAAAAATTAATTGATTAATGAAAATAATAAATTCAAATGTTATGTACATCAACTGCAACTCAGGGAACAACCTATATATACATCATCTATACAATAGTGTTGTGAAGCGAGTTGCAATAAACCTCTACAACTATCTTCTCCCGGATGGTGCCCATATACTCTTCTTTCCAGTCGAACTCCTTCTTGTTTGCCAACAAGTACTCTGCCAATCTCAAAGTATGGGCATCACAGTTACCGCTGCAAATCACCATATGAACAACCATTAGAATGAAATTTAATTAAAACCAAGTGAGATAGAATAAAATGTTGAAACAGTCATACCCCTAATGCTGTTGGGGCACCCCACGGGATCCGTCCATGATGCTAATCCGAAAGGCCTTCTTCGACAAATTGTATGTCACATCATCCTTCGTTTTGTTGGAGTGAAACCCGACTTGATGCAACATCGAGGGTATAAACCAATGTAGGCACGCGACCTGGTTATTTCTGTACTCCCATGTAACCTCTTATTTGAATGGGTCTAATAGGTAGATCTTCCATTGTGTGAGGTAGACGCTGGCCAGTACCCAATGGTGGTGTCCAAGGTTGCAAGGTATCATAACCTGTTAGTGTTTCAACATAGTGTTATGTGTCTGAAATCTAAATATAGTATTAAACACATTGAAACCTTGTAATTTAAACATTCACCCAATCAACCGAGTGCTATGGCCGGTTTACTGACGGGACCAATCCTCGGATCATCTTCAGGTCATCATCGTGCCACTTATGTTTCCGTATAGACCACTCCTTAGGGGTGCGGCCACTCTACTGCCGATCATCTTCCCCCACTGAATATCTAACCATGACTGTACATAGAAAATTAACCACAGTGTTAGGTAATAGATCTATGAAACATGTCAATGCAAAAATGAAAACCGTACAGTACAAAAACTTACATAGAACTGGGAATCCAATACGTTGATCCTTTGAGCATAGACAGTGGGGTATGCTTGTTGACACTTCCGCAAAATCAACAAGTATGCGTTGATGTTCTGACAATGTACACATTTTATATTATTAGGATTCTACCATTACTGCTAAAAACTTATACAGACAGTTAAAGTAAGGAACATACCGTATCCTCCAACTCCATGAAGTTGGTTTGCAACCGTTGGAACCAAGTGACACCAACTGGTAAATGTATATCCACATCACGTTTGCATAATTACTGAAGAAGTTAGATGACCAAGTAATATTAATTAAAAGATTGTGAAATGAACAATTATACTCACAATTCCCCCGTGGTGTTCCTCTTGTAGGCTTTGTACGCTGCAACGTGATCATGATCTAACAAATCATAGGGCTTGAATACATGCACTAATGAGGCTAGCTTCGTCTTTGGCTTCTTCATCCTATAAGGGTTAGTGTATGGGGACATCGGCTGCCAACCTGGCTTGCGAACCCGCAGCTGAAGCAGAACCTGAGAAGGACTACAGGCTCAAGAACTAGACTCCACCAGAGGGGTGCACATTGAGGAGGATCTCTGCCTCCGTGGATCGCTGTGAGGAGGGCTGCGCTGTGAGGAAGATCTCTCCCGCCGTGTATCGCTATGAGGAGGGTTGCGCTGTGAGAAGGATCTCTCTCGCCGTGTATCTCCCCGAGGAGGGCTGTGTTGTGAGGAGGATCTCTCCCTCTGTGTATCACTTTCCCTCTCTGTATCGCGCTGATGAGTGGGGGAGTTACGTCGGGATCACTTCAAGGGTTGCATTGCGCTGGGATCGACCGGAGGTGGTGTGCGCCGTGAGAATAAACTCTGTCCCGGGTTATATGGAAGAATAAGATGGTGCAATAGTGATGGCTCAGATCCACCAGGTGGCTCCCATACTAGAAGTGCTGTCTCTGTACCAGTAGTGCTGTCAGGTAAAACCGGAAGAGGTACCTGCTTCAATAGTGCTATCTCTGTACCACCGGGTACCTCTGCTCGTTTTGTCATAACATGACCCTGCTGATCAGATACTGTGTTCGTAGTATGTGCCTCCTTAGTAGGTGCCTGCTCATGTATGGTTTGTGGGTCTGTCCCATGCTGATGAGTACCTGTTCTGCATATGAGACTAAAGTCTTTGTGGTGGTCATCGAATGGTCAGTCATCGAATGGTGGACCATCCATACGGGACTGCGATGTCTAACCTTGACCTTGAAGCGCCCAGATCATATCCAATAACTCTTGATACTGCTGATTTCGTTTCTCATCACTCTTTCGGACATCCTCCATCATATCATCCCGTACAGATTGGACAACATCCATGACTTCAACAAATTTACGGTCTCAGTCCTGAAAGGATTTGAAACTCTGTCAGCACTTAAACTGTTTATTCGATTGAAATTAAATAATGTGGTTATAATATTTTTTACATACATATGGATGTCCGCTAACGCCTCATCGGGAATCACCTTTAAGTTGAGACTGTCTGGGCATAGTGAATCGTACCCACCTATGCCTCTCGGGACTCTCACTGCGACCCTCCGGATCTGAATCACCCCCAGGTCGAGGCTGTCTGGGCAAAGTGAATCGTACCCGCCGATGCCTTACGGGACTCCGACTCCCACCCTCCTGGTCTCTATATTGTTGGGTTCGGTATACGCACCATCCCTATAACTGGGTCCGGAATAAGGACCGCCCGTATCATTGGGTCTAACACTCTTACATCGTTGGGTCCGGAATACACACCATCCCTATCACTGGGTCCGGAATAAGGACCGTCCATATCACTAGATCCGAAATACGCACCCTCCGTATCACTAGGTTCAGCACTCCTACATCGTTCGTGCTCCGAGACGTGACCAGGTATCCCAACAGCATCGGCATCAGCATCGGCATCGATATCGGCATCGACATCATTCATACTGCCTCCCAGGTCTATGCCTTCGTAGTAATGTTGAGCCGTCTCAACATCCGTCGGCACTAATTCATGCTGCGCAAACATCTAAAATAGGAGTTAGATCATGTAATTATATACATACTAATAACTATGAAAAATAACAACAACAATACTTACCCTTTTAGTGAAAATACCATCCAGTTTTCTCCCCCACTGTCGCTAACTCAACTTCTGAAATCAACTCTCATTTCAGAATACGTAGGGGGGTAGCTTATTGATTGCTTTGCGGGTCCTACAATTTTTATTCCCAAGCTCGGGGATAACCTCAAAAGTAAATATCTGTGTAATATATAAGGACGATAAGAAGTAAATACACCAATCATATAAAAAAAATTACAATTAAAATACGGATTCAAATTCTAAATTCTCACCAACAGTGCGTGTGATAGACCATATATGTTGTACGTCTCGGTGGTGTGTACGTCAACACCCTTTTCTTGATGTCGTTGTTCAAACCGCTCTCGTCGACCATCCAACACATGCTTGAAACCAAAAATAGACCGCATATACATGTGTGCGCCCCACGGGAACACATCAAAAGTGTCCAAGTCCTCCACTAGCTGCAACTGCCATACTGAAACTTTATCTCTCTCGTCCAACCCCATCAGCATCCAGTTTAGCATAAACAATACGCATAGCTTCACAGCATCGTACTGCTCCATAAAAATACCAATCCACAGCACAGGTCTCAGCTCTTCAAACTCAATGTCTCTACCCTGAAAGTACTAGTCGTGTATGCCATTCTTTACCATATCATATCTCGCCATGTCGGGAATGACTTCGAACTTCAAACTGGTTATTAGACAGAACTCAACCTTCGAGAACTGGACCGAATGCTTACTTAACAAAAATCTCATCTCTTTTTCTGGCCCATAGTGATGCAACTCGTGCAAAAGCAGCCGATGGACAATCCCAGCCAAAAACTGTATCTCACGATGCATCTGAAGAAAATGACCAAAACATGACTCAGTATACCGACGTCGGTCTTCGATCCTCAGATGTTGAGATACACTGTTAAGTGCATTGTCGATATCTTTAAGGTCATCGAAATGGTCATACCGTATAATTTTTCCCTTGAACCATTCTCCCATTGGGGTTTTAAGAGAGTCCTTTAGCTGATTCCTCATCTGCATTCAAAGAAAAAAAGCATATAAGTTTATGAAAATGTTAGAACGAAAAGGCTCGAACACTTCATTAAAAGGCTCGGTTAGTGTATAAAAAGGCTCGAACACTTCAGTAAAAGGTTCGGGTAGTGTATCAAAAGTCTTGGGTAACATTGTAAAAAGGTTCGGGTAGTGTATCAAAAGTCTCGGGTAACATTGTAAAAAGGCACAGAAAAAGTTCAAAAAGGCACAGAAAAAGTTCAAAAAGGCATGGAAACAGTTCAAAAAGGCTCGTAAACATTTTAAAAAGGCTCGAAAAGCCACGAAAAGTCTTGGAGATTCTAAAAGATTAAGACCTATGATTTTTCAGGAAAAGACTCGTGTAACATTTCAAAAGGGCACAGAAATAGTTCAAAAAGGTACGGAAACAGTTCAAAAAGGCTCAGAAACAGTTCAAAAAGGCTCGAAAAGCTACGAAAAGGCTCGGAGATTCTAAACGATTAAACCTATGATTTTTTCTTTAAAAGGCTCGGGTAACATTTTAAAAAGGCACGAAAACAGTTCAAAAGGCACGGAAACATTTCAAAAAGGTTCGGAAACAGTTCAAAAAGGCTCGGAAACAGTTCAAAAAAGGTCGGAGATTCTAAACGATTAAGACCTATATTTTTTCCTTGAAAAGGCTCGGGTAACATTTTAAAAAGGTACGGAAACAGTTCAAAAAGGCTCGGACACAGTTCAAAAAGGCTTGGAAACATTTCAAAAAGGCTCAAAAACCCAAAACTTCTTCGTCTTCAAAACAATTGTTTGAACTAAATTAAAACCCACATAATCAAACCATATCAAATGGCACCCAATCAAACCTAATCTATATCATGAAAATGGCATCCAACATCAAACACAGAAACTAATCAGCAACAAAAATGAGTGAACAAAATAAAAACTTACCACTGTTTGTTGAGTTCGCCGGTTTCCCGTCCTCAATATAAGTACTGTAGCTCCGTCATCGGTGATTTGCCGTCAAATTTGGTCCACTTTAGGATTGTTGCCCTGTTTGGTTTTCTTCTCTCAAACTTTTCTGTCAACGTTTAAAAAACACACAAAGCGACAAAAAGGGGTATTTTTGTCTGGTCACTTTAATATGTGCTTTTAAAACTTAAATTACTAATGTACTGCCTTTTTTACAAAAACCGCCCCAAATGGTGACATTTAAATTTTGAACTTTTTGTTAAATTAATGGGTAACCCGACCCAGCTCGTTACAAAATATTATATTGGAGATTTATTAAAATGTTGAAAATAAATAACACTAAAGCATGATCAAACTCTTACAATCAAGTTCACTAGCTACTTTTAGAGTTTAAGGAAGGGTTAGGGTTATGGTTTTAATATTGTGAAATAATTGATTTATAGTTTTAGAGTTTTTAATTTAGAAAGTTTTCCTCTTTCTAAAAAAGAAAAAAATTAGAAATTTTTAAAAAATTAATTAGTAAAATATATTCTAACCATAATTATAGAGATTTTTTTTTTTTTTTTTTTTTTTTATTTTTTTTTTTTTTATATATAAATTCCATTATGTGACTATACAGAGATTTTTTAATAACTTTCATAAACATATTAAAAAAAATCTTTATATTAATGGGTTATCGAATTAACGGTTTTTTTTAAGGGTGAACCCAAAACCGACCCATTATATTTCGTATCTTAATGGGTTGACCCATTAACAACCCAATCCGATAAACTTGACCCACTAACCGCAATTTTCGAATGAGTTTGTGTCGTGTTAATGGGCCATGTAAAATTTTACCTGGTCTATTGATGAACTCATTTCTTATCAATATATGAATAAAAAAATAATAATATGTAATTAAAATAAATTATTTTTCAATGAATTAAATTATTTTTAAATAAATAAATTATTTAAAATTTGTTTAAAAATAAATAAAAATATTTAAATTAATATTAAAGATAATAACATTTTTAATTAATATTTAATATTTTAAAATTATTATAATAAGATGTATTAAATAAATATAAAATTTTATAATTAAATAAAAAATGAAAGAAGAAGAATTTAATATATATATATATGAGACTAAACAGCCTCACCTAACAGGGATAAAATGGTTATAAAAATTAGACATGTTAAAATAATTATTTAAATTAAATTTAAAAAATATTTAAATAAATAAAACTAAATTTAAACAAAAGAATATTTATTTTTATTTGTTAAAATTGAAAATTATTATTTTAAAACTGTTTAAAATAAAATATTTTATTAATTATTTAAATATATATATAATTTAATCACATAAAAAATAAATAAATTGAAATGAGAAAAAAAAAGTACAACAATAATAATTAAACAAACAACAATATGCATCTTCTTTTGTCTTAAAAAATATATTCTTTTCAATCACCTAACAAACCAATTTTTTTCATTTAAAAATTTAATTTTTTAAAATCCATCCACCAAGTTTTTCAGTTTATGAACCAATTAAGTTAATAAAAAATTGTAGTTGAATTAATTTAGAATGAGTGAGTTGTATTTGAGATCCGTGTAGACTTGATCGAGTTCTACAACTCCCTTTAAAAAAAAAAAGGTTCTACAAGACCACAACTGTAACAATTTTTAATTCAATCATATAACAATAATAAAAATTAAAGTAAACATATCTGAATACATTTGGAATCCATGAAATCAATTCTTTGTTTATCCATCCTTGACTATATGTGAAAAAAAATTATATTTCCTGTTTGATATTGGGTTTGAATAAGTATATATTATTAAAGTCTATGATAGATTTGGTGTTCAACTTATGGGTCTAGGAAGTAAATTTAATTTCCAATTATAAAGTTATGTATTTAAGTAATTAAATATTAAGCTATTTTGTGGGTGGTAACAGAACCACCCTAAGCATAATGTAGTGGTTTAATTAAGGACTCAAATCATCTGTCTAAAAATGGTGTTCCAATTTGTGTATGACCAACCAAATTAGGATATATGTCTACTTTATGGAATAAGTTGAAAAAAATATAATTAAATATAGACACATATCTCAATTTGATTGGTTAGACACAGAACACATTGTTTGATAGATGATTTGAGTTCTTTAGGGTGCGTTTGGTACACGGGACGGGACAGGATAACGTGTGACAGTTTCTTCTTGTCCCACGTTTGGCCCGACTTTAGCATGGGATAGAATGGGACAAGGTGGGACAAAAATCATCAAATTCTGTCCCACCAAAAACCCTAGGCTAGACTTGTCCCATGCATAGGACAAGTCTTAAAAAGACCTTTTTTACCCTTAAATCTTCAAAAAATCATAAATTTGTGCAATATTATATATATATATATTATAATAATATAATTATAATATATATTATCAATATGCATATGTTATAATAATATAGATTAAATATATATATATATTATTATATATATTATAGTATGATGGTACCTCTTATGATATTGTGACCTAAAAATCTAATCTCAGTCTGGAATAAAACAACTTTTGGGGCTGAGACTACTAGACTTTGAGTTTTAACGGTTTTCAAGAATATATCTAAATGCTTCCAATGTTGGTTAACATTATCAAAATAAATTAGTACATCATCAATATAAATAATGGAAAATTCAGTATAAGAATTGAAATTTTATTCATAATGCATTGAAATTTAATAGGAGCATTTTTCAATCCAAATGGCATAACATTCCATTCATATTATCCAAAAATGACTGTGAAAACAGTTAGATATTGGTCTTTTTCATCAATCTGGATTTGCCAAAATCCTGATTTCATATCAAACTTCGAAAATATTTTTGCATCATAGGCTTTTTAATAAGTTTGCTTTATTAGGTATTGGGTACCTAATCTATTGGAGGGCTTCATTTAAAGACTTGTAATTGAGAACAAGTCTAGGAACTCCTCTTTCTATTTTAACATTTTTTCTAATGTAGAAAGTAGGACAACTCCAAGGTGATTTGGAAGGTCTAATAAGCCCTTTCTATAATAAGTCATGAATCTCTTTTTTTGTAATGTTCAAGGAGTTTAGAGGTCATTTAGATAGGTCTGGCTTTGGTTGGTATTCTTTTTTTTTGAAAAATCCTAATTATAGGGAAGGCTGACTATATGTTTCTTTTTGTGCATAAATCATTAGGAAAGGAAGAACAAACTTCCTTTTTTAGGTTACTTTTGAAATCACTAATTCTTTTCTGTGTCTTAGGTTCCTTTATATGTTTCTTTTATTTTTCAAACCTAAGGTCATCCTTTAGGAAAGATAAATGATTCTCTTTGATGTTGAGATTATTTATCTGTTGTTCTAGAAAGATTAAGTTGTCTGTTCTTATACTGGTCTTTTTAAAAGAATTTAACTCCTTTTCAAGGACGAGGAAAGTACAAGGAAATAAAATCCCTTTTCCTAAATACTCAGTTACTAACCCATCTTCAGTGGTAGTGAAAGGAGTGATGAGGAAAAGGAAGGGTATACAAAGAATGGCATTTTCTGATAATGTCTTGACCATAAGGAAACTAGCGTTATAGCAAACCCCAGAATTGCAGACTCTGGCATTGGTTAATTTATAACTAATGTCAAGTTTCTACTTATTAGCACCATATAATGATTTTGTGGTTGATTCTAGATATTTTGTAGGTACTAATTATTCCTTGATACAATTTTGGTTAGCTCCAAAGTCAATTAGAACATTGATTTTAAGATTGTAATTAGAAGAAATTCTAATATCTATGTCACAATACCGTTTTTGCATCCTGAAAGGTCTGGTGATATTAACTAAGGTTGTAGCAGGTTCCATTTCCTTGTTGTAGAGAATATTGGCTAGTTCTTGTTCTAGATGAAATCAGCTAGTGCTAGTAGAATCAGAATCACTAGAACTTTTAAAGCTGGGTTCTTCTTTTGGTTTGCTCTTAGGTTTCTTGTATATATATATATATATTATAATATATATAATAATAATATATAATATATAATATTATTATATATATTAAATATCTGACCATCAGCTGCCTTGAAGTAATGGACACGGGACTTCCAGGCGTCTGGAAGGAGGACCTTAGGGTTCATCATGGTGTTGTGTGAACCAGTGTCAAAGTAGGCGATAACATTGACTGGTTTGGAGTATTTGTCAGATAGTATTTGAACCGAAACTTGGGGTCCTGATTGTGAATCAATTTGTGCTGCCTGATAAGAGTCTTAGATTACTTCTGACTCAGAGGAGCTAGAGTATTCAGAGTCAGATGCAGAGTCTGAATCCTGGAGTACAAATGTGGTATTCTCATCGACACCTTTTTGCTCCGAAAAGAGAGATTCAATGTCGGCATCAAACGGGACTTCATCCGCTATATGTTCTAGTTGGTGAGCTGGCTTAATGGACTTTACTTTCTTATTTGGACATTGTTTGGTGTAATGCCCTCTTTTTCCACAGACAAAACATTTCTGGGATTTGTTCCGTGCTCGGGTAGCCTTCTTTTTTATAAAATTTGAACTTTTCGTTTCGTTTGTGCTTGAAAGAGTGGATTTTTCTTCTTTGGTTTATAGTTGCACTGTCCTGCAGACTTACACTTGATTTGGTACGAGGGCTGTTTACACTGCACTTCATACCGTTTTTCTTCTTTTAGTATTTTGGAGAAGATCTTCTGGGTAGCACAAAGCTTTTCCAAGGCACTCAGAGTGAACATATGAATTTCACCTAAAGTGATGTCATTGAAGGGTCTGCCTGAGGTGTCAATCTTTCTCTATAGTTCATCTTGAAGTTCAGTAAGAAGAGAATTGACATAGACAATTTTAAGGCTTTGGTCATTGATACTACCAAGAATGCGATATTTGGTTGACATCCGCTTGTAATGGAATTCGATGTTCTTTTTACGGAGTGAACAACATCGCATCTCGAAGAATTCTTGTCTGGCATGTTTGTAGAACTGGCTAGGGTCTTCAAGAAATTCTCTAAAGATGATACCCATAGCCTGAGAGGTTGAAGGCGCTCGAACATACTGTAGTTGTTGGTATTCCCCAAGGGCTTGGTACCAATCTCTAAGAGATCCCATAAATCTGGAAACGAATTCTCCAAGGATCGTTTCTTGATTGTGTTCAGACTTAGTCATTTGTAGGTCGAGCCAGGCATTCATCTCAGAAATTTTCATTCTCCAGGAGTCTAGAGTAGAGTCGCCAAGATCAAACTAAGGACCATTGGTCAGCCTTGAACCATGAGACTGTCCTGGAACAGGATTCTCTGGATTCTCTGGAGGTTCTTCAAAGAAAGGTGCTGGCCCAGTTGAGGATTCGACATGAGAATCATAAGTCTGAGTGGACGGCTATGGATATATTCGAGAGGCCATAAAGATTTGGGTCAGGTCAACAATCTCATCTAAAGTAGAAGGAGGGTTACCGAGTGGATCAGTATCCTAGAAGAACCGGGAAGAGGTATTGGAAATAAAATCTAAGTCAGGATCTAACGATGAAGACGAGAGAGGTTTTCTGGTAATAGAAGTATACAATACTGGTTTGAAATGATCTAGAGCTGGCTGCTTATCTTTGCGTCGGGGCGAGAAAGACTTGTTTGTTTGCCTTTTAGGTGGAGAGGAAAGAGGAGGGCATTTGCAGAAAAGTTCACCTGTGGATTTGAAGTATTGAGAAGTGTTCGGAGGCCTGGAGGAAGGCGAGTATGGAGTGGATGTTGGAAAGAATAATGACTAGGAAGAAGAATAAGGCTTAGGAATAAACTGAGAAGGAACAGAGGATGATGAGTGATCTTTGTTCATTTGTTCCAGTTGTTCCTTAAGACGTATGATTTCTCTTTCTTTCCTGTCAAATTCTGGTCCGAATTATCCATGGTTGTTGTATCGGTGAAGATCTGCGTCAAGCTTGGCTATTCTGGATTGGAGGTTAGAGAACATGTCTCTGAAGACCGCTTCTAGACTTCGGAGCTGGTTCTCATGTCAGGAGACATGATGAGTGACCCGGTCAATCTTCTGATTAATAGAGCTGAGAACTCGATTCTTGATTTTGGCATTGTGAGATTGCCAGTTGAGGACTTGCTCAGCCTGCGTAGGCTGTTTCAGAGAACCGTCAGGTAAGACTTTTGTGGTCTGCACAAAGGGTCTGGAAAACTGGTTCCTATCAGGATTTGAAAAGGGTTCTAATGGAGGAAAGTCCTTGTCATAATTGAGAGCCATGTAACAAGGTATAGGTGGAGGTATATAAGGTACATGAGAACTGTTTTCCATAGGTAAAAGTCCTTCAGATCATAGGATCTGTAAGGCTCTGTCATAGATAGGAAACAGCTTGTTTTTGATAGGTCGCAAACCTATCCATGGGCTGTCTGAGTCATCAGGCTTGCTCGATTTGCACAAGGGTTTGGAAGGGACAAAATATTTCTTGATACAGTCATGAAAAGTGCAATCAGCATCGCACTTGTTGGGGTCAACATCCCAAATTAAATGACCGTTGATCTTGTCAGTGTAGATTGTAGATCCATCAACTTCAAAGCTATGGATCAGAATGTCATCTTCTATGGTGAGTGGACGGATCAAGAGTGCTTGAAAGACTAGATGAGTGCTGGAACTGGAGGAAGATCCTGTCTCTGAGATAGGCTCATAGACCGTCTTCATGGAGCCGTCATCTTTGTGTCAGAAGCAACCACATGGGTGGTGTTCTGGAAAGCTTTCTTATAGTTGGTGATCCATTCAAGGGGCATGATCTCTTTGAGTTTGTCTCGGGGCAGTGGTTTGGGAATCTGGATGATGGTGGGAATCTTATCTTCCCTTTCTGCCTTGATGAAAATTGTATCCCCGTTGTGACCGGGGATAGGAAGATCAAAAGCATGATCTTGAAGCCGATAGACGATTTGATGGTGGAGAGTTGCCATGTAGGAGTTTTGTAGCATGGGTGAAACCCAAAACTTGAAGTTGGATTTTCAAGCAATTATGGAGATTGGCATCCCGTAACAGGATATTGAAGTTGGGATAGTATATGAGTGATATACTACCAGCATGAAGTGTGGACAAACATGTATCGATAACTGCGTGCTCATAATCTTTATAGATGGTATTGAGAAGAGCAACTCGGGCACTAATAGGTAAACCTTTCCTACCATGTAATGTAAGAATAATACGGATAGCACCGATGTGTAAGTGAGAGTTTCCTTCTTTGATCCAATGATCAATCAGTGGTTGACCGATTTCAAGGTCAACATACTGCTCAGCAGCAGTGGCTGGAACTAAGCAATTGTCAAGGCCAGTTGACTGGATGTATTCTTTAATCGGAAGGGATCTATGCTGGACAAGGTGTTGAATCCTTGTAGCAAGAGATCTGTTTCTTTTGAAAATGGTATAAGGGTTTAAAAGGGGTAGAAATGTTTCATTGATCTGGGCAGAGTCTGGAATATGGGTGTATTCGACAAGGTTTTGTATTTTAGAGGATTGAGTACGTGTAATAGCAGAAAAGAGATAAATGGAAGAAGAGAGTCTAACAGGGTCTAATGAAGTAGAAGTGGAAGAAATATTTGAATTTGCCATAAATTGAGATTTCCTTTATTCAATATTATCTCTACTTGAATCAAAACAGTCTAACTCTTATACCTGGACTCTATGTCAGAGGCTCTGATACCATGGCGATTGGCAGGGACGCCTTGAATTGTCTCCTCATAGTCTTAAAGTTTTCCCCATAATGGCGGCCTACCCACGGCCTAAACAGTGTACTCACAGAGCAACTCATCAGAGACAGACAAGAACTTTAAGTCAAAGAATCAAATCCCATTTCTAATGTGCAGGCTCCTCAACTAGAGGCAAGCACAGAGCATAATGGGAACATTACAGATTGTCTGTTATCTCATATAGAAATATTGAAGAGAAGGAGGAAATATTTAAAAAGACATGAGAGTTTTTTAACACACAATATTTTCTTATTATTTTTGTTGTGATTTTCTTGCAACGAGAGAGGAGAAACATCCAAAATACAAATAGACGCATGCCAAACAAGTGGCAGACAGGATAGGAATCATTTTTACAAAGATAAAAGTGGGCCTAACAGGTGGCCGACAGAATAAAGCAAAGCTAATAATACGAGTGGACATATGGCCTGACTAGTGGCCGGTTAGGAGAACACAGTACACATACAATTATGAGAGCACAATTATTAAAGCAAAAGTAAGAGCACAGGATGATGATAAGATCACGGGCTGCTCAAAGGGTCTGGAAAACCGATTCCTATCAGGATTTGAAGAGGGTTCCAAAGGAGGAAAATCCTGGTCATAATTGGAAGCCATGTAGAAATGTATAGGTGGAGGTAAAGAAGGTACAAGAGAACTGTTTTCCATAGGTAAATATCTGACCATCAGCTGCCTTGAAGAAATATTTGAATTTGCCATAAACTGAGATTTTCTTTCTTCAATATTATCTTTACTTGACTCAAAACAGTCTAACTCTTATACCTGGACTCCAGGTCAGAGGCTCTGATACCATGGCAATTGGCAGGGACGCCTTGAACTGTCTCCTCATAGTCTTAAAGTTTTCCCCATAATGGTGGCCTACCCACAGCCTAAACAGGGTACTCACAGAGCAACTTATTAGAGACAGACAAGCATTATATATATATATATATATATTATATTATAATATACATTATATAATTTATGTGTGTATATTATATTATTATATATAATAATAAGATATATTAATAATATATATTATATTTTATTATTATATATAATAATATAATATATTATATATATGAAATAATATATATGTATATATATATTATATATATCTTATATAAATATAATATATAATAATATCTAATATATCAAATTTATATTATAATACAATATATATTATATATTATATATTATTATAAATATTAATAATATATAAATATATTTAATATTATAATATATTATATATAATAATATATAATTTATTAAAAATTATTACATATACAATAATATTAAAAATTATTTCATATACAATAATATATATAATTATATTTTATTATATATATTATTGTATATGTATTAATTTTTAATGTATTATATATAATATTATATATATATGAGAGGCACTCTGGTCATTTGAGCCTCTTGTTCCATTCTGTCCCAGCCATACCAAACGCAGAACAATACATTTAACAGTTCTGTCCCAGACATTCCAAATACAATATGGAATAATTGTCCCGTTCTGTCCTATTCTGTCCCGTCCCGTCTCGTCCCGTTCCGTCGCACTATGTCCTGCTCCATCTCTGTGCCAAACCTTTTGTTCTGTCCTGTCCCAGCCATACCAAACGCAGAACAATACATTTAACAGTTCTGCCCCAGACATTTCAAATACAATACGGAATAACTGTCCCGTCCTGTCCTATTCTGTCCCATCCCGTTTCGTCGCACTTTGTCCTGTCCCATCTCTGTGCTAAACACACCCTTAATTGACCCTAAAAATTACTCTTTAAATTACTCTTTAAATTATGGTTGTATAAAAATTAGTGGAAATAGATGAAAATGACCCCCCTCAATTTTCAAAAACCAAAAATAGCCTCTGATTGAAATATTTGTTTTAATGGTTATTCTTGGATTTCACTTTCTACATATAGCCCATCAAAGACGAAAATACCCTTTTAGGGGGTTTTTCCCTTTCCACTTAAATCTTGTGGAATGACTAAATTGTCCTTTGCCCATTAAGGGTTCTAACGGACCAAACTACCCTTTCACAATGTTCTCCTATCAATTCCAGATAATGGAATTTTTTTCTCAAACAAAACCTAAGGATCTTCATCTTCATCTTCCATAACCCCAACCCCCACAAGCACCATTCTCGAATTCACATATCTGGGCTTCACAACCTCAATTACTAAACCTAACTATTTCTTCTCTAATTGTCGGGTTCATTGTCTTCTACCTCTCACCAATTTCTTCTCTAATATTGATTATTCATTGGGTTCATCATCTTTGATTTCTCACTAGAAAAGCTAATAACTTTAGTTCATCGTCTTCGACTTCTCATCGTCTACGGTGTCACATGAAGTGGGTCTTTGACTTCCTTCTTCAGGCTTCTTCACCGTTTCCACATCGTCTTCGACGTCATAGGAAGTGCGTCTTCGATTCCTTTTTCGGCTTCTTCACCATTACCATTTGAAGATCACAATGGAAGCCAAAGGTGCGCTATGTCCGTTTTCTTCCATTTCCACTTTTGTTTATCATGTTTTACTAGCTTGTGGGTTTTCATATACTAGTGAATTCGTTTGTGTTTCCCGTTTGTGTTTCTTCATCATTAGAGACACGGAATGATAGTATAAGACCTGTGTTTTTTAATTCAATCCAATAAGTTCAATCCAATTAGTACTATTGAATTAACAAGATATTTGTTAAAATTTCAACTGTTATATGTTTGTTTTGTGACTCTTCGGCATCTTTTATACTGGTTCTAGATAATTCTTTGATACACTAGTGATTTGGGGTGTGATAATTAATCGGAGAGGTCTAGGTTGGCATTATCATTTCAATGTGCAGTCTGGACATAGTATTTTGGCAATCTGCATTTAGTTTTGGTAGCTCTTGGAGAAGTTCATGTGCTATGCATTTTGATTGTCATGTTTGTGGGCTAATTGTTAGTCAGTGACTTAAGAAGTTTTATTGGCTGTCACATCTTGTGTGCTAACTATTTAGCATATTCACTTTAGATTGTAATATGGTAGTTGCAGTGTTTAAGCTATTTTAAATTCTAATATGGTTGTTGCAGTGTGTAGTTGATAATATTCTTCTTGTAACTAACCCAATAAACATACTGTTTATCACAGAACGTAGATGCTATTATGTTGGAAATAGTAAGGATGATTAGTTCCTATGGATTGATGATTTCACTTAAGATATTGGTAGTTTTAGTCTTGTTCTTCCATTTCCATTTTATAGCCAGTACTTGCATATGATTACTTATTTGACTCCCGTGGATTTGTTTGCAAAATTCCTTAATCCTTTTGATCTTTGCCTGCTCAAACCCTTCCTAGCTTATACAGTCTTCAGCTTAAAATATTACTCCTTAAGAGGTGCAGTTGTTGGTATAGGGTGTTTATGTTTTTTTTAAAAATCATTAATATTTTTAATTCTGATATTTACCAATGGGAGTGAGTTATGACTATCACGGGTTATTTAATTCAGCTCATAAAATGAAAATGAGGAAAAAAAACTGATACTGTAACTGCTGCATCCTTTATAGGAGAATGCACAAAAAATTGCCGAGTTCCTTGCTTCTCATCCATGAGTGAAGAAAGTTAACTACGCTGGTCTCCCTGGTCATCCTGGACGTCAGCTACACTATTATCAGGTGTTGTTAAATAGGTGGATGTTTATGGTTATTACTACAATTTTATAAACAAATCATATTATTAATGCCTTGTGTTTGCTTTTGCAGTCAAAAGGGGTAGGATCTGTGCTCAGCTTCCTGATAGGATCATTGGCACTGTCAAAGCATATTATTGAGAATACAAAGTACTTCAGCATTACTGTCAGTTTTGGTAAGTATACTTTTTATTCAAATCACATACCCATGGTTGCAGATTTTTTTTGAAATTTTTTGGAATCAGTAGTGGAAATTTGTGAGATATCCAGTGTCAAGTCAGATGATGATAGAGTTCTGTACCATCTATGGTTTTGTGTCAAGTGGGGGCTCATTTTGTTCCCAATTTCAATTAAATTTGATTGGCTTCTCTGTATGTCCCTTGTGTGTTTTTATCCCTTTCTTATTCTGACCATCTGATCCACTATAACAATATTTAATAATTAATTTTTTAGTATAGAAACCCGAATCTACTTCACAAGAATAAAATGTAATGAACTAGCCTCCAGTACAATTTTTAAAATTCATTTTATTCAAATAAATGAAATCATAATTTTAACCCTATTTGTTAACTTCAAGTCTTCAACGAAATGCACTTGACAAAATAAGCTATGTTTTTAAAAACTAGGTTTGACAAAAGGTATGTTCCTGCTTTAATTTTTAAAAGGTATGTTCCTGCTTTTGAATTTTTGGATTCATTAGAAACCTTCTTTGTGTCATTGACATAAATTGCTTATGTGCATAGATGGATCTTGAGTTCTCTTTATGTTGTACTGAGATGAGATATATACCATCACTTTTTTGTCATTGTTTGTTATCTTTTTGTTTCCCCCCTTAGTTAGGTCCTCATGACTGCAGTTTATTCTTGTATTTCTACATTTGGAATGTTTTATTATGTGCATGTTGTTGAATTGAATTTGTTCATATAAGACTTCCGCATTTTACATTTCATTTTGCAACAAATATACCTACCCATTCTTTGATGTTTGTTTATCCTTGAAAACATGCTTTTCTGTGACATGGTTTGACAGGCAGCTGCACATATCTATTTTCGTAGGGGATCGTAGTTTGAAACCAAATCCAAATATCCTATATTATATACAAATTACCTTTCTTCATCATTGTTGAACAAATTACTGACATGTTCTGTATTGTTTAAATCAACATTCAATTTTGTTAATATGTATATACTGTTTCATTATCTGAATGAGTGTAATACTATTTTTCAAGGTCTACGGATACGATGGCTGGCCTGGTAATGCACTGCGGTGGATATCAGAAGGATAACCAGTTCATCGGTCCGATTTCTTTTGCATGTTGTCTAACCAATAAGGCTCAAGAAATATACAGTGAATTGTTGGAAAGGATATACCACCGGATTGGGGTCAGCAGCGACATATTTTCCCTGAAGATAAGTTCACAGCTTAAAATGGAGACTGGGAGATTTACAACTGACGATGATCTAAATTGTGTGCTTTCTCAAAAGCAATCGGATTGGCATGAAGTTCATGTAGAAGTGGTCGATAATTCTATACCGGCAGCGGCAATTGAAAATGTATTTCGAACTCTAACAAAGGCAACACATACAACAATCAATGTATCATGTACACCGTCGCCTTTTAAACCCATTGAGCAACACTCCCTAGTTGATATCCCACACTACAGATCAGTGAGCGGTAGCAACCACCTGGTTGGGTCTATGACTTCACCTATATTTACATCAAGGGAGAGTGATCATGGGACTCCAGCATCAACTAACAAGAAGGCAAAGGTAGATGATAGGGATGTTTGTGAAACCGCCGATAGGGGGGATGAGTATGGTATCGGTGGTTATACTAGTGATGATCCTAAAGATTTTTCGAAAGTTGCTCAATGTGATGGTCAAGCGGCAACAGGTGAGAGAGAAGAACCAGGGGCTAATGGAACAGCCAACAGTTTTATACCTTCTATGGCATCACGGTGGAAAATACCGGGGTCAGAATTGTACTCAATTCAACCCGTTAGATCAAAGGAATTTTTTGAAGACGGAGACCAAGGTCCAATATACAAAGGACAGATTTTCAAGGACAAGAAAACGATGAAGCATTATATAGAGAATTATGCACTGACACAGAGGTTTGAGTTGAAGGTTAAGCGATCGACGAAGACAAGATTCGCCGCAACATGTAGAAATAGTAATTGTGAATGGGTTGTTCGAGTAGGGAAGCTGAAAAATGGGACTTACTGGCATGTTAAGTCCCTCGTTAAGGGGCACACATGTACTAATGATGACAACTATAACATGCAGTTCAGTCAGGTAAGTTCCATGGTAATAGAGGAAATGTTTGCAAAAAAATTGTCTGATCTAGGATGCAACATCCGTCCTATAGATATTATGACTGAAGTGAGGGAGCGGCACGACATTAATCTCAAGTACAATAAAGCCTACAGGTCAAAGAACCACGCTTTGAATACGGTATTTGGCGATCCGTGGGAGTCCTTTAAAAGGTTGCCGGAATTCTTTTACATGTTGGAACAATCCAACCCTGGGACCGTAACTAAGATTGACACTGACTCGGAAAATCGGTTCGCATATGGATTCATGTCACTTGGGGCTTCTATAGCGGGATTTAATGAAGTTATTAGGCCAGTAATCGCCATTGATGCTACCCACTTAAAGTGTAAGACCAGGGGTGTTTTATTAGTTGCGGCATGCAAGGACGGAAATGAGATGATATACCCTTTGGCATTTGGGTTTGCAAATTCTGAATGCACCGAGTCATGGACATGGTTCTTAAGGCAACTACGCAATGTGATAGTGGATCCCAAACGTGTGATGATAGTTTCAGATCAGCACATGGGTATCATTGGAGAGATGGCAGAAATTTTCCCCGATGCAGCATATGGGTTTTGTGCATACCACTTGGCACAAAATCTAAGGAAAATGTGCAAGCAACGGGATGATGTGATTAAGCTTTACTACCGTGCCACTTATACATATTGTATTGAGGAATTCGAATGTGAAATGGCTGAGTTGAAAGACATACATCGTAAGTGCTACGATAATCTCCTAGAGATTGGGTTAGAGAAAATTTCACGTGTACGTAGCCCTAAAAGGAGGTACAAAATGATGACTACCAACATTGCCGAGTCAATGAATTTTTGTTTACTTGCAATCCAGAAGTTACCTATCGCATCTATTGCTGAATTCATCCGAGATTTGTTGCAAAGATGGTTCCATGACCGTCGGACAAATGCATGTGAAATGTCTACTTATTTGACTCAGTATGCGGACGATCACATTAAACAGAGGGTATTACAATCGCAACGATGTGAGGTTCACCCTATTGATTGCAATAGATTCAAGGTAGACGACAAATGGATGCCCGCAATTGTTGACTTGGAACAACGTTCCTGCTCATGTCGTCAATGGGATCTAGATGAGTTACCGTGTATTCATGTCATGGCGGTTGCTAGGTATGTTTTACGTTCTTCGTGTGTTTTATACTTTTATTTAATTTGTTAATGTGATTTTATTATATGTTTATTATATATTTGCAAACATGTTTTCTGGAATATATTTCCATCATTTCCACTCTCTCTATATATATATGATTTGTATCATCAATAGTGAACTTTTATGTGATGCAATAGTGATGCAATACAGTGAATAAAAAAGAGTGAACTTTTATATCAAAAATAGACCTTAAGATATAAGTTAAATAGACAGTATTGTACGTAGTACAATATATAGCCCATAAAGACAGTACTGTACGTAGTACAATATATATTCCATCAGAATATATATATATATTGTATACTTTTATTTAATTTGTTAATTTGATTTTATTATATGTTTATTTGTGTGCTTTGTACTAGGTTGAAAGGTATGCCCATAAACGCATTGTGTTCTGACTTTTACACCACGGGATGGCTGAAACATGCTTACAGCATGCCTGTGAACCCTGTTCCAAGACCAGAAACATGGAACATTCCTGATGAAATTCGTGATCGCATTGTATTGCCATGGAAGAAAAAGCGTTTGATAGGAAGACCAAAGAAGTTAAGGACACCATCTGCTGGAGAGTTTCGAAAGCAAAAACAGTGTTCGAATTGTCGTGACAAAGGCCACAACAAAAGAAGCTGTCCAAACCCATCATCTAGCACAAGCAAACCAGTAAAAAAACCACGTGCTTGCAGCATTTGCAAAAAAAAGGACATAATAGACTGAAGTGCCCAGATGCACCACCCAACACCAGTTCGAATGACACAGATGATGAAATCAGTGACTCCTAGGTATATTTTGAAAAAATCATATTGGACTGTTAATTTGAGTATTTGTCATTACTATTTATAGCACATTAATATCCATTTGTGAGGATATATTTAGTTTAAGTTTTGTTTTATGCATACATTATAGTTGATTATGTTCTTAGGGTGTTATGTTATATGTGAAAACTTAGTATTTATGTTTTCAAGAATATATTTGCAAACTGGTTGCGAATATTTGTGGTGGTGTTGTATGTAAAAACTTGGTAGATATGCTTTCTGGAAAACATAATTCCCGGGCTAACAATACTGACCCCCGGGCTCATAAAAGTGATTCCCGGGCTAAGACGAAAAACCGGGTTTATAAAAATACACCCTATTAGATAGTAATTAAATAAGGAGACGTTATCAGGAATAAGGGTATGACATACAGAAATATAAACAAGCAGGATCAACTATAGTAATAAATTAAAAATTAATTTTTTTAGGATATACACCCGAATCTACTTCACAAGTGGACGTTCACCCATTACACATAATGATTTTAACTAGTTGTGGACTTAGTCTCACGTACACGATTTTGGATGTTTCATCCAACACCAAAATATGACCACCTCATGCGAGAGGACTCCTACGGTGTCGCCAAACATATTTAGAAGACGTAAAGATAACATTTATTCGAACACATAATTCCCGGGCTTACATTATTGACTCCCGGGCTCACAACAGTGGTTCCCGGGCTCAGACGATAAAACACCGAGCTTATAAAAATACACACAATTAGATAGTAAATAAAAAAGGAGACGTTATCAGGAATAAGCGCATGACATAAAGAAATATAAACAAGCAGGATCAACTATAGTAATAAATTAAAAATTAATTTTTTTAGGATATACACCCGAATCTACTTACAAATGACGTGCACCCATTACACATAATGATTTTAACTAGTTGTGTTCTTAGTCTCACGTACTCGATTTCAGATGTTTTATCCAACACCAAAATATGGCCTCCTCATGCTAGAGGACTCCTACGGTGTCGCCAAACATATTTAGAAGACGTAAAGATAACATTTAATCGAACACATAATTCCCGGGCTTACATTATTGAATCCCGGGCTCACAACAGTGGTTCCCGGGCTCAGACGATAAAACACCGGGCTTATAAAAATACACACAGTTAGATAGTAATTAAAAAAGAAGACATTATCAGGAATAAGCGCATGACATAAAGAAATATAAACAAGCAGGATCAACTATAGTAATAAATTAAAAATTAATTTTTTTTAAGATATACACCCGAATCTACTTCACAAGTGGACGTTCACCCATTACACATAATGATTTTAACTAGTTGCAGACTTAGTCTCACGTACTCGATTTCGGATGTTTTATCCAACACCAAAATATGACCACCTAATGCGAGAGGACTCCTGCGGTGTCGCCAAACATATTTAGAAGACGTAAAGATAACATTTATTCGAACACAAAATTCCAGGGCTTACATTATTGACTCCCGGGCTCACAACAGTGGTTCCCGGGCTCAGACGATAAAACACCGGGCTTATAAAAATACACATAGTTAGATAGTAATTGAAAAAGAAGACGTTATCAGGAATAATGGCATCACATAAAGAAATATAAACAAGCAGGATCAACTATAGTAATAAATTAAAAATTAATTTTTTAAAGATATACACCCGAATCTACTTCACAAGTGGATGTTCACCCATTACACATAATGATTTTAACTAGTTGTGGATTTAGTCTCACGTACACGATTTCGGATGTTTCATCCAACACCAAAATATGACCACCTCATGCGAGAGGACTCCTGCGGTGTCGCCAAACATATTTAGAAGACGTAAAGATAACATTTAATCAAACACATAATTCCCGGGCTTACATTATTGACTCCCGGGCTCACCACAGTGGTTCCCGGGCTTAGACGATAAAACACCTGGCTTATAAAAATACACACAGTTAGATAATAATTGAAAAAGGAGACGTTATCAGGAATAAGGGCATGACATAAAGAAATATAAACAAGCAGGATCAACTGTAGTAATAAATTAAAAATTAATTTTTTTACGATATACACCCGAATCTACTTCACAAACAGGGCAAAGAGGATCTTAAGGAGGTAATCTACCTCCATGAACCAGCTTGAGCAAAGTATGGAATGTATTGCCTTGTACAGAATATTTAGTATTTTTTTATTTATTTTATTTACTTATTTTTTTAAGAGCCTTTTGGCTTGCATTTGTTTTTGATGTTTCTTTTTGAGTTTTGGAGTGATTGCAGATAAGTGAGGTTGTTGGATTTGAATGGATTGCGAAAAGAAGAAAAAAAAAAAAACATAGAAAGAGGGTGGTTCAGAAATTTTTCCAGTTTTCGTCAGAGTGTACCGTACCAAGCAAAAGGGTGTACCGCGTTCGAACCACGAAATTCAACTTTGATGCACTGCCAACTTTCGCGGTTCATCTCGTTGAAGCGAATAGCGAGACGAACCACGAAATATTTCCACAAACAAATTCACTGCTAACATTCGCGGTTCATCTCGTCAGAGTGAACCGCAAAATACGAAGAGCGACACCCCCTCCCTTAGAAAACGATGTCGTTTTGCGTGTATGTATATAAGGTTTGTTACACCACTGTTCCAACTGTTGATTTTCTTTCAATTTTGTAATTTTCTCTCTCACTCACTGTTCTTCTTCAAAACCGAAACTCTCTCTCTCGCTCAAGGATCGTTTGAAGCTTTTAAGGTATGTAATTTTCCCCAAATCTCTTTCATTTCATCATCTAATCACATCTTAGCCTCTCTTCTTCTTGATTGAAACGAATTTGTGCTTGAATTTTTGAAGATTTTAGAAGCTAGGGTTCCGAAAATTTAGGGTTTTGTATGAAATTTATTTTTATTGAATTCTTGGGTTTCGAGAGCATGAGTTGTAGAGAAAAACGAATGGATTTCGTTTCTTTTGCCATGGATTGCCATGAGTTTGGTTCTTGTATGGTTCACTTTGAAATTTTCGAATTTTATTTTGATTTTTTTGGTGAAATTTCGAATTTTGATCTATATATATATTGAATGCAAGTGGTTTTTGTATATTATTATAACCTGTGTTTTAAAATTTAGTATTTTTGTTAGTTTTTTCTTGGTGTAAATTCTGGAATATATATGATTGTTGGCAAATTTTGATTTTGTTTGTTTTTTCTTGACAGTGTTTTGCATGTTACTTTACTTTTGTGCATTGTGGTGCTTTTTTTTTTTTTTTTTTAAATTTATGGAACAAGCATGCTCTTTTTTAATTAGTTTTTGTTTAGAATAAATGTTGTGATGCGGTAGTATTGAGATTATTGTTAGATGTTTAAGAGTGGTGAAATTTTTTGTGTGGTTAGTTTTCCGAGCAGAAGCATCACAGTGGAAATGGCAAAGACTAGGGGAGTGAAGAAGAAAACTACTCCAGCCGGAAAAAGGACCATGGGGTCTGATTCAGGGGATCCAACAATTTGTATACAAAATCGTGATTACTCTAGGAGGATGGAGAAGTTGAACAAAATGAAGACTATTTTTGAAAGGGGGATTGTTATTGATGATTTTAAGGATGCCCAAATTGCGGAGATTGTGAAAAAAAGGAAATGGCAGAACTTTATTTGAGTTTCAACAAGGGCAAATGTGACTTTAATTAAAGAGTTCTATGCCAACATGGATCCAGATGTAGTTAAAAAGGGTGGGCCAGTTTTGGTAAGGGACCATGAGTTTAAGATTTCGGCGAAAATGATAAATGCACATTTTAGTACGCCGAATTTTGTGGACCTTTCCAAAGGATATGAAGGTGTTGATGCGCCCAAAGCAGAGCAACTTCTGGCACTTAGAGGCCCAGCAAATGGTAGATTTGAGGAGGGAGCAGAGTTGCGCCGATCTCAGCTTCCTCAGTGGCTGAGATTTTTGAATGTGTTTAATTCTTACTCGCTCATGCCAGTTCTGCATAGGACCACGATTTCAGAGTTTTGTGCGGACATCCTATATAGCTACGTTACAGGCACGAAGACAGATGTTGGGCAGGTGATATTAGGTGCCATTTTAGAAGCCGGGAAGATCAGTTTAGTGAGAGGTGCAAAGCCTAAGCAAATTATTTTTCCAACACTTATCACTGCCCTTCTACAGAAGGGTGGGGTTGAAGAGCTAGGCAGTGATGAGTTGAGATCTAACCCCATGGGAGACCTGAACCACAGATCTTGGAATGACGTAGTTAGCAAGACAAAGGGCAGAAAGAGAAGGAGGACAGCCGGGTCCGACCAAGAGGCCGAGTATGATTTTGAAGGCTTGGATCCAGAGTTCGATGAGGAGGATGTTGATTACGAGGCAGATTCAGGGCGATCCAAGCTGGACCAAATTTTGAATGCAATTCAGTGACTCCATTCCAGGATGGACTCTTTTGAGGACGAGATCAGAAGGCATCTTTGTATGCCTGTTTATCTCAGGAGTGCAGCTGGGTCGACGCCAGGTATTTACATTTCGGAAGCGCATGTTGCTCAGAGGGCCACTGAAGAGGCGGAAAAGAAGAGAGCAGAGGATGAGGCAGGCCGTTTCGACAAGGGCAAGGCACCAGCGTCGAGGCGGAACAGAACATAGCATGCATTTTACTTTTTTTCATCTATTGCTTTTATTTTAGTCTTTCAAAAACTGAACTGTTTAGCTGTTTTGATGTAATTATTTGTGGATACTTCAGTTCAGTTTTTGCCATGCTTTATTTTATCAGGAATTAGGATGTTTTTTATGCTTTTCCCTTTCTTAACTTTCTTTGTCCAATTTCTGAATCAAATGTTAATAACATTGTGGACAATGTTGGTTTCGGATTGGGGGTACAACCTTTTCGGTTTAGTTGGTTTATTTCTTTTGCCATGTGAAATTGTAAAATTTTTTAAAATTTTTTTACTTTTTCCTACGCTAAATCGTTTTGGTGCAACTTTTGTGTGTAATTATTTATGTCTTTCGAGTCAAATTTTGAGCAGTTTATTCTACTCGTTTAAGATGTTATTGGGTCGGATTAGTACAGACATTTATGCATGTTTTGAGTCACTAGGATTGTGCTTGCCAAAGTTACACCACATGGCTTTCACATATCCTACCAGACTCGTTAGTGTCCCAGTTAAGAGGGTAGCGTGCTTAAGAAGTTTAGACCATTAGTGGAGACTAGCCGTGTGCGTTTTCAGAGCCTATATTGCTTCACTTGAGTGAAATTTTCTGTTGGCCTCATAATACACTTATCAATTAGGCAATCTAAGAAAAACTAATTTTAATTAAACACTTTTGAGCTTGTGTTCAGTTTTACTATGGTTTCGTTTTCGCTTGTCCCAAGCCTTTAGAGATGAAGTAGGCATATCACATCCCATAACCATGTGCTTAATTGACCAAGTATAAATGGCATACCCAATATCACACTCCACCACAAATATCCCAAAACACATTACCAACCCTTTTGCTATGATCATGTATAGAAATGAATAAAAAGGTGCTCAAGTAAATTTTTTAGTGGGATAAGCCAGTAAAAAAGTGTATGTCAATTGTGTATATTGTAAAAAATAAAAAAATTAAAAAAAAAGAAATTAACGGAAAATGCGTGACAGATAGAGTATATCAATGCATATAAGCTTGTTAATTTGTACAAAGTCAGTAAAGCGTTTAAAAGCTAAAATGTGTAAAAAAAAAAAGCTTTTTAATTTGTTAATTTCCTTGATATTATCATGTTTTAATGTTTAAATAATGTATTTGTAGGTTATTTTGGTTTAGAAGAACTCTACGCATGATTTCAGGGGATTTCAGGGGCTTTCAGGCAAAAAAAGGGGTTTTCGTTGGACATCTCGTCAAAGCATATAGCGAGACGTACCGCGAGATTGAAGACATATTCATTGCCAACTTTCGTTAAACATCTCGTCGAAGCGTATAGCGAGACGTGCCGCGAGATTGAAGACATTATCCACTGCCAACTTTCGTTAAACATCTCGTCGAAGCGTATAGTGAAACGTACCGCGAGAATGAAGACATGATCCACTGCCAACTTTCGTTAAACATCTAGTCGAAGCGTATAGCGACACGTACCGCGATATTGAAGACAAAATCAGTTGCCAACTTTCGCGGTTCATCTCGTTGAAGCGTATATCAAGATGTACCTCGAGATTGAAGACATGATCCACTGCCAACTTTTGTTAAACATCTCGTCGAAGCATACAGCGACACGTACCGCGATTTTGAAGACAAAATCAGTTGCCAACTTTCGCGGTTCATCTCGTTGAAGTGTATAGCAAGACGTACCGCGAAATGGAAGACCAAAATCAGTTGCCAACTTTTGCTGTTTAGTTCGTTGAAGCGTATATCAAGACGTACCGCGAGATTGAAGACATGATCCACTGCCAACTTTTGTTAAACATCTCGTCGAAGCGTATAGCGACACGTACCGCGATGTTGAAGACAAAATCAGCTGCCAACTTTTGCGGTTCATCTCGTTGAAGCGTATAGCAAGACGTACCGCGAAATGGAAGACCAAAATCAGCTGCCAACTTCACGGTTTAGTTCGTTGAAGCGTATATCAAGACGTACTGCGAGATTGAAGACATGATCCACTGCCAACTTTCGTTAAACATCTCGTCCAAGCGTATAGCGACACATACAGCGATATTGAAGACAAAATTAGCTACCAACTTTCGCGGTTCATCTCGTTGAAGTGTATAGCAAGACGTACCGCAAAATGGAAGACCAAAATTAGCTGCCAACTTTCGCGGTTTAGTTCGTCAAAGCGAACCGCGTTAGGCAAAATCGCGTACTGCGAGTCTTTTCATGAATCGTTTCGTAAAACGTTTCGTCGAAACGAATAGCGAGACGTATCCCGATATGACACTAACCGCTTGTTTTTCACCATTTTTAGGACCCACTTTAACCTATATATATATAAACAAGCATGATCCATAATAATAATAATAATAATAATAATAATAATATTAATATTAATAATAATAAAATTAATTTTTTAGGATAAACACCCGAATCTATTTAATTGATTTTATTAGGTGATGTTATCCAGAATAAGCATGATCAACTATAATTATAATAATATTAAATATTTCATTTAAAGTTTATTTTAAACATTACAATATTTCAAGATAATTGACCTCAATTGGCGACCATTACGGGCTTGGATGTCATGCCGGATCTAGAGCCGACCTTTTCGACTGCTTTCATTACATCAAATCCCTCAATGACCTGACCAAAGACGACGTGCTTGCCATCGAGCCACTCTATCTTGGTGGCACAGATGAAGAACTGGGAGCTGTTTTTTCTTGGGCCGGTATTGGCCATGGAGAGGATTCCTGGACCGGTGTGCTGGTTTACAAAGTTTTCGTTTGTGAAACTAACGCCATAGATGGTCTCACCTCCGGTTCCGTTTCCGTCAATGATGTCTCCACCATGGAACATGAACCCGGGTATTACGCGGTGGAAGGTTGTTCCCTTATAGTGGAGTGGCTTCCCGATCTTACCGATTCCTTTCTCGCCGGTACAGAGAGCCCGAAAGTTTTCTGCTGTTATCGGGACACTATTAGCGAAGAGCTCGATCACAAGTCTACCAGTTGGATGTCCGTCGATATTTAGGTCAAAGAACACTCTAGGGTTCGCCATTCTCTCCTAATTCAACAGAAAAACAATTAAAAAAATGACATAAATCACAAGTATATAAAAAAGGCATGATACAGTACAATATTATAAAAATATATATTCAACATGTATACAGAATACTGGGCTCAAAAGATCATTCTCCAGGCTCAAAATATTAAGATCCAGGCTGAAAAGGTTAAGTTCTAAGCCTAAAATCAAAAACCCACATACAGAGTTTGATTCAATTAGGAGACATTATCCAAAATAAGGAATGAAGTCAAATAACACTTAAGGGTTTTCCATTCTCTCGTAATTCAATAGAAAATGTAGGTTGTAGAAGAGATGTATAAATGTAGAGATGAAGATTTGAATGCAAAATTAATTTTTTTTGAAAGAATGAAGTAGAACACCTGCAGATCTGGCAAGTAGGAGAGGTGAAGTTGACAGTGAAAATGGAGGGTTGAGAGGGATGAGAAAAGAGAAATAATGATAATATGACTTTTTGGGTGGTCTTTAATAGAGATCTAGGCATTAGATGATAGTGGGCTACAGCTGTATTAAATACCCCAAATAATAATTTCGGTGTGCTCAAAATAGCAATAATAATAATAATAATAATAACACATATGCAGAATATCGGGCTTAGAAGATTAATTTCCAGTCTCAAAATATTGATTACCGGGCTTAAAATGAAATACTCACATTTAGAGTCTAAATAAATTAGAAGATATTATCCAAAATAAGGGCATAACATAGAAATATATATACAAAGCATGATCCACGACGATAATAAAAATTATAAAAAAATTACTATTCAACACATGCAGAATACTGAGCTCAAAAGATTATTACCCGGGCTCAGAAGATTTTAGATCCGGGCCCAAAATATCTATTTACAAAAATCCTTAGTCGATGCATGTACAAAATCCCAGGCTGAAAAGATTAATCCCCAGGCTTAAAAGATATACACCCGGGCTCAAAATGAAATTTCCCCATTAATTAAAATCCACCACAGATATTCTATACAATAGTGCCCCCCACCCCATTATGGTTAATCAATATCAGAACCACATTCCCATTCTATAACTTCTCTTCTATAACTCCATTTATAAACAAATCCAATGCCATTGCCTCACGAATGGCAGGTATATCATTTTGTCCAAATTTGTTAGTCCACGGTAGAGAGGTGTCAGAGAGTATAAGTTCTGCATACTTAAGCATGAACGCACCGCAACTTATACTGCAACATATTAATGGACAAAAATAAATATAAATGATCCAAAATGAAGAAATTGTGTCAGTACTAGTAATCAAAAACCTATACCCGTCATCCTGCTGCGGAATAAAATTTTTGTTGATATTTTCTGCCAAGAATGCATTATTTCTCGGTTTGATTCCCAATTCTTCATAGTAACCTGCTCGGTGCAAAATGGAGGGCAACAGATAAAGAAGGCAACTAATTTCTTTTAACCTGTAATTTTTTTCGTTGTGGCCCCATATTGAATCAAAAAGATTTACCTTTCCTTCTTTTAGAAGTACTTGGCAAAGAACCTAGTGGCCACCGGTGTTGCATGGTATCAACACCTGTATACACAATACAAAGGTTATGACTAAAAAGAAATGTTTAGACTCTATAAAACAAAACAACTACGTCGGGCTTCCAAGTATTTGTTTTAGATTCTATCATTCTTCATCCTCAACAATTTTCTTTTGAAGTCACCAATTCTAAAAATACAATAAGTCAAGGCTAGTTCTATCAGGTACTTACCGATTCCATTGTCCACCAAGGCTGGTTGTATAAAGAATCATCACCACGAACATAAGGTAAACAATGTTCTTCGGGCTCGAATTCTAAAGGTAAAAACCTCCGGGTATTTATCCCAAACTTCTAAAATCTGAGGAGCAGGCGATATCATCTTTCTGCCCTTCCGAATCGCCTCATTTTCTGTTTCCAGCGTGGCCCTCTCAACTTTTTTTACCGCCCTTTCAACTTTTATTCTCTCCATTTCAATAGACCATGCATTTTTCAATTGGACCTGTATAATGATTTGAGTAAAATTATTTCGATGTTACAACGATTCAAAGTAACTTATTGCTCGGAATAAAGTGATGAACTTACGAAAAACGTGCACGTCGCAAATGTGATATTCTGCAAGTAGTTAACATTTACTGTCGAACGCCTCCTCCACAAAATATCCATGTAGCTGTCAATGTGCTATGTATATCGAATGATGGACATTAGTTAACTAGTGACATAAATCCTTATTTAAACCAGAGAGAAACAATAATTTTTTTTACCAGGTTCGATATCCATTCGTTCTTGTCTGCCATCTGCTTGAAGTCTGTAGGAAACATATGCTGTTGCATTTGCCCGACATATACCCTGTTATTAAATTATGGTTAAACTTTATATTGGGAACAAAATTTCACACATTAACATACCAATATAAAGGAGACGATGAGGGGACTATTACTTAGTTCGGTCTTTGCCGGTCAGAAAAGACGCGAATTTAATATAATTAGATTCAGCCTGAGTTGATAGTTCCTCCAGCTGATTTGATTTCTTTTTTATCTTTTTGGGCATTGGATCAGTCCATGGGCTCCTAAGATACCTTGATCGCTTTCGAACCCTAATCTTATCTTGATCCTTGTATTGAACATTAGGGTCAGCCTTGTCAAGAGCTATCGCACTATCATCACTGCTGGGAACTAATATGTTCACTGCAGGAGATGGGTAATCGTCGACAGCTATTCCCTGAACTTGAACCTTTGACTGTGGTACATGCTGCTGTGTGGCAAGCAGAACGGAATTGTTGATCTCATCCATTTCAGATGGGTTGAATAACACATATTCAACTGATACCTGCACCAATGATAACAATAGGAAAAATTCTTTTAATACTTGTAAACCATAGAATAAATTATTAAAGCATTAAATGTTAAATGTTTTAAGTGATCGATCTGTGAAGATATATGATGTTGTTAACTATGACATGATGCACATGATCCAACTACCATTTATTCCTGGTGCTACTGAATGGGTCTACAAACAAGGAGATATCAAAGCTTGGCTTGCCATTAGTGATAGGAATTCCTCATTTGTGCATATCTATGATGCACTTCAAATGCTTAGCATATAGCTTCTCAGAGTGATATTTTACATGCAAGGAAAGAAAAATTTCTCCTTAAAATGCATTTCATTAATTAATATTAAAGCACTGTTGTTACTAGACAATGGTGAGTGATTTCACAGTACAAATAAAACTTGAAAAGGTCACAATCACAGGTAAAAAATTTCCATTTGAATACCACATATTCATTTTAGAGTGATATCTTAGCATTCATGTTATGATAACAAAAGCACAAGTGCACAACTCTGTAGGTACCCATATTGTGCATTTACTAATTTTTTAAAAACACTTTTTATAATTATTGAATGGCTTAAAGTTGCAGACAAAGATCCTATAACTTGCCACATCCATTGGTTACAGCTAACACATTTCTTACATGGGTATTTGTATTGTATCCTAAGCATATAACATATCCTACTAGAATTGATGTAGCAATAAACTTCAATATGGCCTCTTTTTCCAGCTATGACTGTGGGTTGAATGCATTTTCATAATTTAGACATTCAAATAAGAAAACTTACATCCAAAGCATTTGTTCCCTTGTCCATCAAATCAACCTTTGTCAACACACCAAATGTCCTGTCAGCTGGGAAAAAAAACATATAGCCTCTAAAGTAAAGATAAGGGTATCATAGTAGTTACAGAAATGCACACATCAAACTGTTGAATCGAATGACCTACATAACTAGAAACAATGAAAAGAGAGTGTACCAGCTGGGTCAACTTCTCTGGAGAGCTTGATAGCACCAGATGTTGCCAGACCTTGGTTGGCTAGAGTTATGGCCAAAATGACAGAGTTTGGCTGTGTCTAAGAACCATAAACTCATCCATTATAAGGGAATAAAAAAAAAAGTTTATAAAAGCTAAAAGCTAAGTATACTTTCAAAAATAAACCATAAACTCATAGGAAAAATATTGGAATTATTAACTTTCCAATTTATTTTTTTCCCTTTTGGTGGATAAATTGAAAAATCAAGTCACCCACTCTTTACTATTGGAGCTAGATTGTAATCCACAATAATATCAATATTATATAATATATTTATATCAATTTATTACCAAACATACTTGAGCCACTGTGTTTGAAACGACATTCGCGTCCATTTCGGCATTCAAAGCCATCTTGGCCACACCGGCATCAAGATCCTGTGCTGAATCTTCTCCTGAACCCTCGGCCAGAACATCCGTGTCGTCTAGTTTGGCATCAAAAATTTCGACTGGAAGGTCACTCTCATCTAGTTTGACATCGCCTCCGGTATCGGCTAGAACATCAGGCATTTCACTATTTGCAACTTCTGAGTGTATAATCTTACCATATCTTTCAGATGGTGATTTTTCACCGGATCTGATGTTGCTTGATGGATGTATATGTTGTTTAGCCGCAGCCATAGGTGTATCTCCAACCTTGTTGTGTAACACCATCAATTCTTCTCTAATACTTATAAATTCTGCTCTACAGAAAGCAGTCATCCGTTCTTCGCTTTCCTTCAATTCTGCTCTACATAAATCAGTCATCCGTTCTTCGCTTTCCTTAATCAATACAGCCATAGCTGAATAGAGTTCAGCGATATTGGACGGCACTGAAGTTTGAATTTTAGACTGCAAATCACAAAATTTGTAAGTTTCAAAAATAAAATATATCACATGTAAGATACAATAAATTTAGTTGGTAAGACACAATAAATTTAATTGGTAAGAAAACACTAAACGGAGGTTATACCTTTGGAGTTTGATCCACTCTTTTAGGGGGGAAGAGCTGCTTCTTAGCTGGGGGTTCTGATAATGAGTTTGAAGATCTCATAACTGATGTTGTTTTTTGGTGGTTGGAAAAAGCAGCATCTCCATCATTGATATTTGTGGGATCTTCCAATTTCTCATCTCGCTCCTCATCAGAATCAACATCCTCTTCGTCATCAATTACATCTTCAACCTCCACTACCTTCCCCTTGTGTAGTAGTTTTCCACACACATAGTCTGGGTCCAATGACTTGTAGTAATCGGTCTCCATTTCCTTCGGGTCAACTTCCTATTTAAACAACGAAATCTGCATTTAGGGAACAAGCAAAGTTATAGCTTTCGATATACAAGAGAGAAGAAACAACATACAAGAGAAAAATTAATGAAATACACACCCCCCCCTGATGTGAGCTTGCTTTCGATACGTACGGCCTTTTTATCGAAATCCCAATTCTTTATCCTTGGAAACCCCAAGCCAATTCGTGTACCGATGAGATTTGCCAACCGAGGTATAGTCTCAATGGCCCATACCTATACAATTCCAAAAATCAAACAATGTTATTTTTTTTTTTACACAAATATTGTTTGTATTATTGAAAGGACTATAAAATATGATACTCATACCTGAAATGCTAGAGCAAATTCGTGTACGTTATATGTAAAAGTCTTTTCCCCATTCTTCTTCTTCTTCTTCTTCGGCACTACATCAGCCATTTGCTTTCCTTTATTTTTGCCTTTCTTTCCCTTTGCTTCATTATGTTCATCTTCATCTTCATCATAATCTTTTTTATTGTCTTTTTCGTTTATTTCTTCTATTTCTTCTTCATCTTCTTCTTTGAGTTTCCTTTTCCCCATTCCCTTTGCCTTCTTTTTTTCCCCTCTTAGTCTTGAGAGTCCTTTCTTTGTTGAACAATCGAGCCAAAACAGTGTCATACTGAAGATATATGTTCCCCACGGAAAATTTGTAAAGGCTTGTTCATTATCAGCTAAAGCTATCAACCAACCTGGTATGACGCTCCTTTGGTCATCTTTGCCAAAGAATTGGCATACCATTAAGATGTACGCCATCTTTAACAAGTCTTCACCATCCGCTTTCGTCCCTTGTGAAAAAATGCTTTCCAAAGCTTCTGGTGTCGGCCTATGTTTGAAATATGTTGTATACCAATAACCCTCTACATCTGGTTTCATGTTCATAAACCCTTCAAGCATCAAGCCCATTTTCAACCCACTACATACACAAAATTGTTCTTTGCCGAAACAAACCTTCTTTTGTCCCAAGCCGAACCACATTTCATCCTCTCTCTTCGGATGAATAATCTCTTTTTTAAGGAGGTTGTAAATAAGCATCCCATGAACAACAACGGGTTGTGGCAAATCCAAATAATGCCCAAAAGGTCCGTTCCTAAACCTTTCTAACATTCCACATTTACTAAGGACATCTTTAACAACTTGAATAATCTGACCTTTGCTATTTCTGTTTACTCTTGAGCGAACCCACATACTGTGGTCCGGGAACCGCCAGCATTTGTCGTTAGGATCCTTAGGCATCTAGTTACAAACAAAACAAAGAAGAGTCAAAATAAGGAGACTTGAAATCAGCCTTGATGATTAGTATGATTAATATTACAAATAATGTTGACATTAAAATAATTATGAACTTTTAGTTATTAATAATCAAATCTAATGTGTTGTAGATGGTCTCAATGATTCCATTTGTAAGACACAATCACACAAATGAGGGCTTTAGACATTTCACAAAAACATACAAAGTTGTGGTGGATAGCAACAATATCAGCAAGAACAAAGTGTCTTACTATGATAATTTGTGTATAACTATATGTCTCATTTAATCAATCGACAGTCTTTTTATAAGCCTTACAATCTTAACAAGTTACACCGTTGAAGCTATCTGAGTGACTGCTCTAGTTGTATAGAAATTTTATACATTATAAATTCAACAGCTAGAGAATAATATGCTCCAAGAAGCTATCTGAGTGACTAAAAATAGCAACTAGTTCAAAGACTGTAACTTAACTAAGTGACTCAACAAATCATAAGAAAGGCAAGGATGAATACTATGCTTCATGTCAATGTAAATAATATCCAAAATACTAAAACAGTTTCACAATGTTGGTTCTATCTTAAATGGTCCAAAACCAATAGAAAATTATTGGTGATACACCGATTCCAATTTGACACTAACTAAAAACTACTATGAATACCAATCAAGTGCCAAGTGAATCGATCGAACTAAAACTATACCAGCAACTCAGCAACATATAGTTTATTGTGTGAAAAGTGCCCTCAAATTTGTACAAAGCAAAAAAAAAAAAAAACAAAAAAAAAATACACTAGTCTAAAACTACAGCTACTTAACCAGTTAATGTACACCGGTCTAAATATATAATTTTCTTTTCAATTAAATCCCTAAGTACATGCAAAAACCTAGTTTAAAAAACAAGAAATAATGAGTAACAAATCTCAAATCTCAAATCTCTACAAAAACGACCCAAATCACACTACACACCCAAATCCAATATTTTTGTATCTATTTTAACAAAAACAACATACATAAATGTAACAAGAAAAACAGTAAAACTAGTGTACCTTAGAGATAATGATGATGATCACAATGAAAAATAGAGACCACCAGAGCGCATTAAACTAAAATAAAAACATTTTGTCTGTAAGGCAAGAGAAAGAAAATGATGACAGGTATATCAATGCAATTGCACATGTAGACAAGTAAATGATAGCAGAAGTAAGGCATTACAAATAAGTAATATTATTGTTATAAATATATCAAAGAGAGCACACACAGGGAAAAAAACAAAGCATTTGTAAAAGCATTCAAAACAATATTTTTACTTTCTAAAAAGCATGAATAAGCTCACAATGCTTAGAGTAAATAAGCTAACAATCCCTCTAACTTTACCATTCAACATATAGCTATCAAAAAGTGCAAACGATAGTATTTGTATCAAAAAGCAATAAAACCCATAAAAAAACAGAGATTGAATGAATAATAAATAAATAAATATAAAGGCCCATACTTGAGAGATATTTGATTCATATAAATTCTGGGTTTCACCAGATAGCTGAAGTAGAAGAGAAAACACCCTAAAACACAGGCTCATTCTAAAACATTCAAAACATATTTTTACTTTCTAAAAAGTATGAATATTACACACACAAGCTTCAAACAAGTAAAGGAAGACAGAGAGAATTGATTTACCTTGACAGAAAGTGTGTAATATAAGGTGCAGCCGATGTTTTTGGTTTTAAAAAAAAAAAGTGGCTAGGGTTTTTGGTTGAGGAGGAGGCCGATGTCTCGCAGTGGAAGAAGGTGCGGCCTATGAGTAATTGAAAGAGTGTCTCCAGAGACGGCGTCTTCTCCTTCGGCGTCGGTGTCTTCTATAGAGTCCCTTTGGTCTCCAAGCACCGTTTCTTCACTTCCCTTCTTTTGTTTTCTTTTTTTTTGAAATATTTGTTGTCTTTTCATTTTGGTAAAGTTGCAAGAAGGGTAAATGGGTAAAGTTACATTAAATCAGATATATAATGGAAATTGATTTTAAAGGACAATCTGGTAAAATCAACTATGAAAGGAACAAAAACACAAAATTTTCAATCATGGGCTATTTTTGGTTTTTGAAAACTGAGGATGACCATTTATGCAAGTCCCCCTAAAAATTAAAGAGAGTGCGGCTGCAGCTACAGAAATTAGAGAAGAGAGCGCGGAAAAAGATGAAGGCGGCTAAGTGGTCTGATCTTCCATATGATATTGTGAGATTTATAATGGAAAAACTGTGTTGGTCAGAAAGAGTTCCTTTGTATTTGGTCTGCAAGAATTGGCACGATCGCATTCCTGAAATCAAGAATACAAAAGAGTTTCTTCCATGGTTGATGTATTACAAGGGTCAAAAGAGCAATCTTAGTATTCGCAAGCTTGGTGATCCATCTACAAGGAGAATTTATACTGTGAAGGAGACACCAACACCAATCTATAAAAACAGAGATTTGTGTGGTGCAGTACCTTGTCAGTTCAGATTCGATTGGGTGCTTTTCTCAAAAGGGTTTGACAATATAGCTATCAACCACCTTTTCTTTTACAATCCTCTCACTAATCAAGTTATTGAATTGCCAAAATTGGGCAACATTTACCGAAGTGCTTCGTTTTCCAAGATCCCCACCTGTCCGGATTGTATGGTAATTGCTTTGAGAATTTCAAAAACTGGCCAACTTGAAATTAAAACATGGCAGCCTGGTTATGATACCTGGCTTCCTGGATATGATACCTGGAAGACATTTAAATTCAGTGGTGAAAATGATCGTGATAGAACTGTAATATCAAAACAAGTGGCTTACGCGGGAGAGTCTTTCTATTGTATTTTCTCAGACTTGAATAGGAATGTGAAAAAGATAGGTGCTTTTAACACAAAGCGTCAAGAATGGCAAGAGTTTTCAGGAAGTATAGCAATAAATAATGAGCCAAACTTTGTATATCTGTCTGTTGCAATCAATGGAGATCTTCTACCGGTTGCTGTCTACACATATATACAGGGATCAGGGCTCTGGAGGTTCGATTTATCAGAAAAGAAATGGGTTGTTGAGGATGATAAAATCATGGAGAAGCAGGTGATATTTATAGATCACTCGTTATTATTAAATCCGGCAAAAGGAAACGCTAGACAATCATTCTCAGTTCCGGCTAAAGGAAACGCTAGGCAATCTGCAGGGAAGATTATAGGTGACGCTCTAGTACTCCATCGGGACAACTATTTTATTGTTCATCCGTGGTGGCCACCTCAACTTTATGGTTTCATCATTGAGGATGATTAAGAAAAGCTCCAAAAGATTTGGATTCAACCTCCATTTTAAAGCATGTGATTTGCTTCATTAATCTAGTTCACAATCAGTTGGTCTCACTAGCATTTTGTTACTTGATTGATCTCCAATCAAATTTACCATGATTTTTTTTGTTGATAATTTCTGAGTTTTGAGATTTTATTATAAATGTAATGATAGTTCATTTAAATGACCTCATGTTTTGATAATGACATTCATGGATGCGAATATTATTTATACAAAGTAAATGTTCAGATCCACTTGCTATGCCATTCGTATAATTGATAAAATTCTATAATGTATGTATATCTACAAATTATGATAATAGTTTTCAATTTAAATTCATTCATGGATTCATATTTAGAATTTTATTGAAAAAACATATTAAGGAAGAGTGACTTGTGAATAATGACTAGATAAAAGAGAATGATGAGCAAATAACAAGAATTATTAGGAAATAAAAAGAACACCAAAGGAAAGTACAAGGGAATTGAATGATTATTCGTACACAAACAATCAATAAGATGCTGGTGTCAGCATATATACAAGCCAAGTTTGATTCAAAATTGTACGTGGACCACATTATGCTTGATGCATGCGGGGGTGGTCCCTATTTCTAGGCTGCATCAGGACCGCACAATCTAATCAGCCCAAACAATCAACCAGACGGTGGTGGTCTATCATTTAATCAGGACTGTTTGATTCAACAGCCTGAGTCAGCAGCTAGAATTTCTCTGCACATGATGTGCTTATTTGCTCTTGAGTGCAGTACTGGACCACATTGGCACCGAATCAGATAAAATATGCTCAATATCTAAAACAACAAGATGATACTCAACTTGCCCAAATCATATGACCAGTTCAGATAAAAGTTCAGACAAACGGGAGGATAGATTCTGAACGGAAGAGTCGCCTGGATGATTAAAATACGAGATCTCGAATATAAATTTATAAAACATGTAAGTGACAGAATTGTATCAAACATTGTATGTCAAAAACATGGAAACAGCTTGTACAGCCTTAGAAAGTGGCATGGACCATTGAACACTACAAGGGTTTAATGCTTGTAGTAATTATTTGTTTTAGACTTTAATTTACTGTCAGAAAACAGAAAAAAAAAAAAAAAACAGTTCAATATATACATAATGGATCAAGAATTTCAATAATCATAGTGCAAGAGATGGGAGGCATTGCTTGGAGTGAAGAAGAAGATCACTTGCTCAAGAAATGCATACAACAGTATGGCGAAGGGAAGTGGTATCGCATTCCTCTGCTCTCAGGTATTTATTTATGCACTAATAACCAACATTGATTTTGTTACATTTTTTCTTGCTTCTCTTTTCATGATGATCAGTTGATGATTTTGTTCTTTTTTTAATAATCGGGTGATCTGGTGTTTTTGATGAAGGTCTTCATAGATGTCCGAAAAGCTGTAGACTGAGGTGGATGAACTATCTTCGTCCAAACATCCAGAGAGGGAGTTTTGCGGATGATGAAATCGATCTCATTTTCAAGCTTCATAAGCTCCTGAGGAACAGGCAATTAGTTTTCTTTCTCTATCTCTTTCACTAATTTGAGTGCACAAAATGTGTTTTAGATTGGCTACTAATATTGAATTTTGGCATAACTATATAGTTGTAAATGATTAATTAGACTAGAGATATGTTAGTGAGGATTTTGAAACAAAGACCAACATTACATTAAATGGATTCGACTCATATCACATCACGTGTTTTGAGTGGGCTGGACGATGGACTCACTATTGTCAGGGTCTAGCTTAGCATCTTATTAGTTTGTATCGAATGGTAACTTAACAATTTAGTTTTGGTTTTGGTTTCAGGTGGTCCTTAATTGCTGGTAGATTACCAGGAAGAACAGGCAATGATATAAAGAATTATTGGAATTGTCATTTGAGTAGAAAGCTGATCAATGCTGAAGATCAAAACAGAGAGAAGCAAATCACAAGTCACAACCAAAGTAGAAGTTTTAAGGCCCGAGCTGCGATATTGTAATGCAGCAACCCCAGTACCACCACCATCCATGCCTGGAGGAGATGCCACATTTGCAACCATCACAAGAAGAAAGTAGCTCATCATCAACTCCATTAATATTGCAACAACCAGAACTTGAACAATCTCAGAATGTGGAAATCAATGAAGATGTCAACTTTGGTGACGATTTGCTTGTAGATTTTGATCTTGATTTTGATTTTGAACAAGTTATATTGACCGATGATTATCATTTATCAAACAAGTAGCAATTGGGAATGGGATGATGATTCGATGGTCTTGGACATGGACATATGGACTCATTCATTTTGAATGTACATGTTTTTTTTTTACCATTCATGGATATTACGATTAGGGTTAGAAGTTGTTTGCTTTAAATAGTGCTGTAAGCCGAAAGACAACTCAGTTTTTTGATTTATAAAATTTAGAGTTTTCTCTATTATCTCCCAATTTCGGTATTCATAGTGAATCAACGAACTTAAAGCCTAATATTCCGGTATTCGTGAGCGAATCAACGAAACTTTAACAAGTTGTTTCTAATTTGTTTCTTGCAGGTTTTTCTCGACAGATCTTCCGCTACATCAATTTGGTATCAGAGCCGTGTTTGTTCGGGACGACATCAATAGGCCGCCGAGAAGACATCCACATGTTACCGTAGAAGAAGCCATCGAACGTGATTGCATGTTATAGTTGGAACAACAGGTTGTGCAATTAACGGAGCAGCTTGCGACGATGAGGGCTAACCAAAACCAAAACCCTTGTTAGAAACTAAATCCTGAAACGGTTGGTTACAGTGACGAAGAGGAAGAAAGCGACGAAGAGGATGAGATTCCGCAACGCAGGCGAAGGGTGCCAGAGGCTGATGACAACAGGAGTTGGGAATCAGGGATGCGGACAGAGGTGCCAGAATTTCAGGGCAGTCCGCAGCCAGATGAGTTCCTTGAATGGGTCGCAATTGTTGAAGAGATCCTAGAATTCAAGAAAGTTCCTGAGAGAGAGAAGGTAGCATTGGTGTCTACCAGACTTCGAGGAAGAGCCGCAGCATGGTGGCAACAACTCAAACTTACTCGGAATCGTTTGGGGAAACCTAAGATTTCTGATTGGGAGAAGATGAAAGGGAAGTTTCATGCTGAGTTTTTACCCCATAATTTTCAGAGGTTGATGTACCAGAGGCTACAGAATTTACGACAGGGGATGAAATATGTTGATGAGTATACCACAGAGTTCTATCAACTACTGGTGCGGAACGACATTCAAGAGACACAAGATCAGTTGGTATCAGAGCCATCGAGTCTACCGTTGTGCTAGGCTCATCGATCCACAAACCATAACAAACTACTTCTCCATTAGATATTCACCTTCAACATTTCTCCCAAAAAAAAAAAAAATCAAATTCTCATGAATCCCCAAAACAAAATTTCCTCCTACCATTCATTGTTTTTCAATGACGATTATGTGTCAGACCCGGTTATTGTTGACTTCGATAAGCCACCAATTTTCGATGAGGAATATATGACGGAACCTGTTATCGTTGATTTCCATAAGCCATCGGTTTTTGATGAAGATTTGTTCCGGAACGAGCAGCATGAGAGGAACTCAATTTTTGAAGATTATTTCTACGATGTTGCTGTGTTTCATCATTCAACGGCATCTCCAACTTATTTGTTCCTTAAAGCTGTCAAAATTCGAGGATGAATTTTCTCCACATTGGAGAGAATGATGCAGGAGATATTATTGGAGATTTTTTTGAAGACTTTTTATTTTAAAAATATTCTTGTAATTAATACATGTTATTTTATTTCATTTTAGTTTATATGTAATTAGGTTATTAATTATTTTATGATTTGATTTTTAAATCAAATCCAATTTCCTTTTTAGATAGGTTTTTAATGTTTTATGATTCTTTTGATTTTTAGGAGATTTGATTTCTTTTTCATTTAGGATTCTTTTCCTTTTGACATGATTAATCTCTTTGATCCGGTGACAGTGACAAAGGCACATCAGAGAGCTTTACAGTTGGAGAACAGTTTGTCTCGAAAACCTAGTACTGGGACGTTTTCGAATTTCGGAGGAGGTCCTAACAGTCGAAGTGGGACGACAAGTGGGAACAGTAGTGGTGGTACTAACGCAGGGAACTGATAGGGAGCCAATGGCAGTTCTAATCCCACACAACGAAACCCTACGAATCCAACTCAGCCTCCTAGGACAACGGGTGGTTTTCGATGTTTCAGTTGTGGCGAGTCGGGTCATCGATTGTCTGAATGCAAGAGACCAGCTAAGAAAGTTTTATTTATTGATCCAGCAGAATTCAATGAAGATGATGCGGAAATAGGTGTTGATCCGCAAATAGAAGAGGAGGACGTGGTGAACGAAGAACTGGTCGACGACGACACAGGAACCTTGTTAATGGTGTATCATTCATGTTTGGCACCAAGAACTGACGAAAAAAATTGGCTTCGGAATAACATATTCTAGTCGACTTGTACCATTCTGGGTAAGGTGTGCATATTGGTCATAGATGGGGGAAGCTGTGAGAATATCGTGTCAGCTGAAGCGGTATGAAAATTACGGGTGAAGACAGAAAAACATCCAAGACCGTATCGGTCGGTGTCGCAGCGGGCATTAATCTTGTTTTCTATGGGTTCCAACTACAAAGATGAGATATGGTGTGATGTGGTGAATATGGATGCTTGCCACCTATTGTTAGGGAGGCCGTGGCAACATGATAGAAAGGTACATCATTATGGGTTTAAAAACACTTATTCATTCAATTTTAATGGAACCAAGATTGTGCTATTGCCGAGCAAACCAACTGAAAAATCAAAGTTGCCTGGAGATAATGCGAACCTACTGACCTATGCAAAGTTTAAGTTGGAACTGGAGGAATCTGAGATGGTTTATGTGTTGGTTGGAAAAGAAACAAGTGTTGAATTGGAGGTTCCTAAAGCTGCAGCTCCTCTGATTTCAGAATTTGGTGATGCGTTTCCGGAAGAGTTACCAGAAGGACTTCCACCCCTACGAGATATTCAACATCATATCGATCTAGAGCCAGGGGCAATGTTACCAAACAAGCCACATTATCGTATGAGTCCTACGGAACATGAGGAATTACGGAGGCAGGTTGAAAAGTTACATTCAAAGAGGCATATTCGTGAGAGTCTTAGCCCATGTGCTGTACCCGCCCTTTTGAATCCAAAAAAAGAAGGAATGTGGAGGATGTGTATCGATAGTCGCGCTATTAACAAGATCACTTTGTATGGGGGAAATGTGTTTATCAAACTGGACATGAAGAGTGGATACCATCAAATTCGTATTCGGCTGGGGATGAATGGAAATCAGCGTTTAAAAAGCGAGAGGGTTTATATGAATGGCTAGTCATGCCTTTTGGGTTATCAAATGCACCTAGCACCTTCATAAGAGTAATGAATCAAGCCCTTCGACCCTTCATTGGTAAGTTCGTTGTTGTTTATTTTGATGATATCTTGATTTACAGTGTAAACTCCGAGCTGCACATTCAGCACATTTGGGAAGTATTGTGTATTCTACGCAGGGAAAAATTTGTTGTGACAGCAAAAAATGTGTTTTTATGACGCCAAAGGTGCTGTTTTGGGGTTATATTATTTCTAGAGGGGGCTTACAAGTGGATGAGTCCAAGATTGAGGTAGTGAGGCAATGGCCCCAACCGAAAACAATTGCTGAGGTTCGTAGTTTTCATGGATTGGCTTCATTCTATCGCCGGTTCATTCCACATTTCAGTAGCATCATGGCCCCTGTCACAGAATTTATGAAGGGAGTCAAGTTTCAGTGGACACCCGAAGTAGAAGAAGGGTTTCAGAAAATAAAGGAGCAATTAACAACAGCCCATATACTAGTCTTACCTGATTTTTCTCAATCATTCGAGTTGCATAGTGACGCCTCCAAGGTAGGCATCGGAGCTGTTTTGAGTCATGCCAGGAAGCCAGTGGCGTATTTTAGTGAGAAACTGACAGGGTCTCGAGTTCGTTACAGTACATATGACATAGAATTCTATGATGTGGTCCAAGCGGTGAAACACTGGCGACATTATTTATTCCACCGTGAATTCATTTTGTACATTGATCATGATTCATTACGGCACCTCCATAGCCAAGATAAGATTTCTGCCCAACATGCTGCATGGTCCGCCTACCTACAGCAGTTTACATTCGTTCTAAAGCATAAGACGGGAGTTTCAAATCGGGTGGCTGATGCTCTGAGTCGGAGAGTCAATTTGCTGTCAACAATGATTGTCCAGGTACCAGGTTTTGATTCTTTTCGTGATTTATTTGACTTTGATACGTACTTTTCTGAAGTAATGGCTGATGTACGAACGGGGGAAAAATCTGAATTTATGATGGTTGATGGCTTTCTATTTCGGGGAATCAACTCTGTGTTCCAGATTGTAGTCTGCGCCTGTAAATTATTAAGGAGTTACATGGAGAGGGCCATGTGGGCAGGGACCGTACTCTTCAGTTAGTCAAGACGTCCTAGTTTTGGCCAACAATCAGGAAGAAAGTATAGAGATATGGGGAGCGTTATGGGTGCGTTTGGTATGCGGGACGGGACGGGACAATGTGGGACAGCTTTCTCTTGTCCCGTGTTTGGCGCACTATTAGTATGGGACGGGACAGGACAGGACGGGACAAGGTGGGACAAAAACCATAAAAACTTGTCCCACCTCAGACTCTCGGCCAGGCTTGTCCCATGCATGGTATAAGCGCCAAAAAGACAATTTTACCCTCCAAAATGTCAAAAATTACAAAAATATCAACTATAAAATAAAAAAACTGATTGTGCAATTAGGTTTTCATCTTCACTGTATCATCTTCACTGTATCATCATCTCCAATCCTCTCCTCTCTATCTCTCACACCGACCAGCCGTAGATCCATCCTCGTCGGGGTCGCTTGAACTCGCCACCGGCGCCGTCAGTAGTCTTTTTTCTTCAAAGCCAGGTTCGTGAACTCTGATTTTGTCTTTTCTCTTTTTGTTTTTGGGATCTGTCTTGTATGCCTTCTTTGTGCTTGAACCATGCCTTCAATCTCTGCAATCAAAGACAAATTTAGGTTTGTTTGTTTGTTTGTTTAACCTTTCTAATCTCTGTAAAAATTTCTAACTCAAAATTCGATTTGGGGTTCTTACATTTGTTTGTTTTGGTTTCATTTTAGGTGTGATTTGATATTTCTTTAGCTATTTTTACAAAGTTCAAAACTTTGGAAAAGATTTCTGTGTTTGAGTTTTATTTGGTTTTGATTTAAAATGACTTTTTAAAAAAAAAAATTGGTGTCAATGGTTGTTTGTGATTTTCGAGCAGGTGATGAAACTTTTTCTGGTAAAGAATATATATATTTACCAGAATTAGAACCATATATATGTGATATGTGTATATATAATTATATATAAATATATATGTTATATATTGCCTTTTTATTCTTTGCCTTCTCACTGCTTGTGTTTTTGGTCATCACAATTCACAACACAAAACACAACCCAACTGTCTCTGCCTTTGTTTTTTTTTTTTAATTTATTTATTTTTCGGTTCTTCCTTGTCTTCCATTCATTGATGTTCTTCTTCTTATTATAAGAAAATAATGAACCCCATTTCATATTGAAAAGATTGAGATTGTTTATTAAACCTCTGCTTTAGTTTCAGAGATAATGGTGAGGTCCGAGTTGCACAATTCTCTCTCAAGTCTTTTCATATTTCTTTTGTGTTTTCTTATACTTTCTAGGATAAGTTTTATTGTAGATTCAGTGGATCCAATGCACTTTGTTCTTATTGGTTTCTTGTCTCAGATGAGATTGGCTAGTTTTTGTTGTTGTTGTTGTTGGATGAAAAATTGAATCTTGTTTTAATTTCTCTTCTGGGCTGTTTTTGTTTTTCTCTTTAACGGAATCGAATCAAATTAGTGCTTTATTATTAGATTCATTACCTTTTTTTTTCTTTTTTTCTTTTTTTTTTTTTCTGGTTAAGAAGAAAAGGCACTTTGTGTGACAAAACCAGGAAGCATATGGAGGAAGCACTTGTATTTGTTTCCTTCTTCTTCTTCTTACTTGCTGAGTGCTTTTGCATACATTGGTTGATTGTGTTTGTCAAAATCGATGGCTTTTGAGTGTTTTGATTCAATAAATTGGTTCAAGTTTTAGAGAAGCAGATTTCTATGTGATTTCCATAATCAAAGATCTTGGTTTGATTTGGTGTGAAATTCTTGTTTGACCCTTGTGATTATATAGCTCTAAAACATGTAAAGTTTTGATCTTTTCTTCAATCATATGGAGTTCTAATAAATGATAACATTCTATTTAGCAATCAAGTGAAAGTGTGGCAACATTTTATCATTTTTTGTAAGTTTAGCTGTCTAAAATTAGTTGGCTAGAGAAGTTTGAGGCCTTTATGCGGGCTGTTCCTGGAAAATAAAGTTGGTTAGAGTAAGTAAAGTTGAGTTTTTGGCAATTTTGGGAGCTAAATAGCAGAATATGTAAGACTACTTTTAGTGTTTTTTTTTATAAAAAAAATCTTTTATCTGCAACACAACAAGGGTTTTATGTATTCTAAATGGTAAGTATCATCCTCCCAACTTGATTCATATCTTTTTCCGCATTTTTGGGTATGTACAAAGAAGTTGTCTTTTTTTTTTTTTATAATCATTTTGTTATAGGAATTGTTTGTGGACTTTGAGATTGTCTAGTTGCTACTTTATTTTTTCATGTCACTGGCTGCATCATGTTTTAGTTGGATTGTTAGTATTTATACGAGTGTTAGTCCCTCGGATGAGATAGGTTGATGTCTTTTGTTTGAATTCTGTCAGGATTGTTAGATTGAGCTATATATATTTTATTCTCATCAAGTTGCTTTCCTATATAGGAAGTCTTTCCTTTGCATTTTGTCAGGATTGTTATATTGTTTCTTGACTTGTTAAGTTATTGAATTGTTACTTGTATTTGAGTAATTCTTGTTTTGATTGTGAGTTTTTAATTAGATGGACTTGTAATTTTCTACTGTGGATTTAATTTTCTGTTTAGACTAAGTGTGCGAAGTTGTATTGTGCTTAGATATTGGGTACTTTATTGAATATAATTAGCTACAACTGATTTGTTTAAAATTATGACACTAATTGCATTCTTGATTTAGTTTTAGCAAGATACATGGATTAATTTTACTGAATGTATGCTTGTTTTGTTTAATTTGTGAAATTTGAAGCTATGGATGAACGTGACAATCACTTGATTTTACTCATTAAAGTGTGGAGGCTTTACGTACACATGCTAGTGTGTTTTGCTGCAATTCAGGTTTATTTATTTGAATATGAGAGAAGGCGGTCTGAAAGGAGAAATTTAGGTCATAGGACATTTTCAAAACTTCAAATTAGGTCAACAGAAATACAACGTATCACACGTGCAAGTGATACTAATTGTAAATGGGAGTTGCGAATGGATAGAAATGCCTTTGCAATGTTGTGTGAGTTGCTAAAAACTCGTGGTGGGTTGTTAGATGATGGTAATGTGACCATTGAGGAGCAAGTTGCTACTTTTGTACACATATTAGCACACCACGTCAAAAATAGAAGTATTCAGGTTAGATTCTATAGGTCTGGTGAAACAATTAGTCGGTATGTCCATCGAGTTTTGCTTGCTTTGTTGCGTTTAGAAGACGTGCTATTTGTCAAACCAACTCCCGTCCCAGACGATTGTACGGACTTGAGATGAAGATGGTTTGAGGTAACCATTGTAGTAACATTACCATTATATATATTAGATAATAATTTATATTTTCCATATAAAATATGAATTGTTTATTGTTTTTAGGGTTGTCTAGGTGCACTAGATGGAACATACATAGAAATGACTGTACTTGAGTCTGATAAACCAAGGTATCGAACAAGAAATGGATATATTGCAACCAATGTATTAGGTGTATGCACTCGTGGTTTGAAGTTTGTATATGTCTTATCTGGTTGGGAGGGCTCAGCTACCGATTCTAGAGTTCTTCGGGATGCAATTACTAGACATAATGGATTGAAGGTCCCATTTGGTAAGATAGTTTTTATTATAGATAGTATTTAAAATTACAACAATTTACTCAACTTATTTGCTCGGTGACAACTAATATGTGTAGTTATTATAGGTAATTACTATTTGGCTGATACGGGGTATACCAACGGCCAAGGTTTTCTTGCACCATATAGAGGTACTAAGTATCATTTACAGGAATGGGAAGACTTTGATCGTGCACCTAGGAATCACGAGGAATATTTTAATATGAAACACTCACAAGCTAGGAACGTTATTGAGAAGTGTTTTGGTCTCTTGAAGAAACGTTGGGCTGTACTACGAAGTCCTTCTTTCTATCCTATTAGATTTTAAGGGCGAATGATCATAGCTTGTGCTTTGCTGCATAATTTTATTAGGATGTACATGAATGTTGATCCTGAGGAATACACGTCAGTCACACTTGATGAGTTGTCAATTGGGGAAGACATACCAAATGAGTTAGAATCTATTGATGTCGTTGAAGCAAGCGATGAATGGAGTCAATGGGGAGATGATCTAGCCGAAGAGATGTTTGACAGTTGGATGTCAAGGAGAACTTGAGTGATTTATGTTTTCTTTTTCATTATTGTTGAACTTGAGAGAATTTTTTTTTTTTTTTTTTGTTATTGTTAAACTTGAAAGATTTATGTTTTTGTTTTCGTTATTGTTGAACATTTTTATTGTCTATTGAATGAGAAAAACGAGTTGAACATTTAGGTTGGCCAACTAGATTTAAATTTGATTTTTGCTATTAGATGATATCTACTATTTTTAATTGTTCTTATGCTTGTTTTGTTGTACTAGGATTTCAAGTTTTTATTTATACAATACTCATGATATTTTTAGAGTGTTAATTGGATTGAATCAACTTTATTTAATGATAGGAAGATATGTCTGATAGACGTAACTGGACTCTTGATGAAGAGGATGTAATGATTACAATCCTCGAAGGGATTGTTGCTGATGGTGGTAGATGTGATACCGGTAGTTTTAGGTCTGGTACTTATTAGCATGTCGCTTCAAAGATGCGTGAAAAAATTGAAAATATTAACATAACAGCAAAACATGTGCAAAACAAAATGAAACGACTGAAAGACAAATTTTCAGCGGCCTATGATATGCTCAACACGAGTGGATTCGGTTGGGATGACAAGAACAAATGTGTTATTGTCAATTCTACTGAAATCCTAGATGCATACTCGAAGGTTAGTGGTTATATTAATTCTCTTTACATATGTAATCAATTAATAGTTTAATTGTTATATCATATATATATATAAATAATTTTATTGTTCTAACATATATTTGTTTGTTGTTATAGAAACATCCCAACAAGAATTATACAGCTAATAGACCATTCTCACACTATGAACGATTGGTAATAGTGTTTGGGAAAGATAGAACAACAGGCAGTATGGCTGAATCCGCAGCAGATGCTTTGGATCACATAGGATTGGAACATGAAGAGTCGGACACGGCTGGTTTCACTCAGCCTTTGTCAACTCCGTCAAATGTTGCCTCTGCTTCCTCTGATCCAAATACAGGAGAAACGTCAAAGCGGAAGAGAAAGAGGAATGTCAGTTCAACAGTAGCAGACATCACTAAGGTCTTTGAAAAAAGCATGGAAAAGACATATGTGGATATTGCTAAGTTAACTGAGGCTATTACGGGAGGGGATGCAATGACCCGTTTAGGTGTTGAGCTAGAGGGTATGGGTCTTCATCGTATGCAAGTCAGATTTCGTGAAGGCAATTTTAGAGGAGTGAACATGTTTGATTTTGTGAACATATTTGAAACTTATATTTTATTGGAATTGTAAACATATTTGAAACTTATATTTTGTTGGAATTGTGAACATGTTTATGTCATGGATTATGTTATTAGGTTCGTGAACAATTATGTTACATTAACTTTTTTGTTGGATCATGTTATTAAGTATTAACAATAATTTACTATTATGCAAAAAGAAAAGATGTATGGTTGAATAATTAAAACTTGAAATTGTAGGTCATGAGTATGATTTACATGTATTTAAAAAAAAAAATTGAGGGAATAGCCATAATATTATTAATTGATATTATTATTAAAAAAAAAATGAGGGAATGGCCATAATAATATTATTATTATTTGAAAAAAAAAAACTAACATGCCTTCCAATTTTTTTAAATTAAATTATTTTTCAATTACAATACTATTATTTTTGTTGAAAATGATATATAAAAATATTTATTTAATAAAATAAAATAAATACTAACTTGTCCTGTCCCATATGACACTATTATGTGATAACAAACATTGGACAGGACAAGAAAGACACTCTGGTTATTTGAACCTCTTGTCCCGTCCTGTCCCAGCCATACCAGACACATAACAGTACAGTGAACAGTTCTGTCCCAGGCCTACCAAACACAATATAGAACAGCTCGTCCTGTCCTGTTCTGTCCCGTCCCGCCTTGTCCTGTCCCATGTCCGTGCCAAACGCACCTTATAGGATCTGTCAAGTGTCTAAAGGGAAAGCAACGAACGCAGGTCTATACATGCCATTGCCCGTTCGTACTCAACCATGGACATATTTGAGTATGGATTTGGCTTGGGGTTACCAAGAACTCATCGGGGTTCTAATTCCATCTATGTAGTTGTTGATCGGTTTTCGAAAATGGTTCACTTTATTCCGTGCAAAAAGACTATTGATGTTGTCCAAGTTGCCCAGTTATTCTTTCAGGAGGTGTATCGTCTTCATGGGTTACCTACGTCAATCGTGTCTGACTGGGACACTCGTTTCCTCAGTCACTTCTGGCGGAGCCTTTGGAAAATGGTCAATATGAGATTGGATTTCAGTAGTGCATACCACCCATAAACGGATGGGAAGACTGAGGTGGTGAACCGCGCTCTGGGAGATTTGTTGAGATGTCTGGTAGGGGACATTGTTCGGTCATGGGATTTGAAACTTAGCCAAGCGGAATTTGCACACAATCATGCTATCAACAGAAGTTCTGGGTTCAGTCCTTTTCAGATGGTTTACACATTGGTTCCTCGCAGCCCACTGGATTTGTTGCCTCTGCCTAGCAGGACTAGGGTGCATGGAAAGGCTGAAGATTTTTTTCACGGGTTACAGGAGATTCATCAACAGGTGCAAAAAAATCTGTTACAGTCAAGCGAGAAATACAAGTTGGCTGCTAACAAAAAGCGGCGTCATTTGGAGTTTAACGTTAGCGATTTCGTGTGGGCAATCCTCACAAAGGACAGATTTACTATGGGGGAATATACAAACTGGCTGCTAAGAAGATAGGGTCACTCGAAATTCTGGAGAAAATTAATCCAAATGCATATCGCTTGAAGCTCCCAAGCCACATTCGTACCCATGATATGTTTAATGTCAATCATTTGATTCCTTTTCTTGGCGATTTTTCTGATGATGGTGATGTCGGAAATTCGAGGACGAATTTTCTCCAACCTGGGGAGAATGATGCAGCAGCAATGGAACATATGGCATTGGAGTATATAGAGGGGTGGGATAGGAAAAATACCAAGAAAAAAGGCCAATTCAATCCTACTAGTCCGAGCGACAGAGTCAGAATGACGTGAAACTTGGCCAGTTGATGTGTTTCGGCGAGATCTGCAATAGTCGAGGCATACCCTTTTGTAGCCGAATTCCATCGTTTAGGGCCCGAAAAGGCCGTTTTTGCCGTTTTAGGAAAGTTTCGTTTTTGCAATAAATTGAGATTTCTGAGTCCGTATCGACTTCCGTCAATTCCGGTCTTCTTAAGATTCTCCATAGAATTAGTTTTTGCAATACTCTCAATTTTGCCATTTTGGGTAATTTTTGGGTTTTTTCGTATTTAGACTCGTTTTCTTGTTCTGTAAGGATTACGATTAGGGTTAGGAGTTGTTTGCTTTAAATAGTGTTGTAAGCCGAAAGACAACTCAGTTTTTTGATTTATAAAATTTAGAGTTTTCTCTATTATCTCCCAATTTCGGTATTCATAGTGAATTAACGAACTTGAAGCCTAATATTCCGGTATTTCTGAGCGAATCAACGGAACTTTAGTAGGTTGTTTCTAATTTGTTTCTAATTTGTTTCTTACAGGTTTTTCTCGACATAGCTTCCGCCACATCATAAATACATGCTTGTTGGACCTCCCACCACTCAAGTTTTTTTTTTGAAATACCCACCACTAAAGTTTAAGGGGAGATAATTATGAAGAAAGTATTTGTTTGTATCATAATACACAGCGGCAGCTCTTCAACTACCAATCTACCATTATACGTGACAGAAGATGTTTAGTTTTAGTCTGTGTCATAAAAAACTACTTTATTTTTATTAAAAAAAAATAAAAGTATTGCATTTATCATAAAAAGACAACAAATGCATTAACTGAACTATGTTTTTATTTCATTTTATAAAAATAAAGTAAGTCGTTAACTTATGCCTTTAAAACACACGTTAACACTATTAATAAAAGATATTTTATTAATATTCATCTTTAAAGAAAAAAAAAAAATATTAATGAACTCTATCAACGAATACACCTTAAGTATATATAATTTGTTTTTTCATTGAGTAAATTAGTACATAAGCCCTTCACTTTTCCCATGACAGAATCTCGAAAGACAACTTTAAATCTTCTTCCAGTAGTGGAGTCACATTATTGACGTTTGATATTTCCTTCCGTTTCCTGGTGTATAATTAATTCCAGTGATCGTCAGATAAGCACAAGAGCTTTTTAAGTCTTTGGTGAGCAAAACTTTGTTCTTTGGTATGTGCACTGAGTTGTTATTTATTTTCCTTAATTAGTTTTCTTATATCATTTGTATGTAGTTCTGTCAAGAAGAATTGTTGTTTGTTCATCAGAAGAAAAATATTTCAATTCATTTTACAAATTCCACTAAAAGTTGATTATTGTTTCTATTAGGCTTTTATATGCATACAAAGTCGGTGTTATTGTAATGGCTTACATTCCACCACACAAGCGACATTCAAAGGACTCAGAGTCAGAGAGGCCATCTCTAATTCCAGAACGCCTCGCTCCACTTCCACACAAGCAACACATGAACTTGAAATTGCCATCCAAACGTAATTATGACAAGAGTGGGGATATTGTATATGCAGACAATGCCATATTTAAATGGTTCATTGTTGGTAATTTTGATGCTGATCATGATAACCACCTTGAACCAATTTCAGTTGAATCATTTGAGCAAAGAATGGGAGTGAAGCCACTAGTTTTAGTGAGCAATAATCCACCTAAAGGTTACAGTTTTTTCCTTTTTAGTATTACCTTTATACAAAAATTCTCAGGTGCAAACCCTTGAACATAACTTATGTCCGGAATCATATATAATCGGTGATTCCGGGCCTAACTCGTACTTATGTATGGGGTTTGCACCTGATAAGCGTCTTGCCTTCATCAATTGTACATTTGTGCTTATAGACTAGTGTTCAACTTCTAAGTATCGACACATTTTTATTTTTGTGTAGGAAAAGATGAAGAGGGAGAACGTACTACATCGAGTACACTATCCGAATCTGTGGCAGTTAATGTATGGCCAGATCTGTTAACTTCGTTTGAGATTGTGAGGAATAAGATGGAGTCTAAAGAGTTGAAGGAAAACCATCAATGGTGGCCAGATTTGGCAAGATTCTCTTCCATGGGTATGTGATTTTTATTTTCCCCTCGATAAATCTGCTATTGTTTGTTTTTTGGGTTGGCATTGAATGCTGCATATTTGACATTGCCTGATTAATCTGCTATTAGAGACGATTTGCTAAAGAAATTCTTGGCATTTCATTTACTTACGAAACAGAAACATACCATTAGCCCATCAATCTCTTACCATGAAATAGCATTCATACCGGATTAGTTCTTCATTTATCACTAATGTGATACATTTATTTGTTAATGAAACAAAAAATTTCCTTAGCTCCCCAACCATGTAATATTGAGTTAATATGTACCGAATATTGTTTTCTATTCGGAGAACATCTTTGAAAATCACATTAGTTTTTGTAATGTTAATCTAAAATGTTGTACTTTAAGTTGTTGGTGCAGCATGTATTATTCTAGCTAGTCTTCGTTATGCAGGATCCTTCGGTGAGATCAGAAAGTGTACTACGAAAAGATCATGTTGATGAAACCACTTTGAGACGGATGAAGAGAACATTTTACACAAATACTCCTTATTCATACATGGAAAACATTACAAGTGGTGTTGTTCCAAAGATTGGAGTTGATCTTGTAGAGGGGAAGAATATCTACCATATCAAGGTCATATTTGATCATTTGCTTAATTAACCCTGCATTTTATGACTATTTTTCGGTGAACTTGTGATTTGCTGAGCTGTTGATTTCTCTGCTCTTTGTCTTGTGTAGTTGTCTGACAGAACTCAACCAGGATCAGCTCTTATATGCAAATGTTGTATAAACGATATTGATAAAAAGCTTGAGCTATACAAGGCAAGTTTCCTGCTATTTAATTCCTATTTGATATGTGCTCAAAATACATCAAATCTCTGAACTAAAAATGTGAGCATCAATATTGGATTCGGTTGTGACAATTAGAAAATATTTAAGTTAAGTGCATATTGAGCTATAAACATTTTTCATGTAGGTCGAGCTGAACCCAGTTCGTCATATGGTCATAGACATATCATGCTTCGATAAGAATCTTGACGTGAGGCTGGCTCTATACACCAAGAGGATCATAAGTGCTCTCCAAGATGATGAAATGCTTAGTATTAGAAATATTGTTAATTCTGCCATTTTAGATCCGGAGGTGAAGGGTGAGTTGAGATGGCCCTTAGGAAAAGCATGTTCCGAGTATCGGTATTCTGTTATTGGAGTTTGGCAGACGATAGCTAAGAAATATAAAAGCCCGTAATTGAGTCTTAAGGCAAGACATGTAGATCGATTTGATTTCAAGGTCACGATTGGTGAATCTACATTTGAGGTTAATCTCAAGTTGAGAAGAATTGTTTCCCATTTACAGGTAACTGCTGTTTGTTGCTTCCATGGTGATTGTTACACACACTTACACTATTGCCTATAGTTTGTATTCTGCAATGAATCATATAAAGTGAGCTGATGTATATGCTTATCTTTCAAATTTCAGGAGATGCAAAATGTGCTTAACAAGTTTTTCTTTCAAATTTCAGGAAGTGAAGATTGCAAGGGATTCGATCTGTGACGTGTTTAAGAGACAACTTAAGGATGATATGGGACCATTTCTTGTGCTGTGACCAATAATTTCCTTAAATATTGGATTTGCAAGCACTCTCTACTGTCTTCTTCTTCTTCTGTGTTTGAAGTGAAGTCATCATTTTGTCAAATGAAGAAAGTGATCCTTGATGTCATAGAATAGACTCATAGTTGCATTCTCTGAATTGTTAATTTGTCCTAATTTTCCTTTGGCCATTTTCTTCTCTTTACATATGATTGAAAATCGGATATATGGACTCGAGTCATTTTGAATGTACATGTTTTGTCAATAGTGATGCAATGTTATGTTTGGTTGCCGATAAAATGATAGAACATCGAGCTAAAGACACATCAAGATTTAAATACCTTTTTTTTTTTTTTTTCATATATATAGTAACCAAGGGTGTACTGCACCGGGTTAAAGCTGGAAAGCCCTTAAAAAAAAAGGGGCAAAATAAAGCCTTTAATTGAATAATAGTTTATCATGTAACAATTTAATTGGTATATGAGTATATAATAGTTTATCATGTAATGGAATCTTTAATTGGGTAGGGACATAGGATAATGTGCAAATTAAACCTTTTCTATCGGTTTATTTCTTAAAAAAAAATTATAAAAAATTATATATAATTAGTTAATTTTAATTTTTAATTTTTTAATTTTTTGAAAGGAAGTTAATATTTTTTTATTTACTTATAAAATTATAGATAATTACATAATAAAAATCTAAAAATGGATTTAGACGGTGTAACTTATTTCATTTATATAGAAATCAAAAGATAATAAAAATACTTTCATCAAAAATCATATTAAAAGTTTTTTTATTCTTAATCAATGAATCACATGTCTTGCACGGAGTATACACTAAGGAGGAATATAATTCATACTGAATTTAATAAATTTAGTATGAGTGTTTGTGAAACCATTAATTGAGTTGTATAAATGTATAATATACTGATTAAATAAAAGTAGATAAATTCAACAACTGATAGTCTGTATATATACATATATATAAATTTCTATGGTATAAAATAATAAATTAAGAGTTTTTTTTTTAAATATTTATAATATTTAATTCTAACTTTCTATGATATAAAATAAGAAATTATGAGTTTTTATTCATTTATAAATATTTAATATATATATAATATTTAATTATTCTAGAAATATGCTGCAAGGTTGGAGGCTTTTAGAAAAATTAAATATCTAACCTAACGTCCTAAAGCCGACGACCTAAAAAATCTAACTTAGATGGAGGCTTTTATAAAGGTAAAACTAAATTTGGAGTATTATCAATTTAGCCTCTAAGTTTTAATGAAACATCTATTTTTCAAACGTGTTTGTTTTTATAGGATCTGTTGTCCCTTCTTTTAAAAAATAAATTAAATTGGTCCTTTCTATTCTAATTTTGACGGTCAAATATAACAAAAAATTCAAATTGACGATTTTGCCATTTGTATTTAATTATTGATTGAGACTCTTTTGTCTTACAACCTTTTACAATCTGACAACTTTACTAATTTGGATTATTCAATAAAAATTTAACATGTGTTATAAAACTTATTTTTTTTTTTAAATGTCTTAAAAAAATTAAATAATAACAGAAAATTAATAAAATACATTAAAAATAAATAATATCATAAAAATATTACAATTGTTTTTGATTAAAAACATATAAATATACAAAAACTCTTAAAATAATATAAAAATATTTATTTATTTTCTTAAAATGGAAATCTATTAAAAAAGAAAAATTCATTTGAAAAATTGATTTTTTTAATATGAAATAATTTTTTTTTAAAAGCAAAAATTAAAAAAAAAAAACATAAAAAAACTTTTAAAAGAAATACATAATTTTTTTTAAAATATATATATATATATATATATATATATCTCAAAACGATGGATGGTTGGAGATTAAGACAAATTTTTTTAAAAAAATTGATGGAGATTGGATCTCTACCATATCCATGGAGATCTCGAAACAATCTTCATGATATTGAGGGTTATGTGTGTGTATATATATAGATTTATAGAAAAATTTTCCTATCAGTGTATTCTGATAAAATTATATAAGGACATTGAATGTGAGCCACTCGTTTTATATACTTTGACTTAGTATGTATGCACTTGTCAAATCACTGTTATAAATGAGTGGCTCATATTCAATATCCTGATAAAGTTATATTATTGCATCCTGATAGGAACGAGGCTATATATATATATATATATATATTTATATATCTCAAAACGATGGACAATTTGAGATTAAGAGAAATTTTATATATATATATATATATATGATTTTTTTTTTTAATTTTTAATTTTTTTTTACCTTTTTTAATTTACAATTATATATTTTTTGTTAAATAAAATAATTTATTTTTATTTTTATTTTTATTTTATTGACATGTGGTATGTTTTTATGTTTAAAGATAAAAATACCCTGAAACCCGTTAAGTTGGACTAACGGTTAAGTAATAAAAGGACCTATTTGATGTATTTCTGAAAAGTAAAGTACTACGGGTCCTAAAAAAACAAATTCGTTTAAAAAATTGATGTTTTACCGAAACTTAGGGACTAAATTAATAATACCCCAATAAATTTTGGTTAAACTCATTGAGTGTATCTTGATTCTTGATGTAACATGCATCCTCCATTATGATTGTTCGATGTGAAGAAATTTGCCATATGTCAGGATCTCAACGGTGGTTGGAGCATACATCCATCCAGCTCCACCCAAAATTATTGGCATTGTGGGTCCATATTCGTTTTCCTGTGTCCATAGTTTCCCTCCTTTTTCTTTACCTTCCCTTCCATCGCAAGTAGTTGCTCTGTTCTGTACTTTCAGATTCCAATCTTTCTATTAAAGTTGTTCACTTTTCCCAGGAAAAAGAACCCAAAAAGCCAACTTTACAACTTCTTCAAGACTTCAAGTGGGTTTTCATAGTTGAAGTGTTTTGTTTCTTGTTGATTGTGTGTGTGTATAGATAGGGGTGGAGATCAGCAACAATAGCTAAACAAACTTGTAAGACTTTGAAATCTTTGCTCAGCAGAAGATTTTCTTTCTGGTATGTGCTCTCTTTTCTTTTGTGGTTCATTCAAGTTTTTCTAGTTATGTTACTTTCTGGGATGGTTTTATTTTATATATAGTGTTTGGTTACCGAGAAAACTGAGACAACATTTATATGTGTAATTTGTATGATGGTTACTGTTTTGTGTTCACTAGAAGTACTACTACTGACTTCAAGTCTTCAACTATTTCAAGTAATTGAGCTATATTATCATATTTGGATCAAAAAAATTTAGCTTTTCAACTTCAAGCTATTATCGTAATTATGGCTTACATTCCACCACACAAGCGACATTCGAAGGACTCAGAGAGGCCATCTCCAGTTCCTGAACTCTTAATTGTTCCACGCAAGCGACACTTAAACTTGAAATCACCATCCAAACAACATAATTATGAGAAGAGTGTTGATGTTGTATATGGTGAGAATGCCATATTCAAATGGCTCATTGTTGGCAATTTGGATGCTGATGATCACAACCACCTTGAACAAATTTCAGTGGAAGCTTTAGAGCAGAGAATGAGAGAGAAACCCCTAGTTTTAGTGAACAATCATCCACCACCTAAAGGTTAATTACAATTCTACCCTTTTCAGTATTTGTGTTTGGCTTGTGATAATCTTCAGCTTCATAGTATTGACTATTGACACCTTTTCACTTTTGTGTAGAAAATGATGATGAGGGAGAAAGTACTATATCGAATACACGATCCGAATCTGTTGCAGTTAATGTATGGCCTGATCTCTTATCCTCTTTTGAGATTGTGAGGAACAAAATGGAGTCTAAAGAGTTTGATAAAGGAAAGCTAGCAATGGTGGCTAGATTTGGCAAGATTCTCTTCCATGGGTATGTGATTTTTCCCCTGATTAATCTGCTATTATGTTTATTTGTTTTGTTGGCTTGAATGCTACATATTAGACGTTGCCTGATTAATCTGCTATATATTAGAGATTTTTCAGCACTAATGTAATAACATTCCATTAGTTCATTGATCTCTTGCCATGTATTAGCCTAGAAATCTTGTTGAATGATAATACACATTTCGTTAATGAAACAGAACTTTTCATTAGCTCACCAACCATGTAACAATGAGGTAATATGTACCAAATATTGTTTTCTCTTTCGAGCACTTCTTTGAAACTCGCATTAGATTTTGTAATGTTAATCTAAAATGTTGTACTTCAAGTATCAAGTTGACTGTGCAGCAAGTATTATATTCTAGCTATTCTTCTTTTTGCAGGAGTCCTTCGGTGAGTTCAGAAAGTGTACTAAGAAAAGATCACGTAGCTGAAACCACTTTGAGACGGATGAAGAGAACATTTTACACAAATACTCCTTGTTCATACATGGAAAACATTATTAGTGGTGTTGTTCCAAAGATTGGAGTTGATCTTGTAGAGGAGAAGAATATCTACCATATCAAGGTCGTATTTGATCATTTGCTTAATTTACCCTGCATTTATGACTTTATTTTCGGTGAACTTCTGATTTAGTGAAGTGTTGATTTCTCTACTCTTTGTCTTGTGTAGTTGTCTGACAAAACTCAACCAGGATCAGCTCTTATATGCAAATGTGGTATAAAAGAAGATAAAAAGCTTGAGCTACACAAGGCAAGTTTTCAGCTACTTACAATTTGATATGTGCTGAAAATACATCCAATCTCAAACTATATATATGTACATTAAATGGAAGTTTTAGTTTGTGAGAAAATGAGGATTTTGCTAATGTATGCAATACCAACGAACAACACCCGTGACTGACGTTGTGAATGATACTGCAAACGTTAAGACTTGCTAGTTTTAGTTACCTGAAACATATTGATGATGGATTGAGATGAAATATGTGCAATTATTGTTATGTGAGAAATACATGATGAAGAAGAGATGTTTAAGAGGATAGAAAACATTACAATATCATTGTCAACGTCAATCACAAAAATGAGATCGATTCAATTCACAACTAAATGTATAATCTAAAAAACCTAAGTATACCTAAATTTACTGATTATGAACCAAGTTGAGTTATATGGATGTGCATATACTGAATTATAAATATTTTTTTTCTAGGTGAAACTGAAACCAATTCGCCAGATGGTCGTAGATGTATCATGCATAGATAAGAATCTTGACCTGAGGCTGGCTTTATACACCAAGAGGACCATATCTGCTCTAACTGTAAGTTAATAAAAAAATATGTTACTTTTTCTTGTTTCTTTATTATTAGTTTTTTTTTTTTATCTTGGTCATTTTAGATCATATTACTTGCAGCTTAATTTTTTTTACCATATCTTATAGTTTTTGACTATATTAAGTTATATCTCCAGGATAACGAAATGCATAGCATTAGAAATATTGTTGATTCTTCCATTTTAGATCCGGAGGTGAAGGGTGGGTTGAGGTGGCCCTTTGGGAAGGCAAGTTCTACTAGTGATCGGTATGCTGTTATTGGAGTTTGGCATACGATAGCAAAAAAATATAAAAGCCCTTCACTGAGTCTTATGGCAAGACATGTAGATCGATTTGATTTCAAGGTTGCGATTAGTGAAGCTACATTTGAGGTTGCTCTCAAGTTGAGAAGAATGGTTTCTGATTTACAGGTAAATTGTGTTTGTTGCTTTCATGGTGATTGTTAGTTTGTTACACACTTACACTGTGGCCTATGGCTCGTACTCTGCAATGAATTTTATAAAGTGAGCTAATGTATATGCTTATCTTTCGAATTTCAGGAGATACATACAATACGTGCTTATAAATTTTTCTTTCAAATTTCAGGAAGAGAAGGTTGAGACGGATTCGATATTTGACATGTTTAAAGGCAACTTAAGGATGATATGGGACCATTTCTTGTGCTATGACCAATATTTTCCATAAATGTTGGATTTTGCATGCACTCTCTTCTGTACGCCTTCTTCTTCTTGTGTGGCTATAGTGAAGTCATCATTTTGTGAAATGAAGAAAGCGATCCTTGATGTCATAGACTCTGTTCTCTGTGAATTGTTAAATATTTGTCCATTTTCATCTCTTTGCATGATTGAAAATCGGATATATGGACTCAAGTCATTTTGAATGTACAAGTTTTTTCATTCGCGGGTAATGTTAAAAGTGTAGTTAATTATCATCTATCTTTATTATGCTTACACCGCTATACTGTACTAGATTGAATTGTATAGGAATGTATTGAAGTGGACAATACAACTATAAGTACTGTATATGCTATTCTCATTCTATATATTGTTTTGTTTATGGTGATGCCAATTTGTTCTGTTTAGTTACCGATAAAATGATAGAATATCGAATTAATGACGTATCAATGTCGAAATATAAAATCACGAGCATGAGTGATTGAGATGTTAAAATCAAAAAATTAAGTTAGAAAATTTAGTTGGTTTAGCCGAACCCTTTAACATTTTATAACATAAAATAATAAATTATGATTATTTTTTAATATTAAATACTTTTTAATAAAATAATATTTAATACTTTTTAGGTTAGGCGGAGGCTTTTATAAAACTAAAGGGAGTTTTGTGAAATAAATTTTAATTAAACTCATTGAGTGCATCTTGATACAACGGCATGTGCATGTGTTCTCCGTTATGATGGTCCAATGTGAAGAAATTTGCCACAAGTTAGGATCTCTACGGTCAATTTCCGAGAAACAATGGTTGATAGTGGCTTGGAAGATATGGGCTTCAAGGGTCCGAATTTTACGTGGAGTAATAAGCACGAAGGAGACGCTATGATCCTGGAAAGATTGGATAGGGGCTTATGTAACAGGGGATGGAAAAATCTGTTTGGTAATTCTATTATTCATCACCTTGAAATTTGGGGTTTGGATCACCGGCTATTGGTGCTTGAGGTTCAAAGGAATGGGAGTTCGGTAGTGATTGGGACTAAAGCTAGGGTCAAGAGAAGGTTTTATTTTGAGGAATGTTGGGTTGAGGATGATGAGTGTAAAGACATTGTGTTGTCAATTTGGAAATCGGATGTTAGCAGGGGTAGTATTCATTTGATCTTGAATAATATTAGGTCTTGTGGTAGTCTACTGGAGTTATGGAATGGGAAAAAAAGAAAGGAGTTGAGAAGAGATTATTTGGAGAAAAGAGATGCTCTAAAGGATGCTTGCAAAGATGCTAAACCGAATTCCTGGAAAGTGATTAATATGTTAGAGCATCAATTAGATAGTGTGTTGAGCACCCAGGAAAGATATTGGAAGCAGGGAGCCTGAGTTGATTGGTTACAAAACGGAGATTGGAACACTCGATTTTTTCACTTGAAGGCATCTGCCAGGAAAGCCATAAATAGGATAGTTGGCCTCCACAATGAAGCGGGTGCTTGGGTTAAGTCGAAGAATGAGATAGAAACTGTTATTGCTCAATATTTCGATAAGATATTTACTAGCAGCAATCTGTCATAGGAGGACATTCGAGAGATTACTGATGGGGTCCATGCTAGACTAGGTTGTCAAAAATTACGCTCGATTTTTGTTAGTGAGGAAGTTAAGAGAGCTGTTTTTAATATGAGCCTGTTGAAAGCGCCTGGAGAAGATGGATTACCTATTTTATTCTATCACAAATTCTAGAGCAACATAGGTCCAGCCATAGGTTCAGCGTGCCTTGGAATATTGAATGAGGGAGATCCGGTCAACAGTATTAATAGTACTTTAATTTTTCTTATTCCAAAAACTCAATCTCCAGTTTATATTATTGAATTTCGGCCCATAAGTTTATGCAATGCTATTTATAAAATCATTGCCAAAGTTCTTAGTGTGCCTTTATACCGGGAAGGCTGATTTCGGATAACACAATTGTAAGGTTTGAATGTCTCCAAAGACTTAAACGTAGGAAGAGAAAATCCGAATCAATGGCGATCAAGCTGGATATGTCTAAAGCATGTGATCACGTAAAGTGGAATTTTGTTGGTGCGATGATGACTCGGCTGGGCTTCTCTGTTAAATGGGTTCAGCTAATATCGAGGTGCATTTCGTCAGTCTCATACTTCTTTTTGTTGAACGGTGAGGTATGTGGGAATATCAAACCATCTAGGAGTCTTAGGCAAGGAGACCCCCTGTCTCCCTTTCTATTTCTGATATGTGCTGAAGGCTTTTCCAGTCTGATTGAAAATGCTCAGGAGAAGGGAGTGTTAGAAGGTTTCAAGTGTAATAAAAGAAGTCTGGTTATAACACATTTATTTTTTGCACACGACAGTCTGCTGTTTACAAAGGCAAATGTGTCCAACTATACTGAAATTAGGAGAATATTATATAGGTATGACAGAGCTTCAGGGCAGGTGGTGAATTTCAGTAAATCGGCTTTGTGTGTGAGTCTGTCCATGTCAGTTGGGGAGGGCGAAAAGCTGGCTGAACTGGTTGGTGTAAGACTTGTGAAATGCCACAAAAATTACCTAGGGTTGCTATGGTTTTACTGGGAGAAGTAAAAGAAATCTATTCTCAGAGACTGTGGATCGGGAGTGGCATAAAGTTAGGGGGTAGGATGAAAGTTTTTTATCAGTTGGTGGGAAAGAAATCTTGATCAAGGCAGTGATACAATCAGTGCCTACCTATGCTATAAGTCTATTTCGTATTCCGAAAGGGTTGATTAGTGAAATCCATAGATTGTGTGCCCATTTCTGGTGGGAGTAGTGATGATAACAGGAAAATGCATTGGTGCACATGGAAGCGTCTTTGTAAGCCTAAAAAGGAAGGGGGGATAGGATTTCGAGACTTGGAAACATTCAACAGAGCACTACTAAAGAAACAGTTGTTGGGAAAATTACCAAAGAAGTACACGCAGCGGAAGCGATACTAAAAATTAGATTTAGTGACTTTTAAAAAAAAAATTTCTTTATAAACCTTAAACCCTTTAATTAATTAAACATACATATGCAATAACAAAAAGTAGAATACCTTTTGTCGCGTGATCCGATTGACTTACGTCGATGGTAATCCGCAAGATCTTTTGTCGCGTGATCCGATTGACTTACGTCGATGGTAATCCGCAAGATCTTCAATCCTAGCACGAACGTGGATCACCTAGGAGCGTGGTCTCCCTTTTCTTTGAATTGCAAACCTGTGAATGGACAAAACAAACTTTTCTTTTCTTTGTTAGTCACAAAAACAATCAAAAGAATGACTAAGATTATTCCGGTCACTTTTGAGTTCTCAATCTAATGATCGAAACTCGCGTGAACCTAGATCGATATCGTATACACAAGCTTATTGATGAATAAGCAAATAGTATACTATCAAAGAATAATCTAACACTCCTTTTTGTTTTAGTAGAATAAAAAGCTTTCTATGAATTGAGAAGAATAAGAAATTTGTATCATGAACCCATATCCTCGTGACCGAATTCTATACTTGTCAATATATAGGTGGCCCTAGTTTGTTTTTTTTTTTGTTTTTTTAATTATTAGGGTTGCCGAAATCCTAACCTAGAAATAACTAGGGTTGCCGAAATCACATGCCCATCATAAGCTTATGTTGCACCCTAATTTCCATCTAGTTTTTAAGACATCAAACCCTAATCCAACTCATAGATCTTTTATTCTTTTATATTGACTAAATAAAAAAAAAAACTTCTTATTTGATTAAATAAATAAAACTAATTATTTATTTCCTTATCAAACAAGTCTTTTAATTTTACTTTTAGGAAATATATTTCCTGATTAGAAAAGATTTGTTTCTTTAATTAAACAATTAATTAATTCTTATTTAATTAAAACAATGAAACAAAATAATATATTAGGTTAAACTAACCCTTGCTGCCCCACTTAGAGTAAATGAGCCAAAATATTATTTTCTTATTTCATTTAATCCATTGGACTTTAAATAAAAAGCCCACATGTGAACCAGACCCATTCTTACTAAAAGAAACAAGCCCACATGTCTTTCATTAATATATTAATATAATTGAGCAGCCCATTACTAAAATAATGTGCAAATTATATTCTTAATATATTAAATGCAATTCTAGATGGACCCTTAAATTGGTCCGGTAGAATATATCAAGTGATCCATGCAAGTCCGTGTGGATTGGGGATCTTGGCGGGCCATCTAAATTTAAGCTTCAATAGACATAACCTAATCACAATCAACAAATGATTCACTTAGGTCCGATCCATTAATTTTAACTCATTCCACTAAAGAGCTAAAACTGAACTCTTAAATAAAGATAGAAAAGGAAGATGCTCCTCATTCATACCCTAGACAATCATATTGGAGATAGTGTATCCTCGTGATTAATATCAGTAATCGCCAAGAGTTCATAGACCGCCTATAACTCTCCAAGTTACCATATTTACTCATATGACCACGTTTTGAACTTGGATATTTTGATTTGTCCAGAAGCCATGTTTTCAATAGACACTATCGAAAACTCAACGTTGAGATTTAATATCCAATTACCTCAAAACATCCATATGATGATATTATACTCTCATTTAATTAAATGGAGCCACGATGTCCATATCTATAAATGAAGTCCTCTATCGATTAACAAATGAATATCACCAAACAATCGAGGATAGACTATGCGATATAATCGTACTCATTGATAACTCAAATGATATCACTTGCAACCATAAGTCCATCATTTATCTCAGGATTAAGATAGACTCTCCGATTGTCCTGATAATGAAAAGACTTTTATCTACTGACGGTTATAGATAAAGTATTTCATTGTGATCCAATTCAATGCACCCAGTGCACTAGATCCTTTTGCTCGAAGACACTCCGATAATTTTAGACTCATCATATCTCATTTGATCCCACTCAAATGCTAGCAAACGAATTCTACAACTTTAACAAGATAAAGGTGTCCAACCTTTAACTTAAGTTGTGAACATTATTCAAGACTAACTAAAGAATTGTTTCTACCACATACATATCCAGATGTACGAACAATTCTTCTTTTCCCATTGTCTTTAGACCTTATGATTATTTACTTTGACAATTATAATATTAAACTATAAATGCTATACGATTTGTTAAACCAGAAATCACTTTATTAATATGAAAAAGATTGTCATTTACAACATTACACTCTTGCTATTGAGCATAATCCTAACAACAGTGTTAGAGAATTCTGAAAAATCCAAAATCGTTGGCTGCAAGAGTACTCAAAGGGTGTTATTTCCTTGATAAGGATATCCTAAAGGCTCCAGTTAATTCTTCCGCGTCTTTTGTTTGGAGGAGTCTGAATTGGAGGAAAGGTTTGCTGGTTTCAGGATTGAGATGAAGAGTGGGATGTGGTAGAGATATTAGAATTTACAAGGATAAGTGGGTACCGAAACCGTCGTCGTTTAGAATTTTATCCCCCATGTGCTTGGATTAGAGGCGACAGTGGAGCAACTGTTTACTACCACGGGTGGGTGGTATGTCAATCTCATCAAATGTGTTTTTTCTTTAGAAGATTCAAGAGCTATTTTGCAAATCCCCTTGGGTGATACCAGAACAAAGGATTCGCTTTTGTGATTGTGAATCATAGCAAAGTGGTGTGGATACCGCTAGATCAGGTGGGTTATAAAATCAATTGTGATGCTTCTTTGAACGAGTTTGATGGTTTCATTGGTCTCAGAGTTTTCATTAGAGACTGTGCGGGGTTTGTTCTTGCTTCTTGCTATCTTCGGATGCTTGGGAATTTTAACGCAAATTTGGCTAAAATTTTGGCAATTTACAGGGGTTTACTGTTCAGTAGAGATTGTGGGTTGGCGCCGTGTGTTCTGGAATCGGTTACAGCGGTTGCGATTAACTAGATTAATGAGGGGAGTCATCTTGATTCTGTAAGTGGTAACATTTTAGCTGAGATTTATGCTCTCATTTCCAACCACAGTATTAGTTCGAGTAGTCATGTTCCTAGGGTGGCCAACACTGTCGCCCATGGCTTGGCAAAGTTTGCTTTGACGAATGATAGGACCTCTTCTGGATGGAGGACTGTCCTTCATGTGTTAGAAGAGAAGGCCTGTTGGATATGCCTGATTAGGCTCCAATTGCTGGTTGGTTTGTGTTTTGCTGTTTGTTTACTTGAAAAAAAAAAAAAAAAAAATGTCAATGGTTCATATATACGACTCCACCAAAAATTTGGGGATTATTAGTTTAGTCCCTAACATTTGGTGAAATATCAATTATTTTAACATGTTTGGTTTTTTAACACCCGTTGTCCCTTTTCATAAATATATCAAATAGGTCTATTTGTTAGTCAAATTTAACAGCTTCAAAGATATTTTAGTCTTTCAACAAGGAACATATCACGTGTCAATAAATTAAAAAAATTAAAATTTAATATATCACAAAATGAAAAAAAAAGTTATAAATTTTTTTTAAAAATTAAAAGCTTATAACAATATGGCTCCCCCCTGCCCCGTTAATAAAAACCGGAATTACCGTAATATTTCAAAAAAAAATAAAAATTAAAAGGTTTGCAAGCGCCTCCACCATCATCATTACTCATATAAATACGTAATCTTTTTTAAATTTTTTTTATTTTTATATCTTGACATATTTATTATACATATATATATATATATATATATATTATATAATAAGAAATTTTTTTTAAAAAAAAAGTCTCGATACTTAGGGATTGTTTTTTATCTTGTCCAAAAACTATGCCACCCTAAATTTTATGTTTTGAAAGAATATGAACTAAAACCTGAAACATGAGTGATATGTTTGTTTTTTGTTTTTCTGACCTCTAGATATAATTTTAACTTGTTTATTTTTTTTAAAGATAAAACAATTATTTTGATATTTATAGCCTATGTTTTATTTATTTATTTATTAATTGTTATGTATTTTCATTTGTTATTCTTGAAAATATGTCATCTTTTTAGGATATTTTAGAGGAAAATATATTAAATGATATTTAGAGCTTGTTTGGCAATGTTTTTGTTTTTTGTTTTGTTTTTTTGTTTTTTGTTTTTTGTTTTTGTTTTTTTTGTTTTTTTTTTGTTTTTTGTATATATTCATTTGTAAAGGAGTAATTAATTTTCATATTTTTAGAAACCGAAAACATTGAAAACGTGTTTGGTAACAATAATTGAAAATAATATTCTTGAAAAAAAAGAAGTAATATTATAATATGTTTTTGGTGAAATTTTCAATATATTGTAAAAGTAAAAATAATACTGTAGGTAGTTAAAGTATATAATTGTATATATTATCAACGAAAAACAAATTTTAAATTAATTTAATTTTGATTTGTCTTATTTATTTTTTAAATAAACATTATAATAAAAAATATATATTTTACTAATTTTTAAAAAATTACATCGATTAATATATATATAAATTTTCATTAATTAATAATTGCAAATTATCAACTATTATAAATTATATTTAATTCTAATTATTATTATTATTTTCCATGTGCAAATATATCAATGGGTAAATGAATCTCTTTATCTTAAATTATAGGTTAAAAAATTATCATTTTATTACAAAAGTACAATTAAAGCAGTGATTTAACTTGTGGGTCCCGTCAAAAAATGAGAACAATAAATGGAAAACAACAAAAAAGCTGTTTTTCATAGCGTAAAATGAAAAAACAAGTTTCAATGATTTCATTGATTCTTAATCCAAAAATTCTACAGAATGTGATGCGGCGGATCAACTGGCATTAGATTATTTGGAGGGGTGGGATTTGAAACAAACCAAATAAGGCTAAACCCGGGTGACGGAATCAGAATGACTTGAAATTTTGACAGCTGATGCGTTTCGGCGTTTCCGGAACTACTACGCAGCTTCGCTGCGTAAGCACGTCCTTTTTTAGGCAAATTCCGTCGTTTTGGCCTTGAAGTTGCAGTTTTTGCCATTTTAGAAAAGTTTCTTTTTCGCAATAAATTCAGTTTCCTAATTCCGAATCGACTTCCGTCAATTCTGGAGTGTTTAAGATTCTCAGTAGAATTAGTTTTTGCTTTAATTTCGTTTTTGCCTTTTTTGGTAAATTTCCGTTTTTAAGTCGTTTTCTTGCTTTCCAAGGAATTCGATTAGGTTTAGGATTTATTTTGCTTTAAATAATGATGTAGGCCGAATTGGCCATTCAGCTTTTGATTTATAAAATTTTAGAGTTTTCTCTAATTATTCCAATTTCGGTATTCATCGTGAATCAACGAATTGAAGCCTAACTTTCCGGTATTTGTGCGCAAATCAACGAAACTTTAGTAGGTTGTTTCTAATCGTTTTACACAGGTTTTTCTCGACAGAGCTTCCGCTACATCAGTTGGTATCAGAGCCGTGTTCGTTCGGGACGACATCATCATGCCGCCGAGAAGACAACCAGACCAGATTCCTGTAGACCTCGCCATCGAACGTGACCGTGTGATACAGTTGGAGCGACAGGTGGAGCAATTAACGGCGCAACTTGCGGCGTCAAGAGCCAACCAAAACCCGTTTCAGGCCTTACATCCTGAGACAAGTAGTGACGAAGTGGAAGGGGATCCGCAACCACGACGTCGACAGAGAGCGCCTGTGACTGATGACAGGGTTGATGACAGAACTGAAGATGTCAGGCGATGGGAGTCAGGGATGCGGACTGAGGTTCCGGAATTCCGTGGAAGCATGCAGCCAGAAGAGTTTCTGGAATGGATTGGAATCGCTGACGAGATTCTGGAATTCAAAAGAGTTCCTGCGAATGAGAGGGTGGCATTGGTGGCCACGAGGTTTCGAGGTAGAGCCGCGGCTTGGTGGCAACAATTTAAACTCGCTAGGAATCGCGCTGGAAAACCCAAACTTTCTGACTGGGAGAAGATGAAACAAAAGTTGCGTAAAGAGTTTCTACCTCACAATTTTACGAGATTGATGTACCAGAGGTTGCAGAATCTGCGTCAAGGTATGAGGTCTGTTGATGAATATACAACCGAGTTCTATGAGTTGTTGGTGCGAAACTATATAGAGGAGACACATGATCAGTTGGTGTCGCGCTACTGTGGTGGGTTGCGTACACAAATCCTTGATATGGTTAATCTTTTCGATCCCGTGACAGTAACTGAGGCGCATCAGAGGGCTTTACAATTGGAGAAGACATTGTCGCAAAAATCTAATAGTGGATAGACGCTGAATTTCGGAGAAGGAATGAGCAGTCGAAACAGAGCAAGTAGTTCCAGTGAAAATACTGGAAGTCGACCATGTGTTAGTGCTAGCAGTGGTTCACATTCTGGTCCACGGAACCCGATAAACAACGTTCAAACTCCCAGGGCAACCACGGGCGGATTTCAGTGTTTTGGATGTGGAGAAACGGGTCACAGGCTGTCTGAGTGTCCAAGACCAGCAAAGAGGGTATTATTTATTGACCCGGCAGAATTTAATGAGGAAGATGCGGAAATAATTGAAGAACCACAATCAGGAGCAGAGGAAGTGAGTGGAGAACTGGTAGATGGTGACACCGGAACGATGTTGATGGTGCGACATACCTGTTTGGCACCGAGAACTGGAGAAGAAGAGTGGCTGCGAAATAACATCTTTCAGTCTACTTGTACCATCCTTGGTAAGGTGTGTCGATTTGTCATAGACGGGGGGGAGTTGTGAGAATATTGTGTCAGTCGAAGCGGTACGAAAGTTAGGGGTGACGACAGAAAAACATCCAAAACCATATAGACTAGCTTGGCTGCAAAAGGGGGGGCGAGGTGACTGTATCACAGCGGGGGCTAATTTCGTTTTCGATGGGAACCAACTACAAGGATCAGATGTGGTGTGATGTGGAGGACATGGATGCATGTCACTTACTGCTAGGGAGGCCGTGGCAATATGACAGAAAAGTGTATCATGATGGGTTTAAGAATACCTATTCTTTCATTTTCCATGAAAAAAAAATTATACTACTACCGAGCAAACCATCTGAGAAGATTAAGGCGCATAGCGATACTACTAACCTGTTATCATATGCAAAATTCGAGTTGGAGATAAAGGAAGTAGAAACGGTGTATGTGTTAATGGGAAAAGAAACACAGGCTGATATGGAGGTTCCTAGTGTGGCGGTTCCTCTGATTTCGGAGTTTGCTGATGTGTTTCCGGAAGAATTACCTGAAGGACTACCACCTCTACGTGACATTCAACATCATATCGACCTAGAGCCAGGAGCTATGTTGCCAAACAAACCACATTACAGAATGAGTCCTACTGAGCACGAAGAGTTACGAAGGCAGGTTGAGGAGCTTCAGTCAAAGGGGCATATCCGTGAGAGTCTAAGTCCATGTGCTATTCCCGCCTTGTTAATTCCCAAGAAAGATGGAACATGGAGGATGTGTGTCGACAGTCGTGCAATTAATAAGATCATAGTAAGGTATCGCTTTCCAATCCCGAGACTAGATGATTTGTTAGATCAATTGAGCGGGGCACATGAGTTCACCAAATTGGATCTGAAGAGTAGGTATCATCAGATTCGTATTCGACCTGGGGATGAATGGAAGACAGCGTTCAAGACGCGAGAGGGGTTATATGAATGGCTAGTCATGCCATTTGGGTTGTCAAACGCGCCTAGCACCTTCATGAGAGTGATGAACCAAGCCCTTCGACCATTTATCGGTAAGTTTGTTGTTGTTTACTTCGATGATATCTTAATTTATAGTGCAAACCCCGAGCTGCATCTTCAGCACATTCGGGAAGTGTTATGTGTGTTGCGTAGAGAAAAATTTGTTGCTGCAACCAAGAAGTGCGTTTTTATGACACCAAAGGTGTTATTTTTGGGATATGTTATTTTTGGAGAGGGTCTACAGGTGGATGAGTCCAAAATAGAGGCAGTGAGGCAGTGGCCGCAACCGAAAACAATTACTGAGGTACGGAGTTTCCATGGATTGACATCATTCTACCGCCGGTTCATCCCGCACTTTAGTAGCATTATGGCACCTGTCACTGAGTGTATGAAAGGAGTCAAGTTTCAGTGGACGACCGAAACTGAAGAAGGTTTTCAGCAAATCAAAGAGAAATTGATAACAGCCCCTATACTCGTTCTACCAGATTTTTCTCAACCGTTTGAGCTGCATAGCGATGCTTCCAAGGTGGGCATCGGAGCTGTTTTGAGTCAAGGTAGGAAACCGGTGGCATATTTCAGTGAGAAACTGTCAGGATCTCGAGTACCTTATAGCACATATGACATAGAATTCTATGCTGTAGTCCAAGCGGTGAAACATTGGTGGCATTACTTATTCCACCGAGAATTCATTCTATACACCAATCATGATTCATTGAGACATCTCCACAGTCAAGAAAAAATTTCTTCCCGGCATGCTTCATGGTCAGCTTACCTTCAACAATTTACATTCGTCCTGAAGCACAAAGCAGGTGTTACGAACCGGGTGGCTGATGCCCTGAGTCGAAGAGTCAATTTATTATCAACAATGGTTGTCCAGGTTCCAGGTTTTAACTCTTTTCGTGAATTATATGATTCAGATCCACACTTTTCAGAGATAATGGTTGCTGTTCGAGAGAAAAAAAATTCAGAATTTGTATTGGTAGATGGGTTCTTGTTTCGGGGAAATCAACTTTGTATTCCTGAGTGTAGTTTGCGTCTGCAAATTATTATGGAAATACATGGGGAGGGTCACGTGGGCAGAGATCTCACGCTTCAGTTAGTTAAGGCATCGTACTTTTGGCCAACAATTCGGAAGGAAGTAGAGAGATATGTGGAACGTTGTCGGATTTGTCAAGTGTCCAAAGGAAAAGCGACTAATGCTGGTTTGTACAGGCCATTACTGATTCCTACTCAACCATGGACGGACTTGAGCATGAATTTTGTTTTGGGACTGCCAAGAACCCAACGAGGATGTGATTCCATCTATGTAGTGGTTGACCGATTTTCCAAGATGGTTCATTTTATCCCGTGCAAAAAAACTACTGATGCTGTCAAGGTCGTCCAATTGTTCTTCCGAGAGATTTATCGCCTTCATGGTTTACCTTCGTCAATTGTTTCTGACCGGGACACTCGATTCCTCAGTCACTTCTAGCGGAGCCTTTGGAAGATGGTCAATACAAGGTTGGATTTTAGCAGTGCATATCACCCGCAAACGGATGGGCAGACGGAGGTGGTGAACCGAGCGCTCGGAGATTTACTGAGATGTCTGGTAGGAGAAAATGTTCGGTCATGGGATCTGAAGTTGAGCCAAGCCGAATTTGCCCACAACCATGCTGTCAATAGGAGTACCGGCTTCAGTCCTTTTCAGGTCGTGTACTCACTGGTTCCTCGAAGCCCTATAGACCTGATTCCTCTACCTAGCAAGACTAGAGTTCATGGGAAAGCTGAAGATTTCGTTCAAGGGTTACATGAGGTTCATAAGCAGGTGCAAGAAAATTTGTTGCAATCGGTAGAGAAATACAAGCTGGCCGAGGACAAGAAAAGGCGTCATTTGGAGTTTGATGTGGGCGATTTTGTGTGGGCAGTCCTCACAAAGGACAGGTTTGCTGTGAGGGAGTATAACAAACTTGCTGCTAAGAAGATAGGCCCGTTGGAAATTGTGGAAAAAATTAATCCAAATGCGTATCGCCTGAAACTACCCAGCCATATTAGAACTCATAATGTATTCAATGTCAATCATTTGATTCCTTTATATGGCGACTCCTCTGATGATGACACCGCGATAAATTCGAGGACGAATTTTCTCCAACCTGGGGAGAATGATGCGTCGGATCAACTGGCATTAGATTATTTGGAGGGGTGGGATTTGAAACAAACCAAGTAAGGCTAAACCAGAGCAACGAAATCAGAATGACTTGAAATTTTGACAGCTGATGCGTTTCGGCGTTTCCAGAACTACTATGCAGCTATGCTGCATAAGCACGTCCTTTTTTAGGCAAATTCCGTCGTTTAGGCCTTGAAGTTACAGTTTTTGCCGTTTTAGGAAAGTTTCTTTTTCGCAATAAATTGAGTTTCCTAATTCCGAATCGACTTCCGTCAATTCTGGAGTGTTTAGGATTCTTAGTAGAATTAGTTTTTGCTTTAATTTCATTTTTGCCTTTTTTGATAAATTTCCGTTTTTAAGTCGTTTTCTTGTTTTTCAAGGAATTCGATTAGGTTTAAGATTTATTTTGCTTTAAATAATGATGTAGGCCGAATTGGCCATTTAGCTTTTGATTTATAAAATTTTAGAGTTTTCTCTAATTATTCTAATTTCGGTATTCATCGTGAATCAACGAATTGAAGCCTAACTTTCTGGTATTTGTGCGCAAATCAACGGAACTTTAGTAGGTTGTTTCTAATCGTTTTACGCAGGTTTTTCTTGACAGAGCTTCCGCTACATCATAATGTGTTCACTTCATTTTAATTTGGTACTTAAAAAACGAAAAAGCAGTTTTGGGAAACAACGTCGAACACCCCATTATTGATCTGGTATTAAGTTAAAAGTCATGTTAGGGGTTGTTTGTTTGTTTTAATTAAAACTTAATTTTAAATCATTGGATTACAATTAAAATATTTTCTTCTAAGTCTATCCTTAAAATAAAATATTTATATTTCTAAATTTATCATAATTTGATATGGTGTAGAATTATTTCTTTTAAGATATATTTTTTTTAATATTTTAAACAGCTTTTGGTTTAGTGTGCAGTTTCTGGAGCTAATTGTTCAAGCATTAGGTGTATGCATAATTGCATGGATGACCTTTTGATCATTCGATGCTTTGGTCTTCGTGGTCAACCAACCAAGACCCCGGTTATTAAAAGCGTGATTTGGTTGCCTCCTACTCCAGGTTGGATCATAGTTAATACGGATAGTGCTGCCTTGAGTTCTCCAAGTACGGGAGAGTGTTGAGGTGTTTTCCGCAATTGTAGATCCTTTGTGAAGGGTTGTTTTACTATCCCTCTTGGTCAAGTATTTGCTTTTGAGGGTTGAGCTTCTTGCGAGTGTTGAGGTGTTTTCCGCAATTGCAGATCCTTTGTGAATGGTTGTTTTACTATCCCTCTTGGTCAGGTATTTGCTTTTGAGGGTTGAGCTTCTTGCGGCTTCTATGGGCATTAATTTTGATTGGAAGTATGAGTGGCGTTGGATTTAGCTAGAGAGTGATTCTTCCTATGTGGTTTAGCTTGCAAATGCTCTTTACAAGCATGCTTTGGGGCTAGAGGTTGATTCTTGATGGTTTTCCGTTCCATCCTTCTATTTTTCACTAGTGGGCAATGACCGTATTGGTCGGGTGTCTGTTCGATTTTCTTGATATTTTTGTTTTCTTGTGTGGCCTACTCACCACTTACTGATTGGGGATTTGCTCCCAGTGTACGTTTTTGTGGCTGGTTTGGCCTGTGCTAGACTTTGTTCTCTTTTTTTATTATTTATATTGTTATGGATACTGCCTAGAGATTTTTCAGCATATAATCGCTAGTGATGCTTTTTCCAATTTTTTTAAGAAAAAAAGTTAACCATAATCAAACTACATATTGTCAACAATCTTGTATATTTTCTTCTAGGTCGAACTGAACCCAATTGTCAGATGATCGAAGACATATCATGCATTGATAAGAATCTTGACCCGAGGCTGGCGCTATACACCAAGAAGATCGTAACTTCTCTAACTGTTTCTAACTGTAAGTTAATAAAAAAAAAACATGTAACATTTTTAGTGTTTCATAAATTTAAAAAAAAACATGTTAAATTTGACCGGGGTATGCTCCATTTCAGACTATGATGTTACTAATATCATATTAATTTATTGTATTCATTTATTTCTCTAGAAGGATGAAATACACAGTATCGGATTAATTTTGCCATTATAGATTTGGAGGTGAAGGTCGGGTTGAGATGGCCCTCCGGGAAGAAATGTTCCGGGGATCGGTTTGCTATTGTTGGAATTTGGAACACAATAGCTACAAATATAAAAGCCCTTCATTGAGTCTTATGGCAAGTCATGCTGATCGATTTGATTTCGAGGATGCAAATTAAATGGTGAAGCTTCAATTGAGGTTTTTCTGAAGTTGAAAAGATTAGTTTCCTATCTACAGGTAAAAATGCTGTTTATTGCTTTCACTGCACTGTGCTTCTTTTATTCACCATTTGGTTGTAAAATAACTTAATAGACATTAAAGATTCATCTGAGGAACAGCTAGAAAATACAACTATACAAGATTGAGCATCCAACTAATTTAAAATATTTTGATAGAATCTACATCACAAAATTTAGCATGTCATATGTTACTTTCAAGGTTAAAGATCATGATTTTTGTTTGTTTGCCCTGTTAATTCTTGATGCAACTACATGCTGTAATAATTAAATCAATTTTTTCAATTTTATAGAAGTGATCGGGAGATACAACAAGTGCTTATAAATTTTTCTTTCAAATTTCAAGAAAAGAAGGTGAAACGAATTCGATATTTGAAATATTTAAAGACAACTTAAAGATGATTGGGACCATTTCTTGTGCTGTGACCAATTTTTTCCATAAATATTGGATTTGTTGGCCTCCTGCTACTCTTTTTATTCTTCTTGTGTGTTTGTGTTTGTAGTGAAGTCATCAGTTTGTCAAATGAAGAAAGTGATCCTTGATGTCATAGAATAGACTCATAGTTGCTCTCTTCTTCTGACTTGTTAATTTGTCCTAATTTACTTTTGTCTATTTTCATCTATCTGCATGATTGAAAATTGGATGATGAAACATGAGCGCAAAACTAGTTATATAATATTTAATACTTTTAAAAATATGTATTTAGGTGGAGGCTTTTATAAAAGTAAAACCAGTTATAGTTTTCTTGCTTCTCCGATCCAAGTTTTTTACCTTTGTGGTGTCTCAGAAACCCTTGGCTTAATTGTAAAGATTTGATAAGCAATATGCATTTTGTGATTTTTTACACTTATTAGTTGTAGGTACTATGGCTAATAAAAATCAAATTCTTCTTGATTCTTGGGGAGTTGCTTCTTTTTGTTTTGGTCTTCCGATCACTTTGCTTAAAAAAAGTAAATATATAAAATAAAATAAAAAGAAGGTAAAACTAAGGGGGGTGTATTGGATGTAAAGAATAGAATTGTTTATGCTGAAGCAATCTGCTTTTCCGTTTTGTTATTGAGTAATATTTATATACACTGATTTGAGCAGCAGCTCTTGTACAAACAAAAACAGAAGTCCTACTTAGAATAAGGTTATGTAAAAATAGAACTCTAGCTATACACGTCTAGCCTAAACTACTAAGATAGTTGTACAAGGATTACTAATTTGACTGAACTACATTTACTTAAGTATTATCTTTAACACGCCCCCGCAAGATGGTGAGCATTTTAGACATACCAATCTTGGACCTTAGTAGAGAGAATCATGTCCCGGACATAGGTTTAGTGAGTGAGTCTGCCAGTTGATCAGCAGAGGCAACATGTGAGACACGAAGCTTACCACTTTGAACCTTTTCCTGAACAAAATGAAAATCGATGGCAATGTGTTTCATTCGGGAGTGGAACACAGGATTGGAACAGAGGTATGTGGCACCAATGTTGTCACAGTAAATTGTTAGTGGAGTAGAAGATAAGATGAGAAGCTCACGCAGCAAGGAAGAGAGCCATATTACTTCTGCAGCAGTGTGAGCAACAGCCCTATACTCAGCTTCAGTTGACGATCTGGCGACTGTGCGTTGTTTGCGAGAGCACCATGAGACCACATTTGACCCAAGAAAGACGACATACGCACTAGTGGAGGTGCGATCATCCTTATTTCTAGCCCAGTCAGTGTTAGAGTAAGCATGAAGTGATATAGGAGAATCACGACGCAGTAGTAGGCCATGATTAATCATACCACGCAGATATTGCATGAGACGTTTTGCAAGGGACCAATGACCAGTTGTTGGACAATGCATGAATTGGGTAAGTTTATTTATTGCAAAAGCAATGTCAGGACGTGTAAATGACAGGTATTGTAAGGCCCTGATTACTTGACGAAACTCAGTGACATCTGTAAGGGTGGTGCCATCAGAAGCTTAAGATCATGATCAGCGAGCAAGGGTGTAGAGACCGGCTTGGCATCAAACATCTTGGTGCGAGAAAGTAGATCAAGTACATACTTTTGTTGAGAAAGGTACAAACCGGCCGAACAAGGGAGGACTTCAGCTCCGAGGAAGTAAGACAAGGTGCCAAGGTCTTTGATTAAGAATCTTCGAGCCAGTGTCGTAATGAACTTGTCAACTAGATCACCATTACTTCCAGTGACAATGATATCGTCAACATATACCAAAAAAAAAAAAAAAATACAACCATCAGTATTAAATATAAACAGGGAGGTATCGGAGTGTGAGTTGACAAACCCATTATGAAGAAGAAATTGGCGAAGCTCATTGTACCATGCCCGAGGCACTTGCTTAAGGCCATAGATCACCTTCTTGAGACGACATACATGTGATGGATATGTAGAGTCTGCAAATCCTAGGGGTTGTACCATAAAGACAGTTTCAGACAAGTGACCCTGCAGGAATGCATTGTTCACATCAAGTTGGCGAAGAGACCAACCACAGGACACTGCTATGCTCAGTACAACACGGATGGTAGTAGATTTAACAACTAGACTGAAAGTGTCGATGTAATCAAGACCTGGACATTGATGAAATCCCTTAGCCATCAGACGGGCTTTGTACCTTGAAATCGAACCATCCGGAGATCTTTTTATGCGAAACACTTACTTACATCCCACAACATTATTCAAGGCACTTGAGGGGACTAAATCCAACGTTCCATAGAACACAAGAGCATCAAACTCCTCAGACATAGCACGTCTCCATTCTGGAATTTTTAGAGTCTGAGAGGCACAGGTGGGCTCGACATGGATAGGAGATAGCACCCTGGTTAGATACATTTTGGAAATGGGCTTATGGATATTGTTTTTGGACCCGGTTATCATGTGATGATCATTGTTGGCAGCAGTGTCGGTCGAAACTGGTGCAGCTGTTTAGGCATTGTTTTGTGCAGGATTGCGTAAGGGTACTGGTGCAAGAGGTTGGAAATTTTGGGTGGCACGTTGTGTAATATTTTAAGAGGCAGCTGGTGTGTTTTGGTTGGCATGTGGTGCAATCAGGTGTGGGGAATATGGGGCAGTAACTTGGTTGGTTGGAGAGGCAGGTGTTGCGGCTATATGTGTTTCATGTGGTGCAATCAAGTGTGTGGCATGTGGGGCAGTTATTTGGTCGGTTGAATGGGCAGGTGTTGCGGATGTGTGTGTATGTTATATGGTGCGATCAGGTGTGTGGCATATGGGATAGTGATTTGGTCGATGGATGAGGCAGGTGGTGTGGGTGTATGTGTTGCATGTGGCAAAAATAATTGCATGGAGAAGCTGGTCGTATGTGATGTGGAAGGAGGCGGAGTCGTAGCCCTCGCCTGGGAATCAAGGAGCGTGATTTGTTGAGGGTCTCATGCACAGCCGGAGAGTGGGTGTGGGAGACCGGAATTGGGACAGATGGAGACTCGTGTGATAGCCACGTGGAACACAATTGGTTGCTAGACCTAGGAAGATTGACGTTTAGTGATTTGTGTGGGAATACTGACTCAACGAAGTTGACATGTCTGGAGACAAATATACGATCGGTTTCCGGATCTAAACAGTGATAAACACTTTGTGACTGTGAGTACCCTATGAATATGCATGCCTTAGATTGAGGTTTGAGTTTGTGATTATTGTATGGCCTCACCCATAGGTAGCAAAGACACCCAAATATGCGTAGCTTGGCATATGATGGACTTACACCGAATTTTTTTTCAAAGGGAAACGACATGTCTAGGACTGGTGTAGGCATCATATTAATCAAGTATACAGCAGTCTGAAAGGCATATGACCAGAATGTTAGAGGAAGTGAGGCATGTGTTAGAAGAGACAAACTTGTCTCTACAATGTGGTGATGTCAACGTTCGGAGACACCATTGTGTTCCGGTGTGTGAGGTGGTATAGTGAAGTGTAAGATGCCATAAGTTGCTAGTGTTTTTCTTAGAGCTATGTATTCACCACCATTATCACTATAAAGTGAGATGATGGAGTTTTTGAAAATTTTTTCCACAAAAGCTTTGAAGCGACTGAAAACTGCATGGCTGTCAGATTTTAGTTTTAAGGGATACATTCACATATATTCTGTGAAGTGGTCAACAAATAATAAGTATTACTTGTAACCATCTTTAGAAATAATTGGAGAACTCCAAACATCAGAATAAATTATTTCAAGCGATTTGGAATTGACAACTGTGGAAACTGAAAATGACAACTTATGAGTTTTATTAATTTGACATGCACTACACGGATTGCTAGAATTACTGGATGAAAGAACATACATTTCTTTTAAAGACACTAACTTAGACAATATTTTTGATGATGGGTGACCTAGACGATGATGCCAGTCGAGGAGAAAAGCCTTGATACTGGAAAAGGCAAGGATGGGCGGTTTGTCAGGCTAAACATGAGATGACCACTCACAGACACCATTCCTAGTCCGTCCTTACATGAGCCGTGCCCCCGTACGAAGATCCTTCATAATAAAAGAAAATGGCAAAAATTCAATGGAAACTTGATTAGAAACACAAAATTTGGAGACTAATTGTTGTGCCGATAGGATCGGTGATGTCCAGAGGTTGGTTTGGCAGTGAAATTTGCGGTTATAGGTAACCTAGGTGTTTTCGCGTGTTCTTGTTTCAGAAGAGCTTTAGAGTTGAGAAGTTTCTCATGTAATTCTTCGAAGGAGATTGCAGTGTCACGAGCACGGACAACGGATGATATGTCCTTAAACTCATCACCAAGACCATTTAAAATTTTTACTGTTAGATCTTCAGGGTTTTCAGGAGCGTCAAGCATGGCCAGTTCATCGGCAACACTTTTCGCTTGTTGCATATACTTAGTGATGGATTGTGTACCTTTGGTGATGTTGGTGAGTACGCCTTTAAGGTGCATGATGTGTCCTCTGGAAGGCTTAGCATAGGTGTTGGCTAAGGCAACCCAAGCATCACGAGCATTTTGAGCGAAAGCGATAAAAGGTATGATTGATGGAGTTATGGATCCAAGAATTGCATTCAGAACCAACTGATCTTGCCTACGCTAGATATGATAGGCAGGATTTGGTTTGGCTATACCATCGATTGTTATGTTGGCTGAAGGACATGGAGATGTGCCATCAATGAACTTCATGAGATCAAATCCGATAAGTAGGGTATGAAATTGAAGTTTCTAGGAGCGGTAGTTAGTTGCAGTGAGTTTTAAGGGAGCTTGGACGGTAATGTTGATGGAGATTATTTTATTTGAGGGGGAGCCATGTCATAAGAGGAAGAAGTAGAAGAGATGATTGTCACGACAGTTGAGGAAGAAGAAGCACTGGTGGCCATTGTTGGATTGTTGACTTGTTTGAGTTAATGAAGCTCTGATACCATGTAAAGAATAAAATTTGTTTATGCTGAATCAATCAGCTTTTCCGTTTTGTTATTGAATAATACTTATATACATAGGTTTGAGCAGCAGCTCTTGTACAAACAAAAACAGAAGTCCTACTTAGAATAAGGTTATGTAAAAATAGAACTCTAGCTGTACAAGGATTACTAATTTGACTGAACTACATTTACTTAAGTATTATCTTTAACATTGGATTGGTATTTTAACAGACAATTTTGGAGTGCCAAAATTTTATAGATTTATAGGATTTTAAAGACTATTAGGATTCTCGGATTATACTTTTAGGATTATCTAAACTTTATTTATAAACTTTTTTGGACTTTTTTTGCATCTAGGTTTGATTTTCGAATTGGGAGCTGATATTAACACTCATAAATATGATAAGCACACCCATATTTTAATAAAAAATTTAATTACAAAAATATTCCAGTAAGAATTTATCAATAAGGACAAATTAGTTTAATTAAAAATAAACAAAATACTTTTTACACCCATTAATTACACCCATATCTTCAATTATATCACTTTATTAAAAATTAAAAATTATAAAAATAAATAAATAAATAAATAAATAAAACTCTAATTCAACTTTAATTCTATTTCTTTTCATAGTGCATGAGGCTAGCAGCTCTCACTCAACAAAATACTATGTTTTCATATTGCATGAGGCTAGCAGCTCACACTCAACTTTAGTTCTAGTTAAATAAATCAACTAGCCAAACTGTGAACACCACCGCATAATGAATATGATACTGTGTGGTCGATGGTCATGCACAATTACAAACAAGTGTTATCGCCAAAGAACAACCTTTTTATTTATTTATTTATTTATTTTTCAGCTCAACAAATATATACGATATATGAAAAATCAACAAAAATAGCAAGACTTTACTTTACATAGCTGCACGCTCAAGCACTCTTGTTCATATAATAAATATAATAAGTCTAACTTAGGTAAATACACAGCCTGAAATTGTCCTGAAGTAAAGATTCTCGAAATTTAAGAATTTAATAATTTTCGAGACTGTGTTTTCGAATTTGGAGAACTTAAAAATTTATCATTTATAAAATTTGGTGTGTTAATAACTTATAAGGGTTTATAAATAAATTGTATTAAAATAAAAATATTCATTTAAATAAGGATAATATTGGCATTAAGATTGATGTTTCTAATAAAATTTTAAATTTTAGACATGGATATACTTATAAATATAAGTGCGATTATCATTTTTATAGATGTCAATATCCGTACCCTCTCGAATTATTAAAGCAACACACTAACCGATTTCTTGATGTGATCATTCAAGCTTCCACCATTACATAATTCAAGAAACAAATTAAAAATCTTCTCACGATTGTTAAAAGGCACCACCAGAGCATTCATTGATATCTTCTTCGGTTTCGAGGTTTCGCCAATGTAGTCATGTCATTTTAAAATTACTTTTGAAAAGATAAACACTAGCCAACACGAGAGAGACTTGAATGAAAATATGGACACAACAATTATGATCATCATATCATAAATTATCGTTTGTGTAAGCAATTGACAACAATATATTGGATTCTATTTATTTTACATCAGAAGAAGAACCGTGCATCAAGAACAATGCTATGCAAATATACATTGGTTAGATGATAATTACATGTAAGGTCTTCTAAAAACCTATGAATCCCAGGTATATACTAATAAGAAACTAACAATTTATCTGGAATCTTGTAATATATCTGTTGATGTGAAGATTTTTTGACTGGTAACCTATGTTATGTGAGCGAGCATAAACAGAACCTTGCAATCATGCATCAATTTCAGGGCCTGGATATGCTGGTAGGCTCATAATCCGATTGTCTAAGACAGGGCCTCCCACAGTGAAATGATAAGACTTTGAAAGTTTGATCCTCTCAACCCAAGAAGCTCATGCACTGCACAACAACAAAATGAGAACGTTCAATATTATACTTTCGTATCAGGTAGAATGCAACTATGCAAGCGAGGCTAGGATGATGATCAAGTACACTTAAAGGCAGAGTTTGTTCTTCAAATTCAAACTCAAACTCAAATTAAGAATTATAAGAACAACAATGTATGATCTGTCCAAATTTATAGTAGTAGTCCACTTACATTACTAGAAAATTCGTTCTGTAAAATTCAATCTACTACTTCTTAATTGTTATGGTTGAAAATGATTAATAAAAAGATGTTAACAACTTAACATAATGAGAACACCTGCAATAGCGACTTTTTCCACGTGTAAATTAACATTGTTCGCTCAGTGAAAGTTCTCAGCCGATATTTCTATGATCACACAATCCTCAGCAACCCTGTGACTACTTTCCAGTTTCCACATATGCTGAACATTTTTAAAATGCATTGCCTGGTTCATTCCTTGTCCTTTGGTTTAAATTAATGTTATTTTTGGGATCTAATGTTGCTAAATTTAAAGTTTTGAAAGGTAGCACAGTATCCAGGTTTTGTAAACACTCCGCAAAGAGGAAAAAGGAAGATGACATGCATAATTATTATCAGTATGAGTTGGAGTGAAGCTGAACAGACCAGGATCATCAAAAAAGCAACCCACTCCAGTTGCAGATATACCAATCGTGTGTGCTTCAAGGTACAACACCTGTCCTAATACTCCAGTTTCCCAAAATAATCGTGGATACATCCAAGCAATCTTCTTACGTAATGTAGGCTCAAAATGAGCTACCATACCAAGACTAAAGCAGCCATCACCGGCAATGAGGATTTTAAGGAGAGAACATTTTAGAAAGACTGGGAAATTATTCCAGCTAATTACCTCATTTGCTGTCTTCAGTTAAGAGGGAAAAAAAAATGAGGATTTGTTCTTCAAACCATGGCGCCAAATACAGAAGTAATTTAACTATAAAATGTTAAATATTTGATGGAAACTCATACTCCAGTTACAGTAGTTTTCATGCTTCAAGCTTGATGCTGCATATTTTCACTACTAAGTAAAAGCAGCCGTTTGTTTCATGCAAACATTTATTTATTGGCATCTTTTACAAACCAAATTGAAACAAACATCTTTTATCAATGAAATTTAAAAAGTTCATAATGTTCACATCAGAAAGCATAATCCAAACTCAGTCATCATTTTTCCATTTAACTAGAATGAGGGATGTTCAATTTTCTCTCTATCTCTAACATTCACTCTACCGGCGAATAAAATCATAACCATAAATATATAACTCACAGAAATTCAACCAAAAAAAAAAAAAAAAAAAAAAAAAAAAAAAAAAAACATAATGACAATCATGAGAAGAATTGGCACACCTGATGGCACGAAAGAGCTTTTGAGACCTGTTGGCAATTACCCCTAGCAAGAATATACAAAGGAAGGTCATCGGGACACCCTTCTGGTTTCTCCTACTCAAAGTCAGGCCTCGTAGGGTTTTCCAACTCCTCAAAATGGTCCTCGTTCCTTACCAAGAAATACAACCCTTTAGGCAATCCTTTCACTCTATGAACAAACAAAACAGCATGTACCGCAGCATCCCAAGAAAGAACACGAAACGGTAATGCCACTGGCCTCTTCTGCTTCTCTCCATTTCCAGAACCTGAAAGAAGACAATGAAGCAAGATTTGATAAAATGTCTCTCTCTCCATTGTAGTCACTCTATCTATATCAACTGCACTCCTTCTTTTCCTCACAACTTCTCTAACACTATAATCCCTATAACAACTTTCACTACAAATTCCAGTAGCACAAACGGATCAATTTCGAATTCATTTGATATAGTTAATGGTTTTTCAACTGCCTCAGCTGTTTTATAAATGATATCCCAACAAACATGTTCTTTGCTAAGCGAATTCGGCTTCTCTGTCCAATCAAAAGCTGAAAAATTCTCTATTGATGAACTCAATTTCTCATAATTCACATCAAATCCACCAAACCCAGATGGAAAAACAACCAGAACACAATCCTGGTGCTCGAATTCGATATCCGGGATCTTACCTTTGATAGGTTTTGATGGAACTTCAAAATTTGGGAAAACATCAAGCCCCATCAATTTCTCCAAATCTTTATGCCCCAAACCATCTAGAATCTTCACATCCCAACCAAGCCCAGCTGCAGCCATTGAAACAGTAGCAATGGCGTTACCCACATCATGATTACAGTACCTAAACGAACGTTCTCCATATTTCCACGCTTCGCGTCAGAAAATCGAAGAAAACCCAATAATTACAGTACCTAAACAAATTTCTCAGGAAAATTGTCCAAAAAATCAAATCCAGATGCAAAGAAAGAAAGTGCAGATTGTACCTCGCATCTGAGACACGAACTGAGAGAAGTTATAGAGACAGATTTTTTTGTTGCTGAGAGATTGATTGAGGAGAGTCTTGTGTGTTTCTCTGTGACTCTTCGAAGATGATATGATTATGAGCAAGATTGAAAAGAATGAGCGAGAGTGACAAGTATTCGTGGGTGAGGATGGAGACAATCTTGGGTTTTGGTATTTATAGCTATCACTAAAAATCATTAAAAAGTTTGAACATTCTATTTTGTCATAAGATTCTATAAATTTTAATCTCAATTCAATAACTGTCGATTTAAAGACCGGATCCAATACATAAGATATTATAGATCTTTTTTAAAAAATCTTAGAAAGTTTTGATCGAATACTATTAAACTTATCTGACTTATTAAAATTTAAAGAATGTCAGTCCAATACCATCGGATTTTTCCTTTCTAAAATTATCTATTAAATCCCCAATAATGATCCCTCTAAAGGAGCTTTTGTTTTTTTTGTTTTTTTTTTTTTCTTTTTTTGGTGAAAACAAACTATAGGGACTTTTGTGAAATAAATTTTGGTTAAACTGATCGGGTGTATCTTGATACAAGTGCATGCATCCTCCGTTATGATTGTCCGTTATGAAAAAATTAGCCACATGTCAGGATCATAACGGTTGATGAATGATACATCCATCTCCACCCAAATTTTTGGCATCGTGGGTCCATATTCGTTTGCCCGTCTTCTTTTTCTTTACGTTCCCTTCCATTGCCAGGAGTTGCTCTGTTTTTTTTTTTTTTTTTTTTTTTTTTTTTTTAATCTTCACTTTTCCAAAAGATAAAGAACCCAAAAAGTCCACTTCATAACTTCTTCAAGTGGGTTTACATAATTGCATAAGTGAAGTCTTCTGTTTCTTGTTGTTGTTTGTGTAATTGTCCGTGTATGGAGATGAGCCACAACAGGTCATGAACAACAACTTGTAAGACTTTGAAATCTTTGCTGAGCAGAACATTTTCTTTCTGGTATGTGCTCTCATTTCTTTTTAAATTGTTTTTTCTTTTGTGGGTAATTGGAGTTTTTCTAGTTATATGTGAGTTTTTGGGATGGTTTTATAGTGTTTGGTTACTGAGAAAACTGAAGAAAGTGGCAACATTTATAACTGTAAATTGTATGATCTTACTGTATTGTGTTCTCTGTGACTACTGACTTACAATACTACTTAATTTTAAATTTAAAATGATTAAATATTAACACATCCAAAGTAAAATCAGTAATTTGTAAAAAAATCTATAATATGTACTGTAATTTTTTGTTTTGTTTTGTTTTGTTTTGTTTTATAAAAAAAAAATGCCATTATGATTAATATTTGTTTGGTAACTGAGAAAACCGAAGAAAGTTAAGGTTTTAACTGTTAATCAGTTAACGTTTCCAGAAGCAAGTGTTCCAAATGTAACGGAAGAAACTAGGAATGTTAATTGTATGTACGGATTTATGTTAATATATTTTGAGCTTAAAATATTCCATTAAAATTGATTGTTCATTTCTATTAGGCCTTTTGTGCGTAGACAGTTGGTGTATTTATTGTAATGGCTTACATTCCACCACACAAGCGACTTTCAAAGGATTCAAAGAGGCCATCTCCAATTCTTGAACGCCTTGTTCCTCAGTTTCCGAGAGAATTAAACTTGAAATCATCATCCAATGTCAACCATAATTTAAACATGATTTTAAATACAAATGCAAGAAACATGTACATCGTTGGCTTGGATGCTGATAACAAGTTTCCTTCTTCTGTCCACCTTGAGCCAACTTCAGTTGAATACTTCAAGTTCAAGCAGAGAATGTTCAAGAATCCCCTTTATGTTTTAGTGAACAGCCATCCAGAAAATTCTTAGATGCGGACCCTAGATGTAAATTTCATGGGGAGACAATCAGTTTTATAGCTAAAGACTAATTGTCATAAGCGTCTATTCTTAAAACTTCTTAGTATTAACACATTTTACATTATAGAAATTGATGAAGAGGGTGAAGCTATTTCGCGGGAAACTATACCGAGTACACCTTGGGTATCTGTGGCAGTTGATGTATGGCCAGATTTGTTATCTGCTTTTGAGATTGTGAGGAACATGTTGGAGTCTAATAATGAGTTGGATGAAGTAAAGCCAGCAATTTTTGCCAGATTTGGCAAGATTCTCTTCCACCCGTACGTGATTGATCTTTACCTGATTATTCAGCTATTGTTTTACTTGTTTGGTTGGCTTGAATGCTACATATTAGACATTTCCTTTGGTCATTTTCCTTTAGATACTGAATTTAATAAGTAAAAATGCAGGAATGCTTCGGTGAGAAGTTTAATAAAAGATCGGGTTGCTGAAACCACTTTGAGACAGATGAAAACAACATTTTACGCAAATACGCCTTCTTCATATATGGAAAACATTATAAGTGGAGTTGCACCAAAGATTGGTTTTGATCTTGAAGAGGATAAGGATATCTTTCATATCCTGGTACTTTATTTGCTAAACTCCATCATTTTATGACTTTTTTTTCCATGCACTTCTGATTTACTGAGCTACTCTTTTGCTTGTGTAGTTGTCTGATAGCACTAAACCAAAATATTCAGATCTTTATTGCAAATGTCGTTTGAAAGAAGATAAAAAGCTCGAGCTTTATAAGGTAAGTACCCTTCTGAATTACTGTGCTATTCGCTAACCATAGTCATACCACATATTGTCAACAATCTCTACCTTTTTCTATTTGTTCTATATTTTCCTTCTAGGTCGAAACGAACCCAATTCGTGAGATGACCAAAAAAATATTATGCATTGATAAGAATCTTGACCTGAGGCTGACACTAGATACCAAGAGGATCTTAACTTCTCTAACTGTAAGTTAATCGAAAAAACATTACATTTTTGTGTTTCTTTATTTTATTATGCTCAAATTTAACTTGAGGCCATGCTCCATTTCAGACTATGATGTTACTAATATCATAGTTTTTTTTTTTTCTTTTTTTCTTTTTACTATATTAATTAATTTTTCCAGGATGATGAAATGCACAATATTGGAAATATTATAGATCCGGAGGTGATGGCCCTACGGGAAGGCATGTTCTGGAGATAGGTTTGCTGTTGTTGAAATCTGGCACACAATAGCTAAAAAATATAAAAGCCCTTCATTGAGTCTTATGGCAAGACATGTTGATCGATTTAATTTCGAAGATGCATACCGTCAAGAATCAATCAAGGTTTATCTGAAGTTGAAAAGATTAGTTTCCGATTTACAGGTAAAAATGCTGTTTATTGCTTTCACTACACTGCTTTTATTCACCATATGGTTGCAAAATAGCTTAGAGACATTAATTGGAGATTCATTAGTGGAACAACAATGAAATCAGAAATTGATCAGCATCCAACTAATTAACATATTTTGGTAGAATCTACATCACAAAATTTAACATGTCATATGTTACTTTCAAAATTGGTCTGGCTGAGTTTTTGGTGGTTGTGTGTTGTTCTGTGTTTGTCAGGGGCCTTGTGTTGTATGCTGCCCTGTCGCAGTTTGGTGTAGCTGTTGGGTTGGGTGTTTTTGTTTGCTTCTTTGTTGTATTTGGCTTTGTGGCTTCCTTGTTTGCCTTATCTGTTGTTTGTTTGACTTGTCAAAATTCAGCGACAGGGGTCAAAATTCGCAGTTTTTTGATGCTGTTGGTCTGGGTGATCTGTTTGCCTTCTTTGTTGTGCTTGGCTGTTTGGCCTCTTCAATAAAGGTTGTTTTTCAAAAAAATATATATAGACATGTTACTTTCAATGTTTTGTTTGTTTACCCTGCCACTTGATACAACTATGTTCTGCAAAAATTAAGTCATTTTTTTCAAGTTTACAGAAGTGATAAGGAGATAGTGAGATACCAGACGTAGTTATAAATTTTTCTTTCAAATTTAAGAAAAAGAAGGTTGAAACAGATTTGATATTCAAAATGTTTAAAGATAACTTAAAGATGATATGGGACCATTTCTTGTGCTGTGACCGATATTTTCCATAAATATTGGATTTGCAAGCCTCCTGCTACTCTCTTTTTATTCTTCTTGTGTGTTTGTAGTGAAGTCATCAGTTTGTCAAATGAAGAAAGTGATCCTTCATTTGATAAAATTACAACAATTCCAATGTTAAAATTACAACTTTCAGATGTTGTAGCCTTGGTATTTTGATAAAATTGGTGAAGTATCATTATATTCCCTAAGTTTTCAAGAAAAGACAATTTCATACTAATTTTTCTATTTTGAGTTCGTGGATCCCTAAATTATAAAAAATAGCTCAATGTGGTCATTTGTTGGTCAACCAGTAGTCAAACTTAACGATTTCAAGATTAATTTGGTCTTATAACACAACTTTAAAAAAATTACCGCAAAGGAAAAAAAAAATCAATGAATGGGAGAGATTCAAGTTGCATCTTTACCTTCATGAATAAAATCAAATCTGGATCTCCAACTCATTCATGGGACATCCATGGTTCATCAAAGTGAACCTTGGATGGATGACATCCATGGTTCCCTTTGATGAACCAAAACTAACAGCCAAGCCTTTCAACCATGGATCTAACAGTTTTCAAGAGATAAATTTAAATATTATAACTAGAAGGGCACAGCCTCAGTAACGTTAAATTGTGAATATGTGAGTGACTGAAAAGAGAAGGAATTCATCAAAGTGTTAGTAAACATGGAGAAAGTATTCATCATTACTCTCATTAGATGGGTGTTAATGCTTCACTAAGGACGTCAATGAGATTAACTCTCAAAGCCCTCAATGCTCCTCATTCTTAATATTGTTCTTTCTTCTTTCTCTGGTAATTAAAAAAATAAAATAAAAAAAAAACAGTTCCTTTTGTTTGATTATCAGCAAATAGATACAACCATAAGACCATTGTTTGTGGACCCATTTATTTCACCTTTTTGTCTCTCTGTATGCACAACACTGAAAGGTTGAACGAGAGAGACGAGTATACAAAGGAAAGCCCCATGCTTTTCTTATATCTTGAAAGATAATGGCAATTATTCAGTAACTGATAGAGCATACCTGGCAATTTAATTTATCTCCACTTTTGCTGTAGGATGTCAGGACAATGACAAGTATTACTTCATTACATGCATCATCAATAAAACTGAAAATCAAAATGGCATATAATTCAATAACCACATTCCACAATCTCTGAAGCAAAACTTGATTTTCTAAATTGCTAATAAATTTCATTTTGGCCACAACCGCATATGGTTAATATACTCATATTGCCTAGAATATGCAGGCATGAAGAATACATTAATAAACCATATTTTAAAAAGCATTTTTATTTAAATCAGCCCCCCACCCCCCAAAAAAAAAAAAAAAAAAAAACAGAGATACATGGAAAAAAGAGAGTAGCAAAATTACCATAGAAGTAGGTTATGAAAAGCCTGTTCAAAAAGGAAAATCAAAGAAAACAGAACCCAATAAGCCACCAAATTCTTACAATCTGATGAGCTTGAATCATCTGCCTCAATTAATCGTATCGAAGCCCATTTGTTGCCAACAAAAACATCACCATCAAAACAGAGGCCTGCAAGTGAATCATAAACAACATTGACAGTGTGAAAACAATGTCTTAAAAAAATTAACATGGATAAATAAAAACCAAATCAAACGCAGATAAAATTAAGAGAGACAGACCTTGGCAGTCTTGATTTCGTCTAGAAGCCCATGAAGTCTGTTGTTTAATCTACAAGCTAATGTTGTGTTCTGTTGATCTTCCCAAGTGACCTCCGTATCAGATTTTCCACCGAAAAAAAATAAATAAATAGAAAGATTCCAGTATGGGTTTGGGCAATTTCACAAGAGAGGGGGATGATTTGTATGGGCGATGAAGAAGAAGGTCGTTTGAGGGAGGATCCCAATTCTGGAAATTAAATGAAATGGCTTGTAAGGGTGTGAAAACTTCGAGAAATGGACATTTTGCAAGTTTTTTATTTTTGCTCTTTCAAACATTTGGAAAAGCTATTTCCTTATATTTTCACATTTGGTTTCCTTTCCAAGGAGATGTTTGTTTTGTCCTTTCACTTTCCAAACTTTACAAACATGAAACATTGATGGTTGTTATTTATTTATTATTTTTTTGAACTGCAAGTATTATTCAAAGAGACAAAAAGGCTACGAGCAACAAAAATAACACAGGAACCAATCCTGACAGAGGAAAAAAAAAAAAAAAAACAACCAGAGCAGAAGACCAACAAAACCAGCACAGAGCACAAGACAACAAAAGAAAAGCAAGGCAAAACGACAGCACAGAAACAAAAGAAGAAAACCGGCTGAATACACCTAGCCAGATCAATTTGCACCTAAACAAGTCTAACAACAGCGCCACATGAAGCCAACAAAGCCCTTCCACCAAACTGCCAAAGTCTGGAGAAGAGCCAAGCCAGCTCTGAACCCATAACTTAAACCCAGCAGCAACAAAAACGCACCAGAGACGAAACAGGAAAAGCAAGAAAACTACAAAATCAACCCAGACAATGGTGACCCCTTCCAGGCCGGATCCCTTCCACCCAACAAACACAAACAAGAAAACCTTCACTCACTCTCTTTGATAACAGTCCCTTCATCTTTATCCCTCTTCACAAAGAGATTATCCATCTCATTTTCCAAACCACAATAATCTAGACCTTGATCCACACTCCTAGTCTTCACTTGGGGAATCAAATCTATAAAAATTGATTTAGAGAGAAAACAATAGGATTGAAGTGATTAACATTGATGGTTGTTATTAACTTCACTTCAATTCAAATCTTCTTCAAGTGGGATTTTACATTTAACATTGTATATATATAATTGAAGTTTGATATCTCCTTCCATTTCCTGGTCTAATTAAGAGCAGAGATAGAGATCATCACAGATATGATAATCTCAAAAGCGAAAACTGAAAGGTTCACGCTTTCGCATTGAATCTCTTCTTACACGGCACTGACGAAGATCTGATATATGATACATTAGCTTTCAAGGTTCCGTTTCAATTTAACAGTTTATGTTTCCTTAGAAGCAATAAGTGTTTCAAATTTAAAGGACGAAACTAGGAATGTTAAGTGTTTGTATGGATTTGTGTCAATATAATTGCGAGCTTGCTGTCAAGAAAGAATAGTTGTTTGTTTGTTCATCATAAGAAAGCGATTTCATAATTTTAAAAATAATAAAAATAAATAAATTGATTGATTGTTAATATCTATTATTAGGCTTTTTACGTGTACAAATTAAGTTGGTGTTATTATTGTAATCACTTACATTCCACCCACAAACGACGTTCAAAAGATTCAGAGAGGTCATCTCCAATTCCAGAACTGCTTGTTCCTTAGTTTTCGCGACACATAAACTTGAATTAATCATCATCCAAACATAAAATAAACAGGATTGTATATGGAAAAAAATCCCATACATAGATGGTTCACTGTTGGCTTGGATGCTGATAACCAGTTTCCTTCTTCTGTCCGCCTTGAACCAACTTCAGTTGAATCCTTCAAGCAGAGAATGTTAGAAAAACCTCTAGTTTTAGTGAACAGCCATCCATCTACTAAAGGTTACAGTCCTGCACCTTATATTATTAATTTAAGAGAAAATAGCACTAGACACCATTAATTGGTGGGTGGAGTCCCAAAAACACTATTGACTATTTAAATTGTTCTAAAATCACTATTTTGACAAAATATTATTCCAAAATCATTATTTTGACAAAACATTGTTCATTGACAGCCATTAGACAGCCGTTCTGTTAAAATCTAATAGAAAACTATAATTATTTGTAACATGACACCCATAAAGAATTTTATGTGTAATATTTTATGTATTTTGATTATTTGATTATATATAAAAATTAATAATTTGATTAATTTATTATTTTTATAGGTAATATTTCTTCTTTATGAGTGACATCGAACTTATTATTATTCCTTGATTCATTTCCTAATTAATTTGGGGTGACATCAAACTTATTTCATTATTAATTTATTATTTCATTATATATATAAAGTAATGATTTAATTATAAGATTTTTATGGACAATATTTCCTGTTTTATAAAGTAATTATGATAAAAAAAAATTCAAAATACAGGTAAAAAAAAACCGGTTCTAAAACCTGTGCAAAACATGTTTTACTAATTTTTGACCCATATTCTAATAGGTTATAACATAGGCAAACAGACTTCAAACAATTAATAGGCAAAGTGGCAACAATAGATACTTTCTTTCTATGAAATGATTAATTTGAGTCATTTTGAAAATTTAATAGATATTTAGGGACTGTCTTACCAAATCAGTAGTTTTAGATATCATTGACCTTTAATTTAATATAAAACTTCTCATATGCAGTCCCCGAACGTAATTTTCGTGACAGCTTACTAATTGTCACATGTGACAATTGGTTTTTTAGCATTACAGATTGACTGTCACATCGGGATTTGCTCCTGAGACGTGTCCTATCTTAAAAGTACTCAGTATTAACACGTTGTATATTGTAGGAAACGATGAAGAGGGAGAAACTATTTCAAGTACACCATCGGAAACTATATCAATTACACCTTGGGAATCTGTGGCAATTGATGTATGGCCAAATTTGTTACCTTCTTTTGAGATTGTGAGGAAGAATTTGGAGTACTCTAATGAGTTGAATGAAGAAAAGCCAGCACTGGTTGCCAGATTTGGCAAGATTCTCTTCTAAGGGTACGCATGTGATTTGTTTGGTTGTCTTGAAGGCTACATATTAGACAAGTATTATATTCTCTTCCCAACTAGCACATCTTCAAACCTCATACTAGTTTTTCTAATGTAAAATCTAAAATGTTGTACTTAAAAGTTAATTGGTTGTGCAGCATTTGTTATAATATATACTAGTCTTCTCTTTGCAGGACTGAAAATGTGAGTTCAGAAGGTGTACTAGAACAAGACTGGGTTTCTGAATCCACTTTGAAAAGGATGAGGAAAATATTTTGCACAAATACGCCTTCTTCATATATGGAAAACTTTATAAGTGGAGTTGCACAATTCAGTTCACAGTTACAGTCACATTGCACGGAAGCTCCATTGATTAATTTTATATATAGAATACAAAAATAAAGATAAGTAAATAAACCTCTCAAATTCACACAGCATAAATAAAAAGAAGTAACACTTACATCTCCTTCCTCAAGATGAACATGCTTCCTCAATAGCTTTGCAGAGAAAGATTCCTTAAGTGGAAAATGAAGAGAGAGAAGGAGAGAGAGTATTCTGGAGAGAGAAAGCTTGGCTCCCTTGGCCGTGAAGAGAGTCAGGTAGTCGTTAACGGCGGGGTTCCGAGTGAAGAAGTTAGGAAAGTCTGTTTTTGGTATTCATTGATAACTTGAATCCTCGCCTCCTCGGTTGGATTCGTTGGGGTTTGTGGGAGTTTTTCAAGTTGTATGGGAAGGTGAGAGATGTGTATCTATCAGCCAAAAAGAGTTCAAGGAGGAATTGCTTTGGTTTTATTCGTTTTGAAATGATGGAGGAAGCGACCAAGGTGGTGAAGTTGGTGGATGGAATGATTATTTTCGGATGGCCTATAAGAGCAAAAATGGCTTCTTTTGGTTGGAATAGCAAAAGATTTTCAGTCTCCCAGCAGAATGGTGGGAAGGAAATTGAAGTCTCCAAGCAGAATGGTGGGAAGGATATTGAAATCTTGTCAAAGCTGAGTAATGGTGAAGATTGGGACAGTTCTTACAGAGTGCGTTTGGCACGGACATGGGACAGGACAAGGTGGGACGGGACAGGACGGGACGGGACAGGACAAGTTGTTCTGTATTGTGTTTGGAAGGCCTGAGACAGAACTGTTCACTGTATTGTTATGTGTTTGGTATGGCTGGGACAGGACGGGACAAGAGGTTCAAATGACCAAAGTGCCCTTCTTGTCCTGTCCAATGTTTGTTACCATATAATAATGACATATGGGATGGGACAAGACAAGTCAATATTTATTTGATTTTATTAAATAAATATTTTTATATATAATATTTAACATTATGATTGAAAAATATTCTTAATTAATAATTTTACAAGATTATTGTTGACAATTTCCTACTTGGTCACTTGTCAATTTCATGGAAAAAATTCAATATATATACAAACAGCTTGTTGACTTAATTTCATGGAAAAAAATTCAACATCTGTTCTACGGTATTTATTAGGAATTAGGATCATATATAAATTAAAACAATTGATCTGTAATTTTGAAGAGTAAAGGAATCAATATATATATATATATATATAATCACAAAATTGGAACAAGTATTCAACATTTATTGAAGAACAAATTCAATTAAAATGTAAAGATACACAACACAAAAAACAAGGAGAACCCGAATACAAATCAGAATTGGCCAACATAAGAAGCCAACCTAGATATGAAACTGGCAAAACGAGCCACAATTTGTGCTAGAAACTATCACGTCTTCAAATCCAATGGGTTTCTCCAATTCTAATTTCAATCTTTGCAAGAGACTTGGAGAGCAGCAACAATATTTCCAGCAAGAGACCTGTGCCTCATACAAATATGCTTCACCGAGATCGCTCCACACAAGTGCTACAGAATAACGTTTTGCATGATTTACAACTAACTAAATCACTGCTTTGTCCACACCATCCACAGTAACACTTATAGAGCAGTCAGCATCCTGCCACAACTAATTAATTCCACAAAAATCCCAACATGAAAAACTGAATAAAAACTGTCAAATAAATTTTGTTTCTAACCAAAAAAAGAAAAATGTTTATCAAATAAATTCATTTCCCAAGTGAAGTTTTAAAAGTAAATTGATAAGGTAGATGGTCTCATAAGAAGAAGAAGAACAGATACATCTAAACAATAAAGCAATAACAACAGACCAGCAGTCTTCCTAGTTTTGCACAAACAAGAACATTTTTTTTTTTTTAGTTCAACATTTTGCTTGGAGAAAACTAAAGTTTAATTCACCATCTAAGCTTCAAATTATGTCCAGCTCACCATCAAACCATTGAATCAAATCTGTCAATATTGCTGAACATAGTTGCAAGTACCATCACCATTCACCAACAACAATCACCATAAGCACCTAATAATTCCCACTGCCACCAAGTTACAGCCCTCTATGGGCATCAGTAGGTACTAACACCACTCAGTTACACCAAAAATGCTCCATAACTCACTGAAACAACCTCCACTATTTCAGGCATCATCATCATCCATGCAAATCTCAACCATTTCATGACTAACTCAAATCCACCACTCAACATAATTCCAAACAAATTGAATCAGCTAGGAATCCAGAGATCATGCAAACAAAAAATCAATTGATTTCAGCATCTATACAGTGTTTAATTGAAGAGGCAGATAAGATTCATCAAGGAGAAAGCTAACTAGAATTCAAAATACCAGATTGCTGTGAACATTTAACATAATTCAAAAGTCATTTGTTCAATCAATTCAATTATTTGTCAAAAAACCCCTAAAAATCATCTCATGCATACAAGTTCAATCACACAATCATTTCTACACTTAAGCATCAACAACTCCAAAATCGAAGGTTTTAACTGAAATTACTAAAAAAGAAACTATGAAATTCCAATCAAAAGTTGTAATATAAATACAATCACATTAAACAAATAAAATAACTAAAAAAGACCTGAAATGGAATAGATTCAATAGAAAGGTCTCCAGTTTTTCCTTGTGGCATTATCATCAACTCATCACCATCATCAGTCTTCTCCAGTTCAAGTACTCTCAACCTTAGTCGTATCTTCGGCGAATCTTGTGTCAACAACACCAAATTATATCTCTCACAAACATGAAATCATATACATATACATATACAAATAAATATAAACAAATAAATAGATATAGATACCTGAGAGAGGAGAGTCGATCCATAGAAACCAGCGAGAAAGAAGAAACATCACAAGATTAAAGTGGTTGCTAACCTAGATTTATCTTTGATCTCTTTGTTTTCGATTTCGATTTCGATTTCGTGAGCTGAGAACGGAGTCAACCAACACCCCAATCGAGTCCAACATAGATTGATTTGGGTGTTGGTGGTGCTGGGTTTGATTTCATGGAGGGGTTTTGGGTGTTGGTGGCGCGACGACGATGATTGGAGGGGTTTGATTTGGGTGCTGGGTTTGGTCTTGGTTTCAGCAGTGGGAGAGGGAGGGTTTGCAGATGAACGAACGAAGAGGAGAGAGAGAGAGAATGAGATGGGATTTTGCCATTCAGGTGGTGTAAGTAAATATATAGTTTGTAATTTTTAGAAATAGGGAGGGTAAAAACGTCTTTTCGATACTTGTCCCATGCATGGGACAAGTCTGGCCGAGGTATTTGGGTGGGACAATTTTTTGTGTTTTTTGTCCCACCTTGTCCCGTCCTGTCCCGTGTTAAGGACGCGCCAAACGCTGGACAAGAGAAAATTGTCCCACCTTGTCCCGTCCTGTCCCGCGTACCAAACGCACCCACAGGGTTGGTCTTGGTAACTATAACAAATTAAATTTTTTTAATTAAAATGTTTTAAATAAAGATCACTATTTTTAAAATGATCTTTATTAAATTTAATCAAATCGCTTATTAAGTGATCTTTATTTGTGAGGTTTTTTAAGATCATGCGAATAGAGATCGCTTTTAAAAGTGATCTCATGTATTTTTAAATTATTTTAAAAACGATTTCTATGAATTATATTAAGTTTTTTGTTTCCTATTTCAAACCAAAATTCCCTTATAATTAAATAATAATGTTAAACATCCCACCTAAAATCTCATAATTTATTTTCTAATATATTTATCAGTTGAAGTGTCACTTGAGGAGTGGACACATTAATTGATATTTATCTCTCTTATATATATATATATTTAATCACCAATTAATACGTATTCAATTATCAAGTCATACCTCAATCGTAGAGACAGGTGAATTGGAGGGCTGACCAAGGCCATACCCGGTCAGCTTTTTGAAAATAAAAAAAAAAATCGCTGCTCTGCTCTCTGCTCTATATCAAATCAGCAAACCATCCAACCCCACAGCAGTACTTTATATCACACCAGCCCTCCTCTACTCTCCGCTTTAAATCCGGTCCCACACTTTTTTTTTTACAAAACCCACTCATCTTCTCTAATTATGTATTGTGTTAATTAAAAATTAAAATCTCAAATTATTAAACAACAGTACAACAATCATTTATCTTCAATCTCAAAAGAAGAAAAAAAAATCCTTACATTCTTGCACTCAGAGACCATTTTCTTAATTTTTAATTTATTTATAATTAACAAGTTAGGGTTTAAAGTTTGATATTTCTAATTTTGAGTGTGTATTATGTCACTTCTAATGAAATCCTACTCAAATTTTATACTTTTAAACATCGGCCCGATGGTTAGTTTTGTCCCAAATTTTATACTTTTTTTAATGTCATCTTATCAAAAGTTTATGTAATTTTTTAGTACATGCATTTTGAGATGTAAGGCTCGTTTTGTCTCCCTCTATAAATGTATCTTTGCTTTTTAAATAATGAAATTTCCTCTTAAAAAAATACAATTTTGTTTCAGCTCATCCCTGCAAAAAATCCTAGGTATGCCCATGTTCAACTGTCATATGTGTTGGGATGGAAATAGTGGGATTGTGGTGGGATGTATAGCATTACTGATATATTTTTTTAATATATATTATTTACTTTATTAATTATTTATAATCTTATTTTAAAAGTTTTAGTATAACATATATATATTTATATATATATTAAAACATTTTTGTCTTACAAATTTTGTTATTTTTTTTATAAAAATATAATACAATGTAATACTGATACGCACCAAACACATGATTGCATTAGCATAATCCAATACAATCAAATCCAATCTAATCCTATACTATACAATACGATGTACTAAAAATATGTATTTAGGAGGAGGCTTTTATAGAAGTAAAACCAGTTATATTTTTCTCTTGCTTTTCCAATCCAAGATATTTTTTTTTTTACCTCAGTAGCGTCTCAGAAACTCTTAGCTTTTTTGTAAAGATTTGATATGCAATATGTGTTTTGTGATTACTCACATTTATCATGAGGGCAATTTAGTTGCAGATACTATGGCTAATAATAAAGAAGCAACTTCTTGATTCTTGGGAGTTCCTACTTTGTAGATTATCAATTAATCACTTTTGGAAGTTTTATCAAACATCATTTACGTTAAAGTTATGAAATAAACTGATTTTAATTTATCAAAATCAATACTAAATTGGTCCAAAATTTGATTAAACTGATTGAGTGTATCTTGATGCAATGGCAAGCGCATGCATCTTCCGTTATGGTTGTCTGATGTGAAGAAACTAGCCACATGTCAGAATCATAACGGTGGATGAACGATAAATCCATCTCCACCCAAATTTTTTGGCATTGTGGGTCAATATTCGTTTTCCTGTCTCCTTTTTCCTTACATTCCCTTCCATATTAAGGAGTGCTTTTTTTTTTTTTTTTTATCTTCACTTTTCCAAAAGATAAAGACCAAAAAGACCACTTCAAAACTTCTTCAAGTGGGTTTACACAATTGAAGTCTTCTGTTTCTTCTTGTTGTTTGTGTAACTGTGTGTGTATATAACTATATAAGGGTGGAGATGAGCCACAACAGGTCATGAACAACAACTTATAAGACTTTGAAATCTTAGCTGAGCAGAACGTTTTGTTTCTGGTATGTGCTCTCATTTCTTTTTAAATTGTTTTTTCTTTTGAGGGTCATTGGAGTTTTTCTTGTTTTATGTGAGTTTCTGGGAGGGTTTTATAGTGTTTGGTAACTGAGAAAACCGAAGAAAGTGAGATCATTTATAACTGTAAATTGTATGATCTTACTGTTTTGTGTTCACTATGATTACTGACTTACAATAACTACTTAATTTCAAATTTAAAATGATTAAATATTAAAACATCCAAAGTAAAAAATCATTAATGTGTAAAATAAATTTTTTTTTTTTTTTTTTTGTTTTATAAATAAAATACCATTATAATCAATATTTGTTTGGTAACTGAGAAAACTGAAGAAAGTTAAGGTTTTGACTGTTAATCAGTTAATATTGTTTCCTTAGGCCATCTCCAATAGAGAGCTATATGCTAATTGTAAGTCTCAAAACCACCCCCAATAGAGAGTTAAAATAGATCGAGAGTTATTTAAGTAAGTTATATTTAGTAAAGGTGAAAGTGAGAGTTATATGGTGGGATCCATATGTAAGGTGGTGGGGCACATGTGTTGGATGAATAAAATAGTGATATTTCATTTTTTTTTTTTTGTGTGGGACCCATACCATAATTAAGAGAAATGAATGTGTGGGATTAGGGATGACAAAATTATCTATGGATACGGATATCCGTAAGAATCCGCTCCATTTAAAATGAGGATGGATACTATTATTTCGGAGATGGAGTGGAGATGGATATCATCCTAATATCCATTTTATTTTTCGGGGGTGGGGATGGATATCGTCTATGAATATCCATCCCCATCCAGATCCATTATAGATTTTAGTATTTTAATTATATAAAAATGCATTATGTAATTATTACTTCTAAGGGGTTCTTACAATTTGGTCCCTATCTAATTGGGAAAAGACACTTTTTTACTTTCTAATTGATTTTTCAACAAATTGGTTTTAATATAATTCAAAATACAACAAATTGGTCATAAAATACAATAAATTGGTCCTAATATAATTCAAAATACAACAAATTGGTCCTAATATTTTACTAATTGTAAGACCAATTTGTTGAAAAATCAATTAACAAATAAAAAAGTGTCTTTTTACAATTTGGTCCCTATCTAATTGGAAAAAATATTAACTGATTGTAAAAAAGTGTCTTTTTCCAATTAGATAGGGACCAAATTGTAAAAACCTCTAATTCTAATTATATAAGTTATTATTAATTTTTATATTTAATTTGGAAGCCTCAAGCACATCAACTACATTTATGACATTCGCACTCTCCTGAGGATTCCGGGCAGAACGTCTGTCACTTACAATCCGAGGTCGACCAACAGTTTCGCTGATTCCTTGGCAAAGAAAGGTTCTAATAAGGAAGGGGATTTGGTTATGTGGGAGGTGGATTGAGTTTTTTCTTTGTGTTTTTCTTTTTGTTTGGTTTTGGCGCTGTCTTGCCTTGTTCTCCTACGTTGGTTTCTTTTCTGGGCTGCATTTCAGCAGTTTGCTGGCTTTTGGGGTGCGTTTTTGTTTCCCCTGTTTTGGGGTGTGTTTGTTGCTTGTTCCTGCCTTTGGCTTCTATAAATAAGCTGTTCAAAAAATATATATATATATTTAAACTTTATTGAATGTATTTATTTCTCTTTAAATAGGATAAAATTTACCGTTATATATATTAGTTATATATTTTTTTTTGTAAACGATACAAATTTAAAGTTTTTTCATCGGATACGGATATAAATGGAACGGGGATGGATATCTCTATCTTAATTAGCGGATTACCGAATCCGCCCCGCTCACTTAGAAATGGAGATGGATGCGGGGATGTATATATATATATATCTTAAACAGATACGGGGATGGATATTTGGGTATCCATACCCAATCCGATCCATTGCCATCCCTATGTGGGATTCAGTTGGATTTGTTGATGGTTGGAGATGGACGGATCAAATTTGTTGACCGCTAGAGATGAACGGTCTACAATCTTTCAGACATTAAAATTTGAAATAATCTAATTTTTTGTCACAAAAATACTAGAAAATCAACAAAAAATTCAAAATAAATTATAAAATTTGTAGTTCAAATTTGTGATTTACATTTATGCTTGTAATTTCGATTATGCATGTAATTTTTCTTTATGTATGTGTTTATGTTAAGTGTATTCTAATCTATGAAATTTAAATTTTATGATGTTTCCTTATTTAAAAATTAAAATTTTCAATATTATCAAATTTTGTAATAATTTAAAAATATTTAAATATATTAAATATTAGTACCATTTTAAAGATCTCATTAAGAAATTTATAATGGTATTATTTTTATCAACATTAAAATTTATAAATTACAATTTATTGATCACTTATTATAAATTAGGCATAATTATATTTGTTACAAAAATATCACGTACTCTCAATACTACTAGAGTAAAAGTATATATATGCATCACTCTCAGCACTATTTGAGATTCAAATATAATTATAACTCTCATTCTCTATTGAAGATGCTTTATAAGCTAAAAGTATTCCAAATGAAACTAGGAATCTTAAGTGTTTGTATGGATTTGTGTGTGACATGTATTTTATTATATTGTGAGCTTAAAAAATTCCATTAAAATTGATTGTTCATTTCAATTAGGCTTTTAATGCGTAAAAAGTTGGTGTCTTTATAGTAATGGCCTACATTCCACCACACAAGCGACAATAAAAGGATCCAGAGAGGCCATCTCCAATTCCAGAACGGCTTGTTCCTCAGTTTTCGAGACAAGTAAACTTGAAATCATCATCCAATGCAAATGCAAGAAAAGCCTTGGATGCTGATCCTTTAATGTGCAAATGAAAGAATCGCCACACCTAGATGGTACATTTACATCGTTGGCTTGGATGCTGATAACCAGTTTCCTTCTTCTGTCCACCTTTTGCCAACTTCAATTGAATCCTTCAAGCAGAGAATGTTTGAGAATCCCCAAGTTTTAGTGAACAGCCATCCAGGTACTAAAGGTTACTATTCTGCACTCTTTATTATTACCTTAATATAAAAATTCTCAAATGCGGATCCTTAGACGTAATTTCCGTGAGGATTATTTATTCTCGTATGTGACAAACAGTTCTTTAGCTAAAGATTGATTGTTACTAGGGGTGGTTTGCTTATGAGAAGCGTCCGTTCTTAAAACTTCTTAGTATTGACACATTGTATATTGTAGAAATTGATGAAGATGGTGAGGCTATTTCGAGTACACCATTGGAAACTATATCGAGTACACCTTGGGAATATGTGGCAGTTGATGTATGGCCAATTTTGTTTTCTGCTTTTGAGATTGTGAGGAACTTGTTGGAGTCTAACGATGAGTTGGATGAAGTAAAGCCATCAATTTTTGCCAGATTTGGCAAGATTCTCTTCCATCCGTATGCGATTGATCTTTACCTGATTATTCAGCTATTGTTTTACTTGTTTGGTTGGCTTGAATGCTTCATATTAGACATTTCCTTTGTTTATTTTTCTTTAGATACTAAATTTAATGTTAAAAAAAAGCAGCAATGCGTCGGTGAGTTTAGAAAGTTTAATCAAAGATCGGGTTGTTGAAACCACTTTGAGACAAATGAATACAACATTTTACACAAATAAGCCTTCTTCGTATATGGAAAACATTATAAATGGAGTTGCACCAAAGATTGGTTTTGATCTTGAAGAGGATAAAGATATCTTTTATATCCTGGTATACTTCATTTGCTAAACTCTGCATTTTATGACTATTTTTTTTTTGTTCCATGCACTTCTGATTTACTGAACTACTAATTTCTCTACTCTTTTGGTCTGACGGCACTAAACCAAAAAGTTCAGATCTTTATTGCAAATGTCGTATAAAGAGAAGATGAACAGCTTGAGCTATATAAAGTAATTACTGTGCTATTAGCTAACCATAGTCATATCACCTATTGTCAACAATCTCTATCTTTTTCTATTTGTTCTATATTTTTCTTCTAGGTCGAATCGAACCCAATTAATGAGATGACCAAAAACATATTATGTATTGATAAGAATCTTGACTTGAGGGTGGCATTACACACAAAGAGGATCTTAACTTCTCTAAGCGTAAGTTAATTGAAAACTCGTTACATTTTTTGTGTTTCTTTATTTTCTCATGCTCAAATTTAACCAGAGGCCATGCTACAATTCAGACTATGATGTTACTAATATCATAGTGGTTTTTTTTTTTTTTTTTTACTGTATTCATTTTTTTCTCCAGGATGATGAAATGCACAGTATTGGAAATATTATTAACTCTGCCATTATAGATCCGGAGGTGAAGGGTGGGTTGAGATGGCCCTACGGGAAGGCATGTTCTGGGGATCGGTTTGCTGTTGTTGGAATTTGGCACACAATAGCTAAAAAATATAAAAGCCCTTCATTGAGTCTTATGGCAAGACATGTTGATCGATTTGATTTCAAGAAAGCAATTGGTGAAGCTTCAATTGAGGTTTATCTAAAAGAGTAGTTTCCGATTTACAGGTAAAAACGCTGTCTATTGCTTTCACTACACTGCTTCTTTTATTCACCATTTGTATGCAAAATAGCTTAGAGACATTAATTGGAGATTCATTAGTGGAACAGCAATGAAATCAGAAATTGAGCATCCAACTAATTTAACACATTTTGGTAGAATCTACATCACAAAATTTAGCATGTCATATGTTACTATCTTTCAAGGATAAAGAACATGATTTTTGTTGGTTTACCAGCTAATTCTTGATGCAACTATGTGCTGCAATAATTAAGTCAATTTTTTCAATTTTATAGAAGTGATCAGGAGATACAACACGGGCTTATAAATTTTTCTTTCAAATTTCAGGAAGAGAAGGTTGAAACGGATTCGATATTCAAAATGTTTAAAGACGACTTAAAGATGATATGGGACCATTTCTTGTGCTGTGACCAATATTTTCCATAAATATTGGATTTGCAAGCCTCCTGCAGTCTTGCTACTCTCTTTTTATTCTTCTTGTGTGTTTGTAGTGAAGTCATCAGTTTGTCAAATGAAGAAAGTGATCCTTGATGTCATAGTTGCTCTCTTCAGAATTGTTAATTTGTCCTAATTTTCTTTTGTCTATTTTCATCTATATGCATGATTGAAAATTGGATGATGAAACATGAGGGCAGAACTTGTTACAAAAACTCCATTTTTATTTTCACTAAATTTGAAATTATTGAATATTTTTTATTTGTATATCTTTTAAAGACATTATAATTCATGGACAATTAAATAATTTTGAGAAAATCTTTGGCTCATATTGTTATATTTAAGATTTCTGTTTCAATGTTACCTATCCATTTTTTTTTTTTTTTGAAATATTACAATAAAATCGGGTTCAAGAGGGGGATACGACTTGAACTAAAACCATCATGACGTTAGTATTTATTAACCTTATCACGTTCGGTATTTATCCATTTTTAAGATAGAAATAATTGCACTAATTATAATTATAATAGCATTTTCTCAATGTGTGTATATATATATATATATGAATTGATGAATATAGATTTTAAATAGTAAAAAAGATTTAGAAGTTCGGCTGGCCAAAGTGGACGAAGCAGCTGCTAGTTTGGGTTGGACTGAGGTCTTGAGAAAAGAAAGGTTGGAAATTCTTACAGAGCTGTGGCAGGAAATTAAGCGTGAGGAACAAGAATGGAAGCAGAAATCTAGAGTTAAGTGGCTTCTTGAAGGGGATAGGAACACCAATTTTTTCCACTTGGTTGCTATTGGGAGGAGAAGAAGAAACTTTATTGATAAGGTTTTGATTAATGGAGTGTCTTTGATAACTCTTATTTCTACATATTGTGTAGCCCCTTACTTTCATCTTTTATGATTGTTTTCCGAGTAAAACTGGGTATTTAATATGTTTAAATAAGTGTTTCAGGATTTTTTCTAGAAGAGGGGCTAAAGTGCAAAAATATAGGAATTTTGGGGCAATAGTGTAATTTTTTAAAGTTAAATTATGCTCCCTATTTCTGTGGTTAGGGGCCATAGAAAAGGGAAAAGAAGACCACCATTTTGAAATTCGGCGCCCTAGGGTGCAGAATAGGGTGCATTTTTCATGGGTTGGGTTTGGCGAAAGCTTCCTTCAGAATGCTCAATTTTCAGGGGCCATATCTCCCTCCTTCAATCGAACTAGATTTTGTGCTAAATATGGGTGGAAAGCCCCAGAAGTTTTCTTTCCAACGGTTCTTCAAGAACGCGATTCTGATGTTTGTGGAGAAAGTTATGTTCATTTCCGTAACAGTGCGCCCTGTTGGAAACCCAACCGCGAAATGTCCAATTTTTAACCACTTTTGAAAAGGGCAATCTCGTCCTTTCCCACCATTTCAGCGCTAAATTGTCCTCACATTATAAATATCCCTTTTTCTCAGTTTTCTACAGAATCCCTAACTTCTCTTCTTTCTCTCTTCCGCCCCACACCATATTTCTTCCATTTTTGTCATCTTCTTCACATTCTCCACCAAATAAGTGAGAGAACCAAGCTCCCATAGAGGTTCTTCCTCCATGGGAGCTAACCACACATCTACACAACCATTTTCACACCTCATCCATCCATCTTAGGACAGATTTCAAGGAAATAAGAGTGGTATTTGGACCAAAAACGAGCTAGGAAGGCTATGAGCTTCTTTGGATGGTTTATCTTCAAAGATTGTCTCATTTTTACTAATTTCTTTGTATTTTCTATATCTTTGATGTATAACCCCGTTTAGGGAATATTGTAAACCCTACACTTGTGTTATATATGTTGTTTGTTCTTAAATTCATGTGAGTTTTGTTTTACTCTTTGCTAATCATATGTATAAAGCTCTAATTGCAATATCCATGTGTGTAGAGGTCCGAAATTGATATGTGTTTATGAATGAGATTAGGAGTAGAGTAATTTAATGTAGGAGTAATGTAATTTAACATCCCACGATTATTGATTGATTGATAGATGACCAAAATGCCATGTTTAAAGTAATTGGAGTGTTAGAGATTTAGCTTCAAAGAGTGGAAAATGTTTCAGTTAAGGTATTTAGTTGCTAAATTGGCCTTTGTTCAAATCCTTGTGCTTAATGGGTTTTTTTAAGACACAATTATCCATCATTGGCAGGATTGGGTAATAAATTTATTTAGGGATAATTCCCAAATCAAGAGGATGAACCCTTAACCCATATTGAATGTCCTTAATGTTTAACAGCCAACTTATTTGCACATTGTTGTTTGATAAGCTTGTTTCCCTTGTCTAGCCATCATAGGGAGATTGATAAAACCGAATCTGTATCTTGAGTAAAGACAAACTGAATTCCTCTTGTGCTCATGTAGTTATATGAGTATTTCATTGCTTAATGCTTTCACTCGGTTAGCCACCTTGTGGATGATATTTAGGTTGTGTGTTATATATCGCATGGTTCATATTAACATGCTTAGCGTGATATCCTCTACATTTGACCAGTAAGTTGAGAGATCATTAGATTGGTGTGTAGAGCTCATGTGCGTGTCCTACAGTCCTTAATAAATCCAAGCATTTATGCATGGATGTAATCTCTAAGTCATCAAGAGATTAGAGATTAATTAAGGGGACACGAGCATATAACTTATGTGTTGTATGGGTATCTCGTATTCTTAATGCTTTTACTTGGTTGTCATCTCGTATTTGGTTAGCCATTGTGAATTAATTATTGGCTGTAGTATGGCCCATGCTGTTGCGTATTACATGCCTAACAAAATAACCACTGTATATGACCAGACAGTTGAGAGATCACTAGGCTGGCGTACAGGGCTCCTATGTGTGTGCCATGACACTTAATGAATTCATGTGTACTTTGTATGTGTGGATGTGATTTCAACTATTCGAGAGAGATTAGAGATCAATTAAGAGGGCACAAGCCTATGATATACTTGCACATTTGAGGGACTAAGTGAGTTTAACACTTAATTAAGAGGATTGTTACGGTTGAATCATTTACCTATTGTAATCACATTTCATGTCATCTCTCCATTCCATTATATCCGTGTATATATTATGGTAGTTAGTTTATTTATTGATATTATTACTTACTTTTCCGCAACCGCAACACATGAGTTCTCTCAGAGTGTTGTAATAATAGCTAGAACCAGTAACAGTCGGCGGATCCCACCTCCCTACGGAACGATACCCTTACTTGCCACTGTGCTAGTCTCTGTGACTCACGCGCTAGCGAGGTCTAACTTAAATGTTCAATCTTTTGACCGACACCGCAACGACGTGTCGTCAAAGTGGCGCCACTGCTGGGGAGGTGGCTTATTTGTTGATAGTTACTAGTTTTGGCTTAGGTTCTGCATATATCTTAGATTTATTGCTTTGCGGAGTTGTTCGTTATGTTGAAAATAAACATCTCTTTTACTCATGCTTTTCATTGTGTGGCCGACAATGTTTAGGATAATTTTAGGGGTGTAAGTCGTGTTATTTTTCTTATTTTTGTTTAAAGCATATGCATTTGATTTTCTTTGAGTTGTTTTGTACAAGGAAAGAAAATTTCAGGTTGGATGGACCACATAACTCATGAGAGCTTCGCGGATGCTTGGTTGGTTCGAATAACCACTCGCGAGGGCTTGCGCTTCAATGGTATAATGGTTTGCTTATTTTTGTGATTTTTATTTATGTTTAGATCTAAGAGTGGATATGTGTTGTACTTAGATCTTAGGATTTTTAGGGTGTTTGTTTTAGAAGATTTTCAAATCTCTGCAAAACTGCCCTGTTTCGAATATTTTTGAGGCAAATGTTTCTTTAAAATTGTACTCATTGGTGAAGAAATTATTTTTTTCACCCATATTGTGTTCTTCAATTTTTTGTGCTGATTCCGAATATATAAAGAACATAAAATTCTAGGTTGTGAATCAAAAGTTATGAGTATTTCTTCGACCAAGGGTCATAGGCAATGCCCTGTTTTTCAAAATTGCGCTTTCACTGTTTTCATCATCCATTTTAACACTTTTCCCATTCGAATTTTGAAATACTTTATAAATGAAAAATGTGTATTTATATGACTACTCTATGGTGTAAAAATTTTGAGAAATTATTTTAAGTTCTTGTAAAGATATGCACCTGAAAGTGGACATTGGACGACTTTAAATTTCCACAGTTTTTGAAATCTTTGGCCTCCATGTTGAGTTGCTTTTCTTTTCGTGCCGGTAGAGACATGCATTGTATGCTTTTAGCTCCGTGCGTTGCTTAAATTTGCTTGTATAATGCCAATCTTTTGATGTTGAGGTGGATGAGACCTTTATGTTTGTTTAGCCTAGGAAAATAGTGGTGACTACCCTAGTGAAGTTTCGAGCCTATTAGCATCAAATTCATAGGGTATATTTTGTTTCTACTCTTTAAACACTCTTCGATTTTGTTCTTAATTGTGATCTCATCAAACTTCAATTTTGCATTGATTGCCATAGAGCTTTACACTAGTGGACTGCTTGTTGAGATTTGTATTCCCTTGTTAGATGGACTTTTTGAATTGATTTTGGGTTTGAGTGTGTGCGTAACTACTAAAATAGTCTAAACACTCCCATACCCTTATATTCATTGGAAAGTGAGGCCAAACACTACATCCCTAACCATTCCCTAGTTATTGATCATATTGAGGTGTATAGCTTAATAGAGTCATGTAAAGCCCCAAGCATGTACTTAGGCGATGTATGTAATTGTGTTAGGACAGGGCTTTCAAAAAGAAAAAGAAAAAGAAAAAGAAAAAGAGAAAAAAAGAAAAAGAAAAAGAAAAAGAAAAAAAGAGAATAAGTGTGAATTATAAACACTTAAGCCTTCAAGTTTTCAATTGTAAAGTTACTCTTAAATATGAGTACAAATGTCGCACAATTATGCAATATAAAGTTTATAGCCTAGATGCTTGTATTGTAATGTAAATATATATGGCTAATTTTGTGTAAATTGTAATGTGTATACACACCTTGATATGGTTAGTAACTTTATCCTATCAACTCCTACCATATCTTCCATCCCATACATCACTACACATCACCATGGCCCCAATACAAGTGAGGAAAAGCCCATTTGATCTCTTAGAAAGTCTATATTGGGAATGCAAGTCAATACAAGTCTTTCCACGTTCATGGCATTTCAATTCCTTCCATAAGATCTATCACTATAAAATGTGCTTTCATTGAAAATACTCATATGCAATATATTAGATTCCAGTACATAAACTCATTCGCATATGTTTGATAAAGAGTGATTGCCCAGGTTCTGAGTGGAAAAATCAAACTGAAATCTAGGGAGGATTAGAGTCAAGGTGAATTTCACCTTAGGCAATTCGAGCGTAGTTGTTTTGTAAACAGAAAAAATCTTAAGTTTTGGCATACTTGCATTGCGTGATGCTTTGTTATTAATTGGTATATTTGAGATACTAGCATGCATGTAGTCTTTATTTGGTATGTTTGGAATGCATACGACATGTCGTTGCGGTGTCGGTCAAAAGATTGAACATTTAAGTTCGATCTTGCTAGCGCGCGAGTCACAGAGACTAGCACAACGGCAAGTGAGGGTATCGTTCCGTAGGGAGGTGGGATCCGCCGACCGTTATCGGTTATAGCTATTATTACAACACTTCGAGAGAACTGGTGTGTTGCGGTTGCGGAAAAGTAAGTAATAATATCAATAAATAAACTAACTACCATAATATATACACGGATATAATGGAATGGAGAGATGACATGAAATGTGATTACACTAGGGAAATGATTCAACCGTAACAATCCTCCTAATTAAGTGTTAGACTCACTTAGTCCCTCAAATGTGCAAGTATATCATAGGCTTGTGCCCCTTTAATTGATCTCTAATCTCTCTCGAGTAGTTGAAATCACATCTACACATACAAAGTACACGCGAATTCATTAAGTGCAGTGGCACACACATAGGAGCCCTGTGCGCCAGCCTAGTGATTTCTCAACTGTCTGGTCATATACAGTGGTTATTTCGTTGGGCATGTAATGCGCAACCGCGTGGGCCATACTACAACAAATAATTCATTCACATTGGATAACCAAATACGGGATGACAACCAAGTAAAAGCATTAAGAATACGAGATACCCATACAACACGTAAGTTATATACTCGTGTCCCATTAATTAATCTGTAATCTCTCTCGATGTCTTAGAGATTACATCCATGCATAAATGCTGGGATTTATTAAGGACTGTGGGACACACATACGAGTTCTACACGACAGTCTAGTGATCTCTCAACTTACTGGTCAAATGTAGAGGCTATCAAGTTGAACATGTTAATGTGAACCACGTGATATATAACACACAACCTAAATATCATCCACAAGGTGGCTAACCGAGTGAAAGCATTGAGCAATGAAATACCCATATAACTACACGAACACAAGAGGAATTCAGTTTGTCTTTACTCTAGACACGAATTCGGTTTTATCAAACTCCCTAGGATGGCTAGACATGAGAAACAAGCTTACCAAACAACAATGTGCAAATAAATTGGTTGTTAAACATTAAGGACATTCAATCTAGGTTAAGGGTTTATTCTCTTGACTTGAGAATTATCCCTAAATTAATTTATTACCCAATCTTGCCAATGATGGATAATTATGTCTTAAAAAGACCCATTAAGCACAAGAATTTGAACCAATGCCACTTTAGCAACGAAATACCTGAACTGAAACATTTTCCACTCTTTGGAGCTAAATCTCTAACACTTCAATTACTCTAAACATGACATTTTGGTCATCTATTAATCAATCAACAATCATGGGATGTTAAATTACACTACTCCCACATTAAATTACTCTACTCCTAATCCCATTCATGGACACATATCAATTTCGGACCTCTACACACATGGATATTGCAATTAGAGCTTAATACATGTGATTAGCAAAGAGTAAAACAAAACCCACATGAATTTAAGAACAAACAACATAAATAACACAAGTGTAGGGTTTACAATATTCCCCATATTGGGGTTACATATCAAAGATACAGAAAATACAAAGAAATGAGTAAAAATGAGACAACCTTTGAAGATAAACCCTTTAAAGAAGCTTCTAGCCTTCCTAACTCATTTTTGGTCTAAAGACTACTTTAATTTCCTTGAAATTTGTCCTAAGATAGATGGATGAGGTGTGAAAATGGTTGTGTAGATGTGTGGTTAGCTCCCATGGAGGAAGAACCTCCAAGGGAGCTTGGTTCTCTCACTTATTTGGTGGAGAATATGAAGATGATGAAGAAAATGGAAGAAATGTTGTGTGGGGCGGAAGAGAGAAAGAAGAGAAGTTAGGGATTCTGTAGAAAACTAAGAAAAGAGGATATTTATAGTGTGAGGACAGTTTAGGGCTGAAATGGTGGGAAAGGACGAGATTGCCCTTTTCAAAAGTTGTTGAAAATTGGGCATTTCGCGGTTGGGTTTCCAACAGCACGCACTATTACAGAAACGGAAATAACTTTCTCCACAAACATCATAATCATGTTCTTGATGAACCGTTGGAAAGAAGACTTCTAGGGCTTACCCCCCATATGTAGTAAAAAACCTAGTTCGATCGGAGGAGGGAGATATGGCCCTTGAAAATTGAACATTCTACAGGAAGCTTTCGCCAAACCTAACCCATGAAAAATGTGCCCTATTCTGCACCCTAGGGCACTGAATTTCAAAATGACGGTCTTCTGGTCCCTTTTCAATGCCCCCTAACTATAGAAATAGGGAGTGTAATTTAACTTTCAAAAATTACACTTTTTCCCTAAAATTATTATATTTTTGCACTTTAGCCCCTATTCTGATAAAAATCTTGAAACACTTATTTAAACATATTAAATACCCAATTTTACTCAGAAAAAAAAGTATAAAAGATGAAAGTAAGGGGATACAAAATGTGTAGAAATAAGAGTTATCAGTCTTTATATAATTTAGGAGATGTTACAGCCGGTATTGCTGACTTCTTTGAGAATCAGTAAAAGAATGTGGAGTGGTGTAGGCCGAAAATTAACAACCTTCTTCTTAAAAAAATTTCGTTGTTAGAGAAGGAATCCTTGGAGGAGGAGTTTAGCTTAGATGAGGTGTGGTTGGCGTTGTCTTCTTGTGACGGGAACAAGGCACCTGGGCTGGATGGATTCAATCTTAATTTCATCAAGAAGAATTGGGATATCATTAAAGGCGATTTTATGAGGTTTATGGCAAAATTCCATAAAGATGGGTCCATTATTAAAGATTTAAATCAGACGTTCATAGTTCTTAACCCCAAATGCTCTAATCCTGAGTCAATGAAAGATTATAGACCCATTAGTTTAGTCAGTTCTTTGTATAAGGTTGTGGCTAATCGTATGAGGAGGATTATTGGTTCAGTTGTAAGAGAATCTTAGATGGCTTTTGTTAAGAACCGTCAAATTCTTGACAGTTTCGTCATAGTAGAGGAGATCATTCACCATTGGCGTAAGAGTAAAGAGGGGGGCTTATTGGTGAAACTGGATTTCAAAAAAGCTTAGGATAGCATAGATCATGGGTTTTTGGATGATATTTTGTGTGACATGGGATTTGGTGAAAAATGGAGACATTGGATAGGGAGATGTATTACCTCTCTGATGATGTCGGTCCTGGTGAACGGGAGTCCTTCTAGACAGTTCAAGATTGAAAGGGGCCTCCACTAGGGCGACCCTCTTTCACCTTTTTTATTCAACATAGCAGTGGAAGGCCTCAATGCCTTATTCAAAAAGGTAGCTTCTTTGGATCTCTTAAGGGGTGTTTCATTTGGGGAGGACGTGGTTCAGGTTTCGCATTTGCAGTTCGCTAATGATACCATTTTATTCCTTCAACCTAGAAAGGATTATCTCCTAAATACGAGTCGCATTTTGAGGTGTTTCGAGTTGGCTTCGGGTCTTCGTATCAATTTCCAAAAAACAAGTATTGTAAAGATGGGAAAAAAGAGCGAAGGGTTGGGTTGTCGAATTTAGATGTACAAAGGTTGTGCTTCTAATTACATATTTAGGGATGGGTGGGCGACCATGTTCTATTAATTTTTGCTTGCCGATAATTGATAATGCTATTTCTACTCTCGGTATATCCCCATTTTACCTATTGTTTGCCTTCGTTTTCCGGTTAAAGCCGGTTTATTTAATGTTTATACAAGCTTGCGTAGGCTTCCTCAACAATCCATGAGAAATCAACAGAAACTGGGCTTTGTTGGAGCGAAAGCGAGCAACCAAGGAGTTGAAGAAAGAGAGAAGAAGCATCGGCGCCTAACGACCAGCGCCACACCAGTGCAAGTGAAACATCCGTGCACTACTGGTTGTGCGTTGGATGACCAGCGCCAGCCACTGGCGCAGCTTTGGCAGCTGTGCACCGTTGGTCGTGCGTTGGATGACCAGGGCCCCTCCAGTTCCAGTTCCAGTTCATCTTTTATAAGGTTTCATGCCCTAATTCTATACATTATAAATACATCCCTTCAGCTTCATTTGGGACACCTCTTGCATGACTCTTGACCTCCAAAACATTCTAAAGCTTTCAAGATCAAATCTTTCACTTAAATCCTTCACTAAATCACCCAAAACCTTCATTAATTCAACATCTAAGCCCCAATCCCACCTCACCATCTCATTTCCTTGCCTAGACCTACCACAAAAATCCCACAATCTCCTTGGAGCACAAGAAGTCAAGGAGAGAAGAAGCCTAGCACAAGCCAAGCAAAAGAGGAGGAGTTCTTCATTTAGTTTACTCTAATCCCTTCTCTCTTTACATTTATTTGTCTTTACTTATGGCTTGTACTCATTTCACATATTGTGTAGCCATTTTTTGTATCATGAACTAAACTTCCTTGGCTAAGGCCAAGATGAAGCCTTTTCCATGAATTATTAACAAAGGCCATCACTTTATCACCATTGCTTGTGTTGTGTACACTTATTTCATGTTCTTAATTATTATTGAATGTCTAGCTAGCATTTGGTAATTATTTGGTCATTGTGTGAAGCACCGAGAGGAGAAGCACACAACGTGCTTGATGAAATGTGTAATAGAAGTTGGTAAGATAGAGATATGTGATGCTAGCTTCTAGGATTCAATTGTGAGCCACAAAACTTAATGAATTTGTATGTAGTTCGGATAACCATTAAGAAATAGGTTATTGTGCATATAAATGTTGTCTTTATCACTTGAGAGGTTAGAGACTAATTGAGTGTGTCACGAATCTACACACACACACTTGCATACTTTATTTCAATGATGTGCCTAAAATTAATGAGAATTGGATAGGTGGATTCGAAAGGCTTAGCCTAATTTCCCATAAGTATTAAAATCACTTGCTTGTGTTTGGCTTTGCTTAAGTTTATTTTCTTGTTTAGCTTCACATATTGCATTTTAGTTGTAAGATTAATTTAGATTACTTTGAGTAGTAAAATCAAATCATTTAATCTTTGCTTATCTAAATAGTAGTTAATCAATCAATTGTGGTAATCAATACATCAATCCTTGTGGAATGAATTCTATTCACCATTGTACTATTCCTTCGGCTCCGTACTATTGCGGATGCTCATTTAGGAGTGATCAATAATTCAACGTATTGAATCCCGGTTAGCTCCTTGGAAAAGGTCCTTCCTAAACAAAGGTGGAAGGTTAGTCCACATTAAAGCTGTGATTTCAAGTATCCTGATTTACTATATGTCAGTGTTTAAAATTCTGGTTGCCGTAGCAAAAAGGATCGAAAGGCTTCAAAGGAATTTTTTTTGGAGGGATGGTGGCAAGAAAAGGAAGATCCATGCAATTAATTAGGAGAGCTTGTGTAAATCCAGGTGCAATGGAGGTCTCAGGATTGGTTCAATTCTTAACAAAAACAAGGGTCTCTTGGCCAAATGGGTCTGGAGGTTTGGCAAGGAAGACTCTTCGTTATGGAAAAGGGTGCTTTGTGCAAAGTACAAAGTTCCGACAAACTTGTTAACTTGGAATTGGAGTTGTGGTTTGCTGCGCTTTTCTTTTATAAAGGCAGTTGGCAGTTTATTTCTTCAGGATTCAGTGTCAGCTAAGGTTCTCCAGGAAGGCTTGCGGGTGATTGTTGGCTACGGTGATAAAGTGAGGCTTTGGTCGGATTTGAAAGTGGAAGGTCAGTCTATAAAGGTGGCATTTCCCAGAATTCGTGCTCTAGCAATTTCCAAGAATGGTTGTCTGCGTGACAGTGGGAAAAGGATTGGCAGTGAGTGGATGTGGGATATTTCCTTACGAAAGCCGTGTTTGAGATGGGAAGTCAAGCAGTGGAACGCCTTCAAGGTTAGTTTGGAGAGGATTAAGATTTTTGATTTTATTCCAGACACTATCGGGTGGAATTTTTGCTCGAATGGGGAGTTCTCTGTTAACTCTTTTTGGAAAAAGCTGGAAGGTGTTTCTCCAATTTATTTCAAGGATGTTAATGGGGTTTGGCAAGGCTTCGGGCCTCCGAAGATTGAAAATTTTCTTTGGCTTTTGCTGCAAGGTCGTGTACTTGTGAAAGAGGTCATGGTCAAATTTGGTATGCAACTGGGTTCAGACGTGTTGTGCCTTCTCTGCAGTGATTTTTTTGAATCCATAGACCATCTCTTTCTCCATTGTATATGGTCTAGAAAAATTTGGAACGATAGTATGTATTGGTGGAACATTAGTTGATGTCTTCCTCGGTCATTGTTGGATTGTTGGAAAGGTTGGGATGGCCTTTGTTTTAGGAAGACATCGAAATGGGCTTGGGGATCTTTATTTTATACAGTTGTGTGGTCTATTTGGGAAGCTAGGAATGGGAAGGCTTTTAAGAATGAGGAAGCTTCGGTCTCAAAAGTTTTGGATTTGGTGAATTTAGAATGGCTTAGTGGTTCAAGAACTTTGGGCATGGCTCTCGGGATACCGTTACCTGTATTTTATTTGATTTAGCGGATCGTTGTAAGGATCCCATCAAAGTAAAGACTCCGAAGATGGATGTTTGGATCCTACCGCTACCTGAAGTGTTGAAATTTAATGTTGACGGATCTGCCATGGCTCCCTGGTGCAAGCTGGTATTAGAGGTGTTCTTCGCGATGATACCAAGAAGGTTTTGTGTTCTTTTTCTATCCACAATGGTTGGCAAGATGCCATAATTGATGAAATGTGTGCCATTGCCAAAGCTTGCGAGCTTTGTATTTCAAAGCTAGAGTTGTTATGTAAAAACATTGTTATCAACAGTGTCTCCATAAATGCAGTTTCTTGGGTGAATAGTAGTGATTTGGGCAATATCATTTTCGCTGATATGATTTTTGATATCTGTAGTATGCTGTTGCAGATGGGGCAGGCTTGTGTTGAGTTCTGCTCTTGCGCAACGAATTCCCTTGGAGACTCCTTGGCTAAAAAAGGTTCGGGTGTCAAAGGAGACGTCATCAGTTGGAATGTGGAATGACACTTTTTGGGTGCTATATTCCCCTGTTTTTGTTTTATTTGTTGCTGTGGTTATATGGGTTGTTAGGAGTTTTTTGTTTGTGAGGGTGGTTTCTTTGTTGTTGCTATGTCAAATTCCAGTGACAAGGGCTTGTCACTACCTTTGTCACAGTTGTTTGATGCTGGTGGGTTGGGGCTTTCCCCCCTTTTTTCGCTATCTTGTTTGGCCTCCTTGTGCCTTTATAATATTGCCTTTAAAAAAAAATAGTAATAGAGGTTTATAACCTAATGGACTTGACATTAACAAATCCAATGTGTGTATGTGTGTTTTTTTTTTAGATTCCATATGTGGTGGCGACGACTCGAGCTAAAACATTGCTAAAATGAATTAGAGTCTTTCATAAACGAACCGCATTGAGTAGCAACAATTCCAATGTTAAAATTACAACGTTTTAGATGTTGTAGCCATGGTATTTCAATAAAATTGGAGAAGTATCAATAGATTCCCTAAGTTTTCAGGAAAAGACAATTTCATACTAATTTTTTCTATTTTGAGTTCATAGGTCCCTAAATTATAAAAAAATAGCTCAATATGGTCATTTGTTGGTTAACCATTAGTCAAACTTAACGATTTCAAGACTAATTTGGTATTATAACACACGACTTAAAAATAATACCACAAAGGAAAAAAAAAAATGAACGAAGGAGATTCAAATTGCATCTTTACCTTCATGAATCAAGATTTAATCTGGATCTCCAACTCGTTCATGGGACATCCATGGTTCTCTAACTCACTACTGTAGATATATTAGTGAATAATATATATATATATATGTGTGAGTGTGTGTGTGTGTGTGTGTGTGTGTGTGTGTGTGTTTGTGTGTGTGATAGAGATTGGATCTCCATCTTTGTGCAGATAGAGATTCTTTGATGGATCTTCATATATGAGATGAATCTCTATCTGGGGGATGAAGATTTAAGGTGAAAGCCATGTCACCTCTTTGATTTCAAGGAATAGGCATGACCTCTCCCTTCAAAACACAAACACACGGGAGGCGCCTCCTTTCTAAATATGTGAGGATTAGGCCTTTGAAGACTTATGGAGGACCTTAAGGCTTCGTTTGGTGTGTGAGATTGAACTATTTTATAGGATTGGATGGGGATGGAGGTGAGATTAAAGTTGGATTGGACTAGACTAAATTGATATTATTCCATGTTTGGAGAAATGTGGAATTGGATTGAATTACTAATATATTTTATTTGGTTAAACATGAGGTTGGACTAAATATAATAATATTTTAAATTTGATAATATTTTGAAATTGAATAAAAAATTATTGAAATAGTTTTTTTAAGAAAATAATTATTTTAATTTATATATTATTAAAATAAAAATATTAACAAAATATTATCAAATTATAGATTTATATTATTTTATAATTTTTTTATTTAATAAAAAAACTTCAAAATATAGGTGGGATAATGGTAGTCCCAATGAGTTTAGATTCTCAAATCCCATTGGAAGGGATTACGATTGGAACAACCTCAACCATTATAAGAGTACGTTTGAAAGAGCTTCTTAAGTAAATCTTTTTGCAGTAGATCTTTTTAAAAGTAAATCTTTTAAAGGTAGAGCTTTTAAATGAATGTCGTTGGTCATTTGGTTATCTTAAAAAAGAACTTTTTTAATTATAGAATTAATACTCTAGCAAATATTAAATTATAGGGTTATATTGGAGATTTTAGTGTTATTAAAAAAACTTCAATAGATCTACTAGGAAAAGCTTTAAATTTGGGCTTCACCAAGTAGACGTAAAACATCTTTTTTAATCATCTAAAAACTCTACTAAATGACAACTAAGCTGTACGTAAAATAAACAAAGATGATATTGTAGGTTTTGTTAAAAGTTTAAATATAAGTAAAGTCGTATTTATATATATGTATATATATTTCAAAGATTATACATAAAAAAATTTTACGATCAATATAATATCATATGAATGATATAAATTTAACTTCTTTATATATATATATATATATATATATATTTAAATCTACTTTATTTTATAATAAAAATACTTTGATTTTTAATTTTACTGTTAAAATAAAATGTATTAGTTAAATAGTGAATAAAATACAAAACTGAAAGTATTTCAATATCATACCCATTTTGGTCATTGTATACCGTCACAGCAGTTTGACAGCATAACTTACCAAACACATATATAGTACTTTTAAAGCTCACAGCAATTAAAAAAGTACGGTTTGTCAAATGCCTACTTGCTTAACTTCACAGCTGATTATTCTTCTAACACAACTGATAGTGATTATTTAAGAAGTTACAACAATACCAAACCGGCAGGCACTAAGTTAGTGTTATTATAGTAATGGCTTATCAATTAATTTATTAAAGTTAAAACATAAAGAAAGTGATAGGGGATCGTTTTTTCTAAGTGTATCTTGATGCAATGGCAAGTGCATGTATCCTCCATTATGATTGTCCGATGTGAAGAAATTAGCCACATGGCAGAATCACAACGGTAGATGAGTGATACATCCATCTCCACTCAAAACTTTTGAGTGCAACTTTGTTCAACCCGTTAACCGGAGGTAAGCATTACCTCCCACCTAAAGTATTGACACGTTACATTTTTATTAGAACAACCAATATATTGAAGGAAGCCACAAAGGCAGAACAACCAGAAAACAACAAAAGAAAAGGGCAACAGACCCCTTAAAGAGCCAATGAGAGCCCACACAACAACCAAAAGAAACAAAAGACAGCAAAGAAGAAACACAAACCAAACATGGAACACAAAACAGCAACACGTTATATTAACGTGTCAACACTTGAGGTGGGGGATAATGCTTACCTCCGGTTAATGGGGATAAGCAAAGTTGCACTCAAAATTTTTGGGTGGAGATGGATGTATCATTCATCTACCGTTGTGATTCTGACATGTGGCTAATTTCTTCACATCGGACAATCATAATGGAGGAGGCATGCACTTGCCATTGCATCAAGATACACTTAGAAAAAACGATCCCCACGTGTCAACACATGAGATGAGGGGTAATGCTTACCTCCGGTTAACGGGGTGAGCAAAGTTGCACTCAAAATTTTTTGGTGGAGATGTATGTATCATTCATCTACCATTGTGATTCTGACATGTGGCTAATTTCTTCACATCGAACAATCATAATGGAGGATGCAGCATCAAGATACACTTAGAAAAAACGATCCCCTATCACTTTTTTTTTTATGTTAACTTGAATAAATTAATTGATAAGCCATTACTATAATAACACCAAGTGCTAGTTTGGTATTATTATAACTTCTTAAATAATCACTCAGCTTTGTTTGAAGAATAAGCATTGTGGGTCCATATTCGTTTTCCTGTCTCCTTTTTCTTTACACTCCCTTCCATCGCAAGGAGTTGCTTCTTTATTTTTATTTATTTTTCCTTCACTTTTCCAAAAGATAAAGACCAAAAAGTCCATTTCAAAACTTCTTCAAGTGGGTTTACATAATTGAAGTCTTCTGTTTCTTCTTGTTGTTTGTGTAATTGTCTGTGTATATAAGGGTGGAGATGAGCCACAACAGGTCATGAACAACTTATAAGACTTTGAAATCTTTGCTGAGCAGAACGTTTTCTTTCTGGTATGTGCTCTCATTTCGTTTTAATTTGTTATTTCTTTTGTGGGTCATTGGAGTTTTTCTTGTTTTATGTGAGTTTCTGGGATGGTTTTATAGTGTTTGGTTACTGAGAAAACCGAAGAAAGTGAGATCATTTATAACTGTAAACTGTATGATCTTACTGTTTTGTGTTCACTATGATTACTGATTTACAATAACTACTTAATTTCAAATTAACACATCCAAAGTAAAATCAGTAATGTGTAAAAATCTATAATATGTACCGTAATCTTTTTTTTTTTTTTTTTTTTTTTTTTTTGTTGTTTTATAAATAAAATACCATTATAATTAATATTTGTTTGGTAATTGAGAAAACTGAAGAAACTTAAGGTTTTGACTGTTAATCAGTTAATATTGTTTCCTTAGAAGCTAAAAGTATTTCAAATGTAACGGAAGAAACTAGGAATTTTAAGTGGTTGTATGGATTTGTGTGTGTGACATGTATGTTAATAAATTGTGAGCTTATAATATTCCATTGAAATTGATTGTTCATTTCTATTTGGCTTTTTATGCCTACAAAGTTGGTGTCTTTATTGTAATGGCTTACATCCCACCACACAAGCGACATTCAAAGGATCCAGAAAGGCCATCTCCAATTCCTGAACGGCTTGTTCCACAGTTTTCGAGACAAGTAAACTTGAAATCATCATCCAATGCAAATGCAAGAAAAGCCTTGGATGCTGACTATTTTTCTAGACGGTCCATGTACATTGTTGGCTTGGATGCTGATAATCAGTTTCCTTCTTCTGTCCACCTTGTGCCAACTTCAGTTGAATCCTCCAGGCTTAGACTTGCAGAGAAGCCTATAGTTCTAGTGAACAGCTATCCAGCTACAAAAGGTTACGTTTCTGCACTTTTATCATTATCTTAATATAAAAATTCTCAGGTGTAGATCCCTTAATGTAATTTTTGTAGGGATCACTGATTGTCGCATGTGGAGGTTTGCAATTGAGAAGCATCATGTCTTAATATATTGTACATTTAACATTTGTGATCATTGTCTAAAACTTCTTAGTATTGGCACATTGTATATTGTATATTGTAGATGGGACTATTTCGATTACACCTTGGGAATCTGTGGCAGTTGATGTATGGCCAAAATTGTTATCTGCTTTTGAGATTGTGAGGGACTTGTTTGAGTCTAATGATGAGTTGGATGAAGTAAAGCCAGCAATGTTGGAGTCTGATGATGAGTTGGATGAAGTAAAGCCGGCAATGTTGGAGTATGATGATGAGTTCGATGAAGTAAAGCTAGCAATGGTTGCAAGATTTGGCAAGATTCTCTTCCATCCGTATGTGATTGATCTTTACCTGATTATTCAGCTATTGTTTTACTTGTTTGATTGGTTGGTTTGAATGCTACATATTAGACATTTTTTTTGTTCATTTTTCTTTAGGTACTAAATTTAATATGTAAAACTGCAGTAATAGTTTGGTGAGAAGTTTAATAAATGATCGGGTTACAGAAACCACTTTGAGACAGATGAATACAACATTTTACGCAAATACGCCTTCTTCGTATATGGAAAACATTATAAGTGGAGTTGCACCAAAGATTGGTTTTGATCTTGAAGAGGATAAAGATATCTTTTATATCCTGGTACTTCATTTGCTAAACTCTGCATTTTATGACTTTTTCTTTTCTTCCATGCACTTCTGATGTACTGAGCTACTGATTTCTCTACTCTTTTGCTTGCGTAGGTTTCTGACAGCACTAGACCATCAAATTCAAATATTTATTGCAAATGTCGTATGAAAGAAGATAAAAAGCTTGAGCTATATAAGGTAAGTACCCTTCTGAATTACTGTGCTATTAGCTAACCATAGTCATATAACATATTGTCAACAATCTCTACCATTTTCTATTTGTTCTATACTTTTCTTCTAGGTCGAAATGAACCCAATTCGTAGGATGTTCGAAGACATATTATGCATCGATAAGAATCTTGACCTGAGGCTGGCACTACACACCAAGAGGATCTTAACTTCTCTAACTGTAAGTTAATAAAAAACAAGTTACATTTTTTGTGTTTCTTTATTTTATCATGCTCAAATTTAACCAGAGGGCCATGCTCCAATTCAGACTATGATGTTATTAATATCATAGTGTTTTTTTTTTTACTGTATTCATTTTTTTCTCCAGGATGATGAAATGCACAGTATTGGAAATATTATTAACTCTGCCGTTATAGATCCGGAGGTGAAGGGTGGGTTGAGATGGCCCTACGGGAAGGCATGTTCTGGGGATCGGTTTGCTGTTGTTGGAATTTGGCACACAATAGCTAGAAAATATAAAAGCCCTTCATTGAGTCTTATGGCAAGACATGTTGATCGATTTGATTTCAAGAAAGCAATTGGTGAAGCTTCAATTGAGGTTTATCTGAAGTTGAAAAGAGTAGTTTCCGATTTACAGGTAAAAATGCTGTCTATTGCTTTCAATACACTGCTTCTTTTATTCACCATTTGTATGCAAAATAGCTTAGAGACATTAATTCGAGATTCATTAGTGGAACAGCAATGAAATCAGAAATTGAGCATCCAACTAATTTAACACATTTTGGTAGAATCTACATCACAAAATTTAGCATGTCATATATTACTTTCAATGTTAAAGAGCATGATTTTTGTTTGTTTACCCTGCTTCTTCATGCAACTATGTTCTGCAAAAATTAAGTCATTTTTTTCAAGTTTACAGAAGTGATAAGTAGATAGTGAGATACCACATGTGCTTATAAATTTTTCTTTCAAATTTCAGGAAGAGAAGGTTGAAACGGATTCGATATTCGAAATGTTTAAAGACAACTTAAAGATGATATGGGACCATTTCTTGTGCTGTGAGCAATTTTATCCACAAATATGATTTGCAACTTGGGAAATCATATTAGCAACTTAAAGATGATTTGCAAGCCTCCTGCTACACTTTTTAGCATCATTTGTAGTGAAGTCATCAGTTTGTCAAATGAAGAAAGTGATCCTTTTTTTTTTTTTTTTGAACAGCAAGCTTTATTAAAACAAGCCCAAGGCAGAAACAAAACAGGACAACACACCAAACAGAAAACCAGCCAGCAAGCACAGGAAACCAGCTAACAAACCCAACCATAAAACGATAACAACACAACCAGAAAACCCCCCACCAGACCCCAACCCAGCAACTGCCACAGAAACAAAACACCCAACACACCAGCCAGCAACAGCAGCAAGAACCAAAAGCACCCAAGCACCTCAAAAACCAAACCACTCCACACTATCCTCACCTCCACTTGAACTCCTTTTAGAAATGATCCGCCTCCGTATTTGAAGATCTTGAATTAAAAATAACAGAGAGGCCATAGAGACTACGAAGAAAGCCTCTAATATCACTAATAGCTTGAAGGTTATTAAGGTTGCCAAAATCGTCCATATTGTTCACCCACGAAACAACTTCCAATGAGTCACTAACCACCTGGATACCACAGCCAGCCAGCCTACTGTTTTAAGAACACAGTTCGGAAGCCTTAAGGATCGCTAGAACCTCCGCAGAACTCTGGGCTTGAAAACCAACCGAAATCGAAAACTGACACAACAGAGCACCTGCAGAGTTTCTCAACACCCCCTTAATTCCAGCAGTATCTGGACTCCCTCTTGACGAACCATCAACATTGAACATTAGGACCCCCACCTCAAGAGGCTTCCACCTCATCTGAACAGAATTCTTAGGAGGGATGATGGAGATGCAGCTCTCCTTAATGTTGAGTAATAACATAGAAACCGAGAGCTTACTACCTTTACCAAAATACTTAAACCACCAAGCCACCTTAAACTTCACATCATCCACCACCTTATCAATAAGGGCCTCATGATCTTTGAAAATACGATTGTTCCTATACTCTTATATCGTCCATGTAACAGCCAAGAACAGAATGGTCCAAGCCATTCACCTCTTAACCACAAGGCAAATTCTCTGCCAACCATCCATCCACTCAATAAAAGAGTTGTTAGCACACCACCTTACATTCCACCACAACATACTGCAGCTCCAAACTTTCCAAGACCAATGACAATGAATAAAGAGATGATCTATGGACTCACTGTTGTTGTTGCACAATAAGCAGGCGGAAGACTGCCCTTGCAACAAACCGCAGCGGAGATGAACATCTCTAACCAAAATTCTACCCCTCCATAGCTACCACGCAAAAATTTCGACCTTTGGAGGGCATAAGCCTTTCCATAACATTAGAACTATCACAAAAATCCTCATTTGTAGACTCTAGGCGATGCCGAAAAGATTTGATGGAATACATCCCATTAGGACAAAACACCCAAGCCATAGAATCGGAAGTATTCCTCCGAATGGATAAGCTCCGAAGAAAAGACATAAAACTCTCCCACTGCTCCAATTCCCAGTCAAAAACCGGACGACGAAGCTTCACATCCCAACACCACTGGTTGTCCTGCCAACTGCCAAAATCAGAAACCAAACCGTCCTTAGCATAGGAGAGAGCATAAATTCTCGGATAAGAATCTCTCAGCGGGATCCCTTCAAAGTTAATATCATTCCACAACCAACTTCTATCCCCGTTGCCAATCACTATCTGCAGCCCCTCTTTGATAATCTGTTCAATCTGAGAGCCTTGCCTGAAGAGCAAGCCAATAGCTCTCACAAAATGAGACTCTTTACAGCCCCCCCTGCCAATTCCACTGGAGAAGCTTGTTGTCCAGGCCATAGGAAGCACAAATCACCCTCTTCCATAAAGAGGAGGACTCATAGCCGAATCTCCGCACCCATTTGGCCAAAAGACCATTGTTTTTATCGATAATGTGACCAATATGAAGGCCACCAAACTTCTTGCTCTTGCACAAAGACTCCCAATCAACCGTATGAATCTTCCTTTTTATGGCCATTGGTTCCCCAAAAAAAATCACGTTGAAGCTTCTCAATACTCTTAGCCACCTCAATGGGAATTTTAAAAACCGAAAGGAAATACGTTGGCACACTTGATAACACTGACTTTATTACCACAAGCCTCCCGCCTTTTGAACTAAATTTCCCCTTCCACGGAGCTAATCGATGCTCCACTCTTCGAATGATCGGATTCCAAAAAGACCTAGAGTTTGGATTTACCCCGAGAGGGAGCCTAAGATAGACAATCGGAAGAGAGGATTTTTTACATCTAAAAACTTCTGCCTAGCCCATGTCAGAAACCGATCTCTTCCCTACACTAACTAGACAAGTTTTGTTAAAATTGATCCGCAACCTGGACGCTAGCTCGAAACACCTAAGAATCCTCTTGGAATTCACAAGAAACTCCATACTATGATGGATGAAAGCATCGTATCATCGGAAAATTGTAAGTGAGATACATGCACCTCATTATGCCCCACAACTGCCCCTCTCACCATTTGCAGGACAGCAGCCTTCTTGAATAAGCAATTAAGCGCTTCAATAACAATGTTGAAGAGAAAAGGGGATAAAGGATCCCCTTGACGAAGACCCCTTCCAATCCCAAATTCCTCTGTTGGACTACAGTTAACAAGAACCGACATTCTTGGGGACGAAATACACCAAAACATCCAACTCCCCCATTTGCACCCAAAACCCATATTCTCCAACATGTTACCCAAAAAGGAATGATCCATACTATCATATGCCTTTTCGAAGTCTAACTTCACCAAAATACCACCCACCGGCTCCTTCTTCCATTTATTAATAATCTCATTAGCCACCACGAAACTATCTAAAATTTGCTGATGTTTGACAAAAGTCATTTGGGCTTCACCAATAATTGTGTTTATCACTTTCTTCAACCGCTTCGCTAAGACCTTTGAAAGAACTTTGTACATAACTCCCACCAAACAAATAGGTCTAAAATCACCCAAGTGATTCGGATTACCTATATTGGGGATGAGCGCAATGAAAGTCCTATTTAAATGCTTAACAATCTCACCATCCCCATGGAAAGCTTTTAAGAAACTCAAAAAGTCAGGCCTAACCACATACCAATTCTTCTTGATGAAGTTTAGATTTAGACCATCCGGACCCGGCGCCTTGTTGCCATTACAACTTGAGATTGCCTCCCAAACGTCTTCAGCCGAAAACTCCCTTTCCAGCTCTGCCGCTTGCTCTTGATAAATTCTGCTCATTTGAAGACCAATTATACTCGGCCTAATCTCACTCCCTTTCATATAATGAGATTTAAAATGAACCAACACCCATTTTTTAACTTCCATCGGATCCGAGCATCTCACACCCCTAATAAAAACATCCCCTAAGTAATTCGACCTACTCCTAGAATTGGCAACGGTATGAAAATAACGCGAATTCCTATCACCCTCCATCAACCATTTTATACGAGATTTTTGGCGCCATTGAGTCTCCTCACTACGAAGCTTCCTCTACATATCTCCAATAATCTTCAAGCGTTCCTCCCTTAACATTGAAGTCCACCCCTCGGATCTAACTCTCACTTCCACCCCATTTAATTTGACTTCCAAGGCTTTAAAAGTGCTCACATCATTTTTTTTACCCAACTGCCTAATCTTCAACCTTTTCTTGGTAGCTTTAACTTTTGAAGCCAACTTAAAGCTTTGACATCTTGATACCGTACACCCTTCCCAACCTTTTCTAGCCTCTTCCATAATATCTTTATCCTATAACCATTCATTATAGAATTTGAATGGACTCAGACCCCAATCCAACCTAGGCTCCCCTAGTGAGATCGCACAATGATCCGAAATACTAAAAGGTAAGCTTCTTTGAACAATTTTAGGGAACCAAGCAGCTGAGCAGAACATATATTTTCTTTCTGGTATGTGCTCTCATTTCTTTTTAAATTGTTATTTCTTTTGTGTTTTTCTTGTTTTATGTGAGTTTCTGGGATGACTACCGACTTACAACTACTTAATTTCAAATTTAAAATGATTAAATATTAACACATCCAAAGTAAAATCAGTAATGTATAAAAAATCTATAATATGTACTGTAATCTGTTTTTTCTTTTATAATTAATATTTGTTTGGTAGCTAAGAAAACTGAAGAAAGTTAAGGTTTTGACTGTTAATCAGTTAATATTGTTTCCTTGGAAGCTAAAAGTGTTCCAAATGTAACGGAAGAAACTGGGAATCTTTAAGTGTTTGTATGTTATTATATTGTGAGCTTTAAAAATTCCATTAAAATTTCATTTCTATTATGCTTTTTATGCGTACAAAGTTGGTGTCTTTATAGTAATGGCTTACATTCCACCACACAAGCGACTTTCAAAGGATTCAGAGAGGCCATCTCCAATTCCAGAACGGCTTGTTCCTCAGTTTTCGAGACAAGTAAACTTGAAATCATCATCCAATGCCAACCGTAATTTAAACAGGATTTTATGTGCAAATGCAAGAAACACCACACCTAGATGGTACATGTACATCGTTGGCTTGGATGCTGATAATCAGTTTCCTTCATCTGTCCACTTTGTGCCAACTTCAATTGAATCCTTCAAGCAGAGAATGTTTGGGAATCCCCTAGTTTTAGTGAACAGCCATCCAGCTACTAAAGGTTACTATTCTACACTTTTTATTATTACCTTAATTAATATAAAAATTCTCAAATGCGAACCCCTAGACTTAACTTTTGTGGGGATCATTTATTGTTGTATGTGACAATCAGTTTCATAGCTAAAGACAAATTGTCACGACTAACGAGCGGGGGTTTGCTTCTTAGAAGCATCTGTTCTTAAAACTTCTTAGTATTGATACATTGTATATTGTAGAAATTGATGAAGAGGGTGAGGCTATTTCGAGTATACCACCAGAAACTATATCAAGTAAACCTTAGGAATCTATGGCAGTTGATGTATGGTCAATTTTGTTATCTGCTTTTGAGTCTAATGATGAGTTGGATGAAGTAAAGCCTGCAATATATGCCAGATTTGGCAAGATTCTCTTCCATCCGTATGCGATTGATCTTTACCTGATTATTCAGCTATTGTTTTACTTGTTTGATTGGTTGGCTTGAATGCTACATATTAGACATTTCCTTTGTACATTTTTCTTTAGATACTAAATTTAATATGTAAAAAAGCAGGAATGATTCAGTGAGTTTAGAAAGTTTAATAAAAGATCAGGTTGCTGAAACCACTTTGAGACAGATGAAAACAACATTTTACGCAAATACGCCTTCTTTGTATATGGAAAACATTATAAGTGGAGATTGGTTTTGATCTTGAAGAGGATAAGGATATCTTTCATATCCTGGTACTTCATTTACTAAACTCTGCATTTTATGACTTTTTTTTTTTTCCATGCACTTCTGATTTATTGAGCTACTGATTTCTCTACTCTTTTGCTTGTGTAGTTGTCTGACGGCACTAAACCAAGAAGTTCAGATCTTTATTGCAAATGTCGTATGAAAGAAGATAAAAAGCTTGAGCTATATAAGGTACGTACCCTTCTGAATTACTGTGCAATCAGCTAACCATAGTCATACACTCATACCACATATTGTCAAAAATCTCTACCTTTTTCTATTTGTTCTATATATATTTTTCTTCTAGGTCGAAATGAGCCCAATTCGTAAGATGTTCGAAGACATATTATGCATCGATAAGAATCTTGACCTGAGGCTGGCACTACACACCAAGAGGATCTTAACTTCTCTAACTGTAAGTTAATCAAAAACAAGTTACATTTTTTGTGTTTCTTTATTTTATCATGCTCAAATTTAACCAGAGGGCCATGCTCCAATTCAGACTATGATGTTATTAATATCATAGTGTTTTTTTTTTTTACTGTATTCATTTTTTTCTCCAGGATGATGAAATGCACAGTATTGGAAATATTATTAACTCTGCCATTATAGATCCGGAGGTGAAGGGTGGGTTGAGATGGCCCTACGGGAAGGCATGTTCTGGGGATCGGTTTGCTGTTGTTGGAATTTGGCACACAATAGCTAGAAAATATAAAAGCCCTTCATTGAGTCTTATGGCAAGACATGTTGATCGATTTGATTTCAAGAAAGCAATTGGTGAAGCTTCAATTGAGGTTTATCTGAAGTTGAAAAGAGTAGTTTCCGATTTACAGGTAAAAATGCTGTCTATTGCTTTCACTACACTGCTTCTTTTATTCACCATTTGTATGCAAAATAGCTATGTCGAGAAAAACCTGCAAGAAAACAATTAGAAACAACGATTTGGATCCGTTGATTCGCGCACGAATACCGGAAACAAACCCTACTAACGCTCTGTTGATTCGTGCACAAATACCAGATTATTAGGCTTCAAATACGATAATCGACTTCGCACACGAAGGATAATGTAATTGGATAGTTGAGAAACATCTCTGAATTTTATTTAATCAAAAGCTAATTCTCAAACCCTAATACAAGCTACTTAAATAATAAAAGAAACTCAAATCTCTTAGGATTCGATATCTCCTAAAATTCCTAAACAAGAAAAGAATTATAAAACTTCTAAACCAAATCGGGAAAAGAATCTCAAATGGAAAAGAAATCAAATCTCCTAAAAATCAAAAGAATCATAAAATCTATCTAAAAAGGAACTTGGATTTGATTTAATAAAATCAAATCATAAAATAATTAATAACCTAATTACATATAAACTAAAAGGAAATATAATATTCGTATCGAATCATGACGATAATTGGAAATAATAATTAAAGCAACAGTTGTCTTGCCGCGCACGAAACTTAACGGCCAAATTCGGACATGATGCAGCCCATTATTGAAGATAAAGTCTTCATGACATTTGTAGGTCTCGTCTTGGGCTTTCCGGAAATATATTATTATGGACGATCCGATCTCATATGCTCTCTGTAGAGGTCCACGAAGTTCAGCCCGGATCATCTCGTCCAGCTCATGGCGACCAGCTCTCGTCCAGCTCATGTCTTCCCGCAACAAACTAGATGGCCAAAATTGGATATGCTGTAGCCTGTTATAGAAGACGTAGTCTTCATAACATTTGTAGGGATCGTCTTGGGCTTTCCGGAAACATATTATATTGTCTATTTTGAGTTCGTTTGCCCTCTGAAAAGGCCCCCGAAATTCGTCCATTCTGACAGTTTCGACCATTCCGAGTCTTTGCTTCCTTCTTTCCGCACCCTTCGTCTTTGAGTAGATTCCTCCGCTCCAGGAAATCCAAACCTTTGTTTGCTGTACCGTATTTGACGGCTGCATCACATTAATTGGAGATTCATTAGTGGAACAGCAATGAAATCAGAAATTGAGCATCCAACTAATTTAACACATTTTGGTAGAATCTACATCACAAAATTTAGCATGTCATATGTTACTTTCAATGTTAAAGAGCATGATTTTTGTTTGTTTACCCTGCTTCTTCATGCAACTATGTTCTGCAAAAACTAAGTCATTTTTTTCAAGTTTACAGAAGTGTTGAGATAGTGATCAGGAGATACAGCACGCGGTTATAAATTTTTCTTTCAAATTTCAGGAAGAAAAGGTAGAAACAGATTCGATATTCAAAATGTTTAAAGACGACTCAAAGATGATATGGGACCATTTCTTGTGCTGTGACCAATAGTTTCCATAAATATTGGATTTGCAAGCTTCCTGCAGTCCTGCTACTCTCTTTTTATTCTTCTTGTGTGTTTGCAGAACATAGTCGATGTCATAGAACATAGTCCACAAATATGATTTGCAACTTGGGAAATCATATTAGCAACTTAAAGATGATTTGCAAGCCTCCTGCTACTCTTTTTAGCATCATTTGTAGTGAAGTCATCAGTTTGTCAAATGAAGAAAGTGATCCTTGATGTCATAGAATAGACTCATAGTTGCTCTCTCCTGAATTGTTAATTTGTCCTAATTTTCTTTTGTCTATTTTCATATATCTGCATGATTGAAAATTGGATGAAGAAACATGAGCGCAAAAACTCCATATTTTTCACTAAATTTGAAATTACTGAAAGTTTTTGTTGTGTGTATCTTTAAAAGACACTATAACTCATGGACAGTTAAATAATTTTGAGAAAATATTTGGCTCATATTGTTATATTTAAGATTTATGTTTTCAATATTACCTATCCCTTTTTTTTTATTTTAAATATTACAATAAATTTGGGTTCAAGAGGAGGATACGAATCAAACTAAAACCTAGCTCATGACGTTAGTATGAGGGACATAGCACGTGATCAATCTCATCACTTTCGGTATTTATCCATTTTTAAGATAGAAATAATTGCACTAATTAGAATTATAATAGTATTTTCTCAATGTGTGTATATATATATATGTATAAATGAATGAATTGATGAATATAGATTTTAAATAGTAATAGAGGTTTATAACCTAATGGACCCGACATTAACAAATCCTATGTGTGTATGTTTTTATTATTATTATTATTATTATTATTATTATTTTTTTTTAATTCCATACGCAGTGGTGGCGACTCAAGCTGAGACATTGCTAGAATGAATGAGCGTTTTTCATAACCGAACCACATTGAGCAGCAACAATTTCAATGTTAAAATTACAACTTTTCTGATGTTGTAGCCATGGTATTTTGATAAAATTGGAGAAGTATCAATAGATTCCCTAAGTTTTCAGGAAAAGACAATTTCATACTAATTTTCTATTTTAAGTTCGCAGGTCCTTAAATTATAAAAAATAGCTAAATATGGTCATCTGTTAGTTAGCTATTATATTAGTCAAACTTAACAATTTCAAGAGTCAAGAGTAATTTGGTCTTATAACACAAATTAAAAAAAAATACCACAAAGGAAAAAAAAAAAATCAATGAATGCAGGAGATTCAAATTGCATCTTTACCTTCACAAACGAAGATCAAATATGGATCTCCAACTCGTTCATGGGACATCCATGGTTCTCCAACTCACTAACGTAGATCTATTAGTGAATTTCTATATATACGTGAGATGAATTTCTATATATACGTGAGAGATAGAGATTGGATCTTCATCTATGTGTAGATAGAGATTCTTTGATGGATCTCCATCTATGAGATGAATCTCTATCTAGGTGATGAAGATTTAAGGTGGAAGACATGTCACCTCTTTGATTTCAAGGAGGAGGCATGACCTCTCCTTTCAAAACACAAACACACGGGAAGCACCTCCTCCCTAAACATCTGAGGATTAGGCCATTGAAGACTTAAGGAGGACCTTAAGGCCTCATTTGGTGCATGATATTGAACTATTTTCTAGGATTGGATGAGATTGAGGTGAGAATAATGTGAGATTGAGGTTGGATTGGATTAGACTAAATTGTTATTTTCCCATGTTTGGAGAAATGTGGAATTGGATTGAATTATTTATATATTTTATTTGATGAATCATGAGGCTAGACTAAATATAATAATATTTTAAATTTGATAATATTTTGAAATTGAATAAAATGCTATTGAAATAAATTTTTTAAGAAAATAATTGTTTTAATTTATATATTATTAAAATAAAAATATTAACAAACTATTATTAAATTATAGATTTATATTATTTTTAAATGATTTTAATTTTTTTAAAAAAATTTATCATTTATTTATCTAATAAAAAAACTTTAAAATACAAGTGGGATAATGGTAGGCCCAATAAGGTTAGATTCTCAAATCTTGTTAGAAGGGATTATGATTGGAACAACTGCAATCCATTGTAATCCGGTGAAAATTGAATATCAAACTATTAGAATAATTTCATAAATGAAATAATTAGTTGATTAATTTATTAAATTAAAAAAAAATAAAAACATTTAAAAAATTATAGTTCCATGTTATTATTAAATAAAATTTATTTATTATTAAAACTGAAAAGAAGACTAAAAAAAATTTAAATATAGTTCCCTAACCCAATTTGGTAGGTTTATATATATATATATATAGAGAGAGAGAGAGATATATATATATATATAGAGAGAGAGAGAGAGAGAGAGTCTTATGAGAGATCCCTAATATTAATTTCAATAAGCACCATGATGAAACACATCGATTTTAACGAATTTTAATCTAAATTTTTTTGTGGATGATGAGTTCATTGAAATCTATCTATGAACAAAATTTGAGAATTTTTTTAATGCTAGAACTATTTAGATCCCTAATATTAATTTCAATAAGCACCATGATGAAACACATCGATTTTAACGAATTTTAATCTAAATTTTTTTGTGGATGATGAATTCATTGAAATCTATCTATGAACAAAATTTGAGAATTTTTTTAATGCTAGAACTATTTTTTCTTGAATTTTCCTATATTTTGCCTATTTTCCGTTACCTTCATATTTAACAAAATTTGGATAAATAGCTCTAGCGCTCGAAAAATTCTCAACTTTTGTTTATAGGTAGATTTCAATGAACTCATCATCCACAAAAAAAATTTAGATTATAATTTATTAAAATTGATGTGTTTTTATCATGGTCTTTACCAAAATTAAAATAAATGATCCATTATGGGAGACTCACTATATATATTGACAATATATCCATCTATTTAGATTATGTATTTTTTTTTAAAGCTTTCTGTCGTTGGTAGGATTTGAGCCGCTGACTTATGAGTAATTTTCGTCCTAAGTTCATCTATCTACCAACTGAGCTACACCCCTGGGATATGCTTATATAACTTCAATTAAGTTGGACAATTGAGTAAGATTGTGTTGTGTCTAACTCAATTGAAAAGTCCAATAAAGTAAAACTCCTCCAAACAAAGTAGAATGACAAGGGAGGATTAAAAATAATCCAATCCTCCGGTGTCCGACGCACCAAATGAGTCTAAGATTTGTGGTAGACTTTGGCCTCCACCATTTTTAAATATTAAAATCTAATCATAATTTATTACATGAAATAATTAAATTATGATTAGTTTTTAAATTTTCAATACTTTTTTCAAAAGAATATTTACTAGGGGTGGGCAAAAAACCAATAAACCAAATCGAACCGGACCACCGGTGAACCAAACTGATCAAATTGGTTTTTTTTTTTACCAGTTTTCTTATGTTGGTCGGTTCAATTCGGTTCATTTTTTTGAAAACCGATTGGATCGGTTCTTTTCCCAGTTCGCTATCCCAAATTGAAAAACCGAACAGAGATTCAACTTTTAAAAAAAAAAAAAAAAATACCTAGTTTAATGTTCAACGGTCTATGATACTATAAAACTATGAAAGTGTGTCACATGATTTTTTTTTCCTTTGTATTTTTTTGCTGAATATTATTTTAAACTGGTATTTTCAATTTGTTCAAGCCCATATTTAATTTGGTCGAAGACCCAAAATGATTAAAATATGAAAGAGTGTCGGTATCTACACCCTTGAAAAATTGTATGTACACCCCTTTTTATATTTACACTCCATTAAATTTTTTTAAATAATTATATCTTGTAAACACACCCCACATATTACCAAATATATGTTTTTCTTTTAATTTTGATATATATATATATATATATATATATTGAAATAAACCTTTGCTCCATAAATAAATAACTAATTTTTCATTGATCCAAATCTAATCCCCCATAGAGGAACATTGTTATGTATTTTTCCGATCCTAAAAAATATGTAAAGAGAATTTAGGATAGATTGTATATTTCCAATCCTGGAAATTTACAATAAAAGAATTTAGAAGAAATACAGGAGATAGAGAGAGGCAATTTTACTTAATATTCGATACCTTACATTTAGTAAGACTGCCTTTTATAGGCTACAACTAAACAAGATAAAGCTAGAAAACAGGAAACATGAAAGTGGTGCGTGAAGCACTTTACAAACAAATGACCACTAACTCATTCTACTACCAACAACAAACACACGAACATATTCCACTAACAGTTAATAAACGTGACTAATTCATGCTTATTGCTTGACTACTTATTGCCTTGTCTCTTAATGAATGGAACCACTTGCATAACCGTCGAACCTTTGTTTGCATGGGAACCCCTGCACATAATAAGCACTAACGATACTAATATTAATTTAACACTTCACTCACTCAATTAATAACATAATTAATGCACATATCAAACACGTGCACCAATACTGCATAAATTCCATTTTACATCTGCATCATCAGATCCCCATTAATCTCCAAACTAAATATATATAAATATATATATATATATATATATTTAAAGAATCTCCAAACTGGATCTGCAACCTCTTCAGCTTTAAATTTTTGACATTAACAGTTACCTGGGTATGAAATTCCTGCATTTACTTTGTTACCCCCTCCCCGGCTTCTCACATTTTCATTTGTTAATAATTCCATCCGCTATAACAAAACTGCCGGTTATTTGGCAACCTTGAACAAAGGCCATCTATGCCTCCTAACGGAATTCATAACTCTTTTCAGCCTATTAGCTAAAATTTTCGTCATGATCTTATACATAGACTCTACTAGGCTAATAGGTCTAAAATCGTCCAAAGTGCTCGGATTTTTTATTTTTGGGATTAGAGCTATAAAAGTAGCATTGAGGTTCTTGATTATGGCACTATCTTCATAGAAGCCACTAACAAAGTTCATGAAGTCCTCTCTAATCATCTCCCAATGAGACTTAACGAATTTGAGATTAAGGCTGTCTGGGCCCGATGCTTTATTACCCTCACAACTGCTCAGAGCATCAAAAACTTCCTCATAAGAGAAGGGCTCTTCTAAACCGTTCCTCTGATTTACTGTCAGAATTTTAAGGTTTAAATCCTTCACCTTTGGTCTTTGCCACCCAACCTTGCTATAGTGATTTTAAAAGAGTCGCACACCCCTGCACGAATCTGCCCTGGGTCCGACGTGGAAACACCATTGAAACTTAGTTCCCCTATCGCATTACTTCTTCTACGCCCATTAGCTACAAGGTGGAAATATTTGGAGTTTATGTCCCCCTCTTTCAACCGAAATTATGGGGGAGGGACCCATATTACCCACTTACAATTTGCAGATGACATAATCTTCTTCATCAAACCGAAGCTAGATTATGTGTTGAATACCAAAAGAATATTGTGGAGTTTAAAGCTTGTGTCGGGGTTGAAGGTTAACTTTTATAAATCTAGTGTTGCTAGAGTGGGGCTTAAGATGCCTTCGAAACCAATTTGGGCGGCTGCTTTGAAGTGCAATTCGGTGTCTCTTCCGTTTTCCTATTTGGGTTTTCCTCTTGGTTCTAGGTCGTTTCAAAAGCTTTTGGTCTCTGGTGGTGGAAAAAATTGAAGCTAGGCTGGCTCCATGGAAACGAAAATTCTTATCGAAGAGTGGAAAGATTGACCTCATTAAGTCCAGCAGATAGGAAAAAATTTAGAGGAGCTTTCTATGGGGTGATGGTTTAGCAAAGAAGAAACTGCATGCAGTTAAGTGGGAAATGGTGTGTAATAGTAAAGCTAAAGGTGGTTTTGGGATAGGCAAAGTGGAGGTGAAAAATAGAGGAATGCTTGCTAAATGGGTGTGGCGGTTCAGCAATGAAGACAACTCCTTGTGGAAGCAGGTGGTGGCTGCTCGGTATGGCCTGTCCGCCAACAGCCTGTATTAGAGCCGGAAGGGGACAACCCACCCTTCTTCTTTCTCCAAGCGATTGCTAGCTTATTCTCATGAGGAAGCAAGTCGTCTAAAGTTCTTTCGGAGGGCTTGAGCGTTGTTGTTGGCAATGGGGTGAAGGCTAACTTTTGGAAGGATATTTGTGTTGACTCAATTTTGCTTCAACAGGCCTTCCCTCGTGTTTTTTCGCTGGCCTCTGCGAAGAATGGTTCAATTTCTGATTTTGGGCAATGGAAGGATTCCAATTAGAAGTGGAGGATCTCTTTGAGGAGAAGAGTGCTTGGGTGGGAACAAAGTCAATGGGATAATTTTCATGAGGTGCTGAAGGGTGTGAAAATTCGCAAGGGGATCTTTGATATTATGGTGTGGAATTTTGACTTGAAAGGAAAGTTTACTGTTAGTTCTTTTTGTAAAGCGATGGAGGAGCGGAGATATATTGTAGATGAGATTAAGAAGTTTATTTGGAAAGGTATTTACCTTCCGAAGGTGGAAGTCTTTGTTTGGCAACTCTTGAAAGAAAGGGTTATGGTGAGAAAGACCATTCAAAATTTCTTGAAATCTCAGGTTTTTTTATGTGGACTGTCCTATGTGCAATCTTGAAGAAGAATCGACCAGCCACCTTTTCTTGAATTGTAGATGGGCGTGGAATCTTTGGACTTCTTGGATGAATTTGTGGGGTGTGCAGGGGTGTGTGACGAAAAATATTATGGATTGGGCTGATGGGTGGTCGTTTTGGAGTCCTAGGCCGAGCTATGACAGAGGATGGAATTCGGTCTTCTTCGCTGTTATGTGGACTATATGGGAGACAAGGAATCAGAAGGTCTTCGAAGATAAGAAGACTGACTTTGCTACTGTGCTGGACCTGGTGAAGTTTCGTGTTACCTGCTGGTTTAAATACTATGGCAAATGATCCTCTGAACCTATCACTGCGATGATTCTTAACATTCCAGAATTCTGCAAATAGTCTAAGAAAGGGTCGAAAAAGAAGGAAGAGGAATGGGGGCCTCCGGGGTGTGAGAAGCTCAAATTCAATGTGGATGGCTCTTCTAGAGGTAATCCTGGTCCGGCTGGAATAGGAGGGGTGTTGCGTGACTCTAGAGGCAGAATACTTTGCTTGTTTTCGATTTTTTTGGGCTGTTTTGACTATAATTTCATGGAATTAAAGGCTATTGAAAAAGCGTGCAACTTGTGTGCTGTGTATCCAACCTTATCTAACAGTTCGGTAGAGGTTGCGAGTGATTCAACGGTGGCTGTGTCTTGGGTAAATGACAAAGGGATTGGTAGTCTGAAGCATGTCGAGACGATCTATGACTGCAGAGTCAAAATGAGGAATCTCTTGAAAATATAGTTTTCCCGAGAAACAAACAAGAAGAAGAACAGAAAAATGCTCTGTAACTAATTCTTTAGAATTGATCAGAATACAACAACTAATTACAATATACATATTTATACAAAGCTCATCGGCTTGTAACTAATTTCCGTAAATTACGGAAGCTGACGTGGATTTCTTCACATGAAGAGCATGTGATGAGAGTTGAGATGGCATGCTCTGATTTGAGCATATACTCTTACTGTTAACATCCCCCCTCAAACTCGGAGGAATGTCAATAACACTGAGTTTGCTCCTAAGATATAAAAAACATGGTGTTGGCAAAGCCTTGGTGAAAGTATCAGCAACTTGATCTAAAGAAGGCACATGATTTACTATAACTTGTTGTTGCAGAACTTTATCTCGAACAAAGTACAGGTCAAGCTCAATGTGCTTGGTACGAGCATGTAACACAGGATTACTAGACATCGCAATCGTACTTTGATTGTCACACCACACAACTGGGACTTTGGATTGAGAAATGCGAAGTTCAGACAATAAGGATTGCAGCCAAGTGAGTTCAGCTACCACAGCTGCTAGGCTTCGATATTCAGCTTCTGTTGACGACCGAGAAATGGTGTGATGCTTCTTGGCACTCCATGTAATAATGTTTGGTCCAAGAAATACACACAACCCCGAAGTAGACTTTCGATCATCTGGATTCGTGGCCCAATCTGCATCTGAATAAGCTGTGAGATCAAGAGCAGAGGATGATTGTTGTTTAGTAAAGTGCAGACCATGTGAAGAGGTGCCTTTCAAATATCGGAGGATCCTCTTAACAGCCTTCCAATGCTCATCAAGAGGAGACTGGAGGAATTGACAAACACAGTTGACTGCAAAGGCTATATCTGGTCTTGTGACTGTCACATACTGTAGTGCACCCATAACACTTCGATACTCAGCTATATTGTCTATTGGATTGCCTGTATATGTAGATAATTGGCTGCCAGTGCTTGCAACCATAGGAGAAGAGAAGGGTCTTGCTCTCAACATTCTTGTCTTTTTAAGAAGATCTATTATATACTTGTGCTGAGACAAATGTAGACCTGTTGCTGTTTGTTGAACTTCAATTCCAAGAAAATAGTGCAGATTACCTAAATCTTTGAGAGTAAATTGATGATGTAGCTGTGTAACCAAGAGATCAATTTCCTTTGCGTTGCTTCCGGTGATGATTATATCATCCACATACACCAGAATATACATGGAGGAACTACTGCAGAATTTGAAAAACAGGGAGCTGTCAGCCTTGGAGCCTCCAAAACCAAGATTAAGTAGAGCAGATTTGAATTTATCGAACCATGCTCTAGGGGCCTATTTTAGCCCATATAAAGCTTTATGAAGTTTGCATACCAGATGAGAATTCGCACTTTCAAACCCAGGAGGTTGTGTCATATACACATCCTCAGCAATGCTTCCATTTAGAAAGGCATTGTTAATGTCAAGTTGCCTTAAGGACCAGCCTTTGGTGACTGCAATTGAGAGTATCACCCTCACAGTAGCTGGTTTCACTACCGAACTAAATGTCTCCGTAAAATCAAACCCTGTAATTTGATGAAATCCTTTGGCTACTAACCGTGCTTTGTACTTGAAAAGAGAGCCATCCGGATTTCGTTTAACCTTGAATACCCATTTACAGCCTATAACCTTTCTGCCTGAAGGTGGTTCTACAAGGCTCCAAGTCTGATTCTTTTGAAGTGCTTGAAACTCCTCTTTCATTGCCTCAAACCACTTAGGATGAGATAAAGCCTCTTGAACTGTCGAGGGTTCATTATCATCTAATTCAGCCAACCACATTCTAGGTTTGCAAATACCTGTTTTAGCTTGAGTGATCATAAGGTGAGTATTTATGGGAGGTGTAGCAATAGATTGTGTGACAGGTGATATATTTGATGTAAGTGGATGAGGGACAGAGTCCAAGTTTAGGGACCTAGAACTAGATGTGGAAACTAGAGGCTGAGTGTTAACGGTAGTATCAACAGTTGGAGTGAGAATAGGTTGTGTTGAAGATACTGTAGATGGTTGATGTGATATTGTAGGAGGGAACAATGAAGGAAATGATGAGCATTGTGATTTAGATTTCTGTGTATCATAAGTGTTTAAGCTTGCAAAAGGAAATTTCCTTTCGTTGAAGACAACATGTCTTGCTATAAACACCCTGCCTGTTGCTGCCAAGCACCTATACCCCTTGTGCTGATTACTATAACCTAAGAAGGTACAAGAAGCACTTCTAAACTGCAATTTATATCTGTTGGATGGTCTGAGATATGAGAAACATTGACAGCCAAACACCTTGAGAGCCTTATAATCTGGCTTTGAGTGATAAAGTACCTCAAAAGGTGACCGATTGTTTAGAACAGCTGTAGGCATTCTATTGATTAGATACACAGAAGTTGAAAAAGCCTCGTCCCAATATTTCAAAGGTAGGGAAGCTTGTGCTAGAAGGCTGAGACCTGTTTCAACTAGGTGTCTATGTTTTCTTTCCACAATACCTTGTTGCTCATGTGTGTGTGGACAACTCTTTCTAAATACAATGCCACTGTCTTGAAACAACCTTACGAGTGATAAAAACTCTCCACCACAGTCTGTTTGAACAGACTTTATTCTAGTTGAAAATTGTAATTCTACTTGCTTTTTGAATTGAACAAATGCTATGTAAACATCACTTTTTAATTTCAAAAGAAACATCCAGTTATGCCTAGAGTAAACATCTATGAAGCTAACATAGTATTTGAAACCTTGTGAGGACAAAAGAGGAGCAGGGCCCCAAACATCAGCCACAATCAGTTCTAAAGGATGATTATAAATTTTTTGAGAGTCAGAAAATGGTAGCTTATGTGATTTACTTAGTTGACAAGCTTCACAAAACACATCAGTAATTGAATTGAAAGAAACATCACATTGCTTCAGAACACTTTTTACAATTGATGAGGTAGGATGACCTAACCTCTTGTGCCAGAGTTGCAAGTCTGATATATCAGCTGCTCTATTTACAGGAATTGAGGCACAATTATTTAATTGAACAGAAAGTAAATGATGAGACAAATTTGAGGACTTCAATGAGACTTGAGACTGATGAGACTGATGAGACTGAGAGCCTTGAGACTGATGAGACTGATGTTGTTGAGACTGAGAAGAGAAGCCTTTGTGATTTAATGGCAGATCAAACACATATAGACCTCATTTAAGGACACCTTGAAGAAGAATTCTCTTCGAGTGTTGATCCTTCACAAGGCAAAACTTAGGATGAAACTCAATGAAAACATTGTTATCCTTAACAAACTTTGAGACACTTAATAAATTCTTGGTAATATGAGGAATAAGCAGGATGTTCTTAAGAAATAAAGTATGTTTATCAAAAGCAAAAGCATTAAAACCAATAAAGGAAATGTCCAAACCTGATCCGTTTCCCATGAAGATCTTCTCCTTGCCTTGATAGTCAATCTTGTTCATCAGATTGCCTCCATCAGGTGTGCAATGATCTGTGGCTCCACTGTCTGGATACCACATTTGATCAGCAACAGTCTTAGGTGTGGCCAACATAGCAGCCATTTGTCCATTGTTGATGTGTTGACCTGTGTTTGTCTGAGGCTGAAAGCTTTGATCGAACCTGTAATAGCACCTATGTGCTACATGGCCTATCTTATGACAAATTTGACACTGTGGCCTGCTATTATTGTTGGAATATCGACCTCTGCCTCTACCTCCTCTTCTTCCTCCATTGTTGTTGTTCTGATTTCCAAATCTACCACCATTATTGTTGCCTTAATAGTTGAAATTCTGATTATGACCTCTACCAGAATTAGCTTGAAAACTATTACCTCCTCTTTTGTTTACTGCCATATTGACATTAAGAGACTCAACTTGCATATTCTGATCAATTCTAACTTCATGTGTGAGCAATAAAGCTGTGATCTCAGGCATCGAGTAACAACTCTTCATTAAAGTGATAGGAATAACAAATGGATCATACTCAGATCCTAGACCACTCAACACATACATGATTCTATCCTCTTCAGGAATCAGATATCCTATGTGAGCTAGTGTATCAAAAATACTCTTCTTCTTAGTCAGATATTCAGTCATAGTCATTCCTCCTTTCTTCAATGTTTGAAGTTGAAGCTTCAATTGCATAAGATTGGCTCGTGAATGTGAAGAGAAAATTCTCTCTACAGTACTCCAAACTTCACTAGCTGTAGAGCATCCTACTAACTCAGGTAAAATCCCCTGGCTTATCGAAGAAAGAAGCCAACACAGCAAGATTTGGTCTTGTTGTTCCCAATCTAAGTAAGATTCATTCACAGTACCATCTGGATTCTTGCTACTAGGTGGTGAAATCGAAGGATCTATGTAGGCAGAGAGTCAGTTACCTTTGATTGCAGCTTGAACCTGTTGTTTCCAGAGTAAGAAGTTGTTGTGATCCAATTTCACTGTAAGCTCCAACTTTAATGGAGTCAAAGGCTTCAAACTAGTTGTTGAGATATGTGTTGCATCAACGCCTCTCATTGCAGTGGCAGAAGACGCGGTTTCGTGCTCTGATACCATCTTGAAAATATAGGTTTCCCGAGAAACAAACAAGAAGAACAGAAAAATGCTCTGTAACTAATTCTTTAGAATTGATCAGAATACAACAACTAATTACAATATACATATTTATACAAAGCTCATCGGCTTGTAACTAATTTCCGTAAATTACGGAAGCTGACGTGGATTTCTTCACATGAAAAGCATGTGACGAGAGCTGAGATGGCATGCTCTGATTTGAGCATATACTCTTACTGATAACAGAATCATGGTGACATTTCTGTCTCCTTTTACTGCAGATCTTCAAACGCCTTTGCTGACCAGTTGGCTAAGAGGGCGTCGGGTAATGAGGGTTATTTCGTTCAATGGAGCCTTTGATCTTTGTCTGTTGTTGCTTGCTGTTTCTTGCTGTTCTTTTGTTTCCTGCTGCTGTGTTCGTTGGTGTTGTGCTTTGTGTTTTCTTGCTCTGTTAGCTGTTTGTGTGTTCTCTGTCGGGCCCTTGTGACTCCTTGAATAAATCTTTGTTGTTCAAAAAATATATATATACTCCACTCCTTTATGAACAAAATCATTCCTATCAGCCCATAAACCTCTACAAAAACACACAAATGAACTCAAAATCTGACAGCTTGGATGAATTTTAAAATATTAAAATCAATAAAAACAATAAATATGGGTGTAGCACTGGCCTTTTCCTTCATTTTTTATGGAGGCTCCATCTTTTCGAACTTATAATTTAGGAGAACGCAGTAGCTATAAGCCTCCTCCCAGTTTTAGTTTTAGATTTTGTTTGTTATTTTTTATCTTTTATTTTAATTTAATTAGTAACATTTTGAAAAAGTATAATAGTTAAAAAATATTTTTTAATTAAATTAGTGGAAAATATATAATTTTTTAGTGTACATACGGTTTTAAATGGGTGCAAATATCGTCATTCAATATGAAAATATGTAAATATGTGTAATAATTAAAGTGTATAAATTTGGCCCATTAGGACCAATACCAAAAAAACAAAACCAAACCGAACCGAACTGGTCCAATTCAATTGGTTTTTGATCGGTTGACATTTGTAAATTTTATTGGATTGATTCATATTTTCAAAAACTGAACTTTATCGGTTTTTTATCGGTTCTATTGAAAAATGAACCAATCCATTAAATATCCGTCCCTAATATTTACTACTTTATAAAACGGAAAATGCATTTAGATTTTTACCATTGTGGGTCCATATTCATATTCGTTTTCCCTCTTTTTTCTCTGCCTCCCCTTCCATCGCAAGCAGTTTCCAATCTTTCGATCGAAGTTGTTCACTTTTCCCAAGAAAAAGAACCCAAAAAGCCAACTTCAAAACTTCTTCAAGTGGGTTTTCATAATTGAAGTATTTTGTTTCTTGTTGTTTGTGTGTGTATATAGGGGTGGAGATCAGCAACAATAGCTGAACAAACTTGTAAGACTTTGAAATCTTTGCTCAGCAGAACATTTTCTTTCTGTTATGTGCTCTCTTTTCTTTTTAAATTGTTATTTTTTTTGTGGGTCCTTGGAGTTTTTCTAGTTTTACGTGAGTTCCTGGGATGGTTTTATAGTGTTTGGTTACTGAGAAAACCGAAGAAAGTTACTGTATTATGTTCACTAGGAATATTGACTTTATGTAATATTCCAGGTAATTGAACCATATTATCATTTATTGTTATAATTATTTTTATGAGTCGTTTCGTTTAATTATTAAATTTTTAAGTGAAAGTTAAATATATGAATGAGTGTGATTTTGATGCCAAAAAGAATCGGTGCTTGTTTATCTGAAGAAACCGATTTCATTAAAATTTGGTTGTTTCTGTTTGGGATTAGGTGTACGAAGTTAATATTATCATAATGGCTTACATTCCACCACACAAGCGACACTCAAAGGATTCAGAGAGGCCATCTCCAACTCCAGAAGTGCTTGTTCCTCAATTTAAGAGAAACTTTAGTCTGAGATCATCCAAACATAATGTTTACAGGAGTCGAAAGATTGTATACGCAGATCAACTCATACATAGATGGCTGCTTGCTGGTTTAGATGATGATAACCAGTTTCCTTGTTCAGTCCATCTTGAGCCTGTTTCAGTGGAACTTGTCGGGTGGAGATCAGGAGAAAAGCCCCTAGTTTTGGTGAATAGTAATCCACCCAATGGTTAGGGTCTGCTCATTTTAGTATCTTACTTTGAATTATGTATAGGCTGTTGTTCAACTTATTGTTATTGAATCTTTGTTGGTTTGTAGAGTGACGAGGTGAGAGAGATCAATATCATTCGAAGTCCATGGGAATCTGTAGCAGAAAAGTTATGGCCGGATTTACTGTCTGGTGAGGAACAAGATGGAGTGTGAAAGCTTGGAGGAACTAAAGCCAACATTGGTTGCTAGATTTGGCAAAATTCTCTTCAATGGGCATGCTATTTCTCCCTTTATTTATCAATTATTACAGTATTTCATTCTTCTAATTGGTGTAAACTTTACATATCAGACACTTGTCACCATTTTTCTTTACAAATTAAATTTAGAACTTAAAAAATTGCGAATGCCATATTCAAATGGTTTATTGTTGGCAATTTGGATGATGATCATGATAACGACCTTGAACCAATTTCAATGGAAGCTTTTGAGCAGAGAATGAGAGAGAAACCTATAGTTTTAGTGAACAATCATCCACCTAAAGGTTAATTACAATTCTACCCTTTTTAGTATTTGTGCTTGGCTTGTGGTGATCTAATCTTCAACTTCATAGTATTGACTATTGACACATTTTTATTTTTGTGTAGAAAATGATGACGAGGGAGAAAGTCCAACACCTTCCACACTATGCCCCACCGAATCTTCCCTTTGACTCTAGAAAACATAAGAGCAACTCCAACGTTGCTTCATCCAACACACTAACTCCAAGTTGACAAGCAATGTTAAAAAAAAAAGGTCTCCAATTAGACCTGGTAGGGTTTCGGTTCTAACCGTAGAATCGGACTGGAACTGGAATCGATTTTTCGGTTCCGGTTGTAAGGTTTAACGAACCGACCGGTTCGAACCATCTTGGAACCGGCGGTTCCGGTTCGGTTCTAACCGACCGGTTATTTTTTTATTTTTATTTTTTTTTTGGACCGTCAGCATGACGTTGGGCCTCAACGGCCACCCCTTTAAATTTTTTTTTTTCATTTTGTTATCTATAAATACCCCTCTCACCTTTCATTTTTTCTCACAATCTCACACCAATTTCTTATTTTCCTCTCATTCTCTCAATTCTCTCTATTCTCAATTCTCTAAATCTCTAATTCTAAATTTCTAATTTTTATTTCAAGTTTCATTGTCTCAACACTCAACTCTCAAGTCTCCAACACTCTCCAACTCTCCAAGACTCCAAGTTTCCAAGGTTTGTATTATTTATTTAATTTTGTAATTTTTTTTATTTGCAATTAATTTTATTTCCAATAAAATTTTATTTACAATTAATTTTATTTTCAAAATTCCAATATATTTTATTTCCAATTAATTTTATTTACAATTAATTTTATTTACAATTTATTTTATTTCCAATTAATTTTATTTGCAATTAATTTTATTTGAAATTAATTTTATTTCCAATTAATTTTATTTACAATATATTTTATTTCCAATATATTTTATTTGCAATTAATTTTATTTCCAATAAATTTAATTTGCAATTAATTTTATTTTCAAAATTCCACTATATTTTATTTCCAATATATTTTATTTGCAATTAATTTTATTTCCAATTAATTTTATTTACAATTTATTTTATTTACAATTTATTTTATTTGTAATTAATTTTATTTGCAATTAATTTTATTTGCAATTAATTTTATTTACAATATATTTTATTTCCAATATATTTTATTTGCAATTAATTTCATTTCCAATTAATTTTATTTGCAATTAATTTTATTTCCAATTAATTTTATTTACAATATATTTTATTTGCAATTAATTTTATTTCCAATTAATTTTATTTACAATTTATATTATTTCTAATTTATTTAATTTCCGAATAACCAATTACTATTTAGTATTTACTAAATAGTAAATACTAAGTTTCTAATTTCATTTATTTGCAATTTATCTTATTTCTAGTTATTACTTAGTACTTACTATAATAGTACTTAGTAGTTAGTACTTACTACTAATCTACTATTATAGTATTATAGTATTATAGATTTATACTTTATAGTATTATTCTTCTAAGTTCTAAGTTTTCAATTATCTATTTCAGATTTTCAGTATTTCTCTCCTAAATTTATTCCGTCCAATCCAATGGTAAGTGGTGAAAATGGAAGGGGTCACGGCCATGACGATCCTAGGCGTTCGATTTCGATGAAAGGTAAGGGTCAAATGGTCGATAATCTCGGTCATAACGACACCACCTATCACGATTATCTGCAACGCCGGGCCTATGCTGAAGACCTAGGCCTAAACATTCATACTCCCCCTTTAATAATTTCAGAACCCGATCATAATGCCACCCCCGGCCCTAATTTGACAAGCCAGTCAGAAAATATGCCTGATATTGATACACCTCCGGATTAAGATTTTGATCCACCGAAAGCAGATGAGGACGAACCGGATCCGAAGCTGAGCAAATATGATCTATTCGTCAAACATATGAAGAAAGTAATGCAAGAAGATGGAAGCTATATAGTAGCTTGCAATTATTGGAAAAAAGTATATAAGTGGTCCAAATCCAGAGGATATGGCACTTATCGGAAGCATATTCAAACCAAACATCCAGAAGCAGAGACCAGATCGAGGTCACAAACACAAATTTCCAGGTACAATACTCCTAACCAACAATTATTTCGTTATACTGATGAACAAAATAGGGAAGAATTAGCTAGAATGGCAGCAGTAGAACACTTATCATTCGGTTTTGGTGAAAGGGTTGGTTTTATTAATTATTGTCGACGAGCATTAAACCCTGCTGCATGCCGTGTTCCTAGATCTACCCTTGTATATATACTTGAAAAGATTTATGTAAAAGAAAAAAAAAAGTTAGGAAGAATTTTTGAAAAATATAACAGTCGTGTTTCCTTATATGCCGACATATGAACTGACCATTGGCGATCACATTCATACTTGGGTGTCACTTGCCATTTTATGGATGATGCATGGAATATCCAAAGAAGAATTCTTGCATTTAGAGTTTTTGATGATTCACACACTGCTCATAATATTGTTAGAATGCTTAGAATTATTTTTTCAGAGTATAAAATTGAGAACAAATTTTTTGCAATTGGTTTTGATAATGCTTCTAGCAATACTGCTACTATTCCATCTTTAATTAATTTATGCAAACCATTTGTTGGTGGTGCATTTTTTTCATCAAAGATGTGCATGCCATGTTTTAAATTTATATGTTCAAAAAAGATTAGAAACTCTTGATCATTTTATTCTACCTATTAAACAAGCCCTTCAGTTTTTATGGAAACATTCTTCTATAATGAATGCATGGGTAAAATATTATAAACAAAATGGTAGACGTGCCATTAGATTTGCTCGTGATGTTCCAACACGTTGGAATTCTATTTATAAATTGCTTGCTCAAAGTTACGAGTATAGAGATCTATTAGTTCCTTTTATTCAAAATACTGATGATAAGTCTCACGGTAGCTAGTTTGATTACGGGACTGAACGTCTCAAAATAATTCACACCTGGTCTTTGATTGAAGCCCTTAGCAACCAGACATGCTTTATATCTATCAATTGAACCGTCGATTTTTCGTTTGATCTGAAAAATCCATTTGCACCCCACAATGTTAGAGGCCTCAGTCGGTGGAACTAGCTCCCAAGTGCCGTTATGAATAAGAGCATCACACTCCTCTGACATAGCTCAACACCAATTAGAATTCTTCAATGCTTGTGTCACTGTCGTCTGTTCAAAGTCAGGTAAGTTCAGCTTCTGAATGGGTTTGTGAATAGTATCCTTAGCCTTAGTGATCATGTGATGATCGTTTGTAGTGTGAGTCTCCACACCTGATGCTGAAGACTGACAGGCTGGTGCCGCACCTGATGTTGAAGACTGGTGAATAGTGTCTGGAAGGACTGTCTCGACAGTCGCACTAACAGTTGGTGGAGGTAGACCCGGTGACTGTGACAAAGCAGCAGCAGAAGAAGACTGTGGGGACGCCAATTCTATGGTAGAAACGTCAGTCAATAGTGGGGTCTTAGGAGTGGCAGTTTGTGGCGTAGATGTGGGAGCTTCACATGGTGGCAATCCTTAAGAGATCACAGCAGAAGTTGGAGATAATGGTGACCGACCTGTGGGAGAAGAAGACACTGTGAGAACTGGTGGAACCCAAGAGTTGATTGTGATGTTGGTAGGACGGTCTAGAGAGGTTTGTAGAGATTTGTAGGGAAAAATTGACTCCACAAATTGGACGTGTCGAGAGACAAATGTTTTGGAAGAGGACGGATCATAACATAGATAGGCACTCTATGACAGTGAATACCCGAGAAAGACACATGAGGTAAACCGTTTATTTAGCTTGTGAGACGAATATGGTCGAAGCCAAGGATAACAAAGACACCCAAAGACTTTTAGTTTTGAGTAATTTGGGGGTGAACCAAAAATATTTTCATAAGGCAATAAGAGACTAAGAGTAGGGGTTGGCATTCTGTTTATCAAGTATACAGCAGTAGCGAACGCATGAGGCCAGAAGTGCAGCGGGAGAGAAGCATGAGTTAGTAACGTAAGACCCGTCTCAACAATGTGACGGTGTCTCCTCTCTGACTACCCATTATGTTCAGGAATGTGGGGTGGAGTAGTGAGATGTGAAATACCATTCATGGCAAGGTAGTCTTTGAGAGTCATGTATTCCCCACCATTGTCTATGTAAAGTGTGATGATTTTTCGTGCAAAATATTTTTCCACAATGGCTCTAAATTTAATGAAATTTTCCTTAACCTCAGATTTTTTTCTTAAGAGAATAGAACCAGATGTATTCAGTGTAGTGGTCTACGAAAATCACATAGTATTTAAAACTCTCAAGAGAAATAACATGAGACATCCATACATCCGAAAAAATAATTTCTAGAGGTTGAGTTGAGACAAGAGATGAAAAGGAAAATGGTTGCTTATGACTTTTATTGCATTGACATGGATGACAGGAGAAATCCTTTGACATAGGAGACGATAAATCTAAATTAAAACTCGAAACAATACGATAAGTTGGATGACCTAATCTATGGTGCTAGGTGGATGAGGTCGTTTTGACGCCTGAGAATGCTAGAACTGGTGGTGACACGGAACTGGGAGTTGGCTACTCATACATGCCATCCTTGGTTGTGCCTCTCAGAAGAATTGCCCCCGTACGAAGATCATTCACATGAAAAGATGAGGATAAGAACTTAACAAAAACATTGTTAGTGGCAGAAAATTGCGAAATTGAAATCAGGTTCTTTTTCATATTAGGTACGCAAAGAACATCATGTAAAGAAAACTTGTTATTTGAAGTATAAAGAGTTGTGGAACCAGTACTTGTGATTGATAAACCTGTGTCATCACCAATCATGACATCGTCGGATCCACTGTAAGGTGCATGAAGTGATAAGTTGTTCAAGTTCGTTGTCACATGATGCGAAGCCCCACTGTCTAGAAGCCAGGCGAGATTAGAGGAAGAAGTAGTGGCTGTATAATGTGCCCTAGGCTGCCAAGGCATCGGAGAAGTAACAGATGAAGATGCAGCAAACGACTGAATTGGTACCATTTGAAAGGAGGGACAACGCTTGGCGGAGTGACCTTGAACACCACATACCTGGCAGCGGCCAAGATAAGGGCATGGGGTATGTTGATTACCATGGTTTGAAGGATATGGGCTACTGGATGGAGGCCGAGATGTTTAGGATGGACGCCAGCCTGTGTTGCTAGGGGACGATGGACGCCATGTGTTGTGACCTTGCTGCGAGCGCCAGTTCGGGCCAGACTTAGTTGTAGGATTCGCCGTGGCAGGGAAAGATGATGTCTCCTTCTTGCGATTCTGAAGCGAAGCCTTAAAGGTTAGAAGCTTTTCATAGAGTTCATTAAAAGATATGGGAGTATCCCTGGCTTGAACAGCACAAACCAATTCTTTGTAATCATCATCGAGTTCGTCAAGTATCCTCTCAGTGAGATCATCGTCATTCATTGGGGCACCGAGCAGTGCAAGCTCATCTGCACGAGCCTTAACTGAGTGAAGAAAATCGGTGATGAACTGTGTACCCTTAGTGGAGTTCTTGATAAGTGCTTTGATTTGCTTGATTCGGCCACAAGACGGCTTAGCGTATGTATTTGCAAGGATAGTCCACTCCTCCATAGACGTTTTGGCTATGGCAACAAAAAATATGATAGTAAGAGATAAGGAACCAATTATTGCATTTAAGATAAGCTGGTCCTGACGTACCCAAATGCCGTAGGTAGGATTCGGAGTGGTGATGTCGGCCACTGTGATGGAGGCTGGTGGGCAAGGCTTGGAACCATCAATGAAGCCTAGGAGATCATATCCAGTGAAAAGGGTTTGGAACTGAATTTTCCAAGACATATAGTTGTTGGTGGTGAGTTTAAGAGGAGCCTGAGCAGTGATGTTGATGGTAATAAGGTGGAACTCATTGGAGCGCAGTGAGGTTGAAGTGTCTGGTGTGACATTAACAATGGTTGGAGGTGCTGTAGATGAGCCGGTTTCAGGAGAGAGACCTGCAGTTGAGTTAGTCATCGGATGAAGTGGGGAAGAAGAACATAGTTTGTGATTTTAGGAATAGATCGTTAGCTCTGATACCATGTAAACATAGTTGAACAGAGTTGAGTTTTGGTGTAAAGCTGCACACCTTTTCATTGATAGAATCATGAATATATATACATCAGAGAATGCGGTTTGAAGAATTGAAACCCTACTAGAGATAAGTTTCCTACTCAGAAAGCTATACAATTCATATACAATCCTAATACAAGTGAACTACTAAAGAGATATTCACAACAGTGCATTACAACTACAACACTTGATGCCCAATACGTACAACATAGCAATTATTGTAGAAAAAATGATGTGGTAATTTATCCTACGATAATATGGTAGTCCTAATCATCAATGAAAAATCTAGTGATGTCTAATGTTATTACTATGTTTTTTTTTTTTTTTTTTTTTTTGAAGTAATTATTATTAGACATTGTGTCCATTGACATTGTGTATAGTAGACATTGACAGTATTTCACCTGCAATGGATATATATATATATATATATATATATATCTTTTGTTTCACCTAACAGTATTTCACATTATATATATATATATATATTTATATATATTTATATATATTATTTCACATTGTTTGCCTTGTCTCTGTTTTTTTCTCTTGGGGTGGCTTGTTTATGGGTGTTTTCTTTTGTTGTTTTTGTTGCTTGCTGTGCAGTTTGGCTGAGGCTTTTCTTCTTCGGCCTGCTGTGTCTTGGCTTGGGTCCTTGTATGAGTTTGGATTTCTTTTTCTAATGAATATGCTGTTCAAAATAAATAAATATATATATATATATATTTTTTATTTCACCTGATAGTATTTCACATTGTGTATATATATATATATATATTGTGTATATTAGACATTGTCAGTGTTGTAGGCATGAGTTGACATATGCTTATAGAAAGTAATTGTGTTGATACTAATTCTGTGATTGTGTTTGTGTCTAAATACTTATTTTAATTATTTATTTGTATGTGAAATTGTGAGTATAAAAGTGAAGTGACAAATGAAGGACAAAAATGAAGGAGGGATGATTAATGAAGCCATGAAGCATAAAGGTAAGTCTTTAATTATTTGTATATGTCTAATTTTTCTAACATGGATGCAAGTCTCTTATTTTACTATAATTACTAATTACTGTTTTATTTATGAATGCAGGAAATTGGAATTATTTTACTGTCATTACTAATTATGTGATTTGGAGTTTTTATTTTAGACGTAATTTTGATTTAGAGTTTAGGTTTGGATTGTAATTTTTATTTGGAATTTGGATTTGTGATTTAGAGTTTCTAAATTGTGAAAATTGAACTGTACTGTATGTCATCTTCGAAAATTGAATTTACTGTGATAGTGTCTATTAAATTTGTTATTTTTTTGAATGAATTATAAATTACATATTATTACTTTATTAGTAAGGTTTTATTTCAGTTTTTTGGGCATGAACTATTAAAATTTGTGGTCCAAAATTAGAATCTCACAATGGATTAGTAAACTGTACAGTAAAATTTTTGTGGGCCACAACCCATCAAATTTAAAAATATATTAAAAACTCATTAAGCCCATTAGGGCCAAAACCGAAATGAACCGATTAAGATCAATTTGGTTGTCATTTCTTATTCGGTTTAAACCGGTTCAATTCAGCTTTACACAAAACCGAACCGAACCGAACCGAACCGAACCGAACCGTACCGAAATATTGTCATTGTCTTATTAAAATATATTTAGATATTTTTAGAAAATTTTTATTAAAAAGGTTGCAAATGGCATTTCAGTAATAATATTTTTGGATTTTATTGTAATTATAATGGTGAATTTAATGCACAAAAGACAAAACATCTTTACTTTAATATGACAAATAAAAGGTATTTAAGTACTTTCAATAAAAAAAAAAAATTAAAGTCAACTGTTATATTTAATACTGTTAAACTGTTAGAGGGATCAATTTGGTTACTTCTAAAAAGAGAGTGACTAATTTGGCACTTGGAAAAAATGTGAGGACCAATTTTGTCACTGTTATAAAAATCGCAAACAACTTAGAATTTTTTAAAAAGTCCTGAACCTAATTGGTAATTGCCCTTTTTTATAATATTCACTAGCTGTGCTGAAGGAATAATCAGTTGTGAAGTTAATCAGCAGATGTTTGGTTAATTGTATTTTTAAAATTATTGTATAGTTCAAAAGCATTATACATATATTTGGTAATTTTATCCTATACATATGTTTGATAATTTTATTGCAAAAGAGTTGAATTCAATTATAATGACTAAAATATATATGATTTTAGATACTTTATTTTTTCCATTAATTATATATATATTAAATTAATATTTAAGTAGAATATTTAAATCAGAATTTCATTTTTCTAGATTTCATTTTTTTTTTGTTATTTTCTTTTTTATTTTCATAAATATGTTTTTATATATTATTATTAAATATGAGTTTATTTTAAATTATATAAATATGAGTTTTTTTTTTTTTTTTTTTTTTTGTGCTGATTTTTTTCCCTTTTCAATTTATGAGATTTGATTTTCTGTGTTTTTATTTATTTATTTATTTATTTATTTATTTTTTATCATATTGAAATCATATATTTTTTGAAAAGGAAAAAAATCCAAAAAAGAAATAAAAAGAAAAACAAAATTTACGGGTTTTGATTTTTTGGATTTTTTGGGTTTCATTTTGTTTGTTATTTTCTTTTTCATTTTCATAAATATGTTTTTATATATTATTATTATTATTAAATATGAGTTTATTTTAAATTATATAAACAGATTTAAATTAGTTTAAATATATTATATAACTATATATACTTTTAAATCTACAAACCTTCAACGATGAGCTAGAGTAGTTCAGCTGATTAAAGCTTGTGGATATGAACCTTAAGGTTGAAGGTTCAATTCATGTTGGAGGCGTTTGAAACATTTTCAAGGGTTAACCAACTATTATTGAAACTAGAGGGACTAAAAGAAAAAATTAAAAAATAACAATAAAGGGTAAAATTGTATTTTTTTTTTTTTTTTTTACACATTTTTTATAGTTGACCGTTAGTTTTTTTGTCAAATGGACTAAATTGATGAATTTTGAAAAAATAAGAAACTAAAGTGACTAATATGTCAAAGACGTTTAAAAATGTGACGGTTCATGTAAAAGTAAAGACTATAGTAATAATACCCCAAAATTAATTAATATATACTTCTTTTTTTTCAAATCTCCCTTAGTTTCCCTCCTTTTTTTCTCTCATGTTGCCCTTCCATTGTAAGGATTTATTTTTGAAAAATGCTCAAACCTTAGGGAGTGTTTTGCAAATATCCTTTAATTTCCCTCAATTTTTATTTACTTTCTGAATTATTATATTTTAAAAAATCCAATAATACCCTTGAGTAAAATTACTAAAAGGATTAATTGTTTGTTAGTACACCCCACCAATAATTATTAATTAGTTTCCTATTTTAATCTATTGTAAATTTTTTTTTCCTATTAATGGTTTGATATTAATATATATCATAAAAACCCTTTCCATTTTAATAAACCCTAGATTCTCTTTTAAGGAAATACAAATTGATTGCTAAGTATGGAAAAAAAAAATCAAAATCATGAGACAAATTTGGTTGTGAAAAAGTAAAGTTTTAAATTAATTTTTATTAGAAGAACGAAATCATTATATATATAAACAGACTTTTAAATTAACTATATTATCTATATTTTTTTTTTATTTCTTTCCAACACACTTTATGCTTTTTTTCTATTTATCAATATTATATGTTCTTGTCAAAAAAAATATATTAGGTGTTCTTCAATTTCATCGAACATCTATCTTTTTTTTTTTTTGAAATATCATTTAACACCTATCTACTTTTACATCAATTGAGACATGACACAAATCTTGTATACCTACAACTTTCTCAAACAGAAAGTGATTATCCAATGAATAAATAAAAATTCTTAAAATGGATTTTTAATGAAAAATAAATAACGAAAATGGAGTTTGATTTTGAAAAAAAAAAAAAAAAACAAGAAGAGAAAAGAAGTAGGGAAGAGAAAGAATAATAAGAGAATTAAAGGTAACAATAAAATTTGAAATATTAATAAAGTTGATTAAATAAAATAATAAAAATCATAGGTGGTGTGTATTTACAAAAATATAATATAGTATAATTAAAAAAAAAGGTATTTTTGGCATTAAGTGGGGTTTATTTACAAATTAGATATTTTTTTAAAAATTTTGATGGGTGTGATTACGAAAGGGGTGTACATACAATTTTTGAGGGGTGTCATTATCGCCACTCTTATATATATGAGTAATGTTACATTGTCCAAATTTGGTGCCCAAATGATGTGGCAACATTCTGAGCCATTCATTTAAAACATGCAAATCTAATACAATTTAAATGAATAGCCCACAGTGTTGCCATATCATTTGAGCACCAGATTTGGGCACCAAATTTGGGCAATGAAACATTACTATATATATATATACGGTCTCGTTCCTATCAAGGCATCCTTATATAACAGGATATTGAATGTGAGCCACTCATTTATAAAAGTGATTTGATAAGTGCATACATACCAAGTCAAAGTATGTAAAACGAGTGGCTCACATTCAATATCCTTATATAATTCTATCAGAGCATCCTCATAGAAAAATTTCTGTATATATATATATAGGAAAATACTTGGATACTGACTGGCCAGTACCAAAGATACTGACCCACCAATGAGGTGTTGGCACGTGGTATTTTTTCTTTCACTTTTTACATTTATCTTCTTACATTTTTTAAAAATAGACTACATGTTAACTTACTATTAGTGTGGTCAGTACCTTGTGTACTGACCAGTCAATACACAAGCATTGTCCATATATATATAGATATAGATTTTCTATTATCAGTTCGTCCTAAATATAAATATATCAGGACGAAGAATGTGGACCACTAGATTTACATACTTTGACTCAAAGTGTATGCACCTGTCTAAACTTCTCCATAATCTATGATCCCTATCATTCGTCCTGATATATTTATTGTCAGGACGAATTGAAAATAGAAAGACTATATATATATATATATATATATATATAATTGACATTAAGTTTCATGCTTTCGCATCGAATATCTTCTTACACGGCACCAACGAAGATCTGATATTTGATACATTAGCTTTCAAGGTTCGAAAATCCAATACTTCCATTTCAATTTAACTGTTTATGTTTCCTTGGAAGCAATAAGCGTTTCAAATTTAATGGAAGAAACTAGGAATGTTAAGTGTTTGTATGGATTTGTGTGTGTGACATATATGTAAATATAATTGCAAGCTTGCTGTCAAGAAAGAATTGTTGTTTATTTGTTCATCATAAGAAAGCGATTTCATAATTTTACAAATATTCCATTAAAATTGATTGATTGTTAATTTCTATTATTAGGCTTTTTACGTGTACAAATTAAGTTGGTGTTATTATTGTAATGGCTTATCAATTAATTTATTAAAGTTAACATAAAGAAAGTGATAGGAGATCGCTTTTTCTAAGTAATGTTAATTTTGATTAAACTGATTGAGTGTATCTTGATGCAATGGCAAGCGCATGCATCCTCCTTTATGATTGTCCGACGTGAAGAAATTAGCCATATGTCAAAATCACATCGGTGGATGAATGATACATCCAACTGCACCCAAAATTTTTGGCATTGTGGATCCACATTCGTTTTCCTGTCTCCTTTTTCTTTACATTCCCTTCCATCGCAAGGAGTTGCTTTTTTTATTTATTTTTTTAATTTTATCTTCACTTTCCCAAAATATAAAGACCAAAAAGTCCACTTCAAAACTTCTTCAAGTGGGTTTACATAATTGAAGTCTTCTGTTTCTTGTTGTGTTTGTGTAACTGTGTGTGTATGTAACTATATAAGGGTGGAGATGAGCCACAACAGGTCATGAACAACAACTTGTAAGACTTTGAAATCTTTGCTCTCATTTCTCTTTAACTTGTTTTTTCTTTTGTGGGTAATTGGAGTTTTTCTAGTTATATGTGAGTTTCTGGATGATTTTATAGTGTTTGGTTACTGAGAAAACTGAAGAAAGTGACAACATTTATATCTGTAAATTGTATGATCTCACTGTTTTGTGTTCACTATGACTACTAACTTACAATGACTACTTAATTTCAAATTTAAAATGATTAAATATTAACACATCCAAAGTAAAATCAGTAATGTGTAAAAAATCAATAATATGTACTGTAATCTTTTTTGTTTGATAAATAAACTACCATTATAATTAATATTTGTTTGGTAACCGAGAAAACTGAAGAAAGTTAAGGTTTTGACCGTTAATCAGTTAATGTTTCCAGAAGCAAGTGTTCCAAATCTAACGGAAGAAACTAGAAATGTTAAGTGTTTGTATGGACTTATGTGTGTGACATGTATGTTAATATATTGTGAGCTTAAAATATTCTATTAGGCTTTTTGTGCGTACACAGTTGGTGTATTTATTGTGATGGCTTACATCCCACCACACAAACGACATTCAAAGGATCCAGAGAGGCCATCTCCAATTCCTGAACGGTTTGTTCCTCAGTTTTCGAGACAAGTAAACTTGAAATCATCATCCAATGCCAACCATAATTTAAACATGATTTTAAATACAAATGCAAGAAACATGTACATCGTTGGCTTGGATGCTGATAACCAGTTTCCTTCTTCTGTCCACCTTGAGCCAACTTCAGTTGAATACTTCAAGCAGATAATGTTCAAGAATCCCCCTTTTGTTTTAGTGAACAGCCATCCAGCTACTAAAGGTTACTATTCTGCACTTTTTATTATTACCTTAATATAAAAATTCTCAAATGCGGATCCCTAGATGTAATTTTTGTGGGGATCACTTATTGTCGTATGTGACAACCAGTTCTATAGCTAAATACCGATTGTCACAAGTGGGGATTTGCTTTTGAGAAGCGTCCATTCTTAAAACTTTTTAGTTGACACATTGTATATTGTAGAAATTGATGAAGAGAGTGAGGCTATTTCGAGTACACCATTGGAAACTATATCAAGTACACCTTGGGAATCTGTGGCAGTTGATGTATGGCCAAAATTGTTATCTGCTTTTGAGATTGTGAGGGAGGTGTTGGAGACTAATGATGAGTTGGATGAAGTAAAGCCAGCAATGGTTGCTAGATTTGGCAAGATTCTCTTCCATCCGTATGTGATTGATCTTCACCTGATAATTTAGCTATTGTTTTACATGTTTGGTTGGCTTGTATGCAACATATTAGACATTTCCTTTGTTCATTTTTCTTTAGATACAAAATTTAATATGTAAAAATGCAGGAATGCTTCGTTGAGTTTAGAAAGTTTAATAAAAGATCGGGTTGCTGAAACTACTTTGAGACAAATGAAAACAACATTTTACACAAATACGCCTTCTTTATATATGGAAAACATTATAAGTGGAGTTGCACCAAAGATTGGTTTTGATCTTGAAGAGGATAAAGATATCTTTTATATCCTGGTACTTCATTTGCTAAACTCTGCATTTTATGACTATTTTTTTTTTCCAAGCAATTCTGATTCACCGCGCTACTGATTTCTCTACTCTTTTGCTTGTGTAGTTGTCTGACAGCACTAAACCATCAAATTCTTGGATTAATTGCAAATGTCGTATGAAAGAAGATAAAAAGCTTCAGCTATATAAGGTAAGTACCATTCTGAATTACTGTGCTATTAGCTAACCATAGTCATACCACATATTGTCAACAATCTCTACCTTTTTCTATTTGTTCTATATTTTTCTTCAAGGTCGAAATGAACCCTGTTCGCAAGATGATCAAAGACATCATGCATTGATAAGAATCTTGACCTGAGGCTGGAACTACACACCCAGAGGATCTTAAATTCTCTAACTGTGAGTAAATCGAAAAAACGTTACATTTTTTGCGTTTCTTTATTTTATCATGCTCAAATTTAACTAGAGGCCATGCTCCATTTCAGACTATGATGTTTCTAATATTACTGTTTTTTTTTTTTTTTTTTTTTTTTTTTACTGTATTCATTTATTTTTCCAGGATGATGAAATGCACTGGATTGGAAATATTATTAACTCTGCCGTTATAGATCCGGAGGTGATGGGTGGGTTGAGATGGCCTTCCAGGAAGGCATGTTATGGGGATCGGTTTGCTATTGTTGAAATTTGGCACACAATAGCTAAAAAATATAAAAGCCCTTCATTGAGTCTTATGGCTAGACATGTTGATCTATGGAATTTCAAGGATGCATGTGGTCAAGATTCAATTGAGGTTTATCTGAAGTTGAAAAGATTAGTCTCCGGTTTACAGGTAAAAATGCTGTTTATTGCTTTCACTACACTGCTTCTTTTATTCACCATTTGGTTGCAAAATAGATTAATCGGAGATTCATCAGTGGAACAGCAATGAAATCAGAAATTGAGCATCCAACTAATTTAACATATTTTGGTAGAATCTGTTGGAAAATTTTGTGAGAAACTCCTATTTAGAGGGCATTCACGAGTCGCGCATTCACCCTAAGTCAACGTTTTTGCAACTTATAAAGGAAAGGATTAATTGTTTGGATTCTGATTTCTTACTTGATCACTAAGAATACAGATTCTAACGGGACTGTTTTTTTCTTGTTTCTTCACTTCTGTTTACTGCATGTTTTACCAGATTGTGTTTTGGAATACTTAACAACAGAATCTACATCACAAAATTTAGCATGTAATATGTTACTTTCCATGTTAAAGAACATGATTTTTGTTCGTTTACCCTGCTTCTTGATGCAACTATATTCTGCAAAAATTTATACCACCTGTGCTTATAAATTTTTCTTTCAAATTTCAGGAAGAGAAAGTTGAAACGGATTCGATACTCGAAATGTTTAAAGACAACTTAAAGATGATATGGGATCATTTCTTGGATGCTGAGAGACCATTTTCAATTCCAGAATGGCCTGTTTTATTTGCAATTGCAAGAAACATGTACATTGTTGGCTTGGATTCTGATAACCAGTTTCCTCCTTCTGTCCACCTTGTGCCAACTTTTATTGAATCCTTCAAGCGTAGCTTTGTAGTGAAGCCTCTAGTTCTATTGAACAGCTATCCAGCTACAAAAGGTTACGATTCTGCACTTTTATCATTATAATTTAATATAAAAATTCTCAGGTGCAGATACCTAAACTTTTTTTTTTTTTTTGTGAGGATCACTTATTATTCTCACATGTGACAACTGACAACTAGTTTTATAGCATTACAAACTGATTGTCACATGCGGGGGTTTGTAATTGAGAAGCGTCATGTCTTAATATATTGCACATTTAACATTTGTGATCGTTGTCTAAAACTTCTTAGCATTGGCACATTGTATATTGTAGATGAGACTATTTCGAGTACACCATCAGAAACTATATCAAGTACACCTTGGGAATCTGTGGCAGTTGTATAGCCAAAATTGTTATCTGAGTTTGAGATTGTGAGGGACATGTTAGAGTCTAATGATGAATTGGATGAAGTAAAGCCAGCAATTTTTGCTAGATTTGGCAAAATTCTCTTCCATCCGTATGTGATTGATCTTTACCTGATTATTCAGCTATTGTTTTACTTGTTTGATTGGTTGGCTTGAATGCTACATATTAGACATTTCCTTTGTTCATTTTTCTTTAGATACTAAATTTAATATGTAAAACTGCAGGAATAGTTCGATGAAAAGTTTAATAAAAGATCGGGTTGCTGAAACCACTTTGAGACAAATGAATACAACATTTTATGTAAATACGCCTCCTTCGTATATGGAAAACATTATAAGTGCAGTTGCACCAAAGATTGGTTTTGATCTTGAAGAGGATAAAGATATCTTTTATATCCTGGTACTTCATTTGCAACATTTTATGACTATTTTTTTTTCTTCCATGCACTTCTGATGTACTGAGCTACTTATTTCTCTACTCTTTTGCTTGTGTAGTTGTCTGACAGCACTAGACCAACAAATTCAACTATTTACTGCAAATGTCGTATAAAAGAAGATAAAAAGCTTGAGCTATATAAGGCAAGTACCCTTCTGAATTACTGTGCTATTAGCTAACCATAGTCATACCACATATTGTCAACAATCTCTACCTTTTTCTATTTGTTCTATATTTCTCTTCTAGGTCGAAATGAACCCAGTTCGCAAGATGATTGAAGACATATCATGCATTGATAAGAATCTTGACCTGAGGCTGGCACTACAAACCAAGAGAATCTTAACTTCTCTAACTGTAAGTTCATCGAAAAGACGTTACATTTTTTGTGCTTCTTTATTTTATCATGCTCAAATTTAACCAGAGGGCAATGCTCCATTTCAGACTAAAATGTTATTCTTTATTTTTCTAGGATGATGAAATGCACAGTATTGGAAATATTATTAACTCTGCCATTATAGATCCGGAGGTGAAGGGTGGATTGAGATGGCCCTACGGGAAGGCATGTTCAGGGGATCGGTTTGCTGTTATTAAAATTTGGCACACAATAGCTAAAAAATATAAAAGCCCTTCATTGAGTCTTATGGCAAGACATGTTGATCGATTTGATTTCAAGGATACATATGGTCAAGATGCAATTGAGGTTTATCTAAAGTTGAAAAGCTTAGTTTCCGATTTACAGGTAAAATGATGTTTATTGCTTTCACTACACTTCTTCTTTTATTCACCATTTGGTTGCAAAATAGCTTAGAGACATTAATTGGAGATTCATCAGTGGAACAGCAATGAAATCAGAAACTGAGCATCCAACTAATTTAATTTTTGGTAGGATCTACCTCACAAATTTATCATGTCATATGTTACTTTCAATGTTAAAGAGCATGATTTTTGTTTGTTTACCCTGCTTCTTGATGCAACAAATTATTTTTTAATTACATTTTAAAAAAGAATTTTAAATTTATTTTAAATTGTAAATAAATAATAACATTTATTTAAAAATAATAATATTTCTTTTTTAATGTAAATAATATTTCAAATTTGATGACAATAATATTTTATCATAATAATATATTATTTGAAAATAATAACATTTTAAATTTATTTAAAAATAATAATATTTCTTTTTTAATTAAAAGTAAATAAAATAATAATATGGAGTCATTTTTAGGGAGATTTATTGGAGTGTTAACCCCTTATATGACTCTTTATTTATAAAAGTACTACATACTCCTTAAATATAAGGAAAATATAGGGAGCCTTATTGGGGATGCTCTTATAAATTTTTCTTTCAAATTTCAGGATGAGAAAGTTGAAACGGATTCGATATTCGAATTGTTTAAAGACAACTTAAAGATGATATGGGATCATTTCTTGTGCTGTGAGCAATTTTATCCATAAATATTGTATTTGCAAGCCACAGCCTCCTGCTACTCTCTTTTTATTTGTGTGTTTGTAGAAGTCTTCGGTTTGTTAAATGAAGAAAGTGATCTTTGATGTTATAGAATAGACTTAAAGTTGCTCTCTTTACATTTTTTTTTTTTCCCTTCAAAATTTGACATGTAACTACTTTTACAGTCATAGTAACCATTTTTATGATTTTGGTATCCACTTTTACTAACTTGGTAACCATTTCACGGTTTCTTCAAAAATTTACTTGTAACTACGTTTATAGCTATGATTACTATCTTTACGGGGTTGGTAACTACTTTTATGACTTTGGTAAACTTTTATGATTTTATTTTAAAAATTTTACTTGTAACTATTTTTACAACTTTTGTAACCACATTTACGGTCTTGATAATCATTTCATGGTTTTAATTAAATTTTATATTTCTTATATTTTTAATTAGTAAAATCAATTTAAATTAAGTTCAAATTAATTTATGTTCTTTCAAAAATTTTTATATTTTAAAAAAATATATTTATTATTAATAAAAAGAATAAATATAATCCATTGGGCTAGTATGGTATTGTTTTTGAGAAGTTAAAATCATCTTATTTCATAATTTTAACATAAAATAATGTTTATTAAAACTTTCAAAAGTGATTAATTGATAATTTGAAAAATTTTGACGATAATTTTGAGAAGCAGGTGAAGGGTTACTTTTTGAAAATGATTATGAAATAATCTATTTCAGAATTTAATGAATATTTTAAAATATGATTATTATTCTTATGAAATTAAATTAAAATCATTTATATTCCTTTTCATCTTAAAATTAAAGATTCTAATTAAATATTGATTTGATTTATAAAATCATTTAAAAATATTTTTATTAAGCTTATGGAATTTTTGTTTTCTAATTTAAATATTCTACTTAAATATTGATTTAATATATATACTTAATGAAAAAAATAAAATAAGGTTCTAAATCATGTCTATTTTAGTCATTGTAACTAATTTTAGCACTTTTAAAATAAAATTATCAAACATATGTATACTACTTTTGAACTATATACTAGTTTTAAAAGTATAATTAACCAAACATCTGCTGATTAACTTCACAGCTGATTATATCTTCAGCACAGTTAACAGTGATTATTATAAAAGTTACAACAATACTAACAGTGATTATTACAAAAGTTACAACAATGCTAAACTGGCCCTTAATAGGTTTCATTTACCTTTTACCCAATTGAAAAAAATTGAAAACAAAAGTATAAAACAATGAAAACATCAAAATATCGTTTTCAGTTTTTGTTTAATAAAAGTGAAAAACCATTTTCTTTTTGTCTTGTTTTCTTTCGGAAAAACATGTTTGAGGAACACATGTTTACTATTTTTGGTTTTAAAAAATAGAAAACGTCAATGAACAGACCCATAATAATATTTATTGTTTATATAATTTAATCTATTTACTTATTTTTAAATTTTTATTTGAATAATATTATATTGTTAATATTTAACCTATTTTATATGATTATAATTAGTATTCATACACTAAAAAATTAAACAATTTTAATTAATTTGTAACCCTGTAAAACGGTGTGGTTTTAGGTTGGTTTATTATATTTAATACAACTATAAAATTAACATGCCACACACCAGCCATGCACTCACTCCATGCCACACTCCAAACCACACTCCAGCCATACACTCACTCTAACGGTCACACCGGTTTTAAGTTTATAGAATATTTATATATTTTAAATAAAGAGTTATTAGCATCGGTCCCCCTCGAATTTTATACGAGTTTACATTTTACCTCCTGAACTTTTTTTTTAAACGTAAAATCCTCTTAACTCTTATTTTTTTCGCACTTTGTTTAAAATCCTCACGCCATCCATTTTTATCATGGAAAATTGCGCTAAATTCCCCTAATTATATGTATAATTACATCAAACCAAAGCAATTAAATAATATAACCTAAATACCCCTCTAACCGAAATTTTAAAAATAAAAATTTAAAATTTAAAATTGAAATAATGGTTAAATAATAATAACCATTATTATTATTATTAAATATCCCTAGATATCACTTGTTCATTTACAATAACAAGGGTATTAATAATGTCAAAAACAAAAATAAAAAATAAAATAATAATAATAATAGTAATAATAAAATAATAATAATGATAATAAAATAATAATAATAATAATATAAAAAAATAATAATAGTAATATAAAAAATTAAATAATAATAATAAATAGTATAATAAAAAAAATAATAATGATAATAGTAATAAAAAAAATATAATAAAATAATAAAATAATAATAACGATAATAATATAAAAAATAACAATAAATTAAAAAAATGTTTTTTTTTAATTTTCTTGTAATTTTTTTTTCTTATTATTATTATTATTATTATTATTATTATTATTATTATTATTATTGTAATTTAATGACCACCATGAATATTTGAGATAGATGGAGAAGATCAATCTAAATATCTACCTATAGTTTTCTAAATAATTTATTATTATTATTATTATTATTATTATTATTATTATTTAATTTTTTTTTCTTTTTGATATTATTAATACCCTTGTTATTGTAAATGAACAAGTGATATTTAAATAAAAAATTTAATTTAAATGATAATTCAGTTGGGTGTTATATTTAGGGATATTTAAACAAAAAGGATAATTTAAATAATTATTAAATCAATTTAATTTTTTCATTTCTCTATTTATTTAATTTTCTTTATCAATAAATTCAGAATTTTATTATTACTTAACCATTATTTCAATTTTAAATTTTAAATTTTTATTTATAAAATTTGATTTTTAAAATTTGGTCAAAGGGGTATTTGGGTTATATTATTGTATTGTTTCGGTTTGATGCAATTATACATATAATCAGGTGAACTTAGTGCAATTTGCCATGACAAAAAAATGGTACGGCGTGAGGATTTTGAACATAAATACAAAGAAAAAGCGAGTTCATGAGGTTTAACGACTAAAAAAAAAAAAGTTCAGGATATAAAATAAAAACTCTCATAAGGTTGGAGAGGTACCGGTGCTAATAACCCTTAAATAAAATACGTTTTGCAATTTATCTGTTCAACGGTTGGATGATATTTTTTATCAATTTTTTATCATCCAACGGTTATAATAGCTTTTAAAATGCTTCAGCATCACACGGAATATTTTTCCCTGAATAATAGCTATTCCCCAACGCAACTGCAAGCGTATGAGTCGTCGGTTATGATTGTCCGATGTGAAGAAATTAGCCACATATCAGGATCACAATGGTGGTTGTGAAGAAATTGTTGGCATTGTGGGTCCATATTCGTTTTCCTGTCTCCTTTTTCTTTACATTCCCTTCCATCGCAAGGAGTTGTTTCAAAAGATAAAGACCAAAAAGTCTTCTGTTTCAAAACTTCTCTAGGTGGGTTTACATAACATAATTGAAGTCTTCTGTTTCTTCTTGTTGTTTTTGTAATTGTGTGTGTATATAAATGGTGGAGATGACTGATGAACCTCAATAGGTCATGAAGAACAACTTGTAAGACTTTGAAATCTTTGCTGAGCAGAACATATATTTTCATTCTGGTATGTGCTCTCATTTCTTTTTAAATTGTTATTTCTTTTGTGTTTTTCTTGTTTTATGTGAGTTTCTGGGATGGTTTTATAGTGTTTGGTTACTGAGAAAACCGAAGAAAGTGAGATCATTTATTACTGTAAATAGTATGATCTTACTGTTTTGTGTTCACTATGACTATCGACTTACAATAACTACTTAATTTCAAATTTAAAATGATAAAGATATTAACACATCCAAAGTAAAATCAGTAATGTTTAAAAATTTATAATATGTACTGTAATCTTTTTTTATTTATTTTATTTATTTTTTTTATAATTAATATTTGTTTAGTAACTGAAGAAAGTTAAGGTTTTGACAGTTAATCAGTTAATATTTTCCTTAGAAGCTAATAGTGTTCCAAATGTAACGGAAGAAACTAGGAATCTTTAAGTGTATGTATGAGCTTAAAAATTCCACTAAAATTGATTGTTCATTTCTATGGATAACACTTGGGTGCTGATCGGTCAGTACTCAAGGTACTGATCAACCCAATAGTTGGTTGTCACGTAACCCAAAACAAGGAGAAAAATGTAAAAAGTGAAAGAGTTTTAACCACGTGGAAACACTCTATTAAATGGTCAGTATACTTAGGTACTGACCAGTCAGTATCCAAGCAAGCGACGATTAAAGGCTTTTTATGTGTTCAAAGTTGGTGTCTTTATAGTCCACACAAGCGACAATTAAAGAATTCGGAGAGGCCATCTCCAATTCCAGAACGGCTTGTTCCTCAGTTTTCAAGACAAGTAAACTTGAAATCATCATCCAATGCCAACCATAATTTAAACAGAATCGCCATATCAAGACGTTGGTTTGGATGCTGCCCTTAGGCCTTAGCAATAGTGCTTATTGTTGTGCATTTAATGATTTCTTCCAGGTCTGTGAGGAGTGCCAAAATGTCAAATTCGAGCGAGAAGGGTATTGTTATCACAGTAGTTATTGAAAAGATGGACAGGTACAATACAGTTTATAAAAATTGAAACTTCTATTGTAATACAATTTCAGTTAAGTGTATGCTTATATTAATACTGTCATCTTATTTAATACCAGCGTTTTCTAATGCATATGTGCTTTTCAGAAGGTGGTTTTCTATGAAGATGGTGAACCTATAATAAATGGAGAACCTCCTGGAGATCTCAAGGTTATTTTCAATATTTCTCGGTTTCTTTTATTGTTCTTCGAAGCATATGGATCAACTCCACCTAAGACACAGTTGTCCATTACATCTGTCAAAAATTTTGTTTCGCATGTCACTCTATTGATGCCAGCTTCTCTACATCCATTTCAAAAGCTTTCTTTGCTTGTTTCACCTCTTCATAAATGGACAACAGTTCTCTGCAGCGGTTAAGCTTTGGAAAGTCCTGCAAAATCAACAAGCTAAGTATCAGCCAAATTTGTTCTAGTGATCAACTTAAAAGACAGACAGGAATAGAGATTCACAAACGACAAAAGCGAGAAGAATACAGTAACATGTCTCTCCCCCATTTTATCTAAAAACTACAACCTGGAAACGTATTCAGACTAAATCTTAGGAAATAGCTTAATTGTTACACAAAAGAAAATGGATAACGGTAGTACAAGTTTTGTGATATAAAGAAGATTATTTTTAAAGTGATTGAAATTTTACATGTAAGATGAGCAGAAAATGATTATTATTCCAATAGTAAAGATTAACTTGTGTTAAAATGAGCAAGTGAACAGGAAAGACATCTAATAAAAAATACCTTCCGAATTTGATATAGAAAATCTTCCACAGTTAACTTTCCTCTCTTTGATCCAATGTCTTGTGCTTTATGAGCCTGCACAAAAGTGGCATAAATACCATCTTACACAAAGAAACAGATAACTACAAATCTACAATCCCAAAAGAATGCTTACCAAATCTGTCACATACTCCATAACAATATCCTCCACAATTGCAACAGTTTCTGGAAGGGGCTGATAATACGATCACAAGCATAAATGGGAAAATGCATTCATATTTGATAATATATAATGATGGAAAACAAACTAAAGTTCAAGATAATTATTAGTGTTACTTACATTAGCATCATCACCGAAACCATACATCATATGCTGCACTATAGGAACATGAAATCAGCAAGAGAACAAAATTACTGTTAAAAAAATTGAAAAACAAAGGATAGGGAGGAGACATCTGCTCACAATCTTTTTGAAACACTCCCTGCTTGCGCTTCAACGAAGCCGTTTCATAAGGTTGAGAAGATCCTGCTTTAGATTTCGAAGACGGTCCTGCAGCAGAATTGCTCATCTTCTACTCACAACTTCTTTTCCTACAAACATCAACTTCAGAGAACTATCTGAGTACTAACAACTAATCAAATACCTAAATTAAGTCCTCACAATTATAATATAATATCAACAGATATGTTTCTCATTTGTCAATGTAAGCAAAGTATTGATATAGAAAAAATAAATATAAAGCCTTTCTCAAATCAACACAACTGTAGAGCAAGCTATCTAATTTTAAATTACTTGATTCATGCTATGTAGACAAAATTTGGATTATTTTCGGAAATATAAGCCCCGAGTTTCAACTACAATGTTAGAGAACTTGTTGCTCTACTTAATCGAAAAATGTAACCAAAAAAAAAATAACCTAAATTTCTCCAACAAAAATCACAATATCACACATGCCCAGAAAACAAATAATTCAATTTCTTCTTTTTTCCTTATAAATTTAATCTGAATATAACGAAAATATCAAAGCCATTTGTCTCGGAAACCTTACAAAATCGATAAAATCGGAACCCTTACGAGCGAAATCGTAAAAGAAATTTGGCAGTCTCAGGAAATAAAGAACTTCAGCGAAGATTGTACTTTATAGTCTCTGCTAATGAAACGCACCGTTTCACTCTTGCTCCCAAAGTTTTTGTTTGGGATATTATTGTTTTCCCTGAGTTTTACCGTATTCATAACACTGCCCCTCTCGTTTAAACAAAGACCGGTCTTCTCCCTTGAAAACCAAATAATTCGAAGATTTACCCCTTTTCGTTAGGATTTCCATTAAATAGTGGTCTGACCGTGAAAGTAATGGAGAAATTATGTTTTTATCCCCTAATAATAACGTTGATTTTTTTATATTCAATCTCTACCATCTATCTCAGATAATTAGAATTAAATTTTTTTAAAAAGGAAAATCTTAATTAATAATTATAATTCTTTCCTTCTTCTGTCCACCTTGTGCCAACTTTAGTGGAATCCTTTAGGTGTAGACTTGCAGAGAAGCCTCTAGTTCTAGTGAACAGATATCCAACTATAAAAGGTTACGATTATGCACTTATTATCATTATCTTAATATAAAAATTCTCAAATGCGGACCCCTAAAAGTAATTTTCGTGGGGATCACTTATTGTCGTATGTGATAATCTGTTCTATAGCTAAAGACTGATTGTCACGAGCGGGGGTTTGCTTATGAGAAGCTTTCGTTCTTAAAACTTCTTAGTATTGACACATTGTATATTGTAGAAATTGATGAAGAGGGTGAGGCTATTTCGAGAACACCATTGGAAACTACATCAAGTACACCTTGAGAATCTGTGGCAGTTGATGTATGGCCAAATTTGTTTTCTGCTTTTGAGATGGTGTGGAACATGTTGGAGTCTAATGATGAGTTGGATGAAGTAAAGCCAGCAATTGTTGCTAGATTTGGTAAGATTCTTTTCCATCCGTATGTGATTGATCTTTACCTAATTATTTAGCTATTGTTTTACCTGTTTGGTTTAGGGAAATGGTGAATAATGATTGGGAACACATGACTCATCATGTGATCATACGGTAATAGTCATTTTAAAGATAAAGAATGAACCCTTAAATTGATTGAATTTGATACACGTTAAATCCATACATTGAGTACTCTAATTGGGGATCATTGATGACCTAGTTCTCTCACCTCTTGATCACATCCACATATTCTTGTTAACTGCTTTCTTAGTTTAATTTAGTATTAATTCAAATCATCAAACAAAATCTCTTGGTTACTTTTAATTGCTTAACTTTAATTAGAACTAGTTGTAATTGATAATTCACTTTTCTTCGTGGGAACAATCTCTACTTTCCATTGTACTTATCTCACGATTCGTGCACTTATGAGTTAGTATTTTATAACACAATTTTACACATTAGTAACTACGTTTACGACTTCTGTAACCATTTTATATGATCGTTTGTGATGTTTTTTCCCTTTAAGTCAATCCAATTTCATTAAAATAATAATAATAATAATAAAATAACCATTAAATCTTCAATACATTCTCACCCAATATACGATACTTTTACCAACCACTTTCAACATACCCTTCATTTTCATCTATAGAGTTTCGATCAAACTCCTTCAACTGCATCCAAGACACCAAAATATATATATATATATATATATATATATATCCTCCCTTCATTTGTTTTTATGTTGTTGTTGTTGATTGAAATCATTTTGCTGCTAAAGTATTTATAAACTTTACTCATCATTCATGGCCTTGTGAAGGACAACAAGGAAGCAAACAACAATTGCTAGGAAGCAAAAGGTATGTGTTACATTGTGTTTTTGTTGTAATAAGCAAGTACTCAATGCATGTGCATCAATCTGTCATACTTGTATGTTGAATTTTATTTTTTGAAAAAAATTCAATCTACAGCATGTTATAATAATGCTTCTGCATTAATTTACCTCACCATGCATGTTGCTTTGAAAAAAAAAAATTAAAATTTACTGATTGTTCTCGCAATGCCTCTCTATCATTTGTCTCACTTTGCATATTATATATATATATATATATATATTTATATAGATTTTCTATTGTCTGTTCGTTCTGATATAAAATATATCAGAACGAACAATGTGGACCATTATATTTACATACTTTGACTCAAAGTGTATGTACTTGTCAAAACTTCTCCATAATATATGATCCACATTCTTCGTCCTAATATATTTTATATCATGACGAACTGACTGTAGAAGGATATAATAATAATAATAGTAATAATAATAATAATAATAATTCATATCTTGTTTTGGCTGTTATTCACACAAAAAGATGAATACCGAATCAAACTCTAGTAGCACCTCCAAGTACATCAGAAAATAGGGCTACTCTTGAAACTGAACCAACATTGTCAGAATTAGATGATCCGGCTAAACTTTCTAGTTTGCAATCTAGTGATGTAATTGGGAAGGAGCTTGCTTCTATCCAAGATGCTGAAGCATTTTACAAGAAATATTCACTGTTTGCTGGGTTTAGCATCAGGAAAGATGAAACGAGGCATGATAGACATGGTCTTATTACAATACATAGGTGGGTTTGCTCAAAGCAAGGGTACAAAGTACAAAATTATATTGATATAACAGACAAAGTACGTGAACCCAGAGGTCAAACTTGAGAAGGATGTCATGCATCATTCATAATTAATATCGAACAATATAGTATGATGTGGGTTGTTAGAGAGTTTGTTACACAACATACTCACAAATTGTAACCACATAATCACATTCAGTTCTTACGATCACATCATACTGTCAAAGATTCATAAATTTCACAATTAAAGTCGTGGCTATCCGTTGGTGTCAAAACCGCCCAAGTGATGGATCATCTCATAGATCAGTCTAGTAGCTATTCAAATGTCGGACACATGAAGTATGAGATTCAAACATCTGATGCTAATTCCATTATATCTTACTTGACTATAAAAGCAGTAATGGATCTAGAATTATTTTTTGATTACACATTAGATAAAGATGATCGATTCAGCAACTTGTTTTGGGTTGATTCAACGTCACGTTTTGACTATGGTTTATTTGGTGATATGCTAGCATTTGATGCAACATACAACACAAATGTATATCGGAGGCCCCTTGTAATAATGCTTGTTGGCGTCAATCATTACCATAATACCAACATTTTCGATTTTGGGTTACTTGGCGATGAAATTATAGAAACATACACTTGGTTGTTATGGACATTCTTTGTAGAAATGCATAGTAAGATGCCGAAATCGATGGTCATATATGATGACAAGGCTATGCACAAGGCAATAAAGACAGTGATGCTTGAATGCGTTCGTCGATTGTGTTGTTGGCATCTAGAGTGAAATGTTCAGACAAACTTGTAGGATGGTAACTTCACTCGTGCATTTTGCAAATGCATGTTGAATTTTATGATAGTAGATAAGTTTGATCTCCAATGGTTCAACCTGGTTGAAAAATTTGGATTGAACAACAATAAGTAGGTGAACGCAATGTATTCTAAACGAAAGCAGTGGGCAGAAGCTTTTCTTCGAGATAGTTTTTTTGGTGGAATGCGAAGCACGCAACGTTGTGAGAGTATGAATTTGTTTCTCAATCGATTTGTTCATTGTCAATTGAAGATGTATGAGTTTATGAAAAACATTGATAGAGCATTGGACCGTATACGAAATACTGAAACATTTAATGATTATCAATATAGTACTAGTACACTGGTATATAGTAATCATTTGTTGGGACTAGAGAAACATGTTGTTGAAAAATACACAATAAATGTATTTTTACTTGTGCGGGATGAAATTCGAGAAGAGACTTCACTTAGCATAGTAAATTGTGTGGAAGATATGGATAACTACACTTATACATTCAATAAATTTGGTTGTGGAAATCGAATTTGGACATTTCGATTCATACCATCGGTAAATCAAATTCAATACTCATGCAAATTCACTACTAACTATACTTCCATGTAGCCACTCTTTTAGTGTAATGAAAGCCATGAACATGCAACATATACCATCATCACTTATATTGGATCAATGGACCTCCCGTGCAAAAGACTTTTTAGACTTTGACTACTCATGTGAAGCAACGCCTACGCCAATCATGCAAATGGCCAGGTATGGATTATTGAATTCTAAATGCAGCAAAATGTGTTATTTTGCATCAAAGTCAAATGATGGATTCAAAGAGGCTAGGGGAGAGATTGATAAATTGACATTACACATGCAAGATTTGATGCCATGTTCTCCTATTTATTCACAAAATATGGTGGGTGTGCAACATGTGCATAATATGAAAGATTCTTCCACAGCAACAGTAAAAGGTTTTGTTCGATGTAACAAAAACGTCGGTGTGAAGCAACATAAATATGGCAAATGTGGGCAACCTGAGCACACTGTAAATACATGCCATGCTAACATGCAAACCAACAACAATATAGTATCAAGCAATACAGTACAAATTTGACAGATAGCAATGACACTTGTTATGCCAGCCCTTCCATGAGTCCATCGTATTCATTCACATTCCTAGTTAATGATGATTGTGGAGGAGCCACAAACCATGATTTCTACTCCGTTAATACAGATTTTGATCCTTCATCTTCAAAATTTGACATGCACGGCTATTGTTGGTGGGGGACAACACAATGTTGATATCGTGGATATAATATGGTAAGTCTTTTTGTTATTTATCTAAATGGCTAGCGAAGGATGTTGGAGAGAGGGAGGAATGTTAGAGCAGTGTTATGCGTTGTTTTTCTTTTGTTTGATATTACTTTATCCTTAACCTCCATGTACTTCCAGGACTTTTGGATCCTCTGTATGCTAAAAGCATCCTACTGCAGCTTGAAGCATATATTTTTGTTGTATTTAATACTTAATTAGCTTAAGTGTAGTCCCGCTTTATATGGATGTTGTTGAAAATAAATGATAGGGTAATTGTTGCAAATTTTTTTCTATTAGTTTAAAAGTAACATCATCACCTCATATTTATACCATCGGTGAACATTTAAAATGAAAAACTTACATTTTAATGGCAGAACGAGCAATGTTTAATATACATAATGACATTGTATACTTGATACGCACACTAGTTTTTTTCAATTTAACAACGCCGACAACCTTCTATTCTCATTCATCTGATTCCATTATTAGAGAGTATGTGTCAAAGAAATTGGTTGCGCAATGTTGGCAATAGTAAGTTACAATAAATTGTTACATTCTGTTCTTCTCAATAAGGATTCATCTTCTTAATTTTCACACTAAAACTTTTAAGCATTCATAAACAATTCGGTTCAAAGGTGGGGAATGTGGACATCATCTCATGAGAAAAGTCTCGAATATGCTGCTTCCAATTCTCATGTCCAAAATTGTTTACATGAGTGCAAGTATTTCCACCATGAGATGCAGTAGGCTCTATGTGCCTCTACATATATTAGCATCACTGAATTGATTATAATTAAAAGTAATTACATCCAAAAAAAAAAAAAATTACACAGTGGACAAAATAACAAAAAACAAGTGAAACAATTCTTTAACATGGTTAGCCACCTCTCACAAAATGACCTGCACACCAAAAGATTTAGTTAGGAAAAAAACAAATTCTAAATGAATAGCATGTAGAAAAACAACAAGCGCTTAATTGATATTAATCATATAGAAAATTTTAATGAATGTGTTGGTATTCATATGGACAACTTACTAATGGTTACTACGACAATGTCTTCACCGGTTTCACCTGAGAGTTCGACTTTAATAGGGGAACATGTCTCTTACTTCCGGTGGTATCCAATTGTGCATATTGCATATTAGAATGATGTTGTATGTAATTTTTCTTAATTCCTGAAGACGGTTATTTGTAGGAAATGTTGCCAGTTGATGTGCTAGCAAGAAACGCTAAGCTTCCGAGTTGAACTACAACAATTGTAGAATATTTAATTTTGGGGTGGTAAATAACATGACCTCAACGGAAATTTACAACTATATTTTAGATTGCTTACATTTGCATTAAATTAACTATTAATAGTCACATAACGTTCATCCATGAACAAGCACACGAAAATCCCACATTCAAAAAATTTTGGTTGTGTGGGACCCTCAAGAGAGACTACCAAAAAGCTTTTAAATGAAAATGATAGACCGAACACGGTATTTATTTCTATGGTCAACACATAATCCAATGAAATCAATTGAAAGGTATTTAGAGGTTAAAAAAAACCTAATGAATTCATAAACAAAGAGTACTGTAAATGAATTTGGCAACATATATATATATATATAATTAGGAAAAAATATAATTTCATTTTTACCAAATTTTGAACTTGCTTCAGCCTACTTTGGTCGTTATTCCTATGACTTGGTAGAGAGTCCCAAATCGTAACCTTACGTTCCTTAATTTTCACAAGTGCAAGGTACCAAAGACCCTTCAGATTGTTAATTGGAATATAAATCTATAAAAACAATTGTAGATGAAGATGCAAGATATAATTTATCAATATAATAGTATTGTATAGATGCAAGATGTACTAATTGTAGCTTTTGAATGAAATGTATACATGATAATCAAACACAAAAATAGTGTTAAAATGCATAATAATTGTTTGTATTTCCTTGGTCATTTGACAGCTAAATGTTAGCATCGTATTTTCATTCGTCCATAGTAGTTACCAAAATCTGAGATAGGTCCTCACCATTTCACATCGATGCAAATCGTTCAAATAATCTTCTTTGAAGGTAATGTGTATCTCAGTCAACCTCCCCATGCTACCATATTTACTAGTCAATAAAATATACTGTTTATGCATACATGGAAGGAAATTAGTTAAGAAAAAATAAAGGAACTCGAGAATTAATTGCAGTGCTTGGGTAAGCTATAGTTAATGATATATATATAATTATTGTCAAGGAAAAAAAAAAAAACTGTTACTGCAAATTGGGTGGGCAAATGCCAATATAGAAATGATTGTTTTCTTGTGGCATTGTGTTTGTTATTATCAATGACCAAACTAATTATCTGCACATGTTAAGAACATAAATTGATAGATTATAACAGGAAAATTACTATAGTTCATAGTTAAATCATTGCACAAGGCAATTAATTTTTTTCACTTCAAGGATCAAACAAAACATAGGCTACAACCTCACTGTCAATCCATTATGTCGACTCAAGGGTCTTGAAACTTTTACGATTTACAATCATACGATTAGTTGCCACAATAGTTTCACTATAGAAAACAAAAATACCTCTATTAGTGGTATGGAATAAAGCAACTAATCTAAATTCATATTCCACATATCACAAATGGGTGGCAGAATTGCCACCAAAAAGTATAAATTAAGCAGACACATTTGTAATACACCCAGCTATATAAAATTATAATGTTTAGCTACCTCATTGACAAATCCTTACAAAACACATAATCTATTATTTGCGCATCAAGTGTCTTTAGAGAGCACGATTGGTGGTCATACCGATACTTGGATGACTTTCTTGCACGATGGTCATACTCATACGGTGAAGTTTATACCGACTAAACTTTCGATTATTCGATGTGCTGGTTTTTTTTAATTACATTTATGGAAGTTAAAGACTGCTCCGTGAGAGCCTTGACAATGGTATTTCTCTTTTCTTGCACAATGGTAACAATATTACAACTGTCAAAAACCTTTGCAATAAGTAATGAAATATATAATTATATTATTTTGGTCTTAATACCAAACCTCATCCATTAGACTAGGGATAAAACTTTGCTCATGTGCATGATCATCATCGAATTTGAAATCATAAAGTTTTGTAACACCAAATTCATTTATATTCATGGTAGGAAAGTTCGGTGTTGGTGTTTGTTGTTCTTTGTTAGGGACAAAAGCATCCTTTTGTTTTTTACCATCATCCATATTGAGTTTTCTGTACAGAATGTCGACATTTTCTTTCAAATTTGAAACTTCATGAACTTTGTTGACAATACAAACAGTCAACCTTATGTTTAAGGTCAGCATGTTCCGTACAAAAATGCTGAATTTTAGTTCTGAATTGTTGGATTTCCTTGAGGACTATATGAAGCCCATCATCATTGGAAATGTTGTGTTTAATATCCATTTTTTGTTTCCTAGCATATTCTTCTTGTTACCAACCATTACATATAGATGTCTAGTTAGATTTGTTACAGTGGTAGCAATATAAGAACATGCAGAATATTTGGATATATTAGCTATGAGTTGGTTATGTAAAAACTATGGATGATGAATGTTGGCTTAGGTATTACATGTTACTTTATCTTGTTAATGATGCTTATGCTTATGAATGAACTTATTCTTGTTAATGTTTGCAATCTGAAATCATATGAATGGTACTTGTTTTTAACATCCAATACTGTTTGCAGCTTTTTACAACTATTTAAATAGAAATATTGCCATGATTACACCAAACAAAACTAGGTTAACTGCCAACATTAGCTTTGACCCCTTGCATATACTCTAAGTGATGCATTCTCCTATGAATGTTTGTAATGTTTGTTTCCAAATTGAGCATTCTTGCATGCAAAGTTTCTAGGTGCTGCACCATTTCCCATAACATCTCCAGTGTTTGTAACCTTCCGTTGACAACTGCCATTTCCTGTTGAAGCATAAAATTATCTCTACCATCATTCCTTTTCGTTATATTTTCACTATCTTTTACCTTGTTGAATTCTTCATTATTCGGTTCCCAAAAATTGTAGAAATTGCATTTTCCTCTCTCACATACGAAATACAATTTCTTTGGGTTGTTTTGGGATTCAGAAATCTTCACAGTTGCTTTAACACCACAGTTGCTTTAACACCACATTAGCATCTTCTATTTTTGAATTTTATTATCCCCCCATTTATGTTGGTTGTTGAGCTTAATGTAGCCTCCATCATAATGCTTGAAGTAATGTCTGCATGTGAGTGTTGTTTGTGTATGTTTGATGAATAAATGTGTGTATGTGATGGTGGTTAGTGTATGTTTGATGAAGAAATGTGTGTATGTGATAGTGGTTTATGTGTGGATTGATCAAGGATTTTGAGTATGGAGAGATGGTTTTGTATGAATGGATGAAAAAATGATTGTATTGTTATGTGAGATTGTATGGATTTGAGCATGAATTTGTAATAGGTGTGGTGGTTTATAAAAGAAGAAATGGAGCCGTTGCCTAGAAATGGAGCTGTTTGACAACGGTCCAATTTGATGGGCAAAATGGTCAATACACAATTTTTTTACTATTCCCATATGAGACAAAATTGAGGGTATAATTGTCTTTTTAAAACTATTTGCTTTTTTAAGGGTATTTCAGTCATTGTACCATTTGACAATGCCATTTTGTGTCCTTTTCACGGAATCCCTAACAGAATGACTAAAGTTAGTAATTCTAAAAACTAGTGAACCAAACCTAGATTAACGTAAAATAGAGGGACTAAAATCATAATATCCCTTGATATTATCCCATGTTCGGAGAAACGTGGAATTTGACTGAATTAATGATATATTTTATTTGGTTGAACATGGACTGGACTAAATATAATAATATTTTAAATTTAATAATATTTTGAAACTGAATAAAAAATTATTGAAATAATCTTTTTAAGAAAATAATTATTTTAATTTATATATTATTAAAATAAAAATATTAACAAAATATTATTAAATTTTATATTTTTTTTATTTAATAAAAAAACTTTAAAACAAAGGTGGGATAATGGTAGGCCCAATGAGTTTATATTCTCAAATCCGATTGGAAGGGATTATAATTGGAACAACCTCAATCCATTATAATCCGGTGAAAATCGAATAACGAACTATTAAAATAATTTCTTAAATGAAATACTTAGTTGATTAATATATATTATTAATTTTTTTTTTGAAGTAATAAATTATTAAATAAAAAAATAAAAACATTTAAAAAAATTATAGTTTCAAGTTATTATTAAATAAAATTTATTTATTATTAAAAATGAAAAGAAAACTAAAAAAGAATTAAATATAGTCCCCCAAGGCGATTTGGTAGGTTTGTATAATTTCAATTGAGTGGTGTGTCGATTGGAAAATCCAATTAAGTTAAACTCCAAAGAAAGGAGAATGACAAGGGAGGATTAAAAATAGATTAATGCTAGACGTTCTAATTTATTTATTTATTTTTTAAATTTTGTTCCAAATGATGTGATATATGATGTGTTAATATCGTATCAGTCACCGTATGATTTATAAGACATTGACACCTCATATGCCACATCATTTGATATATAATTTGAAAAAAAAAATTAAAACGTTTATTATCACTTTTAAAAATAATCTAATCCTCTGGTGGTATCGGTGCACCAAATGAGTCCTAAGATTTTTGGTATAGAGTCTATCAACCGTGGCCTCCACCATTTTTAAATATTAAAATCTAATCAAAATTTATTATATGGAATAATAAATTGTGATTAGTTTTTAAATATTTAATACTTTTTTAAAGGTATATTTATTACTTTTTAAAAGGAAAAAGATTTAAATTAGTTGTTTAAAAATGGTGTCATAATTCATGTATAACTAACTAAATTAAGACATGTGTCTATATTTATGAAAAAAGTTAAAAAAAAAAAAAATTAAATATAGACACATATCTCAATTTGACAAGTTAGAGCATCTCCAATGCAAATATGTATTTTTGAGTTTCTAATTAGTGCCACATCGGTATTTCTATTTATTACGGGCTCACTTTTGAAAAAAAATTAAAGAAATGCATATTCTCATCTCCAATGCAATTATCTAAAGTCATATATGCATCCATTTTATGTCCAATCATAATAAAACAATTATTATACTCTCTCTCCTCTTTTATTTTACAATTAAATGAGGTTTAATCTCATTGGTGGAAAAAGTTGAAAACTTTAATCTTATTGGTGGAAAGAGTTAGAAATCTTAGTCAGCATTTCTAGGAGAGTTTCTAGAATTAGAAACTCAACTCCATATTCTCTAACTTTTTTTTGGCCACATCATCTCCATATTCAATTTAGATAATAACATTGGAGAGAATTTTTCTAACTTTTTTAATATCTATCCTATGTGGCACTTCATTTTCTCAAAATACATAATAGCATCGGAGATGCTCTTAGGCACGAATTGAGATCGGTTGAGTTGAGTACTCATTAAGGTGGAGGAGGCGGCTGCTTCCACCCACGGTGAAGGAATTTGCTTCAGTACATCATCAGTGAAGGAATCTGTCACGTGCCAAGATCTCACCGGTAGATGAATCATACGTCCAGTCTAGCTCCACCAACCCAACATATTTGCCATTGTGGGTCCATATTCGTTTTCCGTCCTTTTTCTCTGCCTCCCCTTCCATCGCAAGCAGTTTCCAATCTTTCGATCGAAGTTGTTCACTTTTCCCAAGAAAAAGAACCCAAAAAGCCAACTTCAAAACTTCTTCAAGTGGGTTTTCATAATTGAAGTGTTTTGTTTCTTGTTGTTTGTGTGTGTGTATATATATATATATATGGGTGGAGATCAGCAACAATAGCTGAACAAACTTGTAAGACTTTGAAATCTTTGCTCAGCAGAACATTTTCTTTCTGGTATGTGCCCTCTTTTCTTTTTAAATTGTTATTTCTTTTGTGGGTCCTTGGAGTTTTTCTAGTTTTATGTTAGTTTCTGGGATGCTTTTATAGTGTTTGGTTACTGAGAAAACTGAAGAAAGTGACAACATTTATAACTGTAAATCGTATGATCTTTACTGTTTTGTGTTCACTAGGAGTACTGACTTAAACTATTCCAAGTAATTGACCTATACTATCATTTAATGTTATAATTATTTTGTTGTTAATTTTTATGATTATCTTTCTTTACTTATTATTGGTGTTACTTGAATAAATCAATTGTGGCAAGTGAACATGTAAATAATGAGCCGTTTCGTTTAATTATTGAATTTGTAGGTGAAAGTTTAATATATGTATGAGTGTGATTTTGATGCCAAAAAGAATTGGTGCTTGTTAATCTGAAGAAACTGATTTCATTAAAATTTGGTTGTTTCTGTTTGGCATTAGGTGTACGTAGTTAATATTATCGTAATGGCTTACATTCCACCACACAAGCGACACTCAAAGGATTCAGAGAGGCCATCTCCAACTCCAGAAGTGCTTGTTCCTCAATTTAAGAGAAACTTTAATCTGAGATCATCCAAACATAATGTAGACAGGAGTGGAAAGATTGTATATGCAGATCAAGCCATATCTAGATGGTTGCTTGCTGGTTTAGATGATGATAACCAGTTTCCTTGTTCTGTCCATCTTGAGCCTGTTTTGGTGGAACTTGTCGGGCGGAGAACAGGAGAAAAGCCCCTAGTTTTGGTGAATAGTAATCCAGCCAATGGTTAGGGTCTGCCCATTTTAGTATTTTACGTCAGTGTGTTCTGTTATTGTACTTGAATTATGTATGGTCTGGTTTTCAACTTTGTGTTTTTGAATCTTTGTTGGTTTGTAGAGAACGACGAGGTGAGAGAGAATATCTCAAGAAGTCCATGGGAATCTGTAGCAGAAGATGTGTGGCCAGATTTACTGTCTTCCTTTGAGATTGTGAGGAACAAGATGGAATGTGAAAACTTGGGGGAAGTAAAGCCATCATTGGTTGCTAGATTTGGCAAAATTCTTTTCAGTGGGTATGCTATTTTATCCTTTCTTAATCAGTTATTATTTCAATCGTCGAATTGGTGTGAACATTACATATCAGAGTATCAGACATTTCCTTGTTACCTTTTTTCTTTACAAATTAAATTTAGAACATAAAAATTGCAAACCCATATGAAATTCTTGCAGGAATATTGTGGTTTTAGTTTACTGAAAATTACCAGTTATATTACAGGAAAATTATGAGCTTTTCTAGTAACCTTAGTTCCACAAAGGGGTCTAGTGTAGATTAATTCTCTGAGTTTTTTTTTTCTCCTTTTAAAATGTAAACCTCTGACTCAGCACCGTATAACATTGGCTTGAAAATTGAAGAAGAAAAACTAAAAAAATTAACCTCACAGACCTCTTTCGGTTATGTTAGTAATCTTATATGCCTTTCAAGTTTCAACTTGAATCATATTCTTGTCAGGTTGCTTTTGGTTTACCGAGTCATGCATTCCCATGATTTTCCTTTCTATTTTATCCTTGCTGTAGTCACAACAGAACGAGTGAAACATCGCGTAGGATTTAATTATAAGTTATAACAAATATGTACTGCCATACTTGAGTATTTCTTGATTGACCATTCACATATTATATTTCATCGAGGAAATATGAAGTCCCATTGACTCACCTACTTCTTACATCATTTTAATGATATTGTGTGTGGTATATAGTGATATCGTATGAAGCAAGTCATGACAATATGAGTTGCACTTAAAAAATGGGCTAAGCAGCAATCACGGTATTATTCTTCTTGTTGCAGGAGCCCTTCATGTGGCTTAGAAGGTGTTAGAAAAGATGAGGTTGCTGAAACCACTTTGAGACAATTGAGGAGATCATTTTACACAAATATTCCTTCTTCATACATGGAAAACATTGTAAGTGGAGCTGTGCCAATGATCGGATTTGATCCGGTAGATGAGAAAGAAATATTCCATGTGAAGGTACTTCTTTTGCTAAACTCTGCATTCTAAGATCATGTTTCTTGCACTTATGAATTGTGATTTGATTAGCTATTGACTTCATAACTATATATTTTTCTTGCGTAGCTGTCTGGCAGTAGCAGACCAGACTCAACTATTTCATGCAAATGCAGTGTGAAAGAAGATAAAACGCTTGAGCTCTATAAGGCAAGTTTCCTGCCACTCACAAATTGATTTGTGTCTACAATTCTTCATATCTGGCATGTATGTTGCTAATTTTTACCATGTCAATAGCATAACAAACATGTCAATGCATTTCAAATTGGATCATGACATCATGTAGAACAACCTTTGGATTTGATGTTTTGATGTGTGCTATGGTAAGACCTTTTGAATTATATATATATATATATTTGAAAGTTAGATTTTTGAACCATATCGATAAAGGTTTTAAATGAACTATGAAGCAAACCAGAAAAGATAAAGAAAGAGAATAAGGACAACAAACTTAGATCTTACTTGGGGCTTTTAGGAATCTCACCTAAATTTTTTTACTAGAATCTGACCATTTAAAGATGAAGATGGAGAATAAGAAAGATGTCAAAACCTAAATCTTGTTTGGGGCTTTATGAATTTTACCTATTAAAACTTCTTCAAAATGTTAACTTTCACTTCTATTCCCTCTCACAGTTTCTTTTTTGTCGTATATAGAGGCGCTATCTGAATTTTCAATATTTTTCTTGTAGGTTGAACTAAATCAAGTCCGTCAAATGGTCGTAGATGTATCATGTGTTCATAAGAATCTCGACCTGAGGCTGATGCTATGCTCTAAAAGGATCTTAACTGCTCTGACTGTAAGTTAATCTGCAGCAATGCTCATTAATATGCTGTATTTAGATCATCTGTTGCTTTTTTGTTCTTTTGTTTCTTTCTTTTTTTAATCAAATAAATAAGCATTCATCTAACTTTGATACTATCTTAAAGTTCAAGGATTCAATAGTCAAGCTAATTGTGTTCACTTTTCCAGGATGATGAAATGCATAGTATTAGAAATCTGATTAACTCGGCAGTTTTAGATCCAGAGGTGAAGGGCGGGTTGAGATGGCCCCTGGGGAAGTCTAACTCCGGGGATGGATACAGTGTTGTTGGGGTTTGGCACACGACAGCAAAATCGTATAAAAGCCCATTAAGGAGGCTTAAAGTAAGACATGCTGATCGATTTGATTTCAGGGCTGGAGTTGGGGAAGCTACAATTGAGGTTACTCTGAAGTTGAAAAGAATAGTGTCTGATTTACAGGTAAATGCTGTGTGACTTTTTGCTTATGATTTTGAAACTACTTTTCATATCATATATCCTTCTATTCTTATAAATTTATCTTTCAATTTTCAGGAAGATAAGGTTGAAACGGATTCGATCTTGGACATGTTCAAGGACAACTTAAAGATGATATGGGGCCATTTCTTGGGCTCTGATCCATTTTTGGCATAAATACTGGATTTGCAAAGTTTTTCTTGTATCTACGTTGTGTTTTTGTGTGTTTTTGTGTGTTTTTGTGTGTACTGTTATTGTGAAAACAATGTTATGGCAAGAATGAGATCATAATGGTCTCAAATGGTGAAAGGGTTTGTAAGTAAATAACATATGTATATATATATATATATATATATATATTTGATAAGTTTTCTTCTTTGAGTTGCTCTATCTAAATTGTTCATTTGCCACATATATATATATATATATATATATATATATATATTTTTTTGTTTCTTTTAATTTGCACGGTTGAAATTTGATTTTATGAGAGGGCTAATATAGCTATGAAATACTTATCATGTAGAAAACCTGAACATAAAACATTGATGGTCTACTGAATGAGTGCATTTTATCATCGAGTCATGTTAGATGGTTTGGTTCACATACAAGTTTGGGATATCCTACGAGTTCCGATTTAATAAATTAATAATAAATTTTTAATGTAAGGAGTTTCAAATTTTCAAAATTTTATCTTTTGCTATAAATTAACAAAACTAATAAATTATATTTATTAATTTAGTTTCTACTATCCCATCCTATCCATATAAAAAATAAAATAAAAATTATATGTTCACTATAAATAAAAGCATTTTAGAAAGTGGAAATAGAAGAAAATGGTATAGCAAACCCAAATTGTATAGAGAGTGTGAGAGAGAGAGAGAGAGAGAGTTGATTGATTTTGTCAAAATTGTGATTCAAACTTGAAACAATGAAACCAAACCTCATAACAGCGAATTCTTCCTATTACTCTCTCCCTCCAATTCAATCCATTTCTTGCAAGTATCAAATCCCACTTCTCAGAATCTCCTCTAATTCGCTTACTAGATTCCTCTCTTTCACCAAAAAACAACACTCACTTTTGCTCCCAATTCGCTGTTCATCAACTCCCACGAAACCCCACAACCACAATTCAACTGAATCATCGAACCCCACCTCCGAGAATTCGGTTCCTGAAGTGGATTCAGAGACTAATTTCAATGTAGAGATCGCAACTGCTACTGTTCCCTCGTATCTTCCGCCCCCAAAACTCTCCTTGAGCGATCAAGCTTTCTATTTGTTGGCTTTTATTGCTTGCACGGTATGTTTTTCTCTATTTAGATGTTAAAAGCTTTGAATTTGCTTGATGGGTATTCGTTATTTCGTGCAAATCCATACGGGTCTTATGTGAAATTTGAAGTCGATTGTGTTATTGTTGCGTGGTTTATTTTATTAGGCTTTGTAGTATTATACAGCTAGTTGATTAATTAATTTTTTGTTTGTTGAGGAGTTAAAAGCTTTGATGAGTTTTGTCTGTTTTGTTTAGTTTATTTGGACATGCTTTTGTTGGTTTCATCATGGTGATTGAGGTTACAAGCTTTGAATTCTTTTTATCTTTTATTCTCATATTCTAATATATTTTCACCGTTGTAATATTTTGCTAAACTAGGCTACTATTTGGTTTGGATATTGGTCATGTAAATTGGAAGCATGAGATGATCTTATTCATTATCGAAAATCGGGGAGTATATTAGTTCTTGTTTTATTGGTTTATTGTGATAAGGTTAGAGGGCTGAATCCCTTGGGGGGCAGTTTCTTTCTGTGATTTAGCTTGGGTTCTTATGGTGGAAGCAGACTGCATTGCTGTGCATTAACCATAATTTATGATTATTGACCACATGTGATTTGGGAATTTATGGAAATATAGATATTTAGAGTAGTGAACTAGTTAAAAGAATACATTTTTTTTTTTTTTTTTTTTTTTTTTTCCCTTAATGTAAAAAGAGTTCATAAACTGTTAAGTTCTTTCAATATGGGAATGCTATGGTTAGGCTTGGACTCATTTGAGTTGAAAATTTACTATATTTCTTCACCCTTGCCTTATGTTTATATGTTAATTATGAGGGTGGCAATTCTGTTCATCACTCATTAATACAAATCACTTTGATTGCATGCAGACTTCTGTGGCTTTTACAAGCCTCGTTATTGCAGCTGTCCCAACGCTTTTTGTAAGTTTTCAATATCATATAAACTCAACATTATATGCTTTCTTGATTTATGCTTTATATATTCTGTTGTCACGATTTAAATGCATTATAACCTTAAAAAATGGTTGTGATGTGGGTTCAACAGTGTTCTGCTATTTCCTATGCTTTTAAGTTTTAATTTGCTTTTGTTCCACTCTTAATTTGGTCTTTCTTGAAATCGTGGCAAATATAAGCTATTAAGCTTCTATCACTCTCATTGAGCGGTGAAGACAAAATGCTTTTGCTCGAGTATAAATTTCCTCATTTCTTGTTAAATAAAAGATTTGATCACTTTTATTGAACGCCTTATGAGTATAATTGTTATAGGCGCAAGGCGCATTGAGGCGCTAAGGTCTTCTTGAAGCCTAGGCGTGTGCCTGATAGAAGTGAAGCACACTTTTCAAAAAAGGTGCCTAATAGCTTTTTTATGAATTTCCCAATGGAAATAATTCATAATTGTTGCATTAACCTAATTATTCCTATAAATTTCAAGTCATTAAGCAAAATAAAAGGTACGAAACTATCAAAAACACATCATAATTCTTAAAACAACTATATTTAATTATCATATTAATAGTAAAGCAGCAAAGAATTTTTTTTTTTTTTTTAAAACATCCCTCCTAATCCTAGCTCTCCCCAATTCAAAGAATCACAACATCATCACCATTCAATATTCACCACTAACATCTTCACCATTCAGTATTCATCCTAGTCCATGTGATTGATGTTCACTCTTCATTCTTCACCGACAATAACGCTTTTTACGTCCACCACTTCCACCTGCTGCTGAACTCTGTCTCTCTCTCTCTCCACGTCACACACTTATGTGTTCTTACCTCAGTTCGCACACACAATCTGCTCTCCATCATAGGTAAGTATAAAGTTTATTATTTTTTATTTATTTTTTTAGTAATTTGACTACTTTCTGTCAGGCACGCCTAGGCTTCGCCTGGCGCCCGCCTCTGAAAATGTGCCTCGTCTAGCATGTTCAAGGCGTCAGGATGGCATCTTGATGCACCTGGCTTCTAGGTATGCTTTTAACAACACTGCCTGAGAGTTTCTTATTGCTGTCAAAGTAAACTTATCTTCTGCTTCCATATTTACAGAAGCTTGGGATTCCGTGGCACTGAAGAATTTGTCACCTTCCTTATCATTGTTGACCTGATTAAATGGATTAGAGTTTTAGGTCCTTGATGTTTCCTTCCTGCCTGTTTCCTTTTTCTCACATATTTTCAGACTTAAGTTTTGGACATCGGAGAGTATCCTGATGTTCTTGAAACTTCTAACCTTTTGAGAAAGAATTATGCATGGTAATTTTGCATTCCTGATTCTAATAGAATTCTTTAGTAAATATATTATAGCTTCTTTAGTTATTAACCACTACTAATTGGACCCACGATGAGACAGAATTCTCAAAACATTATTGATCTCTGTACTGTTTTGATCCCACTGAATCCTGCTGTTTTATCTGTTATACTGTGACGATGGGGGTTCTTGTCTTGCCAGTTCCTTTCAGTTTTGGTTCATTTTTATGGTTCATTTTTATGGATGATTGTGAATTTTTAACATTCCCAAAATCATCTTATGCTGTTTAATGACAAGGTGTATAGTGTTTGCTAACTGCTGGTTCTATTTATCTGTTTCATCATCTGTTTTGTAGGCAATGGGGAGAGCAGCAACATCTCTATCAAAGCTAGCTGATACAGCTCGTGAGGAACTTCCCAGTACAATGGCTGCAATTAGACTTTCTGGCATGGAAATCAGTGATCTTACACTCGAATTGAGTGACTTAAGGTGACTACTTAAATCCTCGTGTGCATAACCGGGTTATAATGCATGTTCTTGTGTCTTGATAAGCGATGCATGAACTCTCTCTTAACATTTAAATGCATAAATGTATGTAATCCGTTTCTTTAACTTTCTTGGGTTTCAATTTTGCTTCATACTGAACATTGTTATTATTTCTTCCGTTTTTAATACTAAAAATAACTGCCACTAAGCCAAGAGATAGCTGATGGGGTGAACAAGTCAGCTCAAGCTGTGCAGGCAGCAGAAGCTGGAATCCGGCAGATTGGTACTCTTGCTCGCCAACAAACTATCTGTAAGTTTAACTCTGTTTTGCGTTGATTTTTTCCTCCCGCAACAACTAAAATTATTTGCTATTTTCCAATTCCCTTACCAGGACTGATTTATGTACGACTGTTTGTATGATTCAGCGATGATTCAAGAGAGGGCAAGCCTGCCTATTATATCTATGAAACCTGTTGTCGCTGGGGCTGCCAAGAAGACTTCTCATGCAGTTGGCCGAGCCACAAAATCCTTCATGAATATGATCTCTAGGGGAGAATCCAGCGCAGAGAATGAGGATGACTATGGAATCGATAGGGTGGAAATCTGATAAGTTTTGTGCTTCAAAGTTCTGTTTTACCGAATTATTGTCCGTGTAAATAGAGGCATCAGCCCAATTTGTTGATTAAATGTTCCGTCTTTGATATGAAATGCAGAACATCTTGAAATTTCTGAGGTAAAGTTTCATTTGGGTTTGTCAATTTTGTTCCTTGGAAGAGAAATGTTTATGAATTTTCACTTGCATACCATTACAAACTGAAAATGCATAATGTATTTTATGTTGTGTTTTTCTAGTATGTAGATTTGTTTCTATGTAAGAATTGTTATCGATGTGTAAATGAAAACATACATAAATAGCAATTCTTACATATGATAATTTGCATAATATTTTTTTAAAAAACATTTATCAAATACTATTGTTTTTTTTTTTTTTTGTTGTTGAAAATTATACTTTTGTATTCATGTACAAAGGCTTTCAAGTAACTTGCAAATATTTTCACATACAGTATATACTATTTAAAAATTATTTTCACATAAGAAAAATAATATGCCAACACCAATAAGATTTCCGAGTTCCTACTATAAAACCTTTTTTTAACTATAATAGTTAAAAAAAAATCATAAAAGTACAAAAGCGAGAGTCTCTGGCAAAACCCATAAAGTGGTGAGTAGGTGACACGTATTTTTTGGATTTTAGCAATGAGACACATAATCTTTCACCTAAATAGACCATATTCCAACGCTTTGTACGTTGAGAATCTCGAGATTCATGCAAAGATGGAGATTCCAAGTTTGATGCAAAACCAAAACAATAATTACAATATATATAGAGAAAATTACACCAAAGTTGCCCCAAGTTTGATGTTTGACGTTTGACGCATCAATAAATAAATATATATATATATATATATATATATACGGAAATTTTCCTATGAGGATGCCATGATAGAATTATATAAGGACATTGAATGTGAGTCACTCATTTTATATATTTTGATTTGAGATGTATGCACTTGTCAAATCACTTTTATAAATGAGTGGCTCGCATTCAATATTCTGATAAAGTTATATAAGGATGTCCTAATAGGAACGGAACCGTTTATATATAAATATATATATATATATATATTTGGTAAAGGGGGGCTGAAACAGCCAAACAAGAAACAAACTAACGACTAGGGATCATCCTAGCAAAAGCAATGCCCTTGCTATCATCGTTCAGGATAGCAAAAATTTAGGCGGGGGGTGGGGGTGGTCTTCAAAGAAAGTAATCCCTAAATTCAGCGAATGACCGAGCTTAGCAAGCGAGTCAGCCGTTCTCTTGCTTTCTCTATACGTGTGGTGTAAAGTGCAGGTCCATTCCTTCTCAATAAGCGATTTACAAGCATAAATGATGTTAAAGAGGGGATGTTTCCTGGGAGTTTTGTTGGAAAAAAGCCTCACAACACCTTTGGAATCTGACTCCACCTTTACTCTTTTGAAACCAGCCATCCAAGCCAACTTAAGCCCCTAAAAAATGCCCCACAATTCAGCTTCAGTAACAGTGCCAGTACCCGTGTTGATAGCAAACTCACTCAACCACACTTTACTCTCATTCATGATGACACCGCCTGTAGCAATAGATCCCACTTCAGGTAACTAGCTTCCATCAACATTTAGTTTCACGGGGTGGGGTTCTAAGAAATTGGAACATTCTCCTTAGGAACCTCTTTCATCCAACTTAGCATTAGCAGCCTGCCAACTATCCACATAATTCAAAATAATTTTACCTGGGCAAAGAGGGCTGATGAAATTCAGACCAAAAACCTTCTCACATCTCCACTTCCATATGAACCAAAGAGTCACCGCAAATAGGAGATAGCTAGGAATATGTCCCCCAATCGGCTCATTACATTTGAGGTTATCAAACAACCGACTATTCCACTCAATATTATAAGCATTACTCGTATAAATATCCTTGCAAATATCATCACATATATAGCTGGAATTGCTGCACTTCCTGAACACACGATCACTGTCCTCGTGGCCAACCCTACATCTAACACATGTTGTATCTGTAGCATAACCACTGGCAGCTTTGTTATCATTAGTCAACAATTTATTATGCAGGAGAATCCATAGAAAATGAAGGACTCTAGGAGGTAGCTTAAGTTTCCATATGAAATTCCATTTCCAAGGATTGCAGTCCAACTCGACAAAGTGGTTATCATAAGCACTTCTCACAGAGAAATCACCATTATTTTTGTTAATCCCCAAATAACCAAATCTTCTATATTACTGTTTTTCACAATATGAATGTTGAAAATACGGTGAACAACACTCCAAGCAAACACTGAACACAATTTCGGAAGGTTCCATTCAAAGTCAACAAGAAAATCACTAACCTTTTCTAAATATTGATCCTCTGATATAGGACAAGAAGCATGCCCAAGACGTTACCCTAACTCTGGAATCCAAATGTCAGTTTAAAACCCCACATCACTGCCATTTTTGATTCTCCAGTGTATCCCATCCGTGATGATCTTCGCCCCAAACCGGAATCCTCTCCAGGTGCTAGAAGCCATCTTTTTGTTAGCACATTCATGTGCTTCCATGTTCCCCCAATTTAGATATTTGGCTTTAATAAGCTTTCCCCATAGACCACAATTCTTCTGATACAACCGCCACCCTGTTTTAGCCAGTAAAGCTTGGTTCATTCTTTTCATCTTTCTTATTCTTAGGCCTCCAAGATGCTTAGGCATGCACATAGAATCCCAACTAGCAAGATGTATTTTTTTTTCTCATTCGAGCTTCCCCATAGAAAATCTTTATTTAACTCGTCAAGTTTATTACAAACCTCTGCAGGGAACTTAATAGACTGCATAGCATACATAGGAAGAGAAGAAGTAACAACTTTTATGAGGGTACACCTTCCCGCAAAAGATAGAGAAGCACTTTTCCAGGAAGCCAGTCTTTTCTGTGTCTTCTCAATGATTTCGTTATAGGTTTCCTTAGACGCCCTGCCATGGATGAGAGGGACATCCAGATAATTCCCCAAGTTTTGAGTTATGGGCGAACCACACACCTTTGCCAAATCTTTTGCGGTATTATGGTTAACGTTATTCAAACAAAAAACTCTAGGCTTGGGAAAACTTACTTGTTCACCAGAGATACCGCAGAATATGTTAAGAGACTCTTTCACGATAACGGCTTGTTGTAGAGACGCATGACCAAAGAGAATGAGGTCGTCCGCGAAAAACAAATGGGATATTTTAGGACCACCTCTCGAAGTTTTAACCGGCTTCTAGACTCCATCCAAGAGTTTTTGTTGAATGGTGTGTCAAAGTTTCTCCATGCATAAAACGAAGATATACGGGGATAAGAGGTTGCCCTGTCTAATCCCGCATTTAGGCTGGAAACCCTCAGAAACTTCATTATTCACAATAACCGTAAAGTTGACATTAGCAATGCAGCTCATAAATAAATTATTCAGCTCACCTTTAATACCAACTTCTTCCAAGACATGTTTGATAAAACCCCATTGAAGCTTATCATAGGCCTTAGCGAGGTCAATCTTCCAAGCTATATAGCCCCTTTTGCCCCTCATACTCTTAAACTTGTGGAGAACCTCTTGAGCTAAAACAATATTGTCTTGAATTTGTCTCCCAGGGACAAAAGCCACTTGATTAGGACTAACTAACTCTGGGAGTAACCCTCTTAATCTCTGAACAAGAATTTTACTGATGATTTTATAAGAAGTGTTACATAGGCTGATCGGTCTAAATTGAGTCAAACTATTTGGGTTAGGAACTTTCGGGATAAGTGAAATCAACGTATTATTGATGTCATTAGGAACACGATCCCTCCTAAAGCATTCCGAAACAAGAGTCATCAAATCACTCTTGCAGGTGTCCCAAAATTTTTGGAAGAAAATAGGGAGGAATTCGTCAGGTTCTGGAGCCTTTAAACCCCCAATACTAAACACACTCTGCTTAATTTCCATTTCACTTGCAGTCGCACTAAGCCTTGTCACCTCGCTCTCAGAAAGCTTAGAGAAAAACATAGGAAGATTAGAATAATTACCAGTGCAGTCTCTTACTATGAATAGCTCTTGGAAAAAGTGAACAACCTTTTTTTTTCATCTCTTCGATATCCTTCGTCTAGTTCCCATCAATTTTCCTTAGACCCTCAATCTTATTTCTCCTTCTTCTGATAACCGTGGATAGGTGAAAAAAACTTAGTATTTTTATCACCTTCCTTAAGCCAGAAATTCCTTGATTTCTATTGCCAGAATATTTCCTTCTGCTAAAGAATGGCCCTGTAATCATTCAAAAGAGTTTCCTCAAGATCGGCTAGAAAAGGGGAGGGCTTATTACAATAACACTTCTGCACCCCCTGTATCCCGGATAGCAATCTCCTCTTATTATGGAAAATATTCCCAAACTTCTCCCTATTCCAGTTCTTGAGAATATCAGTTAGATTATCTATTCTATCAGTAATAGAGACGGCCTGAGAACTCCAGTTTTCACGGATCAGCTCTTTAAAGTGCTTGTGTTTGAGCCACATAGCCTTGAATTTGAAAGGTTTGCGATCATACTTCGGGATATCATTACTGTGCAAGTGGATGAGAATTGGGCAATGATCAGACATTACTTTAGGTAAATGTTTCACAAAACCCTCCCCAAACTGAATCCTCCAATCCATAGAGCAAAGCGCTTTGTCTAGTTTTTCCCAAATTTCCTTCTCAATTCCCCTGTTTGTCATCTAGGTGAATTTCAGACCCAAAAATCCCAAGTCCACCAAGTTATTTCTACGAATCCAGTCGCCAAAACAACTATTAGAAAATCTAGTTCTTCCCCCTCTTTTTTTAGAGCTATTAATAATCTCATTAAAATCTCCAGCTACAAGCCATGGCAAAGAAAAACAATTTCTAATATCATCGAGATATTTCTAAAACGCTCTCCTAGAAGTAACACACGGATTAGCATAAACCACAGAAAGAATCCAAAAAGATTTTTTATCATTCACTAGAGTTGTTACACTATGTCTAGAACTTGCGATCACCTGCAGCTTTACTGAATTTTCATTCCACAATAACCAAATCCCCCTGAGAAACCCTCTGCATCCACCACAAACTTACTAGAAAAACCTAATTGCCCAATAACACTTAATGCCTTAGAGCCACTAATTCTTGGTTTGAGAACCGCCAAAATCTCAAAATTATGCATCCCACAGATATTCGCAATATTCTTAGAGAACGCCTTCTTCCCCGCACCTCTTACGTTCCACACACAAATTATGGGAAAACTATTCTAATATTACTTCCATAGTCTCCTTAAGATCCAAGACCACCTTCTCAAAGTTGTCCACTGTCGGCTCTGTCATATTCACCTTACTTGAAACGTCCCCTGTCCCTCTGCTATCAGAAACACTACCGTCAAACTTGCTGAATTCATTATGTAACTGTCTCAAAACTGTCGCATTATCTAAAGCCTCAGATTTTATCTCATAAGAAATTGGGATTAGGCCGGAATTGACCTTATCAAGACCAAAGGATTTCTTGTAAAATTCAACACCTTTCTTATTCACTTCCAATGGGCTTACCACTGCTGCCGGTTTCTTCCCCTTTTTAGAAATTTCCTTGTTCTTCTGAGAGGAGAATCTAGGGGCAGTATAACTCTGATCAATATTTTGGTTGGTAACATTTAAAACGATCCCAATTTCTTTGTTCTTAACACCTGCCGCAACTTTGCTGTTAACCTGACCATCATTTTTCAACATTGTTACCTCTACATCTTTACTTAGGATATCAAATCTCAACCCACTGCTTGTGCTTTCCGTCGGAGGATTTCTCAAGCTCACATTCTTAGCTTTAGCAATGCTACTAACTTTGAATGTTTTACCCATTACTTTACCCTTAACCTCATTTTCGAATTTTCTCCCCTTAGAATTGTCACTGCCCACCTGTTTTCCTGGTGTAAACTGTTTCCTATTAGACTGACTTGCATAATCGCCAATATTACCATTAGAGTGGCCTGTATTACCATTACCCGTATGTTTCCTTGGAACAACCTGTTTCCCATAAGAGTGACTTGCCTTCCCATTAGGAATGCCTGCATAACCTCCATAATTACCATTAGAAAGACTTATATTGCCACTACCTGCATATTTCCCTGGTGCATCATGTCCACCTACATTGCCATTCCTTCCTTTGAAACCTCTATTACCTTGCCTTCGATACGATACCAAAACCCATGGTCTGTAAGCCGGCATTTCCTTTCCCTTATCAATGATCTCCTGATTCTCTTTGCCACATGTTTCCTGTTCTTCAATAATCGAAGCCACCAACCCCTCATTGTAAGAATCTTTGCTATGGCCATAACGCCCACAATTGAAACAAATTGAACCAAGATTTTCATATTCCACCTTTATTACCCTCTCTTCCACATTAAGTGTAGCCACAAGGGGTTTGGATATGTCGATTTCCACACACATTCTTGCAAACCTACCTCGAGCTTGGTTTAGTGTGATTGGATCAACTTTACACATCCTCCCTAGCATTCCTCCAATATTCCAGAGCAGTCCCGAATCCATCCATTCCATTGGAAGTTTAGATAACCTTACCCAAATAGGCATGCTCTAATTCGGTCTTCACCTGGAATAAAATTTGGTCTTCACCTCTTTACCACCAAATATTGATTCGCAATGATCTATGGACCACCGGTAAGGACATATTCCAAATCTTCTTTTACCTGAAAGTGAGCCACAAAGTAACTGTCACCAAGGTCTGTCAGTTACCATTGACCTAAGAGCGCTCATTTCATCAATAACTTGGTGAGCATAAAATTCAAGGTATGGCTACGGCCCATATTCTTCAAGATCAGAGCATTGGTCCATGGTTTATGCAGCTGCTCTTTCAATTTAGCCGATAGTGTCATCTTCGGGCCATTAGGTCCCTGTTATTAGTATGTCTTCCTTCTCAATTTTGGGATTTTCCTTTGAATTACCTAAACCCGCCCAGGAGCTAGGGCTAGCCATATTCATAAGTTTTGATTTAAAGCTACCCATGGCTTCGGTTCTTTCTCTGTCAATGGCCACATCGTTACGACCAAGGCAATCAGAATTGGCTCTGGGTCGTTTGGAATTGCCGACACTCTTAATCTCTGGTGTCGATTCCTTACACATACTCCTGTTTGGGGGATTTTGTGCCAAGAACACAAACTTCTCAGTTGGGGTTTCCATAATACTTTAGATTAAGGAAGCAGAAGTAAGAAAGCAATAAAGAAACAAGGCAAAATGGAAAAATCAGACGGCGTGTGAGTTTCACTCACGAATGTAGTGCCAATTTCAGGGACGCACCAGACGCTTACACTTAGCCTCACGCGTGCCTTAAAAAATCTGATATTTACATTTTCTACAGTTAGTGAGTTCATATTCTATCGTCAAAGGGTATTTCGGTCATTTGATTTTTTTTATAAAAAAAATAGATAAAATGAAAGTTAAATAAAAAATATAGTACCAAACTTTCAAAAAAGAAAAAGTACCGGTGATGGCCTCGGCCTCTTCTCGATGGCCTCCCTGACAAGAGGAAGCCTCTTCAAGAAAAATGGGGGAGGTGAGGAGTGCCTCATCCATTTTGTCGTAGGATGCCGGGGCCCTAGAGGTTATTATTATTATTTTTTTAAAAATTAATCATTTTTAATTAATTTTATTTTGAATATTTTTGTTAAGCTCATTTGTATGTCAAGGGTAATATTTACTTTTCAATGGTTAAATGTTAAAACTCACAGTGACAGAGTCAGCAAGCATATGTAACTGGTATATCAAACATTACTAGTGAAATCATGTGCTCAGATTTACTAAGATTAAACGTGTTTTATGTATATATTCGACTGAAAGACACGTCAGCAGAATAGGCGGGAAACACGAAAGAAAGACAATTCCGTGTCATTTGTCAACCAGTCAACAAAAGAAACATTGACAACCTGCCACATCACCTAGCCATGTTGTCGAGATCAGTGAAAGCCAAAAGTGTACTCTCCAAGCAACCCAATCTAGAAAAAGTAAGGATCACACTCGTCAAATACCTTTACTCGGCCCAGACCTACTCGTCTAATATGGGAAAAGTAACCCTATTTAAGTATACCTTCTTGAGTGATGATTCATCCAGAAACAGAATCTAAAGCGTTGTACTCCAACAAGGACTTAACCTTATCTCCTCTCAGAAAAGTCGAAATAGGAAGCAAGTCTTAATCAGTCCACAACACCAGAGTCCTAATACGATTCTATTTAGTAATTCCACTGCCAACACGGCATGGACAAGAAGAAACCCTAGCTTGCTTAGTATAAATAGAACCATGTAATCAACAGAAAGGCTGAACCTTAGAGAGAGAGAGAGAGAGAGAGAGAGAGAGAGAGAGAGAGAGAGATTGTTGAGTGTGTAACCTCTGAACGATTCATAGTATTATTTTCCTGCCCTCAAGGGCACCGTGGTTTTGTCCATTTCTAGGGTTTTTTCACGTGAAACTTGTGTCTTGCATGCATTTATTTACATTCTTGTTTTCATAAACGTGATATTATTGTTAGACGCATGACAATTCAGAATTCACCATCAACAATTGGCGCTAGAAGAATGGGGCTTTGAATAAGAACTTTAAGGAACCCTCATAAATAGATCTGAAACATGAGCAATGCCAGCGACTAAGACGAAAACTCCAGCACTGCTAGCTGCCTGAAGCAACCGAAGTTGTAGGGGATGGAACATTGATGATTAGGGAACAATAGGTATCAACGCCGGAGACCAGGGTAGCTGATTCGGGGACTCTACAACACTTTCAAACCACCTTGATGAACCAGGTTTTTTTTTTTCTAAGTAGGAGTAACTGTGAAGTGAGGTACTAGGTACTTTAATGAGGTATCCCGTTCCCTTTCGCGATTTGCCCCGGTAGGCAACTAAGGCCATTTTAGCACCAGGTTTTTCTTAGAGGGAGGTATTCCCTATCCAAGTCTTCAGAAGATCCATATGGAGTCTCCTAGTTTTGGAGGATGGGGCAAGCTACTAGGCTCTATAGATCCCGACCCTTAGTCTAGTAGGTAACTACACCATTTTAACACTTATGCACCAGATCCTTCTTGGTGGAGGGTATTCCTCGACCAAGGTAGCAGGAATGCCATATGGCTCTTCATGGTCTTGAGGTGATCAGTCATGACGAGAAGTCAGTAAGGCAAAATTTGGAGATACCAGTAAGGTAAATTTTGGAGAATCATGTAGGAGAAAAAGACTGTCTTTATTAAATTTCTAAAACAAAGCAGATCGGGGCATGTATACCATCCGATATAAAACCCACATTTTAAAAAAAAAATATTCCTAAGGGTAGAATCTCTTAAGATGATCAACATTCCAATTGTGATCTATTGGGTAGCCCTCCATGTCTTCTAACTTGTAAGCCCCCTTCCGAACCACCATCTTTATCAGGTAGGGACCTTCCCAGTTAGGGGCTAGTACCCCGTCAGACCTCTTCCGTGTATTATGAGTTACTTTTCTTAGGACCAAGTCTCCTTCTTTAAAATTCCGTGTCTTCATCCTTTTGTTGAAACATCTGGTTATCTTGCTTTGATAGGTAGCTACTCGTTCTACAGCTTTATCCAGTTTCTCTTCAAGGAGGTCTAGGCTAGCCTTTCGTTTCACATCATTATCTTCTGGTTTGAAGTGTTGAACTCTGAAGGATGTTAGCTTGTGCTCGATAGGTGAGACTGCTTCTGTCCCAAAAACCAATGAATAAGGGGTCTCATCTGTAGCAGTCCTCTTGGTGGTCCGATATGCCCATATTACGTTTGGGAGTTCATCCACCCACTTCCCTTTTTTTGTTGGAGCTTTATGATTGTCTTATTGGTGGCCTCTACTAGTTTGTTTGTTTGTGGGTGAGCCACTGATGCAAAACGAAGATCAATACCTCGCCCTTCACAGAATTCTCTAAAATTTACGTTGTCGAATTGTGTACCCAAATTAGTGATTATGTCTATCGAGGTGCCGAATCGACATACGATGTTCTTCTTGACAAAGCTAGTGGTGTTTGCTTCAGTAATTTTGGTGAGAGATTTCGCCTTTACATTGTACTTGGCCTGACCAAGGGCTGTAGGAAAGGGTCCAATTAGGTCTAGTCCCCAAATGGCAAAAAGGTAAGGAGTACTAATCGAAGTAAGCCTCTCAAGAGGCATATGATGAAGGTTTGCTGTCTTCTGACAAGGTTCACATGACTGTGCAAATTTCTTGGCGTCCTGATGAAGAGTGGGCCAATAGTACCCCATTCTAAGAACATGGGAGGCCAAACTTTCTCTTGATACATGGTTGCCGCAGTCCCTTGCATGCACTTCGTTTAGAGCCCACTAGGCGTCATCATGGTGTAGACATCTTAACAAATGGAGGGATTTTCCTTTTCGATAGAGTTATCCTTCCACCAGGCAGTATCTAGTCGCGTTTCTCTTGAGTTTGCGTGCTTGATCCGGGTTTACTGGTAGGATCTCATTCTTGAGGTATTTTGCTATGGGATCCATCCAGCATGGCAAGTGGCTTACTGGAGTCACTTCCCACCTTCTAGCTATGCTGGATTAGAGTATCAGTTGGAGGGGTACTCTTCTAGGTAGTGCATGTCCTCCAATTGCGGCAATCTTGGTCAGAACATCCGTTCGGTGATTCTTCTCTCGAGGGATTTGTTCCATCTTTACTCCTTTGAATCTTGCTATTGCTTCTTGGACCTTTTCGAGGTAAGCTATCATGTTGTCTCCCTTTGCTTGGTAAACGCCAAATACTTGATTGAACACAAGTTGGTGGACTTTTAATTAGGATGAAGTCAGCCCCCAACTCTTCGGCCACCTTCATTCCTGCTAATAGCGCCTCATACTCTGCCTCATTGTTGGTGGCTTTAAATTCAAACCTAAAATAGTGGTTGCACTCAACACTGTCTAGATCAGTAAGGATGATTTCGGCTCCATATCCGGTTTGATTTGATGCCCCATCAGTGTATAGTACCTAGATCCCGTAACCAGTGGGCCATTCTTAGGGCTCTAGGTTGTGGCTTAGTATCACAGTTGGTTCCGGATTTAGAGTCGTGTTGAATTCTGCCACAAAGTTGGCTAAGGCTTGAGCCTTGATTACCGTTCTTGCCTTATACTTTATGTCATATTGAGTGAGCTCTAGAGCCTACAAGACTAACCTGTCTGATACGTCTGGTCTTTGAAGGAACTGCCTGAGTGGTTGGTCTATTACTACCGCAATTGTATGGGCTTAAAAGTATGGTCGGAGCTTTCTGGCTATAGTTATTAATGCATAGACGAGCTTTTCCATAGGGGTGTAATTCTTCTCAGATTTTGTCAGAGCACGGCTCACATAGTAAATTGGCCTCTAGACCCCATTGCCACATTCCTTTACTATGGCCCCGCTGGTGGTAGTTTATGATACTGCTAAATAGAGTTGCAGTTCTTCCTCGGGTAGTGGCTTTACCAGCAAAGGCGGGCTGGCCAAATACATTTTCAAGGACTAGAATGCTTGTTCCCCCTCCTGGTCCCACTTCATCTTCATACCATGCTTAATTTTTTTGAAGAAAGGTAAACACTTGTTAGTAGATCAGGATATGAAACGACTTAAGGCTGCAATTCTGCCAGTCAATCCTTAGGCTTGCTGAAGAGTAGTAGAGGATTTAAGATCCATGATGACCTTGATCTTTTCGGGGTTAGCTTCGATTCCTCTTTCATGCACCATGAAGCCAAGAAATTTGCCTGCCGTTACTTTAAAGGCTCAATTAGCTAGATTCAACCTCATCTAATTCTCCTTTATTATTCGGAAGGTCTGGTGCAAATCCTCTGGATGCTGATCTACTGTCTGAGACTTAGTAATCATGTTGTCTATGTACACCTCTATGGACTTTCTATTAACCGTCAAAATTGGCGAAGGACCAAAGAAGAATTTTCCACCCAGATACGAGGAAGAGACACATGCCAAGATATCATCTAGCAACTCCTAGAAAGAAGAATGCTGGATCAAATCTGGATACCTACCTCCTCCTTCTGATTAAGCCAAAAAGCCCAGCAATCTCGATAACCCTTAAGTATCCCGACGCGGAGTTCTACTCAGAATCCTGTCATAGAGTTCAGTGGGGTACCCCGCTGCCGCATCAGACAGGCATCCAGATACTACATCAGCTAAGTATCCTGCTTCTACATCCAGCTAGGTACCCCGCTGTAAGAATAGATGATATCACGAGAACCTAAATACCTCTTGGGATCCTCTTGCCAGATAACCATAAGAAACACTCACAAAATTAAAAATCCGTATGTTCAGACAGACAAGTCTTGAAGCTTCAAAGTGAAGGGGTTGAAAAGCCGTCATTCAAGTCCCAATAAAAAGTTAGACTCCTTCCTGCCACTTAAGAATTCCATTCGAATAAGGAGTCCACTTTTATTAGAATCCTTTCCAAAAGGAATCACTTGATTCGGATAATTAAAGCTCCTACAAGATTGTCTCCTAGAAGTAAAGAAAGTTATGTGATCGCCAAAACCCTAGACTGAAATTATAGGAGTGCATGGCAAACAACGAGACCTATATATACGACACTGTATTCACCAGAAGAAGGATCGAAAATTTGCCTCCCCAAACCCTACACACGTTTTTAGTTCTACTTATCGACAGACACGAGCATGCCCTCTCCATCACCTAACAGAAACCTAGAATACCGTCACATATCGCCATCACGTATGCATATTTTCATCAATAAGATCGCACTTGTTAATCTTTTCTTGTATGATTTTTATTTTGCCTTGACAGAAATCTTATTGGTATCGAACTACGTGATACCTCTCTAATTGGGATCTATCTTAATCTTGGTCCTTAAAGTTGTTATTTGGAGATTTACCCTAGTGATAATTTTCCATTAACACTTTTGGCACCGTCTGTCGGGACCTATCTTCCCAACATTTACAAAAAAGCTGTCCTAGTTCTAGCCGGCAAAGCAGAAAGATGAGACTCCGATCCTCTCAGGCTCATCCGGCTCCATCGGGACCCTTGTCACTCGCTTCCATCGAAAGAGCTCAAAGGTGGGGTAGAGGATCCAAGAATGACAACCCGGCACCAATACCTCCTCCTGTCACAGTTGCAGGCTCCTGCCTAGAGATCCGACTGGGCAGGAGATCAATCGGGATATTCAAGAGAAACAAGCTGCTACCTACGTAGAAGCCATCCGACTCAAAAAGATAACTCAAGGAATCCCCTTTGAAGTAGCCGGGATCACAGGAGACATTGGCCTAAGTATCCGGGTACCAGTGTTTGACCGGCTAGGTCCATCTCCACCAACCCCGGTCCGTTAGGTTAATCTCAGATCCCGATTGGTGAAATCCATGATTGAGATTCCATCTAAGAGAGTCCAACCCCCTGCAAGGCCAAGATGAGAGAAGAAAGATCCACGGCCAGACTTAAAAGGAAGCGCTTGATCCCGAAAAAGCCCCAAAAGCAGGCACCAGAAAGCCAAGCTGAAGGAAGTGGTTATTTATTTAGAGACCTCAGATGAAGAAGGTTTAGTGGCCCGATCTAGAAACCTTAAATCTCAGCGCCTAGAAGATCAGATGGCCAAAATGGTTAAGGAGCTTGAGGAGTTAAAGAAGGGAAAGCATCAGGGAATCCGGAAGAACCTTATGGGTGAGATGAATGCACCATTCTCCAAAAAGATCATGGAGGTGGGGCTACCCCCCAAATTCAGGATGCCCTCCGAGAAGTATTCCGGAAGAGAGGATCCCATCGGTCACTTGGAAAGTTTTGTCTACTAGATGGAAGTCCAGAATGCAACACGGTCAGCCATATGCAGGATGTTCCCTTCGACCTTGACTGACTGTGCCAAAACATGGTTCAGGAAATTACCACCAAGTAGTGTTGCTTCTTTTTCTAAACTTACCACAGCGTTCTGTGCACAGTTTCAGGGAATCAAGTCTTGTCCCAAGGACCCTATCTTGCTTCAGTATGTGATATAGGAGCGCGGTGAAACAATGAGGCCTTATGTGGAGAAATTCCGTAAGGAAGTGATCTAGATGGGAGTATTTGACGAAAATGAAATGTTGACTAATTTCCGAAGAAACTTGTGGGCAGGCAGAGTATTCCGTTCTTTCGCTTAGCATCCACCAGAAACTTACCAGGAAGCCTATAATAAAGCTTTAGAAAAAGTAGACATAAAAGAGCAACTTCGGATCAAGGTTGAACATGATGAAGCCCTACTGGCCCTGAGTCCTAAGAAAGAGGCTATTCCTATTCCTCTTTTACAGGAAAGGTACTTGGAAAGGTACTTGTACAGGCCGCCTCCTATTCCTCGTACCAGGAAAGGTACTTGGCTAGAAGATTCCCTCTTAGGAGATCGCCTTTCAAGGTGGCCCCTCTGAAAAAATTTGTCTGGGTAGCAAGGGAGGAAGATGGATATAATCACTACACCCCCCTTAATGCTTCAAGAGAAACTATTTACCTCGCCATCCGGGACAAAGGCCTACTCAGGAAGCCGAGTCCCATGAAAGTCCCAGCTAATAGGAGAAACTAGTAACAAGTATTGTAATTTCCATGAGGATGTCGGACACAACACTTCAAAATGCTATAGCCTTTGCAATCAGATTGAAGGATTGGTAAGGGGAGGCCTGTTGACGGAATTTCTACAGTAGGTACAAGATAGCATCAAGGAAGGGAAACAGGTACAAAGCGAGATGCGGGAGGCAGTAGAAAGAAGGAGGGATGGAGAGAAGGATTTGATGTAGCAGATCTATGTGATTCATACCATTAGTGGAGGCCCCACAATGTCTGGGACTTCCAACAATTCGAGGAAGAACCACGCAAGAAAGGTTCCCAAGCTCAACACAGGTCATGAGATATTTAAGGTCAGCAATGGATCCTGAGATCCATCCCATGGTAATCTCGGTACAGATTGCCAACTGCCGGGTTCACCGTGTCTTGATCGATACTAGAAACAGTGTTGACATCATATTCAAAGGAGCTCATGAGTAACTTAACTTGAAGAATTCCTACTACAACAGTTGCACCTCGCTTTTGTATGGATTCACAGGGGACTCTATAATGCCCATGGGATCCAAAATCCTACTGGTGATAGTCGGAGAAGCTTCACTTTAGCAGAACATAATAACGGAGTTCATCATGGTGGATACCTCATCTGCCTACAATGCCATTCTAGGTAGGCCCTTCGTCTTAAGGAATAGGGGGGGTACTATATTTACCACAACGTCCTAAAATTTCCAGTGGGAACAGAAGTAGGAGAAGTCAGAGGGGATCAACAGACAGCGCGCAATTGCTATTCGGTGTCTACCAATCTCACTGCGCTTGGCAGACAGTGTGCGCATGTGGCCAGTGAAGTGAACCCGGGTACGCCGAAACAAGGTCATTATGACATGGAAGAATGAGAGGTACTAGACATAATCATAGAAGAGCAGGAAGACGAAGAGCGGGGTTGGACTAGTGGCCACCCCACGGATCAATTTGAAGATGTACCTGTCAGGGGAGAAGATCTCACTAAAGTGGTGAAAGTTGGGAGGGGGGGGGGGGGATTGGATCCCGTAGTCAAGGAAGACCTGATAAAACTCCTCAATGAATACAGTGATGGGGTATAGAGACCGGTGTACTATGTGAGCCGTGCTTTCACCAAGTCTGAAAAAAATTACACCCTCTTGGAGAAGCTCGCCTATGCCTTGGCAACTACAGTCAGAAAGCTCCGACCTTATTTTCAGGCACACACTATCGTGGTAGTCACCGATCAGCCCTTACGACAGTTCCTCAAGAGGCCAGATGTATCAAGCAGGTTGGTTCTATGGGCCATAGAGCTCACCCAATTTGACATCAAATACAAGGCAAGAACCACGATCAAAGCACAGGCCCTAATCGACTTCATAGTGGAGTGCAGCATGAATCCGGTCCTAGTCACGAAGCCCGACCCCAGTCCGGTTCAGTCCGGTCTGAATTGACCTAAAGATAACAAGACATGGACTCTATACACGGATGGGGCATCAAGTCAATCGGGATGCGGAGCAGGAATTGTTGTGATAGACCCAGAGGGGGTTGAATGCAGTCACTGCTTCAGGTTTGAGTTTAGAGCTACCAATAATGAAGCAGAATATGAAGCCTTACTAGCAAGAATGGGAGTAGCAGAAGCCTTAAGGGTTGATTTCCTCTTAGTCAAGAGTGATTCCCAATTGGTGGCCAACCAGGTGTTGGGGTTGTACCAGGCAAAAGGTGACAATATGGTAGCGTATCTGGCTAAAGCCCGAGAAGCAATGACGAGATTCAAAGACGTAGGGATGGAATAGGTACTCCGAGAGAAAAATCACCGGGCAGATGTTCTAGCCAAGATCGCAGCAGGTCAAGGGCATACCTTACCAATAGGGGTACCCCTCCAACTGATACCCCGCTCTAGCATAACCAAGGGGGTGGAGATCCTCCTAGTCAACCGACTCCATTACTAGATGGATCCAATAACGGACTACCTATAAAATGACTTTCTCTTTACGGACTTAGATCAAGTGCGCAAGCTGAAGAGAATCGCTACCCGGTACTGCCTTGTAAATGGATACCTCTACTGTAAAAGGGAAATCCCTCCCCCTACTCAGATGCCTTCACACAGATGATGCTAGCTGAGCACTTGACGAGGTACATTCAAGGGACTGTGGTAATCATGCATCAGGCGAGACACTAGCCTACCGGATACTTAGAATGGGCTACTTCTGGCTGACTATACATTAGGATGCAAATCAGTTTGTGCAATCATGTGAGGCTTGCCAAAAGACAGCAAACCTCCATCACCTCCCTCTGGAAAGACTCTCCTCAATCATTACACCTTACCCCTTTGCTATCTGGGGACTAGATCTAATTGGCCCACTTCCTACTGCACCTGGCCATGCCAAACATGCAGTAGTAGCAATAGACTATTTCACCCAGTGGGTGGAAGCTAAGGCACTTGTCCGAATAACTGAAGAAAAGACCACCAGCTTTATCAAAGAGAATATTGTCTGCCATTTTGGTACCCCGATGGCCATCAAAACTGATCTGGGAAAGCAATTTGATAATGCCAACTTCAGAGAATTCTGTGAAGTCCAAAACATTGATCTCCGATTTGCATCAGTAGCTCATCCTCAAACTAATGGGTTGGTAGAGGCTACCAACAAAACTATTAAGAAGCTCTTGAAGAAAAAGCTCCAACAGAAGAAAGGATTATGGGTTGAAGAATTACCCAATGTGCTATGGGCATATATGACAACCAAGAGGATTACAACAAGGGAGACCCCTTACTCATTGGTTTTCGAAACTGAAGCAGTCTTACCTATCGATCACAAACTTATATCTTTTCGGGTTCAAAATTACGAATCGGAAGATAATAAGGCTAAATTGAGAGCCAATCTGGATCTGCTCGAGAAGAAACAATACAGGATCGCTAAAAGAGTAGTAGTGTACCAGAGTAAGATAACCCGACACTTCAACAAGAGAGTAAGGATCCGTAATTTCAAAAAAGGAGACTTGGTTCTTAGGAAGGTAACCCAGAACACATGAAAAAGGTCCGACAGGGTATTAGCCCTTAACTGGGAAGGCCCCTACCTGATTAAAGTAATGCTCCAAGGTGGCGCCTATAAGCTGGAAGACATGGAGGGATACCCGATAGATCACACATGGAATGTTGATCACCTCAGGAAGTTCTACCCTTAGAAATTCAATTTATATCGGTTGGAATACATACCCCAATTTTATATTGTACTACTTGTGAAATTCAATAAAATCAGTTATCCCTCCTACATGATTCTCCAATGTTCACTTTGCGAGCTCCCCAACATGATTCTTCTATAACTCATCTTGCTGCCTTTGTCGGGGTATACCCTTCTCCAAGAAGTCTAGTGCTAAAGTGGCCTAAGTTGCCTACTAGGACAGATCATTTTCGCCATTACTGAATCGCCTCAAAACCAAGAAATAGCCTTATGGCGCTCCTGCTGCCTTGGTCGGGGTATACCCTCCTCTAAGAAGATTCTGGATTATCAGACTTAGGTCCCGGACTCGTGGCCTTAGTTGCCCGCTGTATCCTCAAGACTAGGAAATAGCCCTAGGGCGCTCCTGCTGCCTTGGTCGAGGTATACCCTCCTCCAAGAAGGATCTGATACACCAGACTAAGGATCCAGACTCGCGGCCTTAGTTGCCCGCCATATCCTCAAGACTAGGAAATAGCCTTAGGGTGCTCTTGTTGCCTTAGCCGGTGTATACCCTCTGCTATGAAGCCTGGTGCTAAAGTGGCCTAAGTTGCCTATCAGAACAGACCATCAGAAGGATCGGGATACCTCATCGGGGTATCCAGTGAGTTACTTCTCCATCTCTCTAAGAAGAAATGACCTTAGGGCACTCCAGCTACCTTGGTCGGAGTATACCCAGCTCCGAAAAGCTTGATGCTAAAGCAATCTAAACTGCATATTGGGATAGAATATCAGAAGAAACATGATACCTTACCTAGGTACCTGATGTCTTGCTTTTTCTAAGAACAGTTATAGCTAAAGTAGGCTTAATTATCAATCGGGATATCTAGAACCTCAAACTACTACATGCTCATGAAAAGCCGATTAAAGAAAGGGATGTGCTCACTTGTTAGATCCCGCTGGTGTTTACATTGACAAGGTACAAGATTGTTATATGGCTATCACGTATCCCGATCAAGGAACAAGTTTCCAAATTTAGTTTCATTCGTTCATAAGTGTGCAAGCTGTAAGATTTCCCCTAAGTCAAGACTTTTTCTCAGTTAATTTCTTTCCAAATCAGAAGAGCAAGCAAGATACTATTTGTATCAACAAATGAAGAATGTTCATTGAATTGGCGGAGTGTCTAACTCCCATTTTTTAGGCTACAAAAAAGAAAGAAAAGAGAATACATGAATGCTAAGTCAAGTGTTCTCTTCCTCCTCCAAGGTTACTCATTGGCCGGCTGCTTCTGCCCTTGTCATATTAGCTGCAGTACCAGTCTCGGTCTCCTTGACTGGTGGAACCTTAGATCTAGCTAAAACATCTCCCTCTTCCTCAACTGTCATACCATCCTGGGTTGCCTCAACTTCTGAAACCCCGGTTCCAGCTGGATCATTCTCTTCCTCCTCCACTAGAATAACCTCTAAAGAAGGCACAGGGTCATGTGTTTGTTTTTTTTTGAGCAGGAGGAGGGTCAATTCGAGCCCCAACAAGAAGGTTAGACCTCTGATTTGGATGTGCATCATCTTGTGACAGATCCTCCTGAGCCTGATTCTTTCGATCCCAGTTCAAGGCCACTTGAAGATCAAATGGAGGAGGCAGAATAGTGGCCACCTCGTAGAAGGCTGTGAAGTATCCATCCTCAAAGGAAGGACCCTCCTAGGCCTCCAAGTTCTGCACCGTCCCCCTTAAAAGACGGTTCTCATCTTGCAACAGTGTCTTCTCCCTCTTCAAGCATTCCCTCTCCTCATGCCGCCGTTGTGACCGGATTGTCTCAGTGTCTAGGCATCGTAGATAGCGTTGGGCCTCCACCATGGCAGTCTACCTACCCTTTTCAGATGCTGCAACAGCCTGGACCAAAGGGGTCACACTCTGCTGGGTATCTTCCAACCTGGCTTGAAGCCCTATGTAGGCTTCTTTTAGAGTTAGCAACTGTTTCTCCATGGCTAAGGCAAATTAAAAACCTGCAAGAAGATGAAGAGTCAGCATCGGTAGAAAAGAGAGAAAAGCAGCAAAAGGAAGGATAGAAAGTTACCTCAGCCAAGATAGAAGCCCTCTTGGCCGCCAAAATTTCAGCAGGAAGCTTTGCCATGCTCATCAAGCTTCCTCCAGGGCAGGATGTTATGAACAGGGATACCACCTCGTCGTGGGTGGCACCTTCTGACTTCGATCCCAAAGGAATATCTGCGACGGGGTAAGAAACATGAGTAACTTCCTTCTCTGTAATTTCAGGCTGCTCCTTGGAAGGCATTACTACTGGAGGAGGAATAGGAAGAGTGCTCATAGCAGGAGGAGCATCGACTTTACTTTTTTTTCTTTTAGGTTGTTTTGAAGAGCCCATGACCTTGGTTGCTCTAGCTAGCATTGCCTTTATTGATGGACTTGTCGGGGTATGAGTAGAGGGATGAGCAGGAGTCCTGGCAAGTGATCCCGCAGAAGCAGGATGAGGAGTAGGGATCTTGGCAGGAGACTTAGTCGGAACAAGATGAGGGATATGGTCTGCGACAAGTTGAGTAGACCCGGTTGTAACCTTGGCAGTGTTGAAGGGAGAAGGAGAAGAAGGAAGAGAAGGAATAGGGGAAGTAGAAGAAGGCGAAGCCAAACCCCTTGTCCCAGATGAGGTGGGAGAACCAGTCACCATCATGGTAGAAGAGACTGCTAAGAGGAAGATATCATAGTAAGAAAAAGGAGACTAGGAGATGCGTATACATAAACAAAGAAGACAGATGAAGTTTTAATACCCGAAAGCGCGAAGGAGATCCTCAAGTACCTCTCCAGCCGGGCTTCTTCAAAGGGGTCTAGAGTAGGATACTACATATTGTTGTACCTCCTCTTCATAATCCTTTCTAGGATATCCTGGGATTCTGGTTAGAGTACCCTCTTTGCCCACTTGTCTTCAGCTGTGAATTGGGTTGGGACGGGGTATTTAAATCCTCCAATGTAGGCTATATTCCCCTATTCTCCTTCAACGATGAGCCACTCTTCCTTCCAGGGTGCAGCATATTTCACATTCGCACCAGGAACGAAGAACTTTATTTCATTGGAAACCTTCAAATAGAACTGACCCCAGGGTACTATGTTCGCTATCTAGAATACATAGCGGAGCTTGTCGAGGCCCGACTCCCAGTCTATGTTGTCTTTCTCACATTGCTCTATCCAAAGCACCAAGAAGCCCGTCAAATGCTTCCAAAAGCCCAATGAGATCTTGAGGGATGCTAATTCTAGGGAGTCCAAAGCCCGGCATAGAGTTTGAAGGGGGAGACGAACTCCACATTCAAAAGCCGCTTTGTGGATGAGGAGAACATCCCGCAGTGGGGAATAGACATTGTAAGGATTCCCATATTTTGATTTGCTTATTTCGTGGACAAACCACATATTGGGGTTTGAATGTAAGGGTAGTTTAGATGATTGAGATTCAAGCTTAAATTCCCTTTCAAGACCTCAAGAAATCAAACACTTCAAAGGTAAATATCTAAGTGCTTAATTGCTTTGAAGAGATAGTTGCATACACCCACAACCCATGCATATGTCTTCTGTTGTATGTTGTGTGTGTTTATAATGTGTGCATTAATGTTCATTAATCTCTCTTTTTGCATGTTTAATTGTTTGCATCCTGCTAGTTAAATGCCATAACATGTTGGCATTAGGATGCATTCACTTCACTCACACACTTGCACCCATTGCATGATCTTTTTGTGAGAAGCTACATGAGAAGGCATTGACCTTCTCTGCCGTGGTTCTAGTGCCATGGTTGGATAACCGCAACATGCTAGCAACAGAGATATCCCTTCTCTGCCGCGGTTGAAGTGCCACAGTTGGATCAACCGCGGCACACTGGCGACAGAGATACATTCTCTGTGCCGCGGTTGACCCAACCGCGGCAGTCAACGCCCACGGCAGTCCGCCTTGCGTGAAAGTCCAAAACGCTGCAGTTTTGTTGGGAGCCTATAAATATCCCACTTTCATTTTAGGTCGGCCCCATGAGTTCCAAAAAACATATTTTTCTCTTAGAACACATTTCAAGAGACAAAATCATCAAGAACTCACCTTTAATCACTCAAAGCATTTCCTTTTTGCATCAAACTTCATATTGCATCATCTATGCTCACATAGAGTGCATCCATGCATAGGTTTGCATCATCACATCTTGGTAAGATTTTCACTAACTTCATTTAATTTTGGTGTCTTTCTTAACAAGTCATCTTTTTTATCATTTGTATGCTCTTAGAATATATTCTAGATACAAAATAGAGATTGATTGTGATGTATTGATTGAGTGTTGTATTTTGATAGCTTCATAGGATTGCCTAATCTATGTTTATCTAAGCTTTATGACATGTCATTTAGCTTTTGATATCTAGGAATTAATTAATTGTTATATTGTCATTCTAGATAAGCATTTAAGGTTCCCTAGCCTTGTTTGTTCCTTGAATGTTATCATATATTCACATAGGATGTTTGATCTCTTCATTGATAAGTAAGTCTTATGAGATTGACCGGGATTAGGTTTCTACACCGGGATTAGGTGGTCTCTCAAACAAATTGGACTAGATCCGCTTTTAAAGGCCTAAGTGTAGTGGTAGCGGGATATTGGCCGGGATTAGGCCGTTAAACTTGGATTATGTGGTATACGTTATCGCAATTAGTGGATTCGAGGTTCGAGTGTGGCGTACTTACCAGCCCGTTGTTTTTCCTTATTGAGGGTTTCCACGTAAATATCAAATGTCATTTATACTTGATATATAAATTGACTAGTTATGGGTATTTTCGTATATTTGACTAATAACGAAAATTGGGTAAAAAGTGATAAAATCTATTCACCCCCCTCTAGATTAATATTATACACACCATGCATTATTTGTTTCAATTGGTATCAGAGCGGGTTCCTAGATATACTTAGGTGATCCTAGCTCATTTTGGTGTGTTTTGCATTTTGTGTGATTTTTGATCATTCATACATTTGCATTCATTTCATTCATTCATAAAAACTATGAGTGGAAACGGTGGTGGCAACGAGGATGCTTCTAGCACGAGACCTCCCTTACTCACCGGTTTGAATTACTCCTCATGGGTTGTGGGTGTGTGCAACTATCTCTTCAAAGCAAGTAAGCACTTAGAAATTCACCTTTGAAGTGCTTGATCTCTTGAGGTCTTGAAAGGGACTTTGAGCTTGAATCTCATGTTAGGATTATGCTTAATAGCAAGTGATATCATTTGAGTTATCAATGAGTACGATTATATCGCATAGTCTATCCTCGATAGTTTGGTGATATTCATTTGTTAATCGATAGAGGACTTCATTTATAGATATGGAAATCGTGGCTTCATTTAATTAAATGAGAGTATAATATCATCATATGGATGTTTTGAGGTAATTGGATATTAAATCTCAACGTTGAGTTTTCGATAGTGTCTATTGAAAACATGGCTTCTGGACAAGTCAAAATATCCAAGTTCAAAATGTGGTCATATGTGTAAATATGGTAACTTGGAGAGTTATAGGTGGTCTATGAACTCTTGGCGATTACTGATATTAATCACGAGGATACACTATCTCCAATATGATTGTCTAGGGTATGAATGAGGAGCATCTTCCTTTTCTATCTTTATTTAAGAGTTCAGTTTTAGCTCTTTAGTGGAATGAGTTAAAATTAATGGATCGGACCTAAGTGAATCATTTGTTGATTGTGATTAGGTTATGTCTATTGAATCTTAAATTTAGATGGCCCGCCAAGATCCCCAATCCACACGGACTTGCATGGATCACTTGATATATTCTACCGGACCAATTTAAGGGTCCATCTAGAATTGCATTTAATATATTAAGAATATAATTTGCACATTATTTTAGTAATGGGCTGCTCAACTATATTAATATATTAATGAAAGACATGTGGGCTTGTTTCTTTTAGTAAGAATGGGTCTGGTTCATATGTGGGCTTTTTATTTAAAGTCCAATGGATTAAATGAAATAAGAAAATAATATTTTGGCCCATTTACTTTAAGTGGGGCGGCAAGGGTTAGTTTAATCTAATATATTATTTTGTTTCATTTGTTTTAATTAAATAAGAATTAATTAATTTATTAATTAATTGTTTAATTAAAGAAACAAATCTTTTCTAATCAAGAAATATATTTCCTAAAAGTAAAATTAAAAGACTTGTTTGATAAGGAAATAAATAATTATTTTTATTTATTTAATCAAATAAGAAGTCTTTTTTATTTAGTCAAAATAAAAGAATAAAAGATATATGAGTTGGATTAGGGTTTGATGTCTTAAAAACTAGATGGAAATTAGGGTGCAACATAAGCCTATGGTGGGCATGTGATTTCGGCAACCCTAGTTATTTCTAGGTTAGGATTTCGGCAACCCTAATAATAATAAAAAAAAAAAAAGAAAAAAAAAAGAAGCAAACTTAGGCCACCTATATATTGACAAGTATAGAATTCGGCCACGATCATATGGGTTCATGATACAAATTTCTTCTTCTTCTCAATTCATAGAAAGCATTTTATTCTACTAAAACAAAAAGGAGTGTTAGATTATTCTTTGATAGTGTACTATTTGCTTATTCATCAATAAGCTTGTGTATACGATATCGATCTAGGTTCACGCGAGTTTCGATCATTAGATTGAGAACTCAAAAGTGACCGGAATAATCTTAGTCATTCTTTTGATTGTTTTTGTGACTAACAAAGAAAAGAAAAGTTTGTTTTGTCCATTCACAGGTTTGCAATTCAAAGAAAAGGGAGACCACGCTCCTAGGTGATCCACGTTCGTGCTAGGATTGAAGATCTTGCGGATTACCATCGACGTAAGTCAATCGGATCACGCGACTATTCTACTTTTTGTTATTGTATATGTATGTTTAATTAATTAAAGGGTTTAAGGTTCATAAAGGAAATTTTTTTAAAAGTCACTAAATCTAATTTTTAGTATCGCTTCCGCTGCGTGTACTTCTTTGGTATTTTTCCCTACAGATGACTCCTACGGGTAGAGGAAAGGATGTGCTCAAGCCTAAAGTGCCATGGAAGGCGCAAGAGTTTGAGGCATCAAAATGGAATAGGAAGGCGATGCATGCCATCCTATGTGCAATAGACGAAAATCAATATAAATTGATTCAAAACACTAGGATTGTTAAGGAGGCATGAGACATCCTAGAGGTTGCACATGAGGGAACCGAAGTTGTAAAGGACTCTAAGCTTCAAGTCCTCCAAACATAATTTGAGATGCTTAGGATGGAGGAGGACGAACACTTCAATGACTTCGAGATCAAGTTGATGGATATTGTTAATCAAAGCCATCAACTTGGTGACCCATATTCGGATAGAAGAATCAAGCAGAAAATTATGAGATCTCTCCCCGATAGGTTTGAATCCAAGGTTACGGCTTTAGAAGAAAATAGTGGATATAAGAATATGAAGCCGAGCGAGGTAATTGGAAGACTCGCCTACGAGTCTATGAAGGCTCCTGGCTCTACTCCTCCGAAAAAGCATAAAGGAATTGCTTTAAAAGTCTTTATTGATGAAAATGAGGAAAAGATTGACTCGGATGAATACTTTTGCCTTATTTGTGAAAAGGTTCAATAAGGTTATCAAGTTTGGGAAGAAGGGCTTTGGTTCAAAAGGCCAAAACATGAAGAAAAATGGTCCATTCAAGAAGTTTGAACCTAGGCAAGAGAAGACCGAAAGGAAAGGGGTTCGATACTATAAGTGTGGTGGGATAAGTCACTTTGCCCCCGAATGTGCGAATCACAATGACAAGAAAAAGGGAAAAGTGATGGCCACCACTTGGAGTGGAAGTAGTGATGACTCCAGTAAGGGAGATGAGTCTTTGGATGATGAAGAACTCATGGCTAACTTTCTAGCCTTTGCCTCCTCCCATAAGAGCAAAGTTTCTAGTGAAGAAGAGCGAGAGAGTCAAGAGGAAATTGACTCAAGTGAAGATGACTCCTCATGTCACTCCACAAATGGATATGCGGAGAAAAAGGTTCTTGTTGAATACCTTGCCGAGTTTAAAAGCCTAGAGATGAAAACCACAAGAAAGATTCAAAGATTGAGAGAAAAGAATCTAGAACTTTCATCTCATAATAACCACTTAAGTGAACAAGTGGAAAGGGCAAAGAAAATTGAAGATAAGCTAAAAGAGGAGTTAGACTTATCTAAGAGGAATGAAGAAGGCTTGAAGAGGGAGATTGAAGAAGCTAAAGAGTCATTAACTAGGATGGCTTCTAGCACCAAGAAGCTTGACCTTATGGTTGGTGTTAGAAAGAGTCCATGTGACAAGAGAGGTCTTGGATTTGAGGATGGTAAGGAGACCTCCACTTCCCATAAGACCGTGTTTGTTAAGAGTTTAAGAAGCAAAGAAGCCTCACCCGTGCTAACTCCTAGGAAGAAAATTGATCTAGGACAATGCTGATATAGTGCACAAGTGATGGTGGCTCAAAGAAGACAACCATAAGCTCAACCCTCAAAAGCTCATCAAGCTAACTTTCCTCACGAAATGGCTCTCAACAAAGGAAAGAGACCAATCATGCAACCTCAAGCTAGGAAGCAAGCTAGACCAGTTCAACAACGAAGGTGGATTGAACTCACTCAACCACAAAGACATGGACAAGCTTCCATGCATGCACAAGGACAATGTGTGATTCCTTATTTCATTCCTTTATGTCATTTTTGTGGATTTGATGGTCATATTAGACCAAATTGCTTTCGATACATTAAAATGTGTATAACTAAAAGCATGATTGAAAAGAGAAAGAATAGAGCCATGATGCATGTTCCAAGGAATGAGAAAATTGATTTGCATGATCCTATAACATCTAGAGCCCATGTACCAAAAACCATTAGAAAAGAAAAGACTGTATCTAAGTGGATTAGAAAGAATGAAAATGTTTGCCATGTTGCTCAAATTGCTTTGAAACCAAATTTTTCTAATTTTTGGTATCTTGATAATGGGTGCTCTAGGCATATGACGGGAAATAAGAGTTTCTTCGAGACTCTTGTCATGGAGGAAGAAGGATGTGTCACCTTTGGTGATGGATCCAAAAAGAAAGTTGTAGGGAAATGAACCATTTCCATTCCCGATCTACCCTCCTTGTCCAATGTTTTATTTGTTAATGGCTTGAAAGCCAATTTGATTAGCATTTCTCATCTAAGTGATGAAGGACTTTTTGTCTTATTTGGCAAAAATGATTGCTCTATCCTATTGCCTAATGGACAAACCTTGTTAAAAGGTATGAGATCTAGTGACAATTGTTATTGTCTTGATGCTAGAATAGTCTTAAACAATGTGTCCAAGGAAGAGCAAGTTGATTTGTGGCATGAAAGACTTGGTCACATGAACTTTCAGGATTTTCGAATCCTAAACAAGTTCAATGTTGTGCGTGGCCTTCCTAAGCTTGGGAAGAAAGCCAATGGTATTTGTGGACCTTGCTAACAAGGAAAACAAACTAAAAACATGCACAAAAAGGGCAAGTATCTCTCCACCAAGGAGCCCCTAGAGCTTCTCCACATGGATCTAATGGGTTTTATGCAAACCGAGAGTTTAGGTGGAAAGAGATACATTTTTGTTTGTGTAGATGATTTCTCTAGATTCTCATGGACATATTTTCTTATAGAAAAATCCGAAACTTTTGACAAGTTTAAAATGCTTTGTAATAAAATTCAAAATGAAATGAACTCTAATATTAAAAGCATAAAACGAATTAGAAGTGACCATGGGAGGGAATTTGAGAATATTTTCTTTGGAACCTATTGTGATAGTGTAGGTATCTCCCATGAGTTTTTGGCTCCTAGGACACCTCAACAAAATGGAGTTATTCAGAGGAAGAATAGGGTCCTTCAAGAGATGGCCCGTGTCATGTTACTTAGCAACAATGTTCCTAGGAACTTATGGGCCGAAGCCGTCAATACGGCTTGCAATATAGGGAATAGAGTTTTCCTAAGGCCCGGCACTAGGTAAACCTCCTATGAGTTGTGGAGAGGTAGAAAGCCAAATGTAAGCTACTTCCACACCTTTGGAAGCAAATGCTACATTTTAAATGACCCTGATCAACTTGGAAAATTTGATGCTAAGAGTGATGAGGGTATCTTTATTGGCTATGCCTTAAATAGTAAAGCCTATAGAGTTTTCAACTTGAAGACTCGAACCGTCATGGAATCATCAAATGTTGTTGTTGATGATACAAGGCTTAAGTCTAATAACCATGAGGAGGAGGTTGCTATAGTGGATGACTCTCCCTTGGAGAATGTTGTGGAGACTCCTAATGTAAAGGAGACACAAACTATTGATAGAGTTCCTCTCTTGAACTCTAAAGAACCCGCTCCCTAGGTTAGGAAACTCCATGATAAAGAAGACATCATTGGAGAGGTTAATGAGGGTGTCAAGACTAGGCATCAAATGGTAATCTTATTAGCTACACTTGTTACACCTCTCAAATAGAACCCAAAAAGGTTGAAGAGGCCTTAAATGATGAATTTTAGGTTCTTGCCACGCAAGAAGAGCTAAACCAATTTAAAAGGAATGAGGTTTTCCTAGGCCTAAACCGATTCAAGAAGAGCTAAACCAATTCAAGAAAGAATCACTTGATTTTAGGGATTGGATTCCACACGATATCTTCGCTTATCACCAAGAAAAGTCCCATGATTGCTAAAAACCCTAGACCGAAGTTATAGGAGTGCATGGCAAGTAATGAGACCTATATATATGATGTTATATTCAACTATTAAAAGGATGAAATACCCTAAACACACAACTTTTTTCTACTTATCGACTTGCACGAGATCTCCACCGTCGACTGCGTCAAACTTCGCCTATAACGACCGGTGGAGAGTATGGTCAACATTGTATCTAGATTACTTAAAGAAATTCATTGTATTCTCCTCTTTTATAATATAATCTAATCGATTATCTTTCTTTTTTGACCTTCATTACATTGAGATACACTTACTGGAAATCTTAGGTATCGAACTACGTGATACCCCTCCGACCGTGGTCAATTTTGATCGTGGTTCTCTAAAGTCGTTAATTGTAAATCCACCTTACTAGTAAATTTCGATTAACAATTTATAATATCACGAGTTTTAAAATACCTCCGTAAAATCATAAAATATATATATATTTTTTAAAATTGAATAAAAAAACAAGAGTTTACCAAATAATCGTCTTTATATACATAAAAAAAATAAAAAATTAAGTGAAATGTCTTAAGAATACATATATAATATAAAAAATATAAGGACGAAGAATGTGGACCAAAGATTATGGAGAAGTTTTGACAAGTGTCATACACTTTGAGTCAAAGTATGTAAATCTAATGGTCCACATTTTTCGTTTTGATATATTTTATATCATGACGAGTTAACAATAGAAAAACTGTATATATATATATATATATGTATATATATACGGTTCCGTTCACATCAATGCGCATTGATGTAACTATATGAGTACCAATGCATGTGGATCACTGATTATGGAGAAGTTTTGACAAGTGCATACACTTTGAGTTAAAGTCTGTAAATCTAATAGTTCACATCCAACACATTGATGAAGTTTTATCAATGCGCACTGACTTGAACATTTATATATATATATATATATATAAAGAGAGAGGATATTTTAGAGTAAATGGAAGTCAAGTGTGTTTAGAAAATTTTTAAAAGTAATGCTTGTTTGGTTGAACTTTCTACTGCCTCAAAAGGTCTACAAACGTCTATTTGAGTTTTTTAGAGTTGTTTGGTTGGGCTTTTGAGATTGTCTATTTTAAATTGAGTAGATGCTAGTAGAGTTTAAACTTCTAGTCTTCTACTAGGTAAAAGCTCATAGGGAGATGCTGTAGGGAAAAATAAACAAATAAAAGTGTTACACGCAGCGGAAGCGATACTAAAGACGATTTAGTGACTTTTAAAATTTTTCCTTTATGAACCTTAAACCCTTTTAATCAATAAACATGCATATATATCAACAAAAGTAAATTACCTCTTGTCGCGTGATCCGATTGACTTACGTCGATGGTAATCCGCAAGACCTTCAATACGAGCACGAACGTGGATCACCTAGGAGCGTGGTCTCCCTTTCCTTTGAATTGCAAACCTGTGAATGGACCAAACAAATACTTTCTTTTCTTTGTTAGTCACAAAACAATCAAAAGAATGTCAAAATTATTCCGGTCACTTTTGAGTTCACAATCTTATGATCGAAACTCGCGTGAACCTAGATCGATATCGTATACACAAGCTTATTGATGTTTAAGCAATTGTATACTATCAAAGAATAATTTTTCACTCCTTTTTGTCTCTCTAGAATAAAAACTCTCTTAGAATTAAGAAGAAGAAGAAAGAAAATAAAAACTCAAGCACCAATTAATTGATGTGGCCGAACCCTATAAGAACATATATATAGGTTGGCCGAATTTTTCTTCTTTTTCCTTTAGGGTTGCCGAATTCTATGTAGTATGTAATTTGGGTTGGCCGAATTTCATCATGTCACTTATATAGGGTGACTAAAATTCAACCCTAATTCTTTTTAACTTTATAGACTTCAAACCCTAATCCAACTCTTTTATTTTTATTCTTTTATTTGACTAAAATAAAAAAAGACTCCTTATTTGATTAAATAAATAATACTAATTTATTTATTTACTTATCAAACAAGTCTTTTACTTTTAGGAAAGATTTGTTTCTTTAATTAAACAATTAATCAATAAATCAATTAATTCTTATTTAATTAAAACAAATGAAACAAAATAATATTTTTAGGTCAAAACCTTAACCTAGCCGCCCCACTTATATATAAGATGGGCCTAATATTATTTTCCTATTTCATTTAATCCATTGGACTTTAAATAAAAAAGCCCACATGTGAACCAGACCCATTCTTACTAAAAGAAACAAGCCCACATGTCTTTCATTAATATATTAATATAATTGAGCAGCCCATTACTTAAATAATGTGTAAATTATATTCTTAATATATTAAATGCAATTCTAGATGGACCCTTAAATTGGTCCGGTAGAATATATCAAGTGATCCATGCAAGTCCGTGTGGATTGGGGATCTTGGCGGGCCATCTAAATTTAAGCTTCAATAGACATAACCTAATCACAATCAACAAATGATTCACTTAGGTCCGATCCATTAATTTTAACTCATTCCACTAAAGAGCTAAAACTGAACTCTTAAATAAAGATAGAAAAGGAAGATGCTCCTCATTCATACCCTAGACAATCATATTGGAGATAGTGTATCCTTGTGATTAATATCAGTAATCGCCAAGAGTTCATAGACCGCCTATAACTCTCCAAGTCACCATATTTACTCATATGACCACGTTTTGAACTTGGATATTTTGACTTGTCCAGAAGCCATGTTTTCAATAGACACTATTGAAAACTCAACGTTGAGATTTAATATCCAATTACCTCAAAACATCCATATGATGATATTATACTCTCATTTAATTAAATGGAGCCACGATGTCCATATCTATAAATGAAGTCCTCTATCGATTAACAAATGAATATCACCAAACTATCGAGGATAGACTATGCGATATAATCGTACTCATTGATAACTCAAATGATATCACTTGCAACCATAAGTCCATCATTTATCTCAGGATTAAGATAGACTCTCCGATTGTCCTGATAATGAAAAGACTATTATCTATTGACGGTTCTAGATAAAGCTTTTCATTGTGATCCAGTTCAATGCACCCAGTGCACTAGATCCTTTTGCTCGAAGACACTCCGATGATTTTAGACTCATCATATCTCATTTGATCCCACTCAAATGCTAGCAAAAGAATTCTACAACTTTAACAAGATAAAGGTGCCCAACCTTCAACTTAAGTTGTGAACAATATTCAAGACTAACTAAAGAATTGTGTCTACCACATACATATCCAGATGTACGAACAATTCTTCTTTTCCCATAGTCTTTAGACCTTATGATTATTTACTTTGACAATTATAATACAAACTATAAATGCTATACGATTTGTTAAACCAGAAATCACTTTATTAATATGAAAAAGATTGTTAATTACAACATTACACTCTTGCTATTGAGCATAATCCTAACAGATGCTTCTCAAAATAGATATTTTTAAAAATAAAAATAAAAACAAAAACTACCAACTAAACAATTATATTTTATTTAAAAAAAAAATTTGTTTCTAATAGATCTACTACAAGTAGATCTTTTAACAATAGAAGTTTTTCAAAAGCCCAACCAAACAAGCCTCAGTGTTTTTAAAATTAAGGGTCTTTAAAAAATGAGTGTGAAAAGAAAAAAATGAATTGTCAAGGAGAAAATTTATTTTAATATTAATATATTTGTTTAACCTTGGATATTCATTTTTGTCTTGATCCCCCGAAGCCAAATTCCTAACCTCGCTAATGGGTGGAGTCTCAATGGTAACTCCATTGATGGAGCTTATAGCTCAATCAATAGAGGTTTAAAATAAAAAAAAAAAAAAGGATTGGTTAGCGAAAATGAAGAAAAGTGAGGTTTACTAATATACTGATACCTAAATGAATGGATCAAGATTTGTTGATTACTTTCAGTCTTATGCAAGTGGGTGTTACACTTACGGGAAAGAATCCTAACTTTGAATGAATTGGTGTTCAAAAGATAAAGATGTAATTCAAGTAAGAGATGTTTTAAACACTTTGAACATAAATTACAAGATTTGAAAATGTTTTCGTCAATTTTGAAAATCCCAATCACTTCAACAATGTCACACTACAAATCGGGACTTGCTACGGTACAAATAAGGATGGGATTCATACCGTACAACATATGTTTTAAAAAGTTTCAAAAAGTTTCAACCAGATAAAATATAAAAACACACAATATTACTGCTACCTGTTACACCGGTTTCGTTACACATATAAATAAAATTGTCTCTCTCCTCTCATTCTCCATCTCTTTTCCTCAACCGTGTCTCTCTCCTCTCATCTCCATATTTGTTGCTCAATCGTGTCTCACTCCTCTTATTCTTCATCTCAATCGTGTCTCTCTCCTCTCATTCTCCATCTCACTGTGCAGATCTTGTGTCTCTTGGACTGTAGCGTTCAATCTATGGTTATGAATGCCGAATGTTGGTGTGTGGATAGCCGTGGTTCAGGATCATCGGTTTCGTAATGAAATTGGAAGGTAATTTACTGTTTAAAGATTAGGGTTTCGTATATTTTGTTTATTTAGATATGTGTTTGCAAATTTGTGGCTATTTCTCTGAAAATTAGGGTTTATTCATCGCATCTCTAATAATTTCCCTCTCTATGATTTCAGAAATGAGTTAACCTCACTTTGTTTAGTTCTTATATAATATGTTGTGTAGTTAACCCAATTTTGCTATTAAGTTACTATTGTTCTTCACTAAGACATTAACTCATCTTCTTCTCTACTGCTCTGCTACCTGTTGGTTGCTGCTGCTGATCTTTTCCACGACCAGGTATGTTGTTCTTCGTTCATTCTTCTTTCTTTTTTCTTCTTTCTTCCTCGTTATGTTTCTTCTTCCTCTGTTCCTCATTTTTTTGCCTATTTTTTCTGATTTGCCTATGTTTTGTTCTTTATTCTGTCTTCGTATTTTTTGCCCATTTTAAAGATTTGTTTCTGTTCTTCTGATTTGCCTAATATTGTTTTGTATTTAGTATGTTATTATATTATATATATGGACTGCTATGGACTGTTAATAACTTAATATATATATAATATATGGACTGCAATGGAATTTTTTTTTTTTTTTTTTTGTATATTTGTATACTAATATGAACTAATGTGGACCTTTATTATTATTATTATTATTATTTTGATATTTGTATGCAGTAATATACTAATTGTTAAATTGTAATTAGTAATTATATATGGATTGATGAAGTGGCCTTACTTTGTGAACTCTTTTTTATTTTAATCATGCTATGAACTTGTTTTTGTTTTTATCATGTTATGAATTATGAACTTATTGGTTGTTTTATGGATTATAAATTATGAACCTATGGGTTGTTTTATAAATTATGAATTTTATGTGCTTTATTGCTATATATATATATATATATGTATTTTTACTCTCTCTATTAAGGCTTACGCCTCGTTGTGCCTTGAGGCTTACGCCTAGCCTTAGTAGAGGAAAACGTCTCAATGCTAAAAACGCCTTTTAGAACATTGGTAAGAATGATTAAACTTTTGCAATTGGTGAAAAATACAAAAACATGTGTCACTTTAGAAACTCGGCCACTCACGAGGGTTTAGCATTTCCATTAACATGTCTTTTGATCTATTTTCATTTGAAACACAATAAAATGAACATATATAAAATCAAAAAAAATTCACAATTTAAAAACTTTTTGATAAATATATGATGCACTCTGAAAAACATTATTATAATTGAACAAAATTGATTGGTCTTTCACTTTTGTAGAACTGTTTTACAACTTTTAGTCCTTATGCTTGAAATTCTAACTTCTTGCAACATCCAAAGTGAAGATAGTTAAACAATATTGAAAAAGTGGTAGCAATGATATAAGGGAAAAAAAGAAGCATTTGTGTTATTGTGTATATATAAATGGCAATGTCGAAAAAATATGTATCTGTTTGCTATGAGCCTATGGCCAATCCTTACTCATTTTGGGCAAAGAAAGAGTACTTGTTTGGTTGATGAAGAACTTTTTGATGTGGGCAATGTTTATTATGGACTTGAAACAAATAAAGCACGATGTGTATAGGGGGGGGGGGGGGGGGGTGAATAGATTTTAACACTTTTTACCCAATTTTCGTTATAAAACAATATTCTGAAAATACCCCTAACTAGTCAATTTATCTATCAAGTGTAATATGTGCAGAATTATAAATGACACAAGATATTTACGTTGAAACCCTCAATAGGGAAAAACCATGGGCTGATAAGTGCGCCACACTCAAACCTCGAATCCACTATATGCGATAGCGTATACAACCTAATTCCGGTTTGATGGCCTAATCCCGACCAATATCCCTCTACCACTACCCGCAGGCTTTTTATAAAGGACCTAGTCCAATTTTCTTGAGAGACCACCTAATCCAGGTGTAGAGACCTAATCCCGATCAATCTCACAAGAGTTACTTCTCAATGAAGAGATAAAACATCTTATGTGAATATATGATAATATTCAAGGAACAAACAAGGCTAGGAAACCTTAGATGCTTATCTAGAATGACAATATAACAATTAATTCATTCCTAGGTATCAAGAGCTAAATGACATGTCATAAAGCTTAGCTAAACATAGATTAGGCAATCCTATGAAGCTATCAAAATACAACACTCAATCATGTCAACACAACAATCTCTATTTTGTATCTAGAATATATTTTAAGAGCATACAAATAATATTAGAGATGTCTTGATAAATAAAACACTAATTATGTATGATAATAGTGAAGAACATACCAAGGGATGTGTGTTGAGCAAGACCCATGCAAGTAAACATCCTAACTATGCTAGAAAATGCTTAGATGATATTTGATGCATATGAAAATGGGTTTAAGTGATTAAATGTGCAATCTTGATTGCTTTCTCTCTCAAAGGTCTCTCTTTTAAGTTTAGGGTTCTTGATAATCAAAGAGTCACCCATAGACCATGAGAAAGTGGTGTATTTATAGAGGGCCATAAATGTTAGAGTGAAAAGAAAAAATTGCCCTGGAAAACACTGATCGACGTTTCATTCTGCGGCTTCGAAACTGTAGATTAAACCGCAGTTTCAAAACCCGAGATCATCAGGTATGATCGGCGGTTTCATCACCGCCGTCAAACCGCCGTTTGGAGACCTAAGATATTTTCAATCAGGTCTGATCGGCGGTTTCAAACGGCGGTCTGGCCACCGATCAAACCGCCGATTCACCACTATAGGTGAAACCAAATGAGAAGCCATGACATTCTCCAAAGGCGATCTTCGCGTTGAACCAAGCACATATTCGTGCATACGCTGACGTTTTCGAACAGTATCGGGAAACAAATTACAAGACACATAAACACATAACAATATACAACAATATACAACAATAAAGTGCAAGTGTGAAATTTGACATTTGAAGAGACTACACACAAAGGTAAAGCATACATATGCAAACATTGCTAGTGTGTGTGTGCATCTAAATCTCTTCAATGAAAAAACTAAGCACAAGATATATACCTTTAGCGTGCTTATCCCTTGAGGTCTTGAAGGAGCCTTGGAGCTTGATCCTCAATCACTAAAGCTACCCTTACAACAATCCCCAATATGTGTTTTGTCCACGAAATAAGTCAATCAAAATATGGGAATCCTAACAATCTCCCCGTTTGGCTATTTCGTGACAAAACCACCACTCACATTGATCCTCACAACATAAATAGAAACTAAAGGGATTTTCTACATTACAAAGAGATAATTAAAATATATAACTTCAAGTCTTTAATCTCTTGTAGAACAATCAATCCTTCAAAACAATGTTTCTATACTTTTCAAAACAAGTATGTGAGATTAATCATGTGAGAATAAAACAAGCATTTGCATTTAAGAATTTAAGCACAACATCATGCAATGTATAAGTGTAATGCAATGCTCCCCCTCAATGGGTTACTCCCCCTCAATATATGGTCTTCCCAATATGCACAAATGCTACTACAATTAGTAACACCCCTTACCACCATTCTACTCCCCCTTTTTGTCATGATATAGGTAAAGGAGTAGTCCCCAACTGGGTCACTTAAGGCAAAGAGAGATATTAGCATACAAGATATTTGCATGATCATATAAGCCACTTTATGCAACATAATCAATTTGAGAGAACCAATGAGATTTATTTTATGAAAATGTGTGAATTAAACAATGCTTTGCATACAAGACATGTAGCATTCATGTCCAAAATACAATGGTATTCGGCAAAGCAAATGACAAAGGTTTCCGATAAAAGTCAAACCAATTTCACCATTTGTCATGAGAGAAGCAAGGATATAGAGAATTCATTGAATTTAATTTGAGAGCAACTATATCCAACTTTATAGGCTAAACATGGCATGAGTGATTTTGCGCCCTATTAAATTTTTCCGGGAATATTTCCCGTATGATAGTAACCATGTTCAACAAATAAAGAAAGAGAGACAATAGATTTTCATTTGAGTCTCATTCGCTTTTTCACACATTGTTTTGCATTTAAGAATTGCAATCATCAATTCATGCTTTTTTTTTTATATTGCATTAGCATGTTAATTAAGAATCATCATGTCATGGAGATAACTATAGGTCATTCAAATCGTACATCCTATGTAAATCTCCTGGTCCAAAAATGCATGTTTGAACATAAATATGACATGGCTTGCATTCAAAGCATGGTTCACACTTATTGAAGTAAAAACATATAAACATATGTGTAACCAAGCTACTCAAGCAATTAATATAGAAGCATAAGATGTATCAAATTTTTTCATGTGACAAGTATGCAATATAGCTCTCTTTGCTTGAGTTCCCCATATGGGGTCAAAAACCATACCATTTCAATGAAGGGTATGAGGTCCTAAAGACCTCCTAAGTCCATTGGACTTAGTTGAACCTATGTGAGACTTGTTAGTCTCATAGCAAGCGGGTTCATTATTTCGTTTCCACTTAGGTGATAAGATTTCAATCCTAGTGGTTAAAGGTTCAAGAGTTCTAGGTATTATAGGATCATTAAAATGAATTTCATTCTTCCTATGAACATGCATTCCAGCTCTAGCCCTTTTCTTTTCAATCATGCTTTTAGCTCTACACATTTTGATGAAATGGAAGCAATTTGGTCTAATGTGACCATCAATACCACAATAATATAGGGATGAAATTAGAACTCATACCATGTCCTTGTGTAAGCATAGAAACCTTCCCATGTTTTTGTGGTTGTCTTGGTTGTTGTATAGGATCTCTCCTTCTTTGTTGTTGGCTAAGACTAGGTTGCTTCCTTAGTTGAGCTTGTATGATTGGTCTCTTCCCTTGATGCATTTGAGGTTGAAGGTAGTTAGTGTGAGGAACTTTTGTAGGTTGAGCTTGAGGTTATCTCCTTGGAGCTACCTTCACTTATACACTTCTTGAACATTGTCCTAGATCAATCTTCTTCCTAGGAGTGTGCACCGGTGAAGCTTCTATCTTACCTAAGCTCTTGACAAATATGGTCTTGCTAGGAGTGGGACTCTCCATGACATTTTTAAAGCCAAGACCACTCTTGTCACAAGGGCTATTTCCAATACTCAACATATGGTTGAGTTTTTCCGTGCTAGAGGTCATCTTATCCATCATCCTTCTAGCATATTCAATCTCCTTCTTCAACCCTTCTTCATTCCTCTTAGATATAGCTAACTCATCCTTTAGCTTATCTTCATCCTTCATGGATCTCACCACTTCTTCACTTAAGTGGTCAACTAGTGTTGAAAGCTCAAGGTTTTCTTCCTTCAATTTTTGAATCTCCCTTTCATTCTTTATCCTATAGCTTTCAAACTCTTTCAAGTAGTCTTCACGATCCATACTCTCCATATTTCCATTTATGGAGTTAGATGACACATTCTCAATTATTGAGTCATCTCCTAAATTCTCCATCTCGCCAATGGAGTCATTTTCATCATCAAGATCATCAAATTGGTCTGTTGATGAAGTATGAGGCATATCCCAATGAGTAGCTACACCAATCACCTGTAGAGTTACTTCTTCATCTATCTTTTCTTTAGGATCACTAGTCAAGTCATCCTTGCCATCAACTTCAACTTCTACATGAGTGGCACCAAATGCCGTGTAGTTTATCGCAAGGTCTTTATCATTTGAAGACCGATCTCCCTCACCAGAGTCATCACCACTACCACTCCAAGTGGTAGCCATCGCCTTTCCTTTTTTCTTGTCCATGCGATTAGCACATTTAGGGGCAAAGTGACCTATGCCACCACACTCATAGCATTGGACCTCTTTCTTTTAGGACAATTTTTGCATAGGCTCAAACTTCTTGAAGGGACCCTTTTTCTTCAAGTCTTGGCCTTTTGATCTAACGCCCTTCTTCTCGAACTTGACGAATTTCTTGAATCTTCTTAACACCAAAACCATGTCTTCGTTCGATTCATTTTTATCCTCCTTCTCCACCTTAGAGGTCTTCAAGGCTAGATTCTTTTTCTTCTTATGAGGTGATGTTGTAGACATCTTTCTTGACTCGAAGGTAAGAATTCTTCCAATGACTTCGCCCGACTTCATATCTTTGTACTCGTTATTTTCTTCTAAAGCCATCACTTTGTACTCGAACCTCTCGGGAAGTGATCGCATGATCTTTTGCTTGATCCTTCTATCCGAGTAAGGATCACCAAGTTGGTGACTTTGGTTCATAATGTCCATTAGCCTCACTTGGAAGTCATTGAACTGCTCACCTTCCTCCATCCTAATGGTCTCAAACTGAGTTTGAAGGACTTGGAGCTTGCACTATTTGACCACCTCGATTCCTTCATATGCGGTCTCTAGGATGTCCTACGCCTTTTTGGCGATCCTAGTAATTTGAATCAGTTTATACTGATTTTCGTCCACCGCACATCGGATGGCATGTATAGCTTTGTTGTTCCATATGGAATCAACAAACTCTTAAGGACTCCACTGTGCCTTAGGCTTGAGAACCTCCTCTCCTCCATCCGTAGGAGTCATCTTCGGTGGCGCATAACCATCTTCAACCGCCATCCATGCCCTATCATGGATTTGGCATAAGTACGCCTCCATCTTCCCCTTCCATGAGGAGTAATTCAACCTGGTGAGTAAGGGAGGTCTTGTGCTAAAAGCACCCTCGTTGCCCCCACCGTTTCCACTCATAGTGTTTATGAATGAATGAAATGAATGCAAATATATGAATGATCAAAAATCACACAAAATGCAAAACACACCAAAATGAGCTAGGATCACCTAAGTATATCTAGGAACCTGCTCTGATACCAATTGAAAAAAATAAAGCACGATGTGTATAAAACTATCTAGAGGGCGGGTGAATAGATTTTAACACTTTTTACCCAATTTTCGTTATAAACCAATATTTCGAAAATACCCCTAACTAGTCAATTTATGTATTAAGTGTAATATGTGCGGAATTATAAATGACACAAGATATTTACATGGAAACCCTCAACAGGGAAAAACCACGGGCTGGTAAGTGCGCCACACTCAAACCTCGAATCCACTATATGCGATAGCGTATACAACCTAATCCCGGTTTGATGGCCAAATCCCGACCAATATCCTGCTACCACTACCCGCAGGTCTTTTATAGAGGACCTAGTCCAATTTGCTTGAAAGACCACCTAATCCCGCTGTAGAGACCTATTCCCGGTCAATCTCACAAGAGTTACTTCTCAATGAAGAGATAAAACATCCTATGTGAATATATGATAATATTCAAGGAACAAACAAGGCTAGGAAACCTTAGATGCTTATCTAAAAAGACAATATAACAATTAATTCATTCCTAGGTATCAAGAGCTAAATGACATGTCATAAAGCTTAGCTAAACATAGATTAGGCAATCCTATGAAGCTATCAAAATACAACACTCAATCATGTCAACACAACAATCTCTATTTTGTATCTAGAATATATTTTAAGAGCATACAAATAATATTAGAGATGTCTTGATAAATAAAACACTAATTATGTATGATAATAGTGAAGAACATACCAAGGGATGTGTGTTGAGCAAGACCCATGCAAGTAAGCATCCTAACTATGCTAGAAAATGCTTAGATGATATTTGATGCATATGAAAATGGGTTTGAGTGATTAAATGAGCAATCTTGATTGCTTTCTCTCTCAAAGGTCTCTCTTTTAAGTTTAGGGTGTTCTTGATAATGAAAGAGTCACCCATAGACCATGAGAAAGTGGTGTATTTATAGAGGGCCATAAATGTTAGAGTGAAAAGACAAAATTGCCCTTGAAAACACCGATCGACGGTTTCATTCGGCGATTTAGAAACCGTAGATTAAACTGCCGTTTCAAAACCCGAGAGCATCATGTATGATTAGCGGTTTCATTCGGCGGTTTCATCACCGCCGTCAAATCGCAGTTTTAAGACCTAAGATATTTTCAATCAGGTCTGATCTACGGTTTCAAACGGTGGTTTGGCCGTCAATCAAACCGCCGATTCACAATTATAGGTGAAACCAAAGGAGAAGCCATGGCATTCTCCGAAGGTGATCTTCGCGCTGAACTAAGCACACATTCGTGCATGCGCGGACGTTTTTGAACAGTATCGGGAAACGAATTACAAGACACATAAACACATAACAATATACAACAATATACAACAATAAAGTGCAAGTGTGAAATGTGACATTTGAAGAGACTGCACACAAAGGTAAAGCATACATATGCAAACATTGCTAGTGTGTGTGTGCATCTAAATCTCTTCAATGAAAAAACTAAGCACAAGAGATATACCTTTGACGTGCTTATCCCTTGAGGTCTTGAAAGAGCCAATGAGCTTGATCCTTAATCACTAAAGCTACCCTTACAACAAACCCTAATATGTGGTTTGTCCAAGAAATAAGCCAATCAAAATATGGGAATCCTAACATGACTGACTACTGAGGACTGTTAATATAATAATATATGGATTATGGACTGCTATGGACTTTTTTTGTGCATATTTTTATACTAATATGAACTGCTATGGAGTGATGATTAATGAAGTGGCTTTATTTTTTGAACTCTTTTTTATTTTAATCATGCTATGAACTTGTTTTTATTTTTATCATGTTATGAGTTATGAATTATGAATGCATGGTCTTATGGGTTGTTTTATGGATTATGAATTATGAACTTATGTGTTGTTTTATGCATTATGACTTTTATGTGCCCTATTTCTTTACATCTACATATTTTTTTTAATGTATTTTTTACTCTCCCTAGTGAGGCTTACACCTCATCACACCTTGAGGCTTACGCCTCACCTTGATAGAGGAAAACACCTCAATGTTAAAAACGCCTTTTAGAACATTAATAAATGGCAATGTCAACACAAAATGTATCTGTTTGGTATGAGCCTATAGCCTACCCTCAGAATTCTCGGTTACTTGTTTAGTTAGTGAAGAACTTTTTGATGTGGGCAATGTGTATTAATTATGAGCCATTGATATGGCTTTTATGTTTTACATGTTTCTTTGAAATGTTTAGGGGGGGATGCCCCATCACCACTTAATTAAACTTTACCACCTCTGTCGCTGCCCACACAGATGTTAAAATGATAATTCAATAATTAGTTAGTTTGTAAATAGTCAAGAGTATATGTTTTAACAATCAGTCATGCTACGATACGAGTAAGAAAGTGCTTCGCACTGTACAACACCACTTTGAACAAATTTCAATCGGTTAAAATAGAAAATCGGATAATATTATTTCAGCAGCAACCTTTTACACCGGTTTCTTACCCAAAAAAAACAAACTCTGTCTTTCTACTCTGCCCTTTATCTCACCTTTAGAAGGTCGGTCGTTCATGGCTTCTCTAGTACTCTCCCTCTCTAGATTTGTTTTTTTTCTTCTTATCTGTCTCTCTCATGAATGACCACCATTCTTGGAATTGCAAGACACAACCTTTTTAAACCTTTTACTATTTTTCTTGTTGAATTCTTGTATTCGCTTGAGTTGTTTTTGTTTTTCTGTCCGGTTGAGTTTGAAAGAAGAAACTAACAAAGTTTTTTTTGGATTACATGAATGAAGGGGTGTCTCTCTATGGTTCTTCTAATGGTATTTCAACTGCTTCTATGTGAGTACCCACTACCCATCTCTCTGTTTGGGTTTTCCTCTATGGGTTTTGCGCGTTTTTGCATGATTTATTGTTCTGCTTCTATGTCTGTCATTTTGATTTTTTATGATGTGCCTGTTTAGTGTTTTGAAAGATTGGGTTTCTCTTGTAATTGATAATTGAAATATATGGTACTTTATGAGCATCTACAATGTTTTGCATTGCTATTTTGATTATCAATATCATCTCTGATGCATTGTTGAAACCAGTAGTAGTTCCCTTTAAAATTTTCATGATTTAATGTTAGTTAGCTTGATGAAATTAAATGAGTTAGGCTCACCTATTTTCAGTTCTTATATAATTATGTTGTACAGTCAACTCGAAAACGGTTTTGGGATTTTCTTGTTCCTACAAACTGAGTCTTAGATGTGAAGCTGTAGAATCTATATACATTTTACAGTATTTGATGTTTTCTTTATATATTTATATACATATATATGTGGAATTACAAGTGAAACCAACATAAATCTTTGGGTACAAATATGGTAGGGGATTTTAAAATGCAATAATTCCACTTGTTATATAATAATATGTTAAAATGTGAAATTAGATTTAGGTTTTAAGTTTAATAGTATGTTTACGTAGGATTTGTTTTTAATGTGAGGGTTCATTTTGGTTATAACACATAAAGTGAAATATCATTTCAACCGAAGTTGTTTATATATTATGTTCAGTGTAATTTAAACTATAATAGAATTGACAAAATTGAGATTGGTTCGATGGTAAGCTATTTGCAACTACATCCATAAGTTCGTGGATTCGATTCGTCTCCCGCTTCTTCAATGTTGAAATATAAGGTTATTTATCTAAGGTTATTTTTATCGTTTCGTTTAGTCTTGGTAATTCCCTTCGCAGAAGGTCTCTCCAAACCGTAACCATTCTTAATCTCTGTTTATTTTAGACATTTTTGGTAACTTTCGTGGTGCTGTTGGAGCTATGGTTACAAAAAACAATCCTGACAAGGTATTGCCCTAGGCTTTTCTTTTTTTTTGCCAGCTTATGTAGTGATCCAAGTATTATTATGTCATGGTTTAAATTATTAAAATTGTTGGATCTTGTAATATAAACTAACCATACTAGTGATAGTAGTAAATTGAATTTTACTTTTCTTTTTCTGTTCTGAATGGTGAAGTATCATATGGCTTAGTTTTTAGTGGTTGAACCATTCTTTAGTTTCATTGGTATATGGTGCAACTATGGAGAATTTGTTTAATATAATTTCAGATGACTTAGATTCGGATGTATTTCCTATTATTCGATATCTTCATTATTCAACAATTTCCATAATACATTATGTTAGTAGCTTAAATATGTGAAGAGAAACTTACAGTTCAAAAATCCACAATTTATAAATGGTGTGTCAGAAATGCTGTAAGGGCCCTACTTATCACAAAAAGTTTAAGCAACACACAAAGTATAGAGTTAATATGGTAGAAAGTACTTAATGCATGAGTAAACAAAACTTGTTATATACGGTGGAAAAGGTTGGTACAATAGTGCCATCTAGTTCAATTAATCATGATAGCTTTCATTTTGTCACCTGTCTCATTTATATAAATACCATAGATGTAAATTAAGAATGTAAATGCTTTATGTAATTACTTCACAGTAGCTGCTTCTTTTCTTATGCTCCAAATGCTTGCGAATAAAAAGAAGTGCTACAACTTACTTATTCTCTTATGAAGTTATGAGCCTTGTAGAATTTGTAAAGCTAGTAACTTGTGTTATGAAGTTATCTTATTATTTTATATTCTCAACTGGTCACAAATTATATCGGCTAGAATACTCAGACTTAATCCTACCCGGAATTGTGCATTTTGTAAGTTATTTTACTATTTAAGTTTTATTACTATTATATATTCTCTATTGGGCATAAAGTATATTGGTTGGAATACTCAGACTTACTCCTACCGGAATGGTGTCGATAAAGTACACATGTGAGACAACGCCATGTACTGAGTGCCTATTTGTTCTGTTTATGCTATTTAGTTTTCTGTATATATTGTCTTGTACATTATATTATATATATCATAGCTACGTCTTCGTAGCTGCATTTTGTAAGTTATTTTACTCTTTAAGTTCTGTTACTATTCTAAATTTTCTATTAGCCACAAAGTATATCGGCTGGAATACTCAGACTTACTCCTACCCGGAATGGTGCAGGTAGAGTACACATGTGAGACAATGCCATGTACCGAGTGTCTATTTGTTCCGTTTATGCTATTTAGTTTTCTGTGTTAGAGGTACGTCTTCATAGATGCATTTTGTAAGTTATTTTACTCTTTCAATTCTGTTACTAATCTATATTCTCTATTGGGTACAACGTATATCGACCGGAATACTCAGACTTACTCCTACTCGAAATGGTACCGGTAGAGTACACATATGAGACAACGCCACATACTGAGTGCCTATTAGTTTTGTCTATGCTATTTAGTTTTCTGTATATATTGTCTTGTACAATTTATTTTATATATCATAGCTACGTCTTCGTAACTACATTTTGTAAGTTAATACATATTGGCATGTGAGTATTTGAGTTTCAGCGGAGTATTTGAGTTTCAGCAGAACAAGGTACCAAGACCGTTGACAAAAGTGAACAAAGTGGTAGAGAAGAATAGGAACCTTGGATCCCAGATACTTTACGTTACATAACACATCACATGGCCATTCAAAGTATGAGTTATATTCTCTTTTGCATGAAAACAAAAATAACGTTAAAATCGTCAGTATGAGTCGAGGTTTTCTCTTTTGAAGATGTCTACTTCGTAATCTCGTTGAAGATATGCATAATATATTAAATACTGAATTGAATTTTGTAATCCATTTATATATGAATTCATTTTGTTATCCATGTTGTTGGCCGAATGTTTATTACCATTAATGTACAGACCGAAAATGGTGAAAAAAGGAATTCGTGAAAAGAAGAATGGTAGGTCTCATAAAACAACATCCATAACAAACTTGTCAAAACCGAAGATTGGAAAGAGTGCATGGATTAATTATTTATTTGTAAACATTATCATATGCTTTACTTTAGTTTGTTAACTTGATATCTTGTCCATGCAAACTAACCATGGGGTTATTATCTATCCAGCAAATTGGAATGCAAAAAGAAATATGCTAATAGGAACTCAAAGGTTATATACATTTACTACAAGTAATACCATTCATTCTCTCTGTTGATATTCTGACCATCAATATAACAATCTGTCATGTTTCATGTTTTTGCAGTCACAAAGTGATATTGTAAAGACATGGCATTTGTTACCGATAGAAGAGCGGGCAAAATTTGGACAAGCTGAAGACGCTGAAGTTGCTGCCAAAAATCTTTCTGGTGAGCAACCTGACCATCACGCTAATGTCATCCCTAACAACTCCGACTTGCCTCCAACAGATGAAGAAATCCCAGGCATAACAAATCATCTGGGCCATGAAGCTGAAACCATCAACACAAGGTGTACGCCTTCTCGGTGGTGTTGGATTGTTAATAAACTATCCGAATAGCAAAAACAGGTTATTCATGCATTGGGGTTTGGAAACTTACTTACCTTCGATTGTGGACATCTACGGCTCAAGATTTGTCGATGGCTCATGGATAATTTTGACACCAAAGCTTCTTCAATTAATATCCACAGCCGGAGGTTTGTGATAAACTCCTCTGTATTTGCTCGAGTTTTAGGGATTTCGAACTTAGTAAATCAGATATCTATATCTGGAGATGTCCCTAACTTAGACTTTTGGAAATCAAAGTTTCATATCACATCTCGTGGCATCTTCTTGAAAGACATAGAGCATTCCTTGGAGGAGATGACTACGACTGATGACGAATTCAAAGTGACATTGTGCTTATTTTTGTTAGGCACCATCCTCTCTCCTTCAGCTATCGATTATGTTCAGACGGGGTACTTGATTCCTTTAAGGGATGCTGGTAGTATTTCTATGAAAAACTAGTCTAGTTGGTGCTTCTCTTCACTTTGTGAAGGGATTGAGAAGTTTCAGAAGAACCGGCCAAGTAAGAAAACATGTTGCATTTACGGGTGTGTGCTGTTTCTTTAGGTAAAAAACCTTGATAAACATTATATATATCGCAGTATCATGTCATATTGAACTTTTTCTTAACCTTGTTTCTTTATTGTAGTTGTTTTACTTGCACACACTTCAATGGGACCCTCTGATCGTTGATAAAGCAGTAATTCCTGTTGTTTGTTGGACAAACTTGAAGATTAAGAAGTGCTTAATCCGGCTGCACACCAAAGGAGGTGTTGGGGTCTGCATTATGTACTTTATCTACCCAATTTATATGTAACTAAATTACCTTTAACTCCATTCAATATGACATACCTATTTTCTTTCAATATGACATTTATTTTCATAAAATGATGTAGATTTCGGTTGAGGATTTTTTTCAAGCAACCAACACCATCAAAAGGTCAATATGATGGTGCTGCACATGGAGAAACCAGTCATGCCAATCAAGGACCTGTTATAGTCAATCATGCCTATATGAAAGGTATTGCTGATGTCCTACAGGTGGTCAAAGAAATTCAATCTACAATGAAGACTGAACTTGATGATATCCGAACAAAGGTCAATTTCCTGTATGAAAAATTCAGTTCGGCGGAAGACAAGAACCTGGATAACGACTTACATAATACAGCCGCCATTATAATTCCATTCATAACATGCCTCCAAATCCTACTCCACCTCTACCATCATCACGACCTCTTTCTAATCCTACAAGTCAACATCCAACTATTGAGGTTTCATCAACTAACACTCGAACATTACCTCAACATCAACAGACCATTTCTAAATCCACCCCAAGTTGGATGAAAGCACCTAATGAGCCGCCCTTAGAAGATGGGACGCACCTGATTTACCCATGGAAGATCACCATAATAATGATCCCTATTACCTCCGGTCCTTACCGTTCCTTCGTTAATAGACGAGGTTTACTCCTATTTAATTTGTATGTATTTGCTATATAAATTTCTTTTTATTAACACTTATATGACAATTCCATTTGACTATCAACTGTTTTGTATAATGAACAAGAGTCGCAATCTTCTAACAAGCGACGAATAATCAAAACAAGATCAACCTCAATACGAAAGTCGAGCCGCTATCAAATTTCACCGTACATTGCTATACCTGTTAATGCGTCCACAAAGTACCGATACGACCCTTTCGAATAGGCATTCCACTTAATACATTTGATGAGCAATTGATAATCTACATTTTTTCCAAAGACCTACCATCATCGTAAGCATGCATTCTGTTTATTGTAATCCTCAATTTATAATGATATGCAATTATAGGTTTGTTATATATAATTATTGGATGTTTAACAGTTTCGTATTCTTCTTGTTTTGCCGTTGCAGTGAGGTTATTGTCGATCTTGGGCATTTAAGTGTAACGCGGAAAAGTTTCAGAACTTTAGAACCTAACAAATTTTTGGATAGTGAGGTTCGTTGCTAATCACCTTCTCAATGATCGACCCACTTTTACATATTATATAAACTTCACGACCTTTTATTGTTGATAACTTAACATTTGTAATGCACAATATTCTTTTGTAGATTATTAATCTTATTCCTGAGTACAAATCAATGATATTGAAGTCAAAAAGGTCACAACTTAGATGTTTCTTGCCTACGAACTATGTAGTATACTTCTGTTCATTTCTAAGCTTATATGTTTATAGCTGTCCAGTAATCATGATATGGAACATGTAACCAATGTTTTCGTACTTTTGCGTACGCAGTACACTATTTTTACTTGTGAAGATGGGAAACAATTTTCTTTGAATAAATCTCTTTCAAAATTGCGGGAGTCATACATGTACGATATTCACAGATGTGAAAAGGTGACGCATGATTACCCTTGGTTTTTTATTTCATACACCTTAATTTTGTCCATGCTCAAATTGTCTATTTTGTAATGTATATTTATAATGACATTTTCGTCCAAATATTAGATTTACATTCCTATCCATGATCTACGCAACCATTGGTATCTGGCGATAGTTGACCTGAAAAAATGAGACTGCCGAATTTAGGACTTCAATCCCCTCGACGAAAGGATGATCTGACGCGACTGACCCAAGTTCGAAAATTGGTATGTCCCTAACTTCACCAAAGTTTGATTTACCACTGTCATCAATCGCCCTGTAGTAATGTACATTTTGTTTTTCTTTTAGATGGTGTTGCTTGACATTGTTCTTGCTGATGACATTGTCGTTGCCTTCCCAATAACCTTCTCATTCACATCATTCACTGTCTAAGAAGCGAAAGCACCCACTCAACCCAACGGCTATGATTGTGGCCTTTTAGTTTGCATGTTCATGGATGACAACTGCCCTACACCTCTTCAAATGGAATCAGTACGTTAACCTAAGTAAACCATATGTTTTGAGTATTGCACTATATTTTATTACATATCCATGACATTTCCCACTTCTTTTACAGTTTCATTCTCAGTGTCAATGTTTGTTGTTAGCTCATTTCCTAGCACTCTTCCCTAGTAACAGCAACAGCAACAACAACATATTGTCTTTGAAGAAAAATGCCAAAGAACACTATAATATATTACTGTCCAACAATGAAGTTGTGGACCCTGTAAACTTGAGAGCGCCACCAATCCGAAAGTTGAGAGGTAAAGCAGTGGCTCTCATGGATTAAATATGTTTGTTGGGTTTCATGCGATAAATTTGTTTTCTTTTTGTAAATGGGATGTTAATGTGTTGGGTTGCATCACTTGAAAAATGTTTATTAATTTTGTTCTTTTTGTTTATGTGGCAATATGTAGGAGATTTTGCACAAGGGTGGGCTAAGTCTCTTCCGTTTTTCAGTTCAACTGTAATATATGCATAAACTTATATGTATATGGCAGTATTTGGGTTTATAAATGCAAGGTCACAGGTGGTCTTATTTTCGTACATCCTTTCATTTGCATCCAACATTGTGTTTTTACTTTTTCTCTGTGTCTCTAAGTTCTAAATCAAGTCACACCTGAAGATATATTTATATATCCCAATTGTACTTAAGTTACTCCTGATATATTATGAGTACAACCCAATTTGTAAAAGATAGGATTCTTTATTTATTACAAATAGAACCCAATTCAAAGGAACGTAATTTGCTTTTGGGCGTACATAACAGCAACATATTTTTTTGCAAGTCATTACATTATTCCAATTTGGTGGTCACACAATACCTTCATACAAGTCAAAGCTTTTATAAACTACATTTATAGCTGCCACCACATTACAAAAGAGGCCGTTTTTTTAAGAACAAATTTAACGTATTCATGGGAGTCACATAACAAAGCTCATGACACCATGATTACAAGATTATCAATGGCACACAAATCTATTAAATTATGTTATGCGGCCTCCACCATTGGTTTTGTTGCATGTACATTTCAGGTGTTGAGCTTCTCATGGAAAAAACATTGTCATTCAACTGGTTGCTGAAGTTAGCCATTGGTTCTCCTGGATTTTGAAAAGCAAACTCATGGCATCGACCGACACTGTCCAAAGTATATTGAGAGTCGGAAGACTGCACTAAATGACCATACGCAGTTGGTTGTAATGTGGACCGCGTTGTCATACCTCCATTACTTGCCATTCCACTGATGTTATTGTTAACATGGGCACGACATGTCTTTTTTGTGTGGCCAGGCTGTCCACAGTTCCCACATTTACGAGCCGTCCCAAACATTTTTTTTCTAGTTTCATCGACCCCTTTGTTGCTGCTATGACTGGATCTTTAACTTGTATACTCGATTGTGTTTTTGTGCGACGTACATTTTCTTCCTTTTCTATACTTGACAATGGCAATAATCCCTTCATTTGAATTATTAATTTATCAATCGCCACGTTTGCTTCTTTGTAACCTTCAGTTGACATTGATGCATAATAGCTCATTTTGCTACACTTTGAACTCAAGGCACTATATCTACATCGACATAAAATAGGAAAAAAAAAACGACATTTCAATCACCATCATAGTACTATCTACGCAAGCGTTACGAACTGATAAATCATTTGTAATTGAGCATCAATAACCGATATATGTTCTTTGAATTCATATAATAACAATGAGAAGATATAGACCTGGCAATTTGCTTTATATTAGGAGTAGTCGCGGTAGAAGATGATTCGACTTTTGAGACATCCTTCACATTCATCGTCCAACGCTGCATTGTAAGTGTCTCAGGTATGTGTTGTTGGTTCATGGCTTTTCATGACACTAAATGCATGGCAACAAGGAATAACTATTGTCTCAAACATTTTGCATGAGCATTTGAAAATGTATGTAGATGGTGTGTACCTCACATTCCGGGCTTTATCACCACCAGCAAACTTCTTGAATGTGTACATCACACTCTCTATATCATCAACGCAATTCACTATACTGAGTTTTGCCTTTTATTTGATTTCATCTCGCACCCAAGCAAATGTGTTTCGCATATAAACTTTGGCAGCATGTTTTTCCAGTTCTAACAAATGGGTTATGAGGACTAGATGCTCATTAATACTATCAAAATCATCCTTTAATTCATTGTTTCGTAAACGCGACATTGCTCGATCGATATGGCTCATAAATTCATAAAATTTCAGCCTACTATGCAAAAATCGATTAAGGAAAGAATTAATACTCTTGGACTGTTGTTTGCTCCGCAAACCACCAAAGAACGTACTTCGCAAGAAGGTTTTTGCACATAGCTTCTATTTACAATACATCATTTTCACCCATTCATTATGTTGCAAACCAAACGTCTTAGTGACCTTCAACCACTGGGTCTCGAACTCTGACTCCGTCATATAGGTCAACATGCAATGGGTAAATGCTTGAGTAAACCCGCTATCACATACGTTCGTCTGAACATTCCGCTCAAGGTGCCAAGAACAATGGCGGTGTACAGCGAAAGGCATAACTGATTATAAGGCCTTACTCATAGCTTTATCACCATCAGTAACTATCGAAATTGGACAGTTACCAACTTCCCATGCATAGCTTCTAAGAATGTCTGCAATATCCAAGTATAAGTATCGACCGTCTCATCCACCAACAACCCGAACCCAAAAATTATCATTTTCCTATGATTGTTCACACCAACAAAAATCACAAGCGGTCGATTATAAGAATTAGTTCGGTACATTGAGTTAAATGAAATGACATCACCAAACATTTTGTAGTCGTGTCGTGACATTGCGTCGGACCAGAATAAGTTTCCCATGATACCATCTTTAAGAATTGTGTACCGAAAAAAGAATCCTGAATCCATTTCCGATTTCGCGATCATGTAAGAGATAATTGAATCAGCATCGGAACTATTGGAAGTAGACCTATGTATGGTGTCCAAACGGTTCTGTAAGTCTTTCATGGTGTGTCCAACAGCCGCATAACTACCAGACTGATCCAAAAAGTGGTCCATCACTTGGGAAGTTTTCATTCCAACTTATCTAAGTGATTGCACTTGTGCTATATCACTATCTTTAACATTTCTATGAGAACAAAGGAATTGCCTGTGATTGCCAGGTAATAACTTATGAGTATGCATAGTGACAAACTCTGTAACAACCCATAACATTTTCTCCCTATCAAAATTAATTTTCAATGATGCCCGACAACCTTTCCGAGTCTACCCTCTAGGTTCACGTACCCTATCGGTTCTGTCAGCATGTTTTTTTGATCTATACCCTTCTTTTGAACAAACCCACCTACGAATTGTAATTAATCCATGTGTGTCCCGACACAACCTGTCCTTATGCTTGCTGAACCCATACCATATGAATATTTCTTGTAAAACTCTTCAGCATCAGTAACAGATATAAACTTTTTTCCCCATAACATCACTGAGTTGTAAACTTATACGATCACTATGTAAGAGATCATCAGCCGGTTGCACCAAATTATTATTAGACAAACATGGGGCTATAGAAACATTACCGTGAATGAACAGCACATGAAATGGCCATTCATTGTTGTTATACGTATCATTTGGATTATACTCATCATTGTCTGTCTGTGTTGTGTCTACCTCATGCCACCTTGAGTGTCCTTCAGTGTTCAAATCCACATGTCCAGTTCGATTGCTAAACATTCCATGACTACTATCCATATTACTACCTACAAGCCATGAACAGAAAATGATATTTAGTGGAAATATATGTAGATAAACATCAATACAATCCTACTTCGTACAAATTGATGAACAACATTTGGATACAGTTACTTAGGAAAATAAGAAAACAATTACTAATCAAATTCACTTACTTGGAGAAGGTTCAGAGGCAGCTCAAAAGGTAGAGGATTGGGAATCATCTGCTGAATGTTTCATCTTTTGAAGAATGGCATTTAGATCCATACAAATCTGGTGGAAGACTGTACTAAGTTTAAGTTTGTAGCTCGAAAGTTGGAGGAACAAGAGAGGTTTTGCGTCAGAAGTGATTCTCAAAGTTTTTATGATTGCAAAAATTTTGGTTGCTAGAAGATTTGGTGGACCATATAAATTTGACATGTGTCACTAATAGCGACACCAGGACAAGTTCACTCAGCTCATCCCAAGGTTGCCCTTAGCATGCAAAAAACCATCATTGAAACCGAGAGGATAGCTACCCTAAGGCGATCTCACCCAGATCAACCCAAGGTTGCCTTAGGCATACAAAAAACCACCCTTGAAATCAAAAGGATAGTAACCCCACAGCGATCTCACCTAGATCACCTCAAGGTCGCCTTTGGCATGCAAAAAACCACCCTTGAAACTGAGATGATAGTGACCCCAGGACGATCTCACCCAGATCACCCCAATGTCATCTTTGGCATGCAAAAAACCACCCTTGAAACCGAGAGGATAGCGACCCCAGGGCTATCTCACCCAGATCACCCCAAGGTCGCTCTTGTCATGCAAAAACCAATTTTCAAACCGAGAGGATAGCTACCCCAAGGCGATCTCAACCAGATCACCCCAAGGTCGCTCTTATGAGGCACTAAGTAGAACGACGGCGTTTTTTTAAGGCAACCTCAGAAAGCGATCTCACCAAGATCACTCTGAGGTCACCTCGACGCGATTTGAACCTAGGTCATGTCAGTTGAATCAGAAGACATTTTTCTTTCCACAAACGCCCTCTCCACGACTGCAGCAATAATGCCTCTGTCTCCAAGGTAAGCCTAGCCCTAATCTTCTTCATTTATATTGAAAATAAGCATCTAATTTGTAAATGTATCTTCAACTTAGTGTTGGTTGTCTTGAGATGGATGATGCACACGAAATTGGGGATTATAATGACTTTCAAGTGCTTCTTGAGATAAAATTTTGATTGGGCTTTGATTAGAGGATCAATTACATATTGGTTTTTGATGTTTTGAAAATTTTATATTAGACTAAGTGTGGTGTGGCAATTGCATGTTAGAGATTAAGACCGGAATTGTGCATTTGTGCTTAGTAATTAAGTGTGGTGTGATATTGAGCTTACAGTTGAAGTGTGGTGTGATATTTGGTGTACGGTTACTGTTTAGATAATGGCGGGTGGTAAGAAACCCAAGTGAATTGTCAAAAAAGGGTCATCATCGAGGGGTTCGAATCCCTTCGCGTTGCCTCCTCCCTTAGGGAAAGGAAATGGTGAAATAGTCTCATCGCCTCTAGACCCAGATAACCCGAAAAGATAGGTATTGTATGGTAACAGGAAGGTCTGGCCGGAAAGGGGGATCAATTTGAAGGTTTTTAGGACCACATTCGTTTCACAGGTTGTGCAAGCGTTGGATTGGTTTGGTTTTGTGAGGACTCCTAACGTGGCGGCGCTAGATTTGGTTAATGAATTTTACTACGCCATGGTTCCTCACCGTTTCACTCAAGGGATTCCCGTGATAGTTCGAGGAAGAGAGGTCCTCATTACAGTAACTAGGATCAATGAGTGGTTTACGAGTACTCGGGAATTAAGTGGCTATGTTGACAGCGTTCCCAACCATGAGTTTTTCGAGTCGTACAACGGATATTTGGCCGCTGACTTAAGGATGAATGAAGACTCGGTTTGGAATGAGTACCGCCATTTTTTTGATTATGTTCTTTGACTACTCATTGACTCCAAAGACCCACCGCTCCGATCTAAGTTTTGACTCTGTATGCCATCTGTTTTGTGCGAGACACATGCTTCAAATGGATATTGGCTAGATCATTATACAGAGCATATATAAGGGTGTGAAGATAAAAGGGTCACTGCCTTTCCCATGCCTTATCACCCATTTTTGTAAGGAGGCTGGCATTGAATGGAATAGGGTAGAAGGCAACATGATTAATCCTACAACTGACATAGGGAAGAAGACATACAATGAACTTGCAAGACGTTGGGGGGTTAGGCCAATTGGGGCTAATGTGCTCGATGATGATGACATAGGCTTCGATGAAGATGACTTTCTATCGAATGATCCAGATGACGAGGATTATAATGACCAGAACCTCGGAGGTGATCCAGTTGTGGGCACAAGTAACCAGCTCCCCACCATGTCTTAGATGATGCAGAGGATTACTTCGCAACTAGAAGCCAACAACCAATACCTTCAAACAATGAGCCAACAGATGAACTCCAACCACCAGGCCTATATGAGCGAATTCTCTAACATAAATCAGAGGTTAGATACTTTCCAAAGGGATTTGGTCAGCCATGGCATCGAGATCTCATTCATGTACCGAAGGGAAAATAAGTGTCCTTCCAGAGGGACAGAGAGCAGTTCACACCAAGCACCACCAGATCCAAACATGTCATTTCAAGACCCCAATTTTCCATATCAGGGCCCATAGTCACCACTCACCCACTTTAGCTTTGTTTTCTTTTAATTTGCTTATGTTAGACTTTTATCTTTAAACTACTTTCGCTATTTAAGTATTGCTACAAATTGTCGTTTTATTGCTTTATGAACATATTTGTTTATTTTGGATTACTATTTTGGTTTAAGTTATATTTCTTTTTATTTTCTCTTTCTGTATTTATTTATTTGTTTTTATAGATTAAGAGTGTGGATGATCTTTGTGCATATTTTTTAAATGGTGTGTCAATTGTGCGTTTGGCCTCCCGCTTTTGTGCAAACATTAGAGATATTGTTCAGTTTAAGTTTGAGGGTAGGGTCATATGCATTCAGTGTCTATTTTTGCATGAGTATTTTTTTGTTCTCATTTATTTGATTTTTTTGTACATTTTATGCTTCATTGTGTGTTAGTAGACTAAAAGCATTTTAATCTTTTCAAAGTGTAAAAGTTGTTAAAATGTAAAGCAATATAAAATATAGCACAAAATGATTAATCAAATAATTAATCAAAAAAATTTATTTTATTTTATATTATATTATATAATTTAATATTTTAATGAAGATTTACGTTGACTTGTTCACCGAACAAGTTTAACGTTAGGATTAACGTTAAACTAATATTAACGTTAAAATAGTTAATCATCATTCCTTGCACACACCCTACCAGACTCGAAAGTGTCTTAGTAATTCTAGATCACTGATGCTGAAAAGAAAAAATATTGGGCACAAAAAGCATTTTAATCTTTTCAAAGTGTAAAAGTTGCTAAAATGTAAAGCAAGGTCACAATTTAGCACAAAATTATTAATCGAATAATTAATCAAAAAATGTTACTTTATCATATATTAAACAATTATGAATATTTATTTTATTGCTTGTACATACCTTACTAGACTCGAAAGTGTCGTAGTAATTGGTATTCTAGAGCACTAGTGCTGTAAAGAAAAAGAATAGCACAAAAAGAATTTTAATCTTTTCAAAATGTAAAAGTTGCTAGAAAGAAATGTGGCACAAAATAATTAATCAAATAATTAATCAAAATTTTTTATTTTATATTAAACAATTTAAAATTTTTATGTAGATTTACGTTGACTTGTTCACCGAACAAGTTTAGCGTTAGGATTAACGTTAAACTCGTTCAGCCTACATTGAACTTGTTCATGAATGTTTACATTGACTTGTTCACCAAACAACTTTTACGTTGAGAGAAACGTGAAACTTGTTCAAACTTATGTTAAACTTGTTCATGGAGATTTATGTTGACTTGTTCAACCTACCTTGAACCCGTTCATGAAATTCAAAATTTAAAATTTATTTTAATTTTATATTTTATTAATTTTTTTTTAAAAAAAAATCATTTTTCAAGAAAAGATTTACATTGACTTGTTCTTCGAACAAGTTTAACGATGACAAGAATGTTAAACTTGTTCAACCTACCTTAAACTCGTTCTTCAAATTCAAATTTTCTAAATTTTTTTAATTTTCTATATTTCATTAATTTTTTTTAAAAAAAATCATTTTTATAAAAAATTTACTTTGACTTGTTCACAGAACAAGTTTAACGTTATGATGAACGTTAAACTCGTTCAGCCTACGTTGAACTTGTTCATGAAGGTTTACATTGACTTGTTCGCTTAACAAGTTTAACGTTAGGACGAACGTTAAACTTGTTTAGTCTACGTTGAACTTGTTCAAAAAGGTTTACATTGACTTGTTCCCAAAACGAGTTTAATGTTAGGATGAACGTTAAACTTGTTCAACCTACGTTGAACTTGTTCATGAAGGTTTACGTTGACTTGTTCCCAGAACAAGTTTAACGTTTCCCAAAACAAGTTTAACGTTAAGATGAACGTTAAACTTGTTCAACTTACGTTGAACTTGTTCATGAAGGTTTATGTTGACTTGTTCCCGGAACAAGTTTAACGTTAGGATGAACGTTAAACTCGTTCAACCTAAGTTGAATTTGTTAATGAAGGTTTACGTTGACTTGTTCCCTAAACAAGTTTAACGTTAGGATGAACGTTAAACTTGTTTAACCTTCGTTAAACTTGTTCATGAAGGTTACGAAGGTTTACGTTGACTTGTTCACTGAACAAGTTTAACGTTAGGATGAACTTTAAACTCGTTCAACCTACGTTGAACTTGTTCATGAAAGTTTATATTGACTTGTTCACAGAACAAGTTTAACATTAAAATGAACGTTAAACTCGTTCATCCTATGTTGAACTTGTTCATGAAGGTTTACGTTAACTTGTTCTCTGAACGAGTTTAACATTAGAATGAACGTTAAAATCGTTCAATCTACGTTAAACTTGTTCATGAAGGTTTACGTTGACTTGTTCCCTGAACAAGTTTAACGTTAGGATAAACGTTAAACTCATTCAATATACGTTGAACTTGTTCATGAAGGTTTACATTCACTTGTTCACAGAACAAGTTTAACGTTAGGATAAACGTTAAACACGTTCAACCTACCTTAAACTCGTTTTTTAAATTCAAATTTTCTAAATTTTTATTTTCAAATTTTCTAAATTTTTATTTTATTTTATTTTAAAATTTTCACATATTAAAATTTATTTTTCATATATTTTTTTTATAAAATATCATTTTATTAATTATTATGTAATATAATATAATTATATTATTAATATATATATATAATATTATACATGTAGCAACCGGTTTCAACCGGATGCTTTTTGGACTGTCATGTATTAATATATATTTTATTATTATTTTTTAACTTTTTCAAGTATTGTACGTTACGATAATTTAATTATGTTTGTGATTCATATAGATCCAAGCGAGAAAGTAGTGACAGAAGATGTTGGAGTGTTCAGACACCCGTGCTTTCAATTCAATTAATGCCTCTCCACAAAGACACGTGTTTTTTTTTTATTAACACCTGTTTCCTATCTTGTCGAGTAATGTAGCACTGACTTTGGTCACCGACACCTTTCTTAAATGCACCTTTCTTAAATGTACCTTTCTTAATGAAAAGAGAATTGTAAAACACTGTTTAGGCGCCCGCCCATGACCCAGAAAAGAAGGGTTATAAAAGAGCTCTTTTTTATTTTTATTTTACGTATTTAGTGTTTATATATTCGAACTTTGATAAATAAAAGGTCTAAATTCAATATTATTTTTCAAATTTAATATAATTATATCAAATTTAGACCCCAAATAAAATTAAAAAAAAAACTTGAAAATTAACTTCTTATATAAAGATTAGCTCAATCGGGGACAAAGCCACTTTATAACGAGAGGGGGCCACTGCCCCACCTGAAATTTTACAATTTTATAAAATTTTCCCCTATATTTTTACCCTTATTTAATATATAAATTTTCTAATTTTGTTTTTTTTTTTTTATAAATTACAATATTAATAATTTTCTCTTAATCATATAGATAATATATTTAATTCTAATATATTATTATAATAGTTTTTGGATATTAGAAAAATATTAAGAGTACAATTAAATTTCAATTTGTTTTCAAACTCTTAAACACTATTATTAAATCTTGAATTATTAGCTATAAACTTTAGTCTATAATATTTTTAGAGAAATGTTAGAAATGCCCCCAACTATGTGTGTCGATTGAAAAATGGATATATACATTTTTTATTTTTATTTTTGAATTATGATTTATTTCACTTGCCATATTTATATGAATAAAATTGTCTAAATTACAAATTGAGATATGAGTTGAAATATCTAGCATTTTTTTTTATTTTCATTATGTTTTCATCATATTCAATGATTATTTTTAATGGACAAAATGAGTTTGGTCTAGTGGTATATCTCTCATACATACGCTACAAGGTCATGGGTTCAAGTCATCCCCCTCCCTAAAAAAACACCGAATTTATGTAATATTAATATATATATATATATATATATATCATTTTAAATGTTTTTCATAAATGCACAAATTAAGATAATTTATCTCAATAAAAAACTATTATTCATTTTAAAAATTAATCAAAAAATTAATTTTATAAAATATAAACAACAATATTTTTTAATTAATGTTTTGTTTAACACAACTTCTAAAATATATGTCGATTTAATTCATTATTTCACGGTGTCCCCCCTGGCACATAATCCTAACTCCGTCTCTGAGCTCAATATGGACTTTCATCAGAATTATTAAAAATAAATGAGTAGCTCTATTTTTTTTTTTTTTTTTTTTTTGTTGAAAGGAAACAAACAACCAGACAAACACTAAAAGGAAGCATCCAGCAAGACAGGCCTCTCCATGTAGAGAGGGAAACTGTCCAGCCAACATCGATCAATATCAATAGAAATAGCTAATTTAGCCAACGAATGGGTAGCAGCATTCCCAATTCAAGGAACAAAACCAAAAGAACAGCTCGGGAGCAACTTCAGTGAATCAACAATATCACTAACAATAGGCCCAACTTTGCCATTAAACGAATCACCATTACGGATCATCTGAACAACTTGAAGGTAGTCAGTTTCGACCAAAAAAGGCACCAACCCCAGCTCAATCGCCAAGGAGATACCATGTCGAACTGCCAACGCTTTTGCCAATATAGGTAAGAAGGTGGCTTTAAGACTATAAGCAGCGACAGCACACACTGACCCATCCGTAGTACGAATAATAATACCCAAACCAATATAACGATTCTTCAGACCGATAGTCGCATCAGAGTTAACCTTCCAACACCCTTGCTCAAGAGCCCTCCATCTATGGACCTGCACCTCCTTCTGAACAAAGCCATTAATCTCAAGAAGATGAGCCCCTCTCCACTCCTCCAGATAGTCAGTATACCATCTAACCACATCACCCAAATCCAACGCAGCCAAACAATGAACCACTTGATTCCTATCTAACCAAATTCTCCAAATAAGGTCATCCATAACAAGGCTCCGGGCACAGCTCAGCATAAAATCGAAAAAATTAAGATCAACAACATTAGACAGTAGATTCTTAGAAAATGGACAAATATCTTTCACTATAGATAGATGATGGCAGCCCCAAAGCGCATGAAACATAGACTTAACCTTGTTGCAGCCACGGGGACAGAGACCTATCGTAGACACACCACGCTTCACAAGATAAGCCAAAGAAGGGAGCCAATTTGCGCTCCTGAAAATTTGTATGTGCATCTCTTTTTGCATGTACACCTCATTAAGAGTTTTTAAAAAATTATATTTTGTAAGCACGCCTCAAACATTACCAAATATACCCTTTCTTTTATTTATTTTTTAAATTCTAAAAAAAAAAAATTTTAAAAATAAAATAAAAAAGGAGGAGGTCTCCTCATCCTTTTTCATTTTCTAAGTAAGTTCGTCATTCCTTATTTACATACGTTATTTCTTTAAGTGGAAGCTGTCATGCAGATCTATTTGATTGTAATTTTTTTTTTTCCAATTTTGTTTTTTCTATGTATCGCGATATAAACTTTATGAAAATTACTTTGATTAAGCTTTTGTAAATTTTCTCAAAAAATAATATATATATATATATATATATTATTTAGTATGGGATTTCACAACATTCAGATGAGAGATTAAACAAAGGGTCTCATTTTATATATTCGCCCCGGGGTCTCCAAAACCTCAAGACCAGCACTGGTTTAAGCCATCACTAAGGTGTCTTAGGGCCAATTTGGTATTACTTTTGAGAAGTTAAATCAGCTTATTTCATAATTTTGAAATAAAATGATGTTTGGTAAAACTTCAAAAAGTGATTAATTGATAATTTAATAAGTTTTGACAGTGATCTTAAGAAGTAGGTGGAGGGTTACTTTTTGAAAGTGATTATGGAATAATCTATTTTAACATTTAATAAATCTTTTAAAATATCATTATTATCCTTATGAACGTAAATTAAAATCATTTATATTTCTTATTTCATCTTAAAATTAAAGATTCTAATTAAATATTAATTTGATTTATAAAATATTTTTATTATTCTTATGGAATTTTTTTTCTAATTTAAATATTTTACTTAAATATTGATTTAATATATATAATTAATAAAAAAAAATAAAATAGATTCTAAAATCATGTCTATGTTAGTCATTGTAACTAAATTCAGCACTTTTGAAATAAAATTACCAAACATACGCATACTGCTTTTGAGGTGTACAGTAGTTTGAAAAGTATAATTAACCAAGCATCTGTTGATTAACTTCATAGCTAATTATTACTTCAGCACAGTTAACAGTGATTATTATAAAAGTTACAGTAATACCAAACCAGCCCTTAGGCAATTTAAACAGTTGTCTAAGATACCATCTAAAATTATGATCCCAAATTATTGATAATATAATATAGAATTAATTAATTATTTTAAAATTTATTAATTTTTTTTTTTTTTTTCAAAACAACTTCTACAAATAAAAATATTTATTTATTTTTCAAATAGACATGCATCTCTTAAATTCCTAATAGGGTGTTATTTTCTAGAAAACATTTAAGTGCACTGAAATTATGTTTAAAGTTATTGTTTCAACTTTTAAAAATTTATCAACAATATAATCAGTAATGACATTCAAACTTTTTTTTTGAGCAAAAATGACAGTCAAACTCTTTGATCACAAAAGCAATTTATTGACGTTCTAGGTTCTATTGTTTTAAATTATATTACTTTAGTTTTTATTTTTTATTCTTTTTTGGAAGGAAAGAAACTATTATTAAAACAAAGGAAATTGGAACTCATCCAGGATATATCTCTCCACACACGGAGGTAGTCCTCCATTCAAAATAAAAATAAATAAATAAATAATAATAATAATAATAATGAAATAAGCCTTTCTAAAATCTCCCCAATGATCAGACCAACATCAGCTAACGAAGCTTTATCAGCTTGCATCAAGTTCACCACAGCCAACGCATTAGTCTCAATCACAAACGGTGTCAACCCCGTCTTTAGATTTTATTTATTTATTTAGTTTTCACCTATAACATAAATTTTATTTTTGGTCTTAACTTTAATAATCGATAGTGGACATCTCTAGAGAGAAAAAAAAAAAAAAAAGGAATCAAGATACAAAAAGACTAAAAAATAAATAAATACAAAAGCTTAATCAAGGTTTTGTCATCTCAAGAAGCAATAATAAATTTTAGGCTAAATTGCATAATTGCCCCATGAATAATACGCAAAGTAGCAAGTTGCCCCCTCAATATTTGTTTTAGACATTATACCTTCTAAACTTTCATTTATTGACAGTAGCTTACAGAATAGTAACAGAATTTCGATTCCGTCTGATTTCATGTCATGTGCCTTGCACATGTGTTTGTAAATAAGGGCAAAATTGGAATAATACATTACATTTTTTTTCTTTCTTAATTTGTAATAAAAAATATAAAAACTTTATTAAAAAAAATAAAAAATTGGAGATCCACCAAAAAACAAAGGACAAATAAAATAAAAAAATTCAAAATTTGTTCTTTAGTGGATCTCCTCCAAAGATCATAGAAAAAAAAAAAAGTTTGTTCTTTGGTGAAGATCTAGATCAAAGAACAAAGAACAATAAATAAATAAATAAATAAAATTCCAATCTTTAGAAACTCAAACGCACTCAGCCACACAAAAACTTAAACCCTAAAATCAATCACAAACACAAACACAAACCCTTAAATCAAGCACAAACACTAACCCTAAATCAACCACCAACACCGAATAAAAAATAAATAAATCAATTCAAATTAACATCACCATCATCACTAACCCAAACCTAGCAACAATTAAACCTAAAACACTACATTCAACCAAACCCAGCAACATCACCAAAATTCAGCCACCGACATCAACTCTACCACCATTATCATCAACGTCAAACCCAAACCCAGAAACAACTAAACTCAAATAATCAACAACCAAACCTAGATCGAGAGATGAGATTGATCGAAAGAGAGATGAGATCGATTGAGAGAGAATTAGATCGAGAAAGAGAGAGAGAGATGATATCGATCGATCGATCGATCGAGAGAGAGAGAGAGAGAGAGAGAGAGAGAGAGAGAGAGAGAGAGATCGGAGTGGCTAGGGGTGGTGGTTACTGTGATTTCGGTGGGCTAGGGTGTGGTGGCGGCGACTAGGGTTAGGTTTGTGTTTTGATCTGAAGATGGGAGAGATGGAGAGATTTGAAGAAGGAGAATAAAATAGTAATATTACAAGTTGCCCTTCGTATTATGAGGACAAAATGACATAACTGACCTTCGTACGAACCCACGTGAGGAGCACGTGGCAAATAAATGGAAGGAAAGGAAATTATGTTATCATTTTGTGAGCTACTACCAATAAATGAAAGTTTAGGGGGTTTAATGTCTAAAAAAAACATTCAGGGGCAACTTGCTTCTTCGTGTATCATTCATGGGACATTCATGCAATTTAGCCTAAATTTTAAATAAATCATTTTCACTATTAATTTGAAATGTGATAATACCCTCATACAATTTTCACAAAAAAATAATGTGTAGAAAAGAGTTTGAACTTGACAGTTTTGTAAATAATAGGTAGACCTAGCAAATTTCACACAACCTAAATCCCTTCGAAAATAACAATTGATGGGTTTAGTTTATCAGATTGAGTTGTTAATGGGTCAACCAATTAAATCAATAAATATAATGGGTCAGTTTTGGGTTGACCTTTGAAAAACCGATAATTCGTTAACAACCCGTTAATATAAAGTATTTTTTTTTTATGATGTATTAATGAAAAAAAAAAAAAAAAACTCTTTGTATTTAATGACTCAATAGTAAATAAATTTTAATAATCAAGTTATGGAATTGATAAAAAAAAATATCGCTGTAATTATTGTTAGGATATATTTTAATAATTAATTTTAAAAAAAAAAACTTCTAATTTTTTATTTTTTTGAAAGACGAAAAAATTCCTAAATTTGTTTTATATCGAAAGAGAAAACAGTTCCTAATTTTTCCAATTTCTAAATTAAAAACTATAAATTATAAATTATATATTTTAATTAAGTTCCAACTCATATATATATATATAAATTCTGTTAAAGTTCATCAGAGAATTATAATGGACAAGTTTCAGTACAACTGCGTCTTTTTAGTAATTTTACACAGTCACAGAACTTTTTACTTCCAGTTTACCAAACACATTAAAAGTACTTTTGGTTCTCACATCACTTTCACAAATCAGTTTACCAAACACTTAGCAATTCTTCCCACATCAAATCCAAAAGCAATTCCCCCCACAGCAGATCCAAAAGAAATTCCTCCCCCGCACCCCCCCAACACATCAATACCAAACTAGGCCTTGAAGTTCTTCTTTGTATTGATTTTCCAAAGAGTCTTATAACTACAATAGAATGACATATTTATAAGCAAATAAAACATAAGGGTACTTATTGTCATTTTCCCATGTATGCGGGGGCGAAGCCAGGATTTTGGCTTTGAGGGGGCCGAGACAAAAAGAAATTCAAGTTTATGAAAGACAATATATTAATTTTTTAAAACTAAATTATCAAAAAAAAAAAAAAAAAACAAATATAATACCATTTAGTCACATAAATTAATAAATAAAATAAGCATAAGTTTTATGAATCAAAATGACACTCTTTAAAATCTAAAAAATCATTTATAATCGAATCTATACTCATATTTAATTATTGTAATTGCAAAACAATTGCAACATAAAATATATACATACCCAATAATGCTGTTTAATTGTAAAATTATCTTGTTGATGGTGAGTTCGACCTCGTATTGTAATGTAACGAGCATTAATATCCGGAACATCTATGTTGCATGTCTCACAAAATGAACTTACTACTTTAGTAAATAATCTATCACATTCGGTATTTCTTAGTGATTATGGTTAATAATTTCCATGATATCTATTCATTCAATACATTATTAAATATAAACATATAAATAATTTCTTCTTAAAACGGTTATGATCACATATTCATAGCTGCTAATGCTGCTTTATATTAAACTTTTTTAGATATATAAGTTAGGTCGGACTTTAACGTGTAATAATTGTGTTTATAATTATAAAAAAAAAATGTGATGGATTAGAGATATATTTGCCTATATATATATATAACACATTATGACAATTTTATACATGAAAAAATTGTTATTGGGTGGCCATGTCCCCTGTCGCCCTGCCTATCTCCTCCCCTGCATGTATGCATTGATGATTGATGTCTCAAGGTCTTCCACATATCATTGTCGCCTCATTTATAAGCGGGTTCGAAATTTAAATGTCACTATTTGGAGGGGTTTTTGTAAGAATAGCACCACTTTAATAATGTAAGTTTAAAAGGCACCAATCTTGGTGACCAGACAAAAATACCCCCATTTTTGTCTGTTTGTGTGATTTGAAACGTGAGAGAAAAAACTTGAGGGAGAGAGAGAACAGAAGAAAAGAGAAGTTATCGGCGCAAGAAATCTAGCCAAAAAAGCGACGGCGAATCACCAGCGGTGGTGCTACAGTACCCGACTCGACTCCAACTGCGTTCAGGGTGAGTTGAACTTTCTCTCTCACGCGTTTTGTTGTTAATTTGATTTGCGTTTGATGTTTGGTGTTTGATTAGACATATAGATTAGGTTTTATTTATTGTTCATTAGGTTTGTTTGATTAGGGTTTAAAGTTGTGTAAAAATTTTGTTGAAGACGATGAATAGAACATTCTCCGAGCCTTTTAAACCTTCATCCGAGCCTTTTCCGAGCCTTTTAAACCTTCATTCGAGCCTTTTCCGATCCTTTTCAACCTTCATCCGAGCCTTTTAAGTAATGTGACTAGGTTTTCTGCAATTTTTCATTTCCGAGCCTTTTAAACCTTTCTCCGAACCTTTTCCGAGCCTTTTAAACCTTCATCCGAGCCTTTTAATTAATGTGATTATGTTTTGTGCAATTTTTCATTTCCGAGCCTTTTAAAACTTTCTCCGAGCCTTTTCCGAGCCTTTTCCGAGCCTTTTAAACCTTCATTCGAGCCTTTTAATTCTATGATGTAGGTTTTTGTAATTTGAATCTCCGAACCTTTTAATAAAGTCTCCGAGCCTTTTTATAAAGCCTCCGAGCCATTTTATAAAGTCTCCGAGCCTTTTTATAAAGCCTCCGAGCCTTTGCATTAAGTCTCCGAGACTTTTGTACCTCACTCCGAGCCTTTTCTTAAAGTCTCCGTGACTTTTATTTTTGCAGTGTCCGAGCCTTTTCATGAAGATATATATATTAATTTGTTTTATTTTATTTTTTGTGTGAATATGCAGATGAGGAATCCATTGAAAGATCTTCTGAAAACTCCAGCGGAAGAAAGGTACCCGGGGAAAATAACTCGGCATGACCATTTCGGTCACCTTAGAGATATCGAAAATGCACTTAACAGTGTACCTGAAGATCTTGCGGTCGAAGAACGACGTCGGTACACTGAGTCATGTTTTGGACATTTCCTTCGGATGCAGCACAACATGAAGTTTTCAGCTGGCATTGTCCATCGATTGCTTATTCGTGAGTTGCATCACGACGGGCCGGAAGATGAGATGAGATTTCTTTTAGGAAAGCATTCGGTCCGGTTCTCGAAGGTTGAGTTCTGTCTGATCACCGAATTGAAGTTTGGACAACTTCCCGACACGTCGACCTATGATGTGGTACAGAATGGCATACACCAGCGATACTTTGAGGGTCGAGATGAGGTCGAGTTTGGAGAGCTGAGAGCCGTTGTACGGACCGGTGGTTTTGCTGAGCAGTACGATGCGGTTAAGCTATGCTTACTGTATATGCTTAACTGGATACTAATGGGTTTGGACGAGAGAGAGAAAGTCCCATTATGGCAGTTTCGCCTAATCGAGAACTTGGACGCTTTTGATGCATTCCCGTGGGGTGCGCATGTGTATAGGCGATCTATTTCTGGCTTCAAGCATGCGTTGGATGGTCGTCGGGAACGGTTCGAAAAAAGACAGCGAGAAAAGGGCGTTGAAGTGCACAAGGTGGAGACGTACAACATATATGGTTGTACTTATGCACTATTGGTAAGAATTTAGAATTTGATTCCATACTTTAATTGTATTTTTTATTTTCATATGATTGATGTGTTTGATTATTATCGTACTTATCTATTACGCAGATATTTGCTTTTGAGGTTATCCCCGATCTTGCCATCGAAGATTGTGGGACCCGCAGGGAAATCGAGCTATCCCTCCGTATTCTAAAATGGGAGTTGAGTCAGCGACCGAGGGGGGATAAGTTGGATTCCATTTTCATTGAACGGGTAAGTATCTGTTATGTTAACGTTAATAGTTAATAGTATGTATGCGATTACAAATGGTCTAACATTGATTTCAGATGTTTGCGAGGGTGAAATTGGTGCCGACACCGGTAGAGCTGGCTGAACGGTACTATGAGGGCATTGAGGAGGGAGGCAGTCTGTATGATGCGGATGCCGATGTCGAACACCGTACGACTGTCGAACCCAATGATACTGAGGGTCCGTATTCGAGACCAAGTGATACCGAGTATCCACATTCGGGACCTAGTGATACAGATGGTTCTGACGTGGAGGGTCGCAGTAGGAGTCCCGTGAGGCATAGGCGGGTTCGATTTGTGTTCCCCACAGAGCCTCGACCTGAAGGTCACTCACGACGAGGCGTCGGAGGGCAACCAGAGGTACGTAAAAGTAGTTGCACCGCAGTATTGAATTTGAAAGCAGTTGGAAACTTTTAGTACTCACAACGTGTTTATTTTTGTTTCATTTCAGGACCGTAGGTATACTGAACTGCTGGATGCGTTTCGAGAGTTACGGGACGAAGTGCAAAGGAATGAAAAAAAGCGAGATCAACAGCATCAGGAGTTGCTGGATTTGATTCGGGGTCTTCAGGGTTCGACGGCGCAGACACCTACTGAAGGCAGACGGTCCGATGACCCACCATTTGATGACCCGTCGATTGATGACCAAGACCGACACTTCAGTGACAGAGACTGGACTGGTAGTCATCAGGACGGAGCAGACTTACAGAGTGGGCGTCAGCTGCACCCTAGTACCCAGACAGTGTCTGATCAGCAGGGGCTAGGTGTGACACCAAGAGAGGAGGTTACTGGTGGTACTGATGACATTGAGACAGCACATATGGAGATAGAGCAGGTACCGCATAAGGTATTACCAGACCCTGTTCTTCATCCCCATGACTTGGGACAAAGTGCCTCCATACTGCGCACCCCTCTGGATGATCCTAGTGCAGCACATCCCTCCATTCATTCCACGGGGATAGAGTCCCTCCGTCCTACTGCACCCATCGGGTCTATCCCAGCAGGGCTTGCAGGCGATCCACGATTCCAGAGTCCCTCCATACAGAGCACCCCTGCTGGGAGCAAACGGGGACGGAGTCCTTCTATACAGAGCAGACGTTCAGTGGATCCCCATGGTTTGGATCGGAGTCCCCCACCCCTTCAGCGTCAGGATCGGATTCGCAGACCAGGTTGGCAGGAGCGGAGCCCATACACTGACCCATGTCGGCTGAAGAGGGCAAGGACTATGCCACAGCCACCATATGTATGGGCGCCCCACGAACTGATAGATCCTGATCACCTAGCGGCGTACCAAGCGTACAAGAGGAACTCGACGGGGGAATTATAAGTATAATCGTAGATATTACAATCTCTGTATTTTTTTTGAAACAGCTTAGTAAAACTGACTTGACTTAGTTATCTAACTTCTTCAACAATAATGCAGGCGTGATATGGATCTACAGTTGCCAGTAGATGTCCTTTGGTTCCACCGGTTTCAAAGCAACTTTATGGAGTTGGAGGATACGGTATGTTCATAACTGTAACATATGTATATGTTGTTACAAAAATTGTACAATCCTAACAAATGAAAATGTTCAAACTTTCAGCACATTGACGCGTACTTGAAGATTCTGCGGAAGCGTCAGCGAGCATTTCCCACTGTTTACGGTCCGAGGATCAACATACTGGATTCACAGTTTTATGTAAGTGTTTAAATTGTACGGTATTTGCTTGTGCATTGATGTGTTTCATACATCTATAACCTAACGTTTTTGTACAGTCATGGTTATGTAACTACTGGGACAGGAAGATGGGAAATGGGTCTAATAGACCCCGTACAGGTTGGTCTTCACATAAGCAGAATTGGTCCGACGAAGACCTTACGGTGGTACGTGGGCAGCTCCCGCTAGGAAACTTACCATGGCACAATGTTGACTCCGTGAGTGTTTATTTTACATGTTTTCCATTAAAGTTATGAAAAATAAATGTCACACTGATCGCACATTGTTGAAACACCTGCAGGTTCTGATTCCGTGCAACCTTAGACGTATGCATTGGGCCTTGGCCAGCATCGACCTCACAGCAGGGAATATCTACCTTTTTGACCCGTACAGACAGGAGGTGCCATTCATATAGGGAAAAATAATAAATAAAAGTGGTAAACGCAGCAGAAGCGATACTAAAAACGATTTAGTGACTTTTAAAAATTTTCCTTTATGAACCTTAAACCCTTTTAATCAATAAACATGCATATATGTTAACAAAAGTAAATTACCTTTTGTCGCGTGATCCGATTGACTTACATCGATGGTAATCCGCAAGACCTTCAATCCAAGCACGAACGTGGATCACCTAGGAGCGTGGTCTCTCTTTTCTTTGAATTGCAAACCTGTGAATGGACCAAACAAAAAACTTTCTTTTCTTTGTTAGTCACAAAACAATCAAAAGAATGTCAAAAAATTATTCCGGTCACTTTTGAGTTCTCAATCTAATGATCGAAACTCGCGTGAACCTAGATCGATATCGTATACACAAGCTTATTGATGATTAAGCAATAGTATACTATCAAAGAATAATTTCACACTCTCTTTTGTCTTTTTAGAATAAAAACTCTCTCTTGGAATTAAGAAGAAGAAGAAAGAAATAAAAAACTCAAGCACAATGGATTGTGGTGGCCGAACCCTATAAGAACACATATATAGGTTGGCCGAATTTTTTCTTCTTTTTCCTTTAGGGTTGCCGAATTCTATGTAGTCTAAGATTAGGGTTGGCCGAATTCTATAATGTCACTTATATAGGGTGACTTAAATTCAACCCTAATTCTTTTCAACTTAATAGACTTCAAACCCTAATCGAACTCCTTGATTTTTATTCTTTTATTTTTGACTAAATAAAAAGACTCCTTATTTGATTAAATAAATTAAAACTAATTTATTTACTTCCTTGTCAAACAAGTCTTTTACTTTTAGGAAAGATTTGTTTCTTTAATTAAACAATTAATCAATAAATTAATTAATTCTTATTTAATTAAAACAAATGAAACAAAATAATATTTTAGGTTAAAATTTTAACCTTGCCGCCCCACTTGATAAGATTGGGCCTAACATTATTTTCTTATTTCATTTAATCCATTGGACTTTAAATAAAAAGCCCACATGTGAACCAGACCCATTCTTACTAAAAGAAACAAGCCCACATGTCTTTCATTAATATATTAATATAATTGAGCAGCCCATTACTTAAATAATGTGCAAATTATATTCTTAATATATTAAATGCAATTCTAGATGGACTATTAAATTGGTCCGGTAGAATATATCAAGTGATCCATGCAAGTCCATGTGGATTGGGGATCTTGGCAGACCATCTAAATTTAAGCTTCAATAGACATAACCTAATCACAATCAACAAATGATTCACTTAGGTCCGATCCATTAATTTTAACTCATTCCACTAAAGAGCTAAAACTGAACTCTTAAATAAAGATAGAAAAGGAAGATGCTCCTCATTCATACCCTAGACAATCATATTGGAGATAGTGTATCCTCGTGATTAATATCAGTAATCGCCAAGAGTTCATAGACCGCCTATAACTCTCCAAGTTACCATATTTACTCATATGACCACGTTTTGAACTTGGATATTTTGACTTGTCCAGAAGCCATGTTTTCAATAGACACTATTGAAAACTCAACGTTTAGATTTAATATCCAATTACCTCAAAACATCCATATGATGATATTATACTCTCATTTAATTAAATGGAGCCACGATGTCCATATCTATAAATGAAGTCCTCTATCGATTAACAAATGAATATCACCAAACTATCGAGGATAGACTATGCGATATAATCGTACTCATTGATAACTCAAATGATATCACTTGCAACCATAAGTCCATCATTTATCTCAGGATTAAGATAGACTCTCCGATTGTCCTGATAATGAAAAGACTATTATCTATTGACGGTTCTAGATAAAGCTTTTCATTGTGATCCAGTTCAATGCACCCAGTGCACTAGATCCTTTTGCTCGAAGACACTCCGATGATTTTAGACTCATCATATCTCATTTGATCCCACTCAAATGCTAGCAAAAGAATTCTACAACTTTAACAAGATAAAGGTGCCCAACCTTTAACTTAAGTTGTGAACATTATTCAAGACTAACTAAAGAATTGTGTCTACCACATACATATCCAGATGTACGAACAATTCTTCTTTTCCCATAGTCTTTAGACCTTATGATTATTTACTTTGACAATTATAATATAAACTATAAATGATATACGATTTGTTAAACCAGAAATCTCTTTATTAATATGAAAAAGATTGTTAATTACAACATTACACTCTTGCTATTGAGCATAATCCTAACAATTCAGCCACAGGAAAATGCAGCTCGCGTGCTTACGGTATTTTGTACCATCGATGCTGCATGCGGTGAACTTTCACAATCACAGATGGAGGGGCGATCAGACGTACTCAAAGACTACTAGGGCATTCACTTTTTATTATGTGTCTGCAGACCGTGTGCCACAACAGGCCACAGGGTATGACTGTTTCAAGATCTGATTTTATCCAAATCCGTTTTCATATAATTCCATTCTAACGGTTGTTCATGTGGTGAATTGTAGGGGTAACTGTGGTCCTCATACTTTAAAATTGACAGAGTATCTGGCGGCGAACAGGGATACTTTTGACTGGTCGGAAAATGATATGACCACCATTCGAGAGAAGATGGCTGTGGAAGTTTTTTGCAACTCGAAGGACTGGTCTTCGAGATTGTGATTTAGTTTATGTACATAACATTTCAGTAATAAAATTTTTTTTTTGTTTCTTTTTAAGTGTTTGCAATTAACAAAGGATCAAGTATGACATTACACAACACAAACAACTAAATTCAAATCAATTTCAGAAAAAAAAACAAAAAAAAACAAAAGTATTCAACATAAAACCATAGCACAACTGCATCGACCATAGTTCCCTGCAGTCTAAACGATGTTGGAACACATTAGCAATCGCAAGCTTTTCTCCAACATAAAATCAATCATATTACTTATACATAAAAGCATAAGAACCAATGGTCTCATAAAACAATTGTATCGATCATGTTTCCTAAAATCTGAATGATGTTGGAAGACATCATGTTGGAGACATGTTTCTCAATCACAAGCTTTTCTGGTGGCAATTCGTCTTCCTCTTGTACTGCCTTGTTATGTTTGATCGTCTTCCTCTTGTACGGCTCCTTTCATTCCACTGGCGTGTCCTTCTGAGGGCATGTTTGTTTGTTGTGTCCTATTGTGTGACAGATGCTACACTTGCGACGGTAATCATCGGGGACAATTGTCCTGGGACCTTCATTAACCATAGGCGGATTCGAACACCGCCTGTCCTATTACTGTGTGGTTGTCCTCTCTGAAGACGATACGTGTCGACCCTCCATGGGGCGACCTGATTGTCTCTTCGTCTTTGGATTTAAAACCACTCGCGCTGCGATATCGGATGGAACCACCCATGAAGAAGGATGGCCAACAGGCATAATAGGAACCGAGTATGCATCAATAAGTGTCTCCCTCTTGTAGTAGTCTGCACACAGAGATGTGAAATCCAAGTTCCGCTCCCTGCAACAATGAAAACAGTGAGACTCACGTTTGGTTATAGAAAAACGTTAAATGTAACTTGTCATGTACCTTGCCGCTGCGAGTGCGTGTGAACAAGGTAAAAAGTCCATTTGGAATTTGTTGCACGTGCAAGTCTTCCGGGCTAAGTTAACCGTCCACTGTTTTCCCTTGTTTTTAACGGAGAATATGTTCCAGTCAACTGCATTTACGGTCATATAATTGCATTTCTCGACTCGTTTCTGGATCACCCCATGTGCTGCGTCGGTCAATCGATGACACATGGACTGTGCAGCTGTATGACGATCGTGAAACCACTTCTGTAGCATATTTCTAATGAACTCTGCCAGTGTCATTAGTGGCAGTTGCCGTGCGAATTTTAAGCATGAGTTTATGCACTTTGCAACATTTGTGGTCATCAACCTGTACCTTCTTTGGGGACAGTGAACGCGGGACCACTTGTGTGGACCGGTATCAATGGCATAATCATATGCACCCTTGTGCAGCTTACGTAACTCCTCCATGTGGCGATCGTATTGGATTTCACTGTACGACCTAGCAGCACTATCCATTATGTCGGCAACATCCTTTCTGTGGAATCGCTTCTTCATATTTTCACCAAAATGCCAGCAACATATGGTATGGGTTGCATAAGGGAACACTTTAGAAATCCCTGCTTCAATGCTTGCATGGCGATCGGAAATGACAACCAGATCATCTATATGATCAAGGGCCCCCCTTAAGCATTCCAAAAACCACTCCCATGAATTGTTGTTTTCTGAGTCACCATACCCAAAAGCAATTGGATACACCTGTTCGTTTCCATCTTGTGCAGTTGCAACAAACATTGTACCCCTGAATCTTCCCTTCAAATGTGTACCATCAACTGCAATCACAGGACGCATACACCTCCGAAAACCTCTAATTGAGGACCATAACGACATGAAAAGTAAAGGAATTTACCATCGTCTGCGCACTGTAAGTCCGTGATTGTGCCAGGATTTTGCTGTTCGAGAATGTATGCAAAAGATGGCAGCAGTTGGAAAGTTTCTTCATGTGTTCCATAGCTCAATGACAATACATATTGCAGGGCATAATGTGCTTTACTGTACATGATTTGGATGCCATATATTGTTTTCATATCGGCAATTATGTCCTTGGGATGCATGAGACGTCCATCATGTTGCTGAAGTCTAGGGGCAACGACTTCTCCGATTGTGACTGCACTAGCTTGTCGGTGCCGATGGTGAATCTCCTCCAATGGACAACTGTGTTCGTTGACAAAACTTCTGACTTGAAAGTAAGTCCTTTCATCTCTTCTCACCGCTCTTAATTTCCACGTACATTCGTCAATGATGCAGACCAGATGTAAAGTTGTTTTATTCGACCTTTTCACCTTCCATTCAAAGTTCTGCTGCATTGAAAAATGGCTAACTAGCCTTTTCAAATCCTTTTTACTCGGAAAAAATTGACCTTTATAAATCATGGTTCTAGGTTCTTGCGTTGCGAAGGTGTTGCTTGTACAAGTACCAAACGAGTATGCATCTGCTCCGGGAATAACCCACGTTGTCAAATTATCAGAATCAGATGCTGTTATGTTATACCGGACCTCGGAAGTCCCAGCCATATCTGGTGCAGTGTAACTAACTCCTTGTACACGTCTACCATGTGGTTGAATTTGTTCAAGCTCTTCATCCACATTTTGCATATCATCAACCTGTTCATTATTTGCATCATTATCCACATCATGGTTCGGGTGATTGTTCTGCTCATTATAATGCTCATTGTACTGCTCAATTCGACACCCAAACACATTAACAATTTGAGGTTCAACTAGATCTGTATGATTGACCGTTACCGGTGGGACACCGCACATGTTTTCCCCACCTTCGGTGACACTCCTTTGGGTGAACCCTTGGTTGCTACCGCTAAAGGATCCAAACTGTTGGGTATTTTCAGGACGAGGAATATCATTCCATATCATATCTCCAACTGTCCTCTCAGTTACACTGACACATACTTGAGGGATCACTCGATCTTCCCCAAGCATAAACTGGACATCGTCATCATTCCTTATAAATGTGCGACATGTACTGCCAGGAACGATTGATACTGATGACAAATCAACAGTGAATTTGATTTCATCGTATTTCACAATGGTATGCACGATCGCCAACAATTCTTCGTAAGTCATATTCTTTGACACATACATTCCCCGGTTATCGGATCCAATAAACCTCTGACTTCCGTCGGGAAACTGCTCCCATCGACCGTTGTAAGATATTACAATCCTAACCCGATTCATGATGCTGTCAAATTATTCATCACTAACAATTAATAAAAACACAGGACTAAAAAATATTTTCACATCTTATATTTTTATAAAGGCTCGGGTGAGGATATTGAAAAGGCTCGGAGAAGACTTCAAAAGTCTCGAACATTTCTCTAAAAGGCTCGGTCAAGGCCAAAAAAAGCTCGAAAAGGCTCGGTCAAGGCCAAAAAAGGCTCGGAAAAGGCTTGAAAATTTGTAGACAAGGCTCCATACTTATTCATTTCAAAAAAAGGAAAAGGCTCGATGAAGGCAAGAAAAGGCTCGGAAAAGGCTCGGTCAAGGCAATTAAAGGCTCGGAAATTTGTAGACAAGGCTCCATACTTCTTCATTTCAAAAAAAGGAAAAGGCTCGATGAAGGCAAGAAAAGGCTTGGAAAAGGCTCGGTCAAGGCAATAAAAGGCTCGGAAATTTGTAGACAAGGCTCTATACTTCTTCATTTCAAAAAAAGGAAAAGGCTCGATGAAGGCAAGAAAAGGCTTGGAAAAGGCTTGGAAAAGGCTCAGTCAAGGCAATAAAAGGCTCGGAAATTTGTATACAAGGCTCCATACTTCTTCATTTCAAAAAAAGGAAAAGGCTCGATGAAGGCAAGAAAAGGCTCGGAAAAGGCTCGGTCAAGGCAATAAAAGGCTCGGAAACTATAGACAAGACTCCATACTTCTTCATTTCAAAAAAAGGAAAAGGCTCGGAAAATACTCTGTCAAGGCAATAAAAGGCTCGGAAATTTGTATACAAGGCTCCATACTTCTTCATTTCAAAAAAAGGAAAAGGCTCGATGAAGGCAAGAAAAGGCTCGGAAAAGGCTCGGTCAAGGCAAGAAAAGGCTCGAAAATTTGTACAAAAGGCTCCATACTTATTCATTTCAAAAAAAGGAAAAGGCTCGATGAAGGCAAGACAAGGCTCGAAAAAGGCTCGGTCAAGGCATTAAAAAGGCTCGGTCAAGGCATTAAAAGGCTCGGTCAAGGCAACAAAAGTCTCGGAGATCCAACAAAAGATATTACAGTTTTCTATATAAACAAATGAAAATGTGAACAAATTAACAGAAGTATTTGCCAGAAATATTACCTTCTTGTACTGAAGCAAGTCCAAATGTTTTATAAGTTGAAGAAGAAAGTCGATCGAACCTTGAATTTTTATTTCGATAAACAAAGAGAGTCGATGTGGAGAGAGAAAGTGGAGAGAGAAAGTCTCGTTTTTTTGGAAGTGTGGAGAGAGAAAAGTATAAACAGAATAACATAAATGAAGAACTAAGGGCAATTTTGGTAGTTCACCATAATTGGTGCCTTTTAAACTTAAATTATTAAAGTACTAACAAAGTCACCAAATGAGTTCAAAAGAGTGACATTTCCCACCATTTCCACTTTATAAGCCCTGGTCAGTAAGATATAAACAAATGATTACTTCTTCTCCACTTGTGTGATGACACACAAACAAGTGGTGGAGAATATAAAATTTCACAATATAAAATTTCTCTCACATACTAGGAAGCACGGATACTCCATTTGGTGGAGGTAACTCGTATCGATCTAGTATCCGGTTCAGATACTCTACGGATACTTCAGGATACGTATCCGATACATCAAATGACATATCCGTTGACTTTTTCATAAGTTTGACCAGCGGATACTTGGCGGATACTTGATGGATACTTGACGGATACTTGAAGGATACTTGGAAGATATATTAAGGATACTTTTGGGGCAATATTATAATTATTTTAGTATAAAACGTAGTCAAATTATAATTTTAAAAATTTAGGTATCAAAATGAAATTGTAAAGAAATTTTGGTTTTGATTCCATTGACTTGGAGAATAATGGGATACATGATATTAAAAACCTTTCTCTTGATAAACAAGAGTTAGAGGCCGATTTATCTAGATCCTTTAACTATATGAATGATGATTGATAATTGATGATAGTGAAGGTAATTAGGAATTTAGAATATGTTTTATGAGTTTTTTATTTTTTTTATTTTTTTTATTTTTATTTTTTTTATGTATTCTTTATATTTTATAATGTGTTATTACTTATGTGATGTATGTTTTATTTGTATTTTGTAATATGTTACAATTTATGTGACATGTTTAATTTAGATCATGTAATATGTTACATTGTTATGACTTATATAGATATGTGATATGTTTTATTTGGATTCTGAATATATTTTAATTTTGGATGAATTATCAAATATGTTTTCATATATTATTATTTTTTTAAAAATATAAATATATAATATTTTAATCGACGTACTCTGCCGTATCCGTATCCTAGTTTTTGAAGATTTACTGTATCCTTGTATCGTGCCGTATCCGTATCCCGTATCCATTTCGGTATCTGTGCTACCTAGCTCGCATATAGTCCATATTCCATTATAATATGCCTTTTCTCACAATAGAAATTTGTTCCTACAGAACAACTTTATTAATACAAAAATGGTATGTTATACTGAAATAATTAATATATTTATAATAAAAAAATTTTGAATAAATCTAAGCAAAAAATGGAAGAAACCCCATAAAAATAAATAAAAATAAAGCCTACTAAAATAGAAAATTTTGTACATTTCAACCTTGTTTAACTGACTTTCAAACCAAAGCAAGCAGCATCTGCAAGGCTACAAACAAAATTTGTTCGTAAACAAGTTAGAATAGACAAATGCTAATTTGGCGCCAGAAAATAAAAAAATAAAAAATAATGATAATTACGTAAACAACCTCGTGGCGCCGCAACTTGCCATGCATGATGACCGGTGATTTCTGGTTCCCGTTGGAAGAAAATCTTCATTTGTGACACGTTTACGACGTGTGAAGAAATTGTGGTCCCAAATTGATCCTAATCAACACGCCTGCAAGTCTTCAAACAAGCAAAATTAAGTTTAAACTTTAAAGCTAATAACTAATTTACATTTAATTTAATTTTATAATTTATCATTTATTTATTTTATTTTATTTTCGGAAGATCCAAATAGGCAAATGCCCAATGAAATATAATTTGTAATTTGTCATTTTGTTTATATTTTAATTTAATTTTGTAATTTGTCATTTGTTTATTTTATTTTATTTTCGGTTGACCCAACCCAATGAATTTTATTTCATTTCATTTTGTAATTTGTCATTTATATATTCTATTTTATTTACAATTAAAAGTTTATTTTTACTTTTTATTAACAAAGGAAAAAAAAAAGGTTAAGAACCGCCGGTTCCTCTGTAAATGGAACCGAAACCGTTGGTTAGGAACCGAAACCAAAACCGTGTCAGGATTAGTCTGGATGGGTGGAGCTCCACACCTCCACTCCACTCCACTACATCCATCAATTTGTTTTTTATTTTCTTATATATATATATATATATTTTTTTAAGTTCCAACTCAAATATATATAAATTCTGTTAAAGTTCATCAGAGAATTATAGTGGACAAGTTTCATTACAAATCTGTCCTTTTAGTAATTTTACAGTCACAACACTTTTACTTCCAATTTACCAAATATATTGAAATTGCTTTTGATTCTCACACCACTTTTATAAATCAGTTTACCAAACACTTAGCAATTCTTCACACATCAAATTTAAAAACAATTCCCCCTATAGCAGATCCAAAAGAAATTTCCCCCATAGTACATCAATGCCAAACTAGGCCTTAAAGTTCTTCTTTGTATTGATTTTCTAGAGAGTCTTATAATTACAATAGAATGTCATATTTATAGGCAAATAAAACATAAGAGTACTTATTGTAATTTTCCTATTTATGTAGGGGTGAAGCCAGAATTTTGGCTTTGAAGGGGCTCAGAAAAAAAAGAAATTTAAGTTTGTGCAAGACAATAAATTAATTTTTAAAAACTAAATTATTAAAAAAAAAAAAAACAAATATAATACTGTTTAGTCTCATAAATTAATAAATAAAATAAAAATAAGTTTTATGAATCAAAATGACACTCTTTAAAATCTAAAAAATCATTTATAATCGAATTTATACTAATATTTAATTCTTGTGATCATTGTTAATAATCTCCATAATATATATTCATTCAATACATTATTAAATAGAAAAATATAAATAATTTTTTCTTAAAACGGCTATAGTCATATGCTTATAAAATTTCTTAGATATATTGGTTAGACCAGACTTTAAAGAGTAATAATTATATTTATAATTTTTTTTTTTAAATATGATGGATAGGAGATATATTTACTTATTTAACACATGACAATTTTATACATTAAAAAATTGTTGAAAATATTTTGGTTGGGGCCATGCCCCTGTCGGCCCTGCCTATCTCCTTCTGTCATGTATGCATTGATGTGTATGCATTGATGTCTCAAGCTCTTCTAAATATCATTGTCGCCTCACTTATAAGCATTAGTCATTAAGATATAAACAAATGATTGCTTCTTCTCCACTCGTGTGATGACACACAAACAAGTGGTGGAGAATATAAAATTTCTCTCACATATTCCATTATAATATGCCTTTTTTCACAATAGAAATTTGTTCCTAAAGAACAACTTTATTTATAAAAAAATGGTATGTTATACTGAAATAATTAATATATTTATAATAAAAACAATTTGAATAAATCTAAGCAAAAAATGGAAGAAACCCCATAAAATAAAATAAAAATAAATCCTACGAAAATAGAAAATTTTCTACATTTCAACCTTGTTTAACTAACTTTCAAACCAAAGCAAGCAGCACCTTTAACAAGCAGCACATTTTGTGACACGTTTACGATGTGTGAAGAAATTGTGGTCCAAATTGATCCTAGTCAACACACCTGCAAGTCTACAAACAAAATTTGTTCTTAAACAAGTTAGAATAGACAAATGGTAATTTAGAGCCAGAAAATTAAAAAATAAAAAAAATAATAAGAAAGTTAGGTAACCAGCCAAACACAGCCTCGTGGCGTTGCAACTTGCATGCATCGCAAAAAACGTAACCGGCCATTGAGTGCATGATAACCAGTGAGTATTTGTCCCCGTTGGAAGAAAATCTTCATTTGTGACATGTTTATGATGTGTGAAGAATTTGTGGTCCTAAATTGATCCTAATCAACACGCTTCACTACTGTCTTTATCTCTATTCTGTACAACTCGAAACTGGATCACATGCCGGCAAGCTTTACTCCGGCGACTGTAGTATATACTTCACTCCAATATTGAGCTTCATTCCTGCGTAGGAACTTCTTGTGCGAATTCAGAGGTAAATTAAGTAAACTAATAAGTTTTTTGAGTTATGTTTTTTAGGGGGTTTCTTGTAAAGGAATTTGATTAAAACTAATTAACATGAATAGACATATAATTAATCCGAAAGTTTAACCTAAACATGTTTCTAGATCATGATTAATCAAACTCTAAATTCATGTTCCTAACCCATATCAATTCAAGAGAAGGGAGATAATAAAAAGCGGAATCGTACATGAATCCATTGTCGGATATTGGTGGACAGATTGTGATCTTCCAAATTATCACAATATTTATGAACCCTAAATTGTTCTCTGTTTCTCTGTTGATGGGGATATAGACAAACTGAAAAAAAATCGTATAATTTGGGGACCATAACCCTAATATATAATAATTAGATTATTATAGGTTTTACTATTTCTAATTTGGCTCCTCATCAAATTAGATATAGCACTCTGGTATCTACACATTAATTCCATGACAATTATACCCTTAAACCTTAACACTTTAAATCTTAATTAGATCACTTTAATTTAGGCTTAACCAAAGATAGTATAACACATTTAATATTTACATGTGTGGCCCCACATGATGGAATTTTCCAACATTTCTTGCATGGCTTTGTTTTGGGTGTGTAGCTAGTGTTGTTTGGGTTTCGGAGACTTTCAGTTGTATACTTAGAAGATTAGATGAAAACGTGAAGAAAACAAATGTCAAAGGACGATCTATCTATTACATATTAATGGTAGTAGGGACAATGGGATTCGTTGGGTAAGTTAGCGTTTTCGAGTAGCATAGATTTTCACATGGTGTAAGGATTGGAATTTGCCCTTTCGCAACCGTCAAAAGACGACCTTTTGCACCCTGTAGAACTAATATCTTTTAAATCTCATCTAATTTAATTTTGCATTGGGGAGGTTTGCACGGTGGAGGTTTGAAGCTGAACACTATAATGACTGAATTTACCACTTATCTACGGGGATCTATCGAAACATGATTATATGATAAATCATTATAAATACGTGGAAATGGTGGAAAGTATCACCTTTTCCAACTCATTTGGTGACTCTATGACCGGTTTAATAACTTAAGTTTAAAAGGCACCTATTATGGTGAACTACCAAAATGCCCTTAGATAATCATTTATGTTATTCTGTTTGTCTGGTTCTCTCTCCACACTTCCAACAAAAACGATAACTGGGTTAGTCTCTCTCTCTCTCTCTCTCTCTATATATATATATATATATATATATCTCAATACAAATAGAAGTTCAAGATCCAAACAACTGGACGTGCTTCATTACAACAAGGTAATATTTCTTACAAATACTTCTTTTCATTTGTTCACATTTTCATTGTGACAATTGTGGATCTCCGAGACTTTGTCACTTTTTTCCAAGCTTTGTAAAGTAGTATCCTATCTTTTTAAAAATCACTCTGAGCATTTTCATATCTTCTTCGAGCCTTTTCATGTCTTCTCCTAGCCTTTTCAAAAATCAATAATCGAGTCTTTTGAAGTCTTCTCCGAGCTTTTTTATGTCTTATCCGAACCTTTTCATATCATCTCCGAGATTTTTCAAAATCAATAATCGAGTCTTTTCAAGTCTTCTCCGAGCCTTTTCAAGTCTTCTCCGAGACTTTTAAAAAATCACTAATCGAGCCTTTTCAAGTCTTCTCCGAGACTTTTAAAAAATCACTAATCGAGCCTTTTTCAAGTCTTCTCCGAGACTTTTCAAAAATCACTAATCGAGCATTTTCAAGTCTTCTCCAAGCCTTTTCATGTCTTCTCAAAAATCACTAATCGAGACTTTTCATGTCTTCTCCGAGCCTTTTCATATCATCTCCGAGACTTTTCAAAAATCACTAATCAAGCCTTTTCAAGTCTTCTCCGAGACTTTTCAAAACTCACTAATCGAGCATTTTCAAGTCTTCTCCGAGCCTTTTCATGTTTCTCAAAAATCACTAATCGAGCATTTTCATCTGAGCCTTTTTCATATCATCTCCGAGACTTTTCAAAAATCACTAATCGAGCATTTTCAAGTCTTCTCTGAGACGTTTCAAGTCATCTCTGAGACGTTTCAAGTCATCTCCGAGACTTTTCAAATAATCACTAATCGAGCCTTTTCAGGTCTTCTCCGAGACTTTTCATTAAATTACTAATCGAGCCTTTTAAAGTTTTTTTCGAGACCAAAAATGTCTTCTTCGAGACTTTCATGTATTCTCCGAGACTTTTCTAGTGTTCTCTGAGCCTTTTAAATATCCTCACCCGAGCCTTTGTAAATGTAATTTATGAAAATATTTTGTACTCCTGAGTTTTTATTAATAGTTTTGATTAATTTGACTGCATCATGAATCGGGTTAGAATAGTAATATCTTACAACGGTTGATGGGAGCAACTACCCGACGGAAGTTAGAGGTTTGTTGGATTCAATAACCAGGGAATGTATGTGTCAAAGAATATAACTTACGAAGAATTGGTGGTGATCGTGCATACCATTGTAAAGTATGATGTAAACAAATTCAATGTTGATCTGACATCAATATCAATCGTTCCTGGCAGTACATGTCGTACATTTATAAGAAATAACAATGATGTTTAGTTTATGCTAGGGGAAGATTGAGTGATCCCTCAAGTATGTGTAAGTCTAATTTAGAGGACACCTGGAGATGTGATAGGGAATGATATTCCTCCTCCTGAAAATACCCATCAATTTGGATCCTTTAGCGGTAGCAATCAAGTGTATCCCTAAAAGAGTTTCGCCGAAAGTGGGGAAAACATGTGTGGTGTCCCATCGGTAGCGGTTGACCAAGTAGTTGAACTTCAATTTAGCGATGTGTTTGGTTGTCGAATTGAGCGTTACAATGAGATGAACAATTACCCGAACCATGAGGTGGATAACGAGGCAAATAATGAACAGGTAAATGATCTAGAAAATGTGGATGAAGAGCGTACACAAATTCAAACTCAAGGAAGACATGTACAAAGAGTTAGTTGCACTGTACCAAATATGCCTAGGACTTCCGAGGTCCGACATAATATAACTCTATCTGATTCTGATAATACGATAACGTGGGTTATTCCCGGAGCAGATTCATACTCGTTTGGTATTGGTAGAAGCAGCACCTTAGCAATGCAAGAACCTACATGCATGATTTATAAAGGTCAATTTTTCCCAAGTAAAAAGGATTTGAAGAGGCTAGTTGGCCTTTTTTCAATGCGGGAAAACTTTGAATGGAAGGTGAAAAGGTCTAATAAGACAATGTTACATCTAGTTTGCATCATTGACAACTGTACGTGGAAATTAAGAGCAGTGATGAGAGATGAAGAGACTTACTTCCAAGTCAGAAGTTTTGTCAACCATCACAGTTGTCCTTTAGAGGAGGTTCATCGTCGCCACCGACAAGCTAGTGCAGTCATAATCGAAGAAGTCATTGCACCTAGACTTCAACAACATGATGGTCGTCTCATGCGTCCGAAGAACATAATCGCCGATATGAAAACAATGTATGGCATCCAAGTCATGTACAGTAAGGCACATGATGCCTTGCAATATGCATTGTCCTTGACCTATGGAACGCATGAAGAAAGTTTCAAACTATTACCATATTTTGCGTACGTTCTGGAACAGCAAAATCCTGGCACAATCACCAACTTACAATGCGCAGACGATGATACATTTATGTACTTTTTCATGTCGTTAGGGTCCTCAATTAGAGGTTTCCGGAGGTGTATGTGTCCTGTGATAGTAGTTGATAGTACCTATTTGAAGGGAAGATTCGGGGGTACAATGTTTGTTGCAACTGCACAAGATGGAAACGAACAAGTGTATCAATTGCTTTTGGGTACGGTGACTCAGAAAACAACCTTTCATAGGAGTGGTTTTTGAAATGCTTGAGGGGTGCCCTTGGTCATATAGATGATCTGGTTTTCATTTACGATCGCCATGCAAGCATTTAAGCGGGGATTTCTAAAGTGTTCCCTTATGCAACCCATACTTTATGTTGCTGGCATTTTGGTAAAAATATGAAGAAGCGATTCCACAGAAAGGATGTTGCCGACATAATGGATTCAGCAGCTAGGACGTACAGTGAATTCAATTATAACAGGCACATGGAGGAGTTACATAGGCTGCATAAGAATGCATTCGATTATGTCTATGCATCATCAACTGACCGACGCAGCACATCTTGTGATCCTAAAACGTGTCGAGAAGTGCAATTATATGACCGTAAATTCGGTTGACTGGAACATATTTTCGTCAAATTGAAGGGAAACCAATGGACGGTTAATTTACACTTGAAGACTTGCACATGCAACAAATTTCAAGTGGACCATTTCCCATGTTCTCATGCACTCGCAGCGGCAAGGTACATGAGATGTTACAGTTAACAATTTATATTACCCATAAACGTGAATCTCATTGTTTTCATTGTTGTAGGGAGCGAAACTTGGATTTCACATCTCTATGTGCGGACTACTACAAGAGAGAGACACTTATTGATGCATACTCGGTTCCTATTATGCTTGTTGCCATCCTTCTTCATTGGTAGTGCCATCCGACATCGCATCTCGAGTGGTTTTAAATCCAAAGTCGAAGAGACAATCAGGTCGTCCGATGGAGGGTCGACATGCCTCGTCTTCGGAGAGGACAACCACACAGTCGTATAGAAGATGTGGACAATTAAGACATAATAGTAGGCGGTGCTCCAAACCACCGATGGTTAATGAAGGTTCTAGCATAAGTGTTCTCGATGAATACCATTGCAAGTGCGGCATCTGTCATTCAATTGGACACAACAAACAAACGTGCCCTGAGAAAGACTCTACCATGGAATGAATGGAGCCGTTGATGAAGGCAATCAAACATAACAAGGCAGTACAAGAGGCCCTGGATTGCCACCAGAAAAGCTTGTGATTGCTAATGTGGGACGGCAAGATGCTAGGAAGCACCTTGAGGAATATGTCTCCAACTTGATGTCTTCCAACATCGTCCAGACGTTGGGAACCATGCTCGATACAGTTGTGTTATGAGACCGTTGGTTATTATGCTTTTTTATGTTGAACTATTATGATATATTTATTGGTTGTTCGTTTATGGCCATACTGTATCTTTTGTTATAGTGTCTACAATTCATTGTATTGTTTATGGATTTCAATATATCAAATATGTGTTCAAGTGTTAATTGCAAACAACTAAATTTTTTTAAAAAATAATTTCATTTCATTAATCAAATGTTATGTACATCAACTAAATCACTAACTGGAAGACCAATCCTTTGAGTTACAAAAAACCTCCACAGCCATCTTCTCTCGGATGGTGCCCATTTCGTTTTCTGACCAGTCAAACGTATCCCTGTTCACTGCCAGGTACTCTATCAATCTCAAAGTATGGGCACCACAGTTACCACTACAATTCACAACATAAACAACCATTAAAATTGAATGTTATTAAAACCAATTAGGATAAAATAAGATCTTTAAACAGTCATACCCTCTATCCTGTTGGGGCACACGGTCTCTAGACACAATGTTGAGTGGAAAGGGCTTATTCTGCAATGTGTACGTCATATCGCCCCTCCGTCTGCGACCGTGAAAGTCCACTGCATGCAGCATCGACGGTAAAAAATATCGTAAGCAAGCGAGCTGCGTGTTCCTATGGTGAAATGGTACCTCCTGTCTGAACGGGTCCATCAGGTAAATACTCCCTGTTGTGAGGTTGACACTGGCTAGTGCCCAATGCGTACGTCTAAGGTTGCAAGGAATCAATACTTGTATATGTTTCAACAAAGTGTTATCAGTGGGAAATTTATTTAAAATTCAAATTCAAACAATGTAAATTAAACACTGACCACGTCAACTTCGTTCCATGGTTTGGTTCCTACCGGGACCAATCCACGTACCACCTTCAGGTCATCAGCGGACCACTGATGCTTGAACAAAGACCAATTGCAGCGGGGTTTATCGGCCCCACTTCCCATCAATCTCTCCCAGTCATTCAATAACCATGACTATACAAAGAAAATTTATAAAACGTTAGATAAAAGATGTACGAAACACATAAATAGATGTTCAAAAGCCGTAAAACTTAAACACTTACATAAAAATGTGAATCCAGTATGTTGATCCTCGAACCGTAGACAGTGGAGTAATATCTCTGACGCTTCCGCAGAATATGCAAGTACGTGTCCATATGCTGACAATTTCAATATTTTGTATTGTTAGCATTCTACTATTTCAGAAACATTTTATACACAATGTTCAGGTAAAGACCATACCATATCCTCCAACTCCATGATGTTGGTTTGAAATTGATGGAACCAAGGGACACCAACTGGCTCGAGTAGATCCACATCACGCCTGCATAATTGTTGAAGAAGTTAGATAAGAAAGTAGTTTTACTTAGGAGTTTCAAAATACAAAATTTTTTTTGTAATATCTGCGATTATACTTACAATTCCCCAATCGAGTTCCTCTTATAGGCTTGGTACGCTACAAGGTGGTCAGGATCTATCAATGCATGGGGCGCCCATATATGTGGTGGTTGTGGCATAATCCCTGGCCTCTTCAGCTGAGAGGGGTCAGTGTATGGGGTCCGCTGCTGCCAACCTAGCCTACGAGCCCTATCCTGACGTTGAAGGGGTGGGGGAATCCAGTCCAGCTCAGTGCGATCCACTGGATGGGTGAGCTATAAGGAGGAACTCTGTCCCTGTGTATTGCCTCCTAAGGTGCGATGTGTTGAGGGACTATGTCCCTCTGTATCGCCTGTAGGGATGCGCTGTAAGTAGGAACTATATCGCCGTCGATCGCCTATAGGTGTAAGCTCTTTGGGTGCACTGAGACTGGGATCTCTATCCCTGTGGAATGAATGAAGGGGTGCTGTGCACTAGGATCGACCGGAGGGGTGTGCTGTAAGAAGGTGCTCTGTACCAGGTCCTGAGAATAAACAGGCTAGTCTGGTAAAACCTACTGAGGTTCTTCCTCTATCTCCATATGTGTTGTATCTGTACCACTAGTACCACGAGTAACCTCCTCTCGTGGTGTCACACTAGGCCTCTACTGATCACCCTGATGACTACCTGTCCTTCCTCTAGGAATGAAGTCTCGGTGGCCGTCTTTATCATCGAAGGGTAGGTCATCGAACCGTGTACCTCGAGTACGGGCGTGCGACGTCGAACCCTGAAGCCCCCGAATCAAATCTAGCAACTCCTGATGCTGTTGATCTTGCTTCTCATTACTCTTTCACACCTCCTCCTGTAACTCACGTAACGTATCCATCAGTTCAGTATACCGACGGTCATGAAAGGATTTCGAAATTGTCAGTACTAAAACCGTTCACTCGATTGAAATTAAATAATACAGTAAAAAGAATTATACGTACCTCTGCTTGCCCTCCAACGCCTCCTCGTGAGTCATCTCCAGTTCGAGAGTCATCTCTAGTTCGAGGCTCTCTAGGCAACGTGAATCAAACCCGCCTAGTCCTCATGGGACGAATACGACGACCGTCCGAGTTAGAACCCTCCGTATCACTGGGTTCGAAAGATGGACCCTTAATGTCACTGGTTTCGGCAATTGTATATCATTCGGGGTCAGAGACGGGAACATGAATATCACCGGCATTGGCATCAGCATCATACAAACTGCCTCACTAGGAAATGCCCTCAAAGTACCGTTCAGCCCTCTCAATTGCCGTCGGCACCAATTTCACCCTCGCAAACATCTGAAATTGCAGTTATACCATTGTAATTGTATACATACTAATAGTTATGAACATAAAATATATATATATTTACACTTTCGAGGAAAATGCTATTCAACTTCTCCCCCTTCGGTCGCGTACTCAACTCCCATTTCAGAATTCGGGAGGAGAGCTCGATTTCCCTCCTCTTCCCACATCCACTGTTGCCAAGGTCGGAGATAACCTCGAAAGCAAATATCTGCGAAACAGCTAAGAACGATAAGAATCCAATACAATACATCAGTCATATGAAAAAAATAACAAATTCAAAATTCTCACCAACAGGGCGTGTGTTAGCCCATATATGTTGTATGTCTCTGTGGTGTGTACATCAACGCCCTTTCGTTGCTGGCGTTGTTCAAACCACCTACGTCGACAATCCAACGCATGCTTGAAACCGTATATAGACCGCCCATACACGTGTGCACCCCACAGGAACGCATCAAAAGCGTCCAAGTCCTCGACTAGGCAAAACTGCCATACTGGAACTTTCTCTCTCTCGTCCAACCCCATCAGTATCCAGTTAAACATATACAATATGTACAGCTTAACCGCATCGTACTGCTTAGAAAAAACACCAATCCGTAGAACGACTTTCAGCTCTGCATACTCGACCTCATCTCGACCCTCAAAGTGCCGCTGGTGTATGCCATTCTCTACCATTTCATAGGTCAACGTGTCAGGAAGTTCTCCGAACTTCAATCCGGTGATTAGACAAAACTCAACCTTCGAGAACCGGACCGAATGCCTTCCTAACAGAAATCTCATCTCATCTTCAGGCCCATCGTGATGCAACTCGCGAAGATAGAACTCGCGAATAAGCAACCGATGTACAATGCCAACTGAAAACTTCATCCCACGATCCATCCAAAGGGGGTGTCCAAAACACGACTCAGTATACCGACGTCGTTCTTCGGCCGTAAAATGTTCAGGTACCTTGTTAAGTGCGTTGTCGATATCTATAAGGTCATTAAAATGGTCATGTCGAGTTATTTTCCCTAAATACCTTTCTTCCTCTGGAGTTTTAAGTGAATCTTTTAGTTGATTCCTCATCTGCATATTGACATAAAAAAAATATATCTAGTTAAATAAAATAAATAATATAAAAATGAAAGGTCTCGGACACTAAATGAAAAGTCTCGGACACTATATGAAAAGGCTTGGAAACTATATGAAAAGGCTCGGAAACTATATGAAAAGGCTCGGAAACTATATGAAAAGGCTCGGACACTATATGAAAAGGCTCGGAAACTATATAAAAAGGCTCGGACACCATATGAAAAGGCTCGGAAACTATATGAAAGGCTCGGAGATTCTAATTCTAGAAACATATTCATATTCCTTAAAAGGCTCGGATTACTATTTAAAAGTCTCGGACAGTGTTTTAAAAGGCTCGGATCCTATTTTAAAAGTCTCGGAGCCAGTGTGAAAGGCTCGGAGATTCAAATTGCAGAAGCTTATTTAAATTGCTTGTAAAAGACTCAGATTACATATGACAAAGCTCGAAAAAGGCTCGGAGATTCAAATTGCAGAAACCTATTCAAATTGCTCGGAAAAGGCTCGAATTACATGTGAAAAGCTCGAAAAAGGCTCGGATAAGGTTTTAAAAAGCTCGAAAACCCAGAACTTCATCGTGTTCAACATAATTTTTTCATAAATTTAAACCCTAACCTAATCAAACAAACCTAATCAACAACAAATCAAATCAAATCTAATATACATGTCTAACGAACATCCAACATCAAACGCACATAAAAGTTTCAACAACAAAAACGCGTGAGAAAATCATATCACCTTCTCGTCGACTTCAAGTCTGTATCGCCACCGTCGGTAGGTTTTCCGTGAGATTTAGTACCAGATTTCTTGCACCCAAGGTCTCTCTTTCCACTGTTCTCTCTCTCAACTTTTTTCTCTTCAGATGCAAAATGACAAAAATGAGGGTATTTTTGTCTGGTCACCGATATAGGTGCCTTTTAAACTTACATTAGTAAACCGGTGACATTCTCACAAAAGCCCCTCCAAATAGTGACAAAATTTTTTTGAACCCATATATATACACCACTCGAAATATAACTCTTATTACCGGAGAGAGGTTTCCCAACATATTACGACTTAATAGGCAAAAATGCATTGAATCTTTATCACAAAAGAGGAGGAGAAGTGCCCAACAACTTTAGTATTGATGATGGTGCATTTTAATATTTATGATCACAGTATTCATAATTTGTATCGCCAAATACTAGCTTTTTGGCAAAGCACCGCATGTCTACGGTTGTTAAAGAGTTCATACAACAACAAGCATGGGTGACTTTCTTTTACGACGTATCGCTCTTTAAAAAAAATAAAAAAAATAAAAAATAAAAAATAAAAACAGGAAGATATGTTTGTTGTAGAATATTAGCATTTTCCACGATACGCAAGCCAACAGATGCTACAGAGGCTCCTACGACAAGGTGCATTATGTGCTATAGAATATTATATTTTTCACAACGCGCAAGTTAACCATCGCTAAAGATGCTCCTATAGCAACGTCCATGATGTGTATTGTTAAATATTAGCATTCTAAGAACATTCATATATATATATATATATATATGAGGAAATACCCCTTTTTAACCAAAAATTAAGGGACTTTATTGTTTTTAGCCAGAATTAGTAAATTGATTGTTTTTGTCAAACAATCCATTGTAGAGACTTAAATGCCCCTCATTATTTTTCAAAACCTCCTCTATCCTTGTTTCTCTCATTATTTATGAAGAATCTTTTTTTTATTTCTTTCTCTCTCTTCTCTCTCTCACGAGTTCTTCTTCTTTCTCTCCTTCTTCTTCTTCTCTCTCCACGTTTTTTTAAAAAAATCAGAATTTTTTTAAAACAAAAATTTTTAGATTTCGTTTTTTTTCAAAGAAAATTTCCGATGGGTTTCTGATGGTTTTTTCGTGCGATGGGTTTTTCGATTTGACTGCGATCTGGTCCAGATCGAACGACCCAAACCCAAATTTTTTAAAGAAAAATCAGTTTTTTGTTTTTTTGAAAATTTTCCAGATTTTAAAAAGGTTTGGATTTGAGTATTGTTTGTTTCAAAAAAATTCTGATTTCGTTTTGTTTAAAAAAAAAAAAGATTTTTTTTTAAAATTTTAGTATTTTTTTTTTTTTTTGTGTGGAAAAAATTCTAGATTTTAAATTTTTAATTAGGGGTTGAGTGTTAGTTGTTGATTTTAATGGTTGTTGTGGTTGTGCTTAAGTTTAGTATTGTTTGTTTACAAAATTTCCAGATTTTGCTTTGTTTAAAAAAATTTCCAGATTTTTTAATCCGAATTTTCGCGTTGAAGTTGAAGTTGAAAAGTCCATTAGCCAAGTTGTAGATTTTACAAGGGTGTTAATGATGTGTTTAACTGGTTGTGACTAGTGTGTTTAAATGGTTATGACTGGTGTGTTTAATTGTGTGTTATTAATGTGTTTAATTGGGTTGAATTAAACACACTAACACAACTCAATTAAACACATTAGGGCAAATCAATTAAACACATTAGGGCAAATCAATTAAACACACTGGGAAACTCAATTAAACACACCGGTGTGTAAACCAATTAAACACACCGCTATGTAAACCAATTAAATACACTGGTTGTAAATCAATTAAACACACCGGTGAGTAAACCAATTAAATACACCGGTTGCAACTCAATTAAACACACTATGACAAATCAATTAAACACATTGGGGAACCCAATTAAACACATCGGTTTATAAACCAATTAAACACACCAGTTGTAAATCAATTAAACACATCAGGTGTAAATTAATGAAACACATAAGGTGTAAATTAATGAAACACATCAGGTGTAAATTAATGAAACACACCAGATCACCAATTAAACACACCACATCAACTCAATTAAACACACTAGGGCAAGACCAAATTAAACACACTAAGAAACACAATTAATCATATCCGGGAAGAAGAAGAAGAAGAAGAAGAAGAAGGTATGGGAAGAAGAAAAAGAAAAAAAAATAGAGGAAAAAAAGTTAATTTTTTTTTTTCGGGCAAAACGAATTAAACACACCGGGCAAAAAAGAATTAAACACACCGAGCAAAACGAATTAAACACACAAGACATTTTTCCATATATTTTTTTTCTAGATTTTCGTGTTGAAGTTGAAAATTTCAAATCATGTTTGATTTTTTTTTTTTTTTTTCAGATTTTGTTCAATTAAATACACTAGACCACCGATTAAACATATCAGACAAAAAAGACTAAACACACCAGGCAAAAACGACTAAACACACAAGGCAAAAAGGAATTAAACACACTAGGCAAAAACAACTAAACACACTAGGCAAAAAAGAATTAAACTCACTAGACAAAATTTCTGAATGAAGGACATTTTTGTCCGAAAAGTGGATTTTTTGACAAATACAATCAAAATATTAATTCCTGCTAAAAACAATAAACCTCCTTAATTTTTGGCTAGTTTCCATTTTTACTCATATATATTACAAATATGCTTAAAGCCATGTGCACACACAAAATGTGCATTGTTTAATGAAATAATTTTGACAACGTGCATCCATTGTGTGTTGCTATATATATATATGTATTCAATTATTAACAACATTTATATGTACAATGTCATAAGTAGTTTCGACTATACATATTTTGTATAAGTTACGATAAATGATTTTTGACGTGTATGGTTTGCACATTACGATAATTGACTTTGTTTGTTGCATATATATATATATATATATATATCCAGGGACGGCTGGACAACAATTAGCCGAAGGGTACTGGTGCCCCTTAGCTGAGGAGTGTATAAGGGGAGATTGAGTGTTTAGGTAAGTGTTAGGGGGAGTATGAGGTTTTTGGTCCCGTGATGGAGGTACTAGGGGTCTCTCTATCTCTCTCTCTCTAGAGTTAAATTACCATTATTATATTTGACACTCTTCGTTTTAAAACACTCCATCCTAAAAACTTAATTTCTTTAAAAACATAAAATTATAGAAACACTTCATTTTGTTTCAAAATTATTATATTTTTTATTGAATATTGAAATTGGCAAGTTTTAAATTTTTATTCTTTCATTTGACTCTTTTTTTTTTATTTTAAAAAAGGGTATTAAGAGACAACACTTGAGAAATAAAATCTGCAAAATGATTTTTCTTTGTTTGTTTCCGAATCAAATAAAACTTTAATTATATTGAAGAACAAATATTTTAGAGTTGGTGAAACGTAAAAAGATAAAACAAAAAAAAAGGTAACATTGGAATCTAGAAAAATACATTTGTAACATGTTTAGAATTTCTTTGTCATCTCTAATAATTTGTTCAGAATAAAATTGTTATGTAATAAAAAAAATTTACAATAAACTATAAAAAGATATTTGGTGTACCACTAATAGCAACATTCTAAATAAAATACAGGTGTACAAATCATATTTTTGGAAATCATTATAGGCACACAACATAAAATTATAATTCAATTATATTATATATAAGGACCCACAACTTTAATTTTTTATGCACGATTTGACACTTTTGTGCGCATTAGATTTTAAAAACTTAAATCGTCATATTTAAAGCTTTATAATCCTTTTTTTTTTTTCTCTTTATTCCATTATCATTATTATTTTTTGAAAAGCAAGCTTCATTAAACTACTAGGGCAACAAAGCCAAAACAAATAGCAAGAGGCCACCAGCCACTAAGGCCAACCGAAAACATCAAGGTGTAAAAGCCAGAACAAGACTAGAGCCAAAAACAACAGCAAAAAAGGGAGCAAAAACATAGGCCCCAAACAGCAGAAAGAAAAGCAATCCAAGCAGAAGCACAACAAGAGACCAAGGACACAAACCACCAGACCAATGCAGAATAGAGGACCATGCGAGAAACCTCTTAATAGTCAGCCCATTCCTCAAAGTCACCAGCCATGCTAGAACCCATCTTAGCTAGATTATCCATAAAAGAGTTGAAAATTCTTGAATCAAAGATAACCCCCAGATTACCATCAGAACTCAAAATGCTCTTAATATCAAAGATGGTGTTAACATGCTCCAAACTACCAAAGTCCCCCTTATTCACCCACGACACTGCCACTTTCGAGTCACTAACCACTGAGATGTCTCGATCGTGAAGAATTGGATTAGAATGACAAAGCTCCATAACTCTTTTTATAGCCCATAATTCTGCAGCATTAGAATTAATGATCACCATAAAGAATGAGAAAAGGCATAAAACCTTGCCATTAGAATCCCGTTAGACCCCATCAATGCTAGCAAGGCTTGGTTTACCTCTAACGGAGCCATCACCATTAAATTTGAGATTATCCTCACGAGGGGGAATCAAATAAGTAATTTTCGGTTTCTTTCTCGTAATGAACTCCACGCAAAGCTTATTCACATTCCTGAGTATAACATCAATTGAATCCATTGACCCCTTCCCCAAGTGTTTGAACCAGTAAACAATCCTAAACTTAACAACATCAACTGCCTGCTTTAGACAAGGTTGTTTTCCATCAAAAACCAGTCTGTTCCTATACTCCCAAATGGTCCAAACAATTGCACAAAAGAGAGAGTCCCACACTCTTTTAGACTTAAAAGCCGAGCAAAGACTAGCCCACCCTTCCATCCAATCCTTCACTGACTTATTCATGCACCAGCTAACATCCCACCACGACATGCACAAACACCACAGAGAATTCGAACAACAACAATTTAGGAAGAGATGATCCATAGATTCAAGACCATTCATACATATGGGGCACTCTTGATCCGAAACAGAGACCACACCAAACCTATGCAAAACTTCTTTCACAAACACCTTACCTCTCTATAATTTCCATAAAAAGATCTCGATCTTGGGTGGGGAAATGCATTGCCATCTGAGCTCTGGGATTGGCATTGTCACAGATTCAGAAGCTTCCATGGTTCTACGAAAATAGCCCACCGAAAAAATTCCATTTCGGCTAAAAGACTAGGCAATGATATCTGGGTGATGCCTACGTAATGTGATGCTATTTAAGAAGGTCATAAAACATCTCCATTGATCATTTTCCTAATCGAAAGACCTACATCTCGTTTGGACACACCAATTCCAACCAGAACAAAACCAAGAACCAAATTTCGAATTAACCCCACCTTTCAATACCGCCAAGGCGAAACATCTCGGAAAGGCTTCTTTCAACGGCCTACCATCCACACCCAACTCGGACCAAAAATCCGTTGTTTCCCTATTGCCAACGATTGTGGTAAACCCCTTAGAGATAACACCAGAAAAATTATACCCTTTCTTCTGTAGACTTTTTATCGACTTGACAAAACACGAGGACTTATTGTTATGCCAATTCCAGTACAATGCATTGTCCTGAATTTTGTACTTCGAGCAGATCGCCCTTCTCCACAAAGAGGACTTGTCCCAGCCAAACCTCTATATCAACTTTACGAGCATGGCCTTATTCTTGTCGAGAATCTTTCCGATACCTAAGCCACCTTGCTTCTTCCCTTTACAAACTTTATCCCAACTCACATCATGTAACTATTTCTTTAAGATCCCATCACCCTACAAGAAACTACGTTGAAGCTTTTCAATCTTATGATCCACCTCTACCTGCAATTTGAACACCAGAAGGTAATACATAAGGATACTAGAAATCACCGCCTTAATCAAAACTAAATGGCCTCCTTTGGACAGAAATTTTCTCTTCCAAGGGGTCAATCACTTCTCAATTCTTGACACTAGCGGATTCTAGAAATCCAAAGTACCCAGTCTACCTCCTAACGGAAATCCTAGATAAGGAATGGATAGGGTTTCTTTCTTGCATTTCAAAACTAATTTCCACTGAACAACATCAGTAGCCCTCCCACCACCCACCTTCACCACATAAAACTTGAAGAAATTAATTTTTAAACCGGACGACAACTCAAAATAGTGTAACACTCTTTTTGCATTAAGGAGATAATCCACCTTAGGTTTGATGAATAGAATTGTATCATCTACAAACTGGAGGTGAGTTATATGGACTCTATTCTTATCAAAATTCTCTCATTTAATTAACCTAAGGCTGCTCGCTTTCAAAAGAACATAATTCAGGCCGTCTGCCACTATGTTGAAGAGGAAAAGAGATAGAGAGTCACCTTGTCTCAATCCCCTCTCCATTCTAAACTGAGAAGTGGGTTTACCATTAACCAAAACCGATAACTTAGGGGAAGAGATGCACTGTCTTATCCACCCTCTCCACTTGGTATCGAAATCCATCGCTTTCATCATATAATCCAGAAACTCATGATCTACATTGTCGTAAGCCTTTTCAAAATCTAATTTGACAACTAAACCTCCCTCCTTATCTGCTTTCCATTTCTGAATGATTTCTTCCGCAATCACCAAGCTATCGAAAATATGTTTCTTGCTTACAAAAGCCATTTGGGTCTCGTCGATAACCAAATCCATCACTTTCCTTAATCTAATCGCTAACACCTTCACAAGAATCTTGTATAAAGACCCCACCAGTCAGATTGGCCTAAAGACCCTCATGGTTTCCGAATTGCCAACTTTAGGAATAAGTGTAATAAATTATCTATTAAGATCTTTCACAATCGAACCATCCTTATGGAATTCACTAATGAAGTTCATGAAATCTCCCTTAATCACAACCCAATGCCTTTATGAAATTTAAATTGAACCCATCTAGCCCAGGAGCCTTGTTTCCTTCAGAGCTGAGTAAAGCAACTGTGACTTCCTTTAAACTAAAGTCTTCTTCCAGGGCCTTTTTCTCCAACTCAGACAGCTTTTTGATGTTTGACAACGATAAGGTTCGCCTACTCCTTTCCTCATTTTGGAAATGTTTCTTTAATAAGCTATAGATCCCTATACTAATAAGGTCCAGATCCATAGCTCTAACCCCTTCCAAAATCACCTATTCTATGGCATTTCTTCTCTTCCTTCCATTGGCCATACACTGGAAGAACTTTGTGTTCCTATCACCGTCCTTCAACCAATTAATTCTAGACTTTTGTCTCCAAGACTGCTCTTCTCTACTCATACACTTCCATAATTCTTCCAAGAGTTTGAACCTTTCATTTTTTAAGGAAGCCGTCCACCCTATAGAAGTAGCAGTCAGGTCTAAATCAGCCAATTTCGCCTCCAACTCACTAGCTTGAACCACACTTACCTTAGTAGAAATTAACCACTTCTTCATACTGGATTTCATGGCTTTGGATTTGGAGGAAAGCAAGAAACCTTTTGAGCCTGCAACCCTACAATCCACCCAGCTTTTCATATCATCCCTCATCATTTCCTTCTCTTCAAGCCACCAATTGAAGCAACGAAAGGGAGCGGGTCCCCAAGTTCCCACAGAATCTCTTGACACCACCGGGTTATGATCTGAAAGGCTTATATGAAGACCTTTTTGGCAAAGTTTCAGAAACCATAACAAAAAAATAGGAGACAAAAGAAAACAATCTAACCTCGCCCAAGCTTCGCCATTCCTGTTATTGGACCAAGTATAATTCATTCCATGTAGGGGAATGTCAACAACATTCGCTTGATTGATGAAATTGTTGAAACTTCTTATCGCCCCTTGATAACAACCCACACCAACTCATTCAAAAACGTCAAGGATCGAATTGAAATCACCCGTGATACACCACGGCGCCGAGAAAGACTATTGAGTAGACAGAATGAAGTCCCATAATTCCTTCCTATCCTTCTCAATGGAAGCCGCGTAAACATTGCAAAAGACAATATGCTTGTTGATCTTTGTTAAAACCCCTGCAAGGATGATGCATCTTTGATTAGAAATACAAGCATCCACCTAAAAAGAATCCTCATTCCACAATGTTATCAAACCACTCGAAGCTCCGTCCGCCTCAACACCAACACCTCTTGACAACCAAGAGCCTTCCAAAGAAACTATAATTCTACTATCAAAAACCTTTAATTTGGATTCTTGGATGAATAAGACAATTGGCTTATGCTTATTCACAAGACTTATAACCATTCTTTTTTTCTCCCCCTTCCTTAAACCTCAAACATTCCATATGATGATTATCATAAAACTGAACAACCTACCATACCACTGTCAGCAAATTAAATGACTTTGTCAACATCCATCCTTTCATCGTCTTCTTTCTCTCTACTAGCAATTATTTCACCTATATCCATTTCATTGCCATTAAAATCGAAACTGAGAGATACCTCTACCTTAATCACTTTCGTGACTTTCTCGTCCAAAAACCACTCTTGCTCAGCTGCATCATTCTGATTGCCTTTTTGTTTCCTTCGATTGTTGACCAGCTTTATTAGACATGTCCTTGTTATTCGAATTACACACAAAACCTAAGGCTATCCCTTTTTCAATGACCTTTGCTATTTCTTCATCTAGATTCCAGTACGTCGGCTTTGCCTTATCAAAATTTTGAATTGTTCTTTTTTCTTGGTTGACCTCTGTGTTGTCAACATGCGACCTCTTTTGAGATGAATTCTGAGACGACAATAACCTTTCCCCTATGTCCAGCTCAACTGCCATTGGAACAGCCAACAACTCTTTCCCCTAAATCTGACCTCTTTCGACTACTTTCAATGGCAGAGGAATAGGTCCTTTCAATGGAAGTCTTAAGACATTTCCTTCCTGATCTAGAAAAAGATACCTGGTTCCTGTCTTTGAGACAAACAACCAAGCTTAGGCCATCTACTGGATCAAAGATTGAGGCCATCTCACAACCCTCAACTGATATCACCACATTACTAGTTCTATTGTTGAGAGGGGAGGCTTTTAATCTGAAATGTGGGTTAGGCTCAGGCCCACTTCCAGACAGAGACGAGAAAGCCCCTTTATTCTTAGCAGGCTTGGGCCTGTTACCTAAAGACTTGAATTTTGAGCATTCACCTCCAAAAGTACCTCACTCCTTCACTACTCTAACTTCAGACTCTAAATAAGATGAAGTGGACCATCTACCATTACACGTGGCCACTCTTCTTTTCTCTAGATCCATCTTACCTTCCAAACATTGGGAAAGTGGAGGTCTCCCTTTTACCTTTTTGACAGCAGGCTTTTTGCCTTTATCCTCAACCTTCTCACAAACGAAACCCTCCTCTTTCAATTAAGTCATAGAAATAGAACCTCCTTCATGGCCACTTGAAACTTCCCTGACACCTTTGCTTCTTTCAAACTCAGCTCTCCTATCAAAGCACATTTTCACCAACTTGTCTATAAGCTTGACTTTCCAGCTAGCCTCCTTTCTTCCCCTGTCAATGTTGCTATTCTTGAAAGTTTTCCTTTTAGGGCTTTCTGTCCCATCATTAGAAAATTGATCATTGGGAACATGAGCTTTAAAATTCAAATCCAGAAAGTTCACCAACCAAGCAAAGTCCACCGGAAAAGCATCTTGATCAATCTGCACCGGAAAGGACCTTGAGCCAACCTAAATCCTCACAATCTTGGGGCATTGACAGTTCCCTGGTATTGCAACTAGCAATCTTCCTAACTTCTGGAAAATCGTGATGTTCCAAAGGTGGAGAGGAAGTCCTGAAATATTAATCCATACTAGTTTAGGTTGTATGGCCATATTTTCAAAACATTCCTTCATTGAAATGAAAGTATCTTTCCAAAAAAAAACTATTTTTGATAAAGCTATCCCTCTCAAGTTCTGACTCAAAAGACCATAAGATTGATTTCCACCCCCTATATATGCCGATGTGAACCTGTATCCTCTGTTAGACAATTTCTTGTTCACTGTCGAAACGTTGGAAAATTCTTTCAGTATTCCAATAGCACACCTATCTAACCATTCTATGTTAAACCTGTTGCAATCCACGGTTAGGGTCACCGCCTCCTTATTACTCTCAAATGAGCTTTCCTTTGGTTCTCTCTGTTTTCTATGATCAAACTCAACCCAACCTTCCTTGACTTCCTTTTGCTTTTTCTGCACAATTTCTGTAAAAGATCGACTGACATGATTGCACGCCACCCCCCCCCCCCCCCCCCCCCCGATGTTCCACTTTGCGGTGTTTCTCACCTTTAAATCCTTCTTCCTTCCCTTGGATTCGCTCAGCTCTATCTCCTTCTTTCATCCTGACCTTTGAGTCAATTTTGTAACCCACAGATCTCCTATCGTTCCACTCATAAAGTGCCACTTTGGTTCTTATAGTCCAGCCATAGACATGCATCCCATTAGTCATCTCTGCAACCCTCTTAGCTTCTTCCAGAGTTTCAAATCTGACAAAAGCAAAACCAATCCTCCTTGTATTGTTCGCCTCTGACAGATAGATGTCGTATACCTTGCCAAAGGGTTTGAACAGACCCCATAAACATAGCAGATCCACCTTACTGTTGAGGTTATCAACAAAAATGGAAGAAAGATTTTTCCTGAAATCCGAATGCGTAGCCTACCCAAGGGATTTGGAGCTTCTCTCTCTACCTTTCTCTCTCATAGTTTGTGTTTTTAGCTAAACCTTGGAATTTTAAAACAAGCAGTTTAGATTATCTTTATTCCATTACTATCTCTATTCCTTCTATTTTCTCTCCTAAACTTTAATATGTTATTTCATTCTCCCTTGTCATTTAATGTTACCATTTCCTCTTTTCGTTTATTTTACATCTCAATGGGCTTCTGATTTCATTTTTTTGTCCACCTCTTCTCAGGCTTGGTTACCATACCCACATGGGTACGATAGCACCAAATGTTGGGTACAATTGAAGATCAATTTTGAAAACAACTTTAATATTTGAGAACCACTCTAGTCTTAATTTCAACGATAAAGTTATTCCCAAAAAGATGTTGGTATCATACATATGTGCAAGGGTGCACCGGTGTACAATAGAATGCTATATATATATATATGTGTGTGTACGTGTATGATACCAACATCTTACATATATGTATATATATATATATATATATTATTTGGCAAATTTCAAGAAGCTATTTCAAATTATCTCAACTGCCCTCTATAAGTTTAGATATTCCAACCATATACCATTTTCAATACAAATGCTTTTTCAATGTCCGTTTTGTAACTGATCATAACCAAATATTCTTTTATAAATATATTAGATGAACAATTTTACACAATAAATTAAAATTTTAGATTTTAGGATTTATTGATTGAATTTATGCCAAACTAAAACTGTTAAAATAAAAAAGTTGATTTCATGATATTCGCTTGATTAATTGATTCTAAATAAATTAAAACTATAAAATAAAGAAAAAAAAAAACTAGTGATAAAAAATTTGAATCATGATATAAGATGAAAAAAAATTAATACAATTAATTGTATTTTAGATTTTAGGGTTTATTGATTAAATGTTTGTCAAACTAAAACTATTAACAATAAGAAAAGTTTAAAATATTAATAGATTGTTAATATAAAATAAAAATTGAATTAAGCAATTAGAAATTGAGTGTAAACATGGTTTAATGATGACAAATGGAAAGAGAAAGTTGATTGTTTTGTTGCGGAAGAAGATAAAAATTACGAGAAATTTGGAATCGGAGAAGTACACAAAAATTTGAGGAATTCAGAATTTGTGAGGATAAAGAAAACTCGAGGAATTCCAAATTGGAAAAGAGTAAAAGAAAACATAAAAAATAGAGTATTTAATTTATATTAAGAATGAAATTGAAATATTATCAAAACTTAAATTAAGAATGAAAACAATATGTAAGAATTCTCGAGGTATGAGAGGTTTTGCTGCATAAGAATTATTACTATTGAAAACGAAATCAAGAGAATGAAGAAAAAGAAATACTAATGAAAAAAAATGAACATTATGTAAACTTGATGGTGTAATTTTTCAGTTTGCAAACAAAAATCGGAAAATATTAAGAAAGGAGAGTTCATACCACTGTTTGATGATCATAATTGCCCAAGAAAAATCAAGCTGGTGACCTGGCATGGGGCCAGCAGCGAGTCTTACTTGACTAATGATTCTAGTCCTCTTGCGTGCAACACAAAAGTGGTAGCAATTGCACGGAGTATCTTTCTCATTAATTTTTATTTTTCTTACCGCATGGCATCAAAGTGGTTGGGCAACTTTTCCAAATTCAAATTCAGCTATTGTCATTATTTAATTTCATAATCAAGTTGCACCTATATAACACCCTTTACTCCTCAAGACCTGAAACCACCAAACCATACAAATTGATTAAGCCATTCTTCTAAATCATTTCAAAAATGGGTAGCTTCTCTCCCAAAAGCTTTGCTCCCTTGGATCCACAGAGTTTCAGTGATGAATCGAAAGCTGTGGTCGATTTCATTGCTGAGTATTACAGAAACATTGAGAAATACCCGGTTCAAAGCAAAGTCCAGCCTGGTTATTTATCAGAAAAATTGCCTGACACTGCCCCATATGCCCCGGAGTCCCTGGAAGATATTCTGAAAGATGTTTCTGAGAGTATTTTACCAGGGCTCACTCACTGGCAAAGCCCCAATTTCTTTGCTTATTTCCAGGCAAATGCAAGCACTGCTGGCTTTCTCGGTGAGATGCTTTGCTCAGGCCTCAATGTTGTTGGCTTCAATTGGATTTCATCTCCTGCTGCAACGGAGCTCGAATCCATTGTTATGGATTGGATGGGAAAAATGCTCAAGCTTCCATCTTCATTTCTCTTCTCTGGAACTGGAGGTGGAGTCTTGCATGGAAGCACTTGCGAGGCTGTTGTCTGCACTTTGGCGGCTGCAAGAGACAAAACATTGGAGAAACTTGGTGGAAGTGAGAACATCACTAGGTTGGTGGTTTACGCCTCCGATCAAACTCATGTCACCGTTGAAAAATCTGCGAAATTGATTGGTATTACCAAATCCAATTTCCGGGTCATACCTACATCGTTTTCAACTAAGTTTGCACTATCACCTGAAAATGTACGAGCTGCCATCGATGAAGACATCAAAGCTGGGCTGGTTCCACTGTATTTATGTGGTACTATAGGAACAACTGCCTGTGGAGCGGTTGATCCCATCATGGAATTGGGAAAAATTGCGAGGGAATACAAAATGTGGTTCCATATTGATGCAGCTTATGCAGGAAGTGCTTGTATTTGCCCCGAATTCAGGCCTTATTTGGACGGAGTTGAACTTGTTGATTCAATCAGCATGAACCCACATAAGTGGTTCCTTACCAACATGGACTGCTGTTGCTTGTGGCTCAAGCAAACTAAATTTCTAGTGGATTCACTCTCCAGTAACTCTGAATACTTGAGAAACAATGCCAGTGAATCCAACTCTGTTGTAGACTACAAAGATTGGCAAATCGCATTGAGCAGAAGATTCAGGGCTTTGAAGCTTTGGATTGTAATTCGCAAACATGGCTTGGCTAACCTCATGTACCACATTCGAAGCGATGTGGACATGGCTAGGCGGTTTGAGGCATTGGTTGCTGCAGACCGCAGGTTTGAGATAGTGGTGCCTCGAAAGTTTGCGTTGGTTTGTTTCAGGCTCAAGCCAGTGCTTGAATCCGAAGGCTCAAAACTGAACCGGAAGCTTCTGGATGCTGTGAATTCAAGTGGCCGTGCTTTCATGACACATGGGGTGGTGGGCGGTAGGTTTTACATACGCGTCGCCATTGGATCAACAATGACTGAAGAGCATCATGTGGATGATTTGTGGATGCTTATTAAGGAAAAGGCTCAAAATTGTTCTTACAGTAAGGTTATGTAAGAACAATGCATGTGGTCATATTTTATCATTTTTTTTTTTTTTTTTTTTTAACGAAGTACTAGAATAAATTTGAGGTCTGAGAGAATAAGATATATACAACTCAAAAACCTACAACCTTATAGTATAGGTGTAAGGGGTATATTATTCTACTAGCCTCATCTTGTTTGGTTTATCATTGAATGAATGGAAAATAAATTTCTTTTAGATGCATATATCTCATGAATTACAAATATTGTTATTAAGTGGGAGAGAATGTTTATTGGTAAAGGAAAAATCTGTTGGGAAAAGTGACGCGGAAGTATATGTTTAATATTTACTATATAACAAATAAAGTTTATGACAGAAGTCGAGTTGTTATTCATAAGCGCACAAATCAAGACTTGTATAGCACAAGTATGAGGTTCGTTCCTCAAGATCAGTGGATAAATGACTAAATCTAAATTAACAAAAAGTAAACTAAGTTAAGTGCAGTAAAGTAAAATCGAGTTTGGTTTGGAAAATGTTTCGAAAAATAATTTAAAATTGACTAAAGCAATAAAATGTAAATTCAGCCACAAACACAGGAGAGGTGTGAAGATATGGTTAAGAGCACTAGGAATTGATGATACCATTCTAAGAAGACCCATTGTTATTAATTAATTAGTATCATTAATCACTTCAATCTAGATTTAGGACTTATTCTTTAATTTAATCAAAGTTAAAAACCTAGGTAATTCAACCACTACTCACATATAGTCATATAATGAGTAATAAGCGAACCCTTCTATCACAAGAACTGTAAGTCAAGTTTTTCTAGAAAATAAGTTCATATATCAAATAACTTTCCCATTCATTAGAGCTTATGATTAAGAAACATGTTGAAAAGTCATTCAAACACAAATCTCAATCTCTCATACGAACTAATCTACACATCCATGCCAAATCGAGGTCACAAAGTAACATAGAAGAGAAGAATAGCAACGTGGAACACAATAAATAAATGAAACTAAATATGGATTGATTATTAGAAATATTTACTAATTAATTACATAAGGTATTCGAATAGGGTCACATCAATTCCCTAGCAAAGGGGTTTAGTTACACATCATAGAAAAATGAAGAAAGATAACAAAGTGATAGAAAAAAAAAATCCATATTGGTTAACAAAGATCTTCTACTTGCTTCTTGATTTCTTGAGATCCACCTGTTCAAGCTGATTCTCCTCATGCATCCTTAATAATTTCCAAAGCAATTGCGAGAGCCTCTGAGCTTTGTATTTCCAGATCATATTTGGTGGGCAAAACGATCGTCATTGTCAGTGACTCTCAGATGGCAATCTCTTGGATCAACAACGATGGTTGTGGTAACGTCGACAATGCTCAATCAATTTATGACATTCGCATTGTAGTGAGAGATAGGAGTCAGGTCTCGGTTGTTTAATGTCCTAAGGACTTTAACTCCTGGGCTGATCAGCTGGCAAAGAAGGGGTAGAGGACTGGCTGTAACACCTTATCGTGGAGTGACTTTTAGCTCTTTTTCTGCTTTTGTTTTGTATTTTTTTGGTTGTTTCTGGTGTGTTTTGGGTTGTGCTGTATGTTATTGTCCTGTTGCTTTTTGTTTCTGCGGTTGTGTTCTGCTGCGTTGGTTTGTGTGGCTGGTTTCTTTTCTTGTTGCTCTTTGCTAGTTGTTCCTCTGGCTTGGCTTTTGCCCTTTAAATAAAATTCTTGCCTTTCAAAAAAAAAAAAAATTTCCAAGATGTGGGTGGATTTGGTGAAGTAAAGATGTAGAGATGGATTTGGTGAGGTAAGGGTGTACCAAAATGGGTATCTTGGAGGTTTGGTGGCTAGTAGCTAATGCTAAGGATCTGGAAACGAGAAGTATTTATAGTTGGACCACATTTAGCATTGAATCTCCCCACTTAATCTGAGCTAGAACAACTAGCGTGGTACACTGAGACAACTACGTACGACAAACTCTATGGAGAGAGATGGCGAAACAAGACCTAAGTACACTAAGACGGAGCCCAATCACGAAATGTTATTGGAATGAAAACACGGTTGCTTTGCGTCGTTCACTAAAACGAACACATACTGCACGAAGTTGTTAGGATTATGCTCAATAGCAAGAGTGTAATGTTGTAATTAACAATCTTTTTCATATTAATAAAGTGATTTCTGGTTTAACAAATCGTATAGCATTTATAGTTTGTATTATAATTGTCAAAGTAAATAATCATAAGGTCTAAAGACTATGGGAAAAGAAGAATTGTTCGTACATCTGGATATGTATGTGGTAGACACAATTCTTTAGTTAGTCTTGAATATTGTTCACAACTTAAGTTAAAGGTTGGGCACCTTTATCTTGTTAAAGTTGTAGAATTCTTTTGCTAGCATTTGAGTGGGATCAAATGAGATATGATGAGTCTAAAATCATCGGAGTGTCTTCGAGCAAAAGGATCTAGTGCACTGGGTGCATTGAACTGGATCACAATGAAAAGCTTTATCTAGAACCGTCAATAGATAATAGTCTTTTCATTATCAGGACAATCGGAGAGTCTATCTTAATCCTGAGATAAATGATGGACTTATGGTTGCAAGTGATATCATTTGAGTTATCAATGAGTACGATTATATCGCATAGTCTATCCTCGATAGTTTGGTGATATTCATTTGTTAATCGATAGAGGACTTCATTTATAGATATGGACATCGTGGCTCCATTTAATTAAATGAGAGTATAATATCATCATATGGATGTTTTGAGGTAATTGGATATTAAATCTCAACGTTGAGTTTTCAATAGTGTCTATTGAAAACATGGCTTCTGGACAAGTCAAAATATCCAAGTTCAAAACGTGGTCATATGAGTAAATATGGTAACTTGGAGAGTTATAGGCGGTCTATGAACTCTTGGCGATTACTGATATTAATCACGAGGATACACTATCTCCAATATGATTGTCTAGGGTATGAATGAGGAGCATCTTCCTTTTCTATCTTTATTTAAGAGTTCAGTTTTAGCTCTTTAGTGGAATGAGTTAAAATTAATGGATCGGACCTAAGTGAATCATTTGTTGATTGTGATTAGGTTATGTCTATTGAAGCTTAAATTTAGATGGCCCGCCAAGATCCCCAATCCACACGGACTTGCATGGATCACTTGATATATTCTACCGGACCAATTTAAGGGTCCATCTAGAATTGCATTTAATATATTAAGAATATAATTTGCACATTATTTAAGTAATGGGCTGCTCAATTATATTAATATATTAATGAAAGACATGTGGGCTTGTTTCTTTTAGTAAGAATGGGTCTGGTTCACATGTGGGCTTTTTTTATTTAAAGTCCAATGGATTAAATGAAATAGGAAAATAATATTAGGCCCATCTTATATATAAGTGGGGCGGCTAGGTTAAGGTTTTGACCTAAAAATATTATTTTGTTTCATTTGTTTTAATTAAATAATAATTAATTGATTGTTTCATTTGGACCTGGAGTGCGGATAATTGTTGTTTTTTTACCGATATTGCTGATTAGTAATATCTAAATTTTGTTAGTCTATTTCTTGCTAATTTAATATTTTGATTCCGTTGTGCAATTTCCTAAAAGTAAAAGACTTGTTTGATAAGTAAATAAATAAATTAGTATTATTTATTTAATCAAATAAGGAGTCTTTTTTTTTTTTTTTATTTAGTCAAATAAAAGAATAAAAATAAAAGAGTTGGATTAGGGTTTGAAGTCTATAAAGTTAAAAAGAATTAGGGTTGAATTTCAGTCACCCTATATAAGTGACATGATGAAATTCGGCCAACCCTAATTAGATACTACATAGAATTCGGCAACCCTAAAGGAAAAAGAAGAAAAATTCGGCCAACCTATATATATGTTCTTATAGGATTCGGCCACATCAATTAATTGGTGCTTGAGTTTTTATTTTCTTTCTTCTTCTTCTTAATTCTAAGAGAGTTTTTATTCTAGAGAGACAAAAAGGAGTGAAAAATTATTCTTTGATAGTATACAATTGCTTAAACATCAATAAGCTTGTGTATACGATATCGATCTAGGTTCACGCGAGTTTCGATCATAAGATTGTGAACTCAAAAGTGACCGGAATAATTTTGACATTCTTTTGATTGTTTTGTGACTAACAAAGAAAAGAAAGTATTTGTTTGGTCCATTCACAGGTTTGCAATTCAAAGGAAAGGGAGACCACGCTCCTAGGTGATCCACGTTCGTGCTCGGATTGAAGGTCTTGCGGATTACCATCGACGTAAGTCAATCGGATCACGCGACAAGAGGTAATTTACTTTTCTTGATATATATGCATGTTTATTGATTAAAAGGGTTTAAGGTTCATAAAGGAAAAATTTTAAAAGTCACTAAATCGTCTTTAGTATCGCTTCCGCTACGTGTAACACTTTTATTTGTTTATTTTTTCCCTACAATTGGTATCAGAGCCTAAGTTGAACCCTTTTAATTAATTAACGTATATATACGTGGATCTATTTCTTTTTAGCATGTTTAGAAAGAGATGGCACTCTAGGTATTCAAATATATAATTACATGTGATGTATGGATTTATATATATTTTATGTGGTTTGTTATTGCTCGATTTTGGCCCTAGATTTTCAATGTAATTTTTGTTTCGGAGTAGTAACAAGAAGGGTGGTCTATTATCGCCATAATTCCTTCTTGGTAGATTGCTAGGTTTTATTTTTTTTTTTATATATATGTGCAGTATTTTTTTAGGGTTACTGCAGTTTTTTTTATTTATTTTTAGTATGTGCAGTTTTTGGTTTGTAAAAATACTGCAGTGAATAAAAAAAAAAAAAAATTAATACTGCAGTATTTATTATATATATACTGCCGTAATATATTTAGGTCTTGGAGATTCGAAGACACGAAGCAAAACGAAGCAACCGGAACCAAGTACGAGCACCGTGCGCACCCTAGGAGTGGATTGGGCTGCGCATGACAAGCCCAAACTTTGGTGGGCTGCGCATGGCAGCCTTGTGTGGCCTTATGGGCTGCGCAAGGCAGCCCCTTTGTGGGGTTGTGGGCTGCGCACGCCCATGGGAGAAGGCCGAAGGATGAGCGTATGGTTGATGGGCCACCTGAAGATCTTGTATTCCTGACAAATTGTAATTTACTTGTTTTTCTAGGATGGGCCAAAATTGTTGCTATTTAATTTATGCTTAAATATTACAATATTTGTTATTGTATGATAACATGACATATAGAATAGGAGTGCCATGCATATATCTCTTTTGGTATGAACATGCATTGAATGATTTAGGTATCTAAATTGGCATCTAGATAACTCGGTAAATCATTCTATGGGATTTAATCACACGCCTTAAATAATTGAGTGGGAGAAGGTGTTTTGGTAACACCTATGGCCTCCAAGGTTAGTTGAGCTTTATTATTTATTGGTAATCCCCCCAAGGGGCGTCCATGAATGGAATTTAGCAACATACTTCCTTACAAGGATAGACTAGACAATGGACTCAAACGAGATCTACTCCCCAAGGAGGGATTTTCGTGAGAGAAAATTGAGGGTCGATATCTTGGTAACACACTCAATGTAATTTTATTGATATCCTCCCAAGAGTTCTTGTCAGTAAAATTGCAAGGCTAAAATTGAAAACGCTGGTTGTTATGTTAACAATTAGGTGGGACCTAGTCTAACTAGTAAATGGTGCGAACTCCCAAAGGAGGCGTAACATTTATGGGTGTTAGATCACCGTTGAATTTTATGATTGAGTTATTTATTTAATTCAAGATAAATATTTAAAAGTGCTTTATCATGATTATTTACTTATATATGTTTTGTTTTATTCAGAAATCATGACCCCATCACTTATGAACATCCTGAAAGATAACACTTTAACTGGAGATAATTATGTCACATGGAAAAGGAAAATTGGGTTGTTACTGCAAAGTGAAAAACATAAGTTTGTTCTAACTACTCCTAAACCACCTGCTCCTAATAATGAATCTAGCATAATGTGTAGAGATGAGTATGAGCAGTGGAAGACTTCAGATGATATGGCAAAATGTTACATTATGGCCACTATCTCCGACGTGTTGCAACAGCAGCATGAAGGAATGGAGTCCGCTGCTGATATAATGATGTCTCTAGAGGAGATGTTTGCTATGAAGTCTAGGACGACTAAGAGAGAGGCAGTGACTGCTTTTATGAATCTTAGGATGAAACCTGGACAGGCTGTGAAAGATCACATGATGAAAGTCATAGCACATCTCAACATTGCTGAACTGCATGGCGCTGAGATAGATGGTGAGACAAAGATTGATATGGTTGTCAATTCATTGTCAGATTCCTTTGATCAGTTCAAATTGGACTACACTTTGAACAAAAAGGAATACACCTTACAAGGCCTGATGCAAGATGTTCAAAGTGCTGAAAAGATCCTTGTGAAAGGCAAAGGTCAAGAGATTCATATGGTTGGTAAAGTTGCTACTGTTAAGGCCCGTCAAAAGGTCAAGAAACAACAGAAGAAAAAGCAACTTGGGCCTATCAAGAAGGAGACCAAGAAAGTAACCAAGATCAAAGGGAAATGCTTCCTTTGTGGTGAAAAGGGACATTGGAAGAGAAATTGCCCAAAGTCCCAGAACAAGAAGGAAGAAGGTAATTTGAATTATCTAGAAACATGTTTTTTGGCTGATTCTACAGATTCTTGGATCATAGACTCAGGAGCCACTAATCATGTTTGTTATTCCTTGTAGGGGTTTCAAGAAAGGAGAAAGCTGAGTAAGAATGAAATCAATTTGCGCTTGGGCAACGGAACGTTAGTGTCTGCAAGTGCAGTGGGAGATATTAGAGTTTATTTGGATTCTAGAAGGCATTTAGATTTAATAGACGTTTATTATGTACCTCAATTCAAGAGGAATTTAATTTCAGTTTCTTGTTTGAATAAATTTGGATATTCGGTTACTTTTAATAAAGTTTTTATTAGTAGTAAGAATGACAAAATTATTTGCCAAGGTACATTGGAAAACGGTCTATACTTTTTGCATAGAAATATCTCTCACTCGTTAGACACAGAAATAACGGAACCTAATCATAAAAGAGTAAAATTATCAACAGATGAAACCTACCTTTGGCATTTACGCTTAGGTCATATTAACCTTAATAGGATTAAAAGATTGGTAAGTGACGGACCTTTAAGTGACTTAAAGGTTGATGATCTACCAACTTGTGAATCTTGTTTGGAAGGTAAAATGACCAAAAGGACGTTCTCTGCCAAAGGTGCAAGAGCCACTGAATGTTTAGGATTGATACACACTGATGTATGTGGACCTATGAGCATTCAAGCTAGAGGTGGATATGAGTACTTCATCACCTTCACGGATGATTACTCAAGATTTGGTTATGTGTATCTCATGAGACATAAGTCGGATGCTTTTGACATGTTCAAAGCATTCAAAGCTGAAGTGGAAAATCAGCTTGAGAAACACATAAAAATCTTGAACACATAAAAATCTTGAGATCTGATCGTGGTGGAGAATATCTATCTGGTGAGTTTCAGTTTCAGCAATATCTTATTGATAATGGGATAGTTTCTCAGTTTTCTGCACCAGGTACACCTCAACAGAATGGGGTAGCAGAAAGGAGAAATAGAACTCTTTTGGATATGGTTAGGTCTATGTTGAGTTATTCAACGCTTCCTATTTCTTTTTGGGGATATGCTTTACAAACTGCTATATACATTCTAAACGATGTACCATCTAAGTCTGTTCCTAAAACACCGCATGAGTTGTGGACTGGGCGCAAGCCTAGTTTACAACACTTAAGGATATTTGGTTGTCCTGCGCATGTGTTAAAAGGAAAGACAGAAAAGATGGAGTCCCGTTCAGAAACATGTATATTTGTAGGGTATCCAAAAGAAACTAAAGGATATTATTTCTATAGTCCTTCAGATCTTAAAGTATTTGTTTCGACAAATGCTAAATTTCTGGAAAAGGACTATATGAATGATTTTGTGCCTAGAAGTAGAATTGTCCTGAATGAGATGTCAGGAGATACAATTCCACGAGAGGTTGCACAACCTAACCCAATTGTAAGTTCCGATCCAACACAAGATCAACAACCTACCATTCCTCGTCGTAGTGGGAGGGTTAGAACACAACCCGAAAGATACATCGGTCTGGGAGAATCAGTGGAGAATCTCCCGGACGACGATGATCCCTATACGTACAAGGAAGCTATGGAGGATGTTGATAGTCGCCATTGGCAAAAGGCAATGCAATCCGAGATTGAATCTATGTTCGATAACAAAGTCTGGTCCCTTGTAGACTTGCCTAAAGGGATAAAACCCATTGGGTGCAAGTGGGTATACAAGAGGAAAAGAGGTATGGATGGAAAGGTGGAAACCTTTAAAGCTAGATTGGTAGCTAAAGGGTATACACAGAAAGAAGGTATCGATTACGAGGAAACCTTCTCTCCTGTGGCCATGCTTAAATCCATTAGGATACTCTTATCCATTGCAGCATCTTTAGATTTAGAGATTTGGCAAATGGACGTCAAGACAGCTTTCCTAAATGGAAATCTTGACGAAAGCATCTACATGATGCAACCAGAGGGATTCATTGAAAAGGGCCAAGTGGATAAGGTATGCAAGTTGCAGAAATCCATATATGGATTAAAGCAAGCATCCAGATCCTGGAACATAAGGTTTGATCAAGCTGTCAAAGGTTTTGGATTTATTCAGAATCCTGACGAACCTTGTGTATACAAAAGGATTAAAGGCGACAAGTTGGTTTTCCTGATTCTTTATGTTGATGATATACTACTCATTGGAAACGATGTAGGTGTATTAACATCAGTAAAAGAATGGTTAGCAAAACAATTTGATATGAAGGACTTAGGAGAAGCAAGTTTTATTCTAGGTATCCAAGTAATAAGGGATAGAAAGAATAGAACGATTGCATTATCCCAAGCTTCATACATAGACAAAATCTTGTCTAGGTTTTCCATGCAGGATTCCAAGAAAGGTATGTTACCTTTCAGACATGGAATCAAGCTTTCTAAGGAACAAGTTCCTAAGAATGAGCATGAAGAGCAATTCATGAGTAGAGTTCCATATGCCTCGGCAGTTGGAAGTCTCATGTATGCAATGCTCTGTACTAGACCAGATATTTGTTTTGCTGTTGGCATAGTTAGCAGGTTTCAATCGAAACCTGGACCTGATCACTGGACGGCAGTCAAGCATATTTTCAAGTATCTTAAGAGAACGAGAGATAATATGCTTGTATACTCTGGAGGGGATTTGGTTCCCGTTGGGTATACAGATTCTGATTTCCAATCAGATTCTGACTCCAGAAAATCCACATCAGGGGCTGTGTTTACTATTGGAGGAGGAGCAGTTATATGGAGGAGTATCAAGCAATCTTGTATTGCTGATTCCACCATGGAAGCTGAGTATGTTGCTGCATGCGAAGCTGCCAAAGAGGCTGTTTGGCTCCGCCAATTCTTGATTGACTTAGAAGTGGTTCCTAGTGCGAATAAGCAGATCACTATCTACTGTGACAACAGTGGAGCAGTGGCTAATTCGAAAGAACCAAGAAGTCACAAGAGAGGTAAACACATTGAAAGAAAGTATCATCTTTTAAGGGAGATTGTTCAAAGAGGTGACGTGACGATTACCAAAATCGCGTCAGCAGAAAATCTAGCGGATCCCTTCACAAAGGCTCTACCTCAGAAGAGTTTCGATGGGCATCTAGAGAATATGGGCTTGAGAGATATGACACATTTGCTATAGCGCAAGTGGGAGATTGTTAGGATTATGCTCAATAGCAAGAGTGTAATGTTGTAATTAACAATCTTTTTCATATTAATAAAGTGATTTCTGGTTTAACAAATCGTATAGCATTTATAGTTTGTATTATAATTGTCAAAGTAAATAATCATAAGGTCTAAAGACTATGGGAAAAGAAGAATTGTTCGTACATCTGGATATGTATGTGGTAGACACAATTCTTTAGTTAGTCTTGAATAATGTTCACAACTTAAGTTAAAGGTTGGGCACCTTTATCTTGTTAAAGTTGTAGAATTCTTTTGCTAGCATTTGAGTGGGATCAAATGAGATATGATGAGTCTAAAATCATCGGAGTGTCTTCGAGCAAAAGGATCTAGTGCACTGGGTGCATTGAACTGGATCACAATGAAAAGCTTTATCTAGAACCGTCAATAGATAATAGTCTTTTCATTATCAGGACAATCGGAGAGTCTATCTTAATCCTGAGATAAATGATGGACTTATGGTTGCAAGTGATATCATTTGAGTTATCAATGAGTACGATTATATCGCATAGTCTATCCTCGATAGTTTGGTGATATTCATTTGTTAATCGATAGAGGACTTCATTTATAGATATGGACATCGTGGCTCCATTTAATTAAATGAGAGTATAATATCATCATATGGATGTTTTGAGGTAATTGGATATTAAATCTCAACGTTGAGTTTTCGATAGTGTCTATTGAAAACATGGCTTCTGGACAAGTCAAAATATCCAAGTTCAAAACGTGGTCATATGAGTAAATATGGTAACTTGGAGAGTTATAGGCGGTCTATGAACTCTTGGCGATTACTGATATTAATCACGAGGATACACTATCTCCAATATGATTGTCTAGGGTATGAATGAGGAGCATCTTCCTTTTCTATCTTTATTTAAGAGTTCAGTTTTAGCTCTTTAGTGGAATGAGTTAAAATTAATGGATCGGACCTAAGTGAATCATTTGTTGATTGTGATTAGGTTATGTCTATTGAAGCTTAAATTTAGATGGCCCGCCAAGATCCCCAATCCACACGGACTTGCATGGATCACTTGATATATTCTACCGGACCAATTTAAGGGTCCATCTAGAATTGCATTTAATATATTAAGAATATAATTTGCACATTATTTAAGTAATGGGCTGCTCAATTATATTTATATATTAATGAAAGACATGTGGGCTTGTTTCTTTTAGTAAGAATGGGTCTGGTTCACATGTGGGCTTTTTTTATTTAAAGTCCAATGGATTAAATGAAATAGGAAAATAATATTAGGCCCATCTTATATATAAGTGGGGCGGCTAGGTTAAGGTTTTGACCTAAAAATATTATTTTGTTTCATTTGTTTTAATTAAATAAGAATTAATTGATTTATTGATTAATTGTTTAATTAAAGAAACAAATCTTTCCTAAAAGTAAAAGACTTGTTTGATAAGTAAATAAATAAATTAGTATTATTTATTTAATCAAATAAGGAGTCTTTTTTTTTTTTTTTATTTAGTCAAATAAAAGAATAAAAATAAAAGAGTTGGATTAGGGTTTGAAGTCTATAAAGTTAAAAAGAATTAGGGTTGAATTTCAGTCACCCTATATAAGTGACATGATGAAATTCGGCCAACCCTAATTAGATACTACATAGAATTCGGCAACCCTAAAGGAAAAAGAAGAAAAATTCGGCCAACCTATATATATGTTCTTATAGGATTCGGCCACATCAATTAATTGGTGCTTGAGTTTTTTATTTTCTTTCTTCTTCTTCTTAATTCTAAGAGAGTTTTTATTCTAGAGAGACAAAAAGGAGTGAAAAATTATTCTTTGATAGTATACAATTGCTTAAACATCAATAAGCTTGTGTATACGATATCGATCTAGGTTCACGCGAGTTTCGATCATAAGATTGTGAACTCAAAAGTGACCGGAATAATTTTGACATTCTTTTGATTGTTTTGTGACTAACAAAGAAAAGAAAGTATTTGTTTGGTCCATTCACAGGTTTGCAATTCAAAGGAAAGGGAGACCACGCTCCTAGGTGATCCACGTTCGTGCTCGGATTGTAGGTCTTGCGGATTACCATCGACGTAAGTCAATCGGATCACGCGACAAGAGGTAATTTACTTTTCTTGATATATATGCATGTTTATTGATTAAAAGGGTTTAAGGTTCATAAAGGAAAAATTTTAAAAGTCACTAAATCGTCTTTAGTATCGCTTCCGCTGCGTGTAACACTTTTATTTGTTTATTTTTTCCCTACAGAAGTCTCTTGAAAGAAAGCGTGGTTCACTAAAACAATAGCAATCGCACCATTTCTCTGGACTAAAGCCACGGTACACTGTGACGACGACAACATCATACCTCTTCTAACTTTTCTAGAAGTCCAAAATTTTACCCAAAAAGCTTCATAATTGCTCAAATACCCTTGAATTACTAAAATATATGCACATACTTATTTTAAGCATTAGAGACCTGATTATACCCAAGAAATTAATGCAAAACATAGGAAATGGGGGCTAAACTTAGGTATTGAAATGGTGCGATAAATCTAATAGTAGAAAAATGAGATGAGAAATTCCAATAACACAACATAAGATTTTACGTGGAAAACACAAAACAGGGAAAACCACGACTGTCAAGACGATAAGAGAAAAATATCACTATTTAGAAAATTGTTACAACTACACAATTCCAATATTCTTTCTCTAGCCTCAAACCCCAATAACAACTGAGCCTTACCGAGCCAAGGTTCACAACCGAACTTACATCATAGCCCTCAACTCACAGCTCTGTTCAAGTCCTCTTGAGTACACCCCCATATATTCTATTAATCTCCTCCCAGGTCTCCCACGAATATCCTTTGGGTCGCTCGCCTTCAGATATCCCTTGGGAAGGCCCCCGGATCTCCCTAGGGTCTCACTATTCAGATTCACCTACTCTCTAATGTTCCCGGTGTCTCTCTAGTTTCTCCAAGTGTTATCCAAGCAAAGAATAAACCTCCCTATTTTTAAGGTCAATATTTTTGGTCCCAAAAGAATTAGAAACCCATAAGAACTAGGAATTATTCTAATAAGTGTTTCCTAAGCAAGGAATCCCAAGAAATTAGACACCTATAAGCAATTTGATTTGTTTGGTTCATGTTATCCTAGAAAGCGGGTGGTGGTTCCCGGATAACACTTGAACTGGACGGAGTGGTGCTCTGCAGTTGGAGGGGTCCAGGCTTGGACTAGGACAGTCAGATCGTAGTTTTACCACAGTAGGGGTACCGAGGTAGAACCGTGAGAGTGAAGGTAGCATGACTGGTTCTTAGGAATGTTAGTACCAATCGTGACCAGGGGTGGACACAACTCACAAAATACTAAGTAAATGATGCACGAATTCTTATATGAATGAACAAATATGTGTTACTTCTCATTTATCAAGGCTAGGTTACAACTTTTGTAAAGGGGAAAGGGGTATAATTCTCTTAATCTCACAATGGCAGTTTCTACCTAAGAAACCAGTCAATCTATAGTAACACGATTACACTATATTTTTTTGGTCTCTAAATGGAGACTAGTCGTTCTATAGTAGAAAAGCTATCTATTTCTCTCCCCAAGTCTAGCAAGAGTCCAACCCTTTACTCGTCTAGATTAGGGTATTTATAGGGTATCCAGGATATGGTAAATGAAGAAAATCCCCTTTTACGGGGGTCCTTGGCATGATCCTCACCGCTCTTTTATCCCGAGCCAAACAATGCACAAGTCCCGGAAGGTCGGGATTGATCTAACTGGGCCCTAAGGCTGACTTGGCAGTCTAGTGGATAGGTATGAGACCTCCTTTTAGGCAGGATAACAGTTAGAAGATCTCCATCGTTAATTCTCATTAGGCAAGGGTGATACACGTGCCAGGGACGACTGGGATGGTCCCACTGATCGTGTCAAATATGTTGTATATTTTGGCCCTCATTTCCTTATCTTTTGTTCTGTTCTCTTGCATTTTTACGTCTCTTATGGGCTTTTTGTACGTAATTGCAAGTATTCTTACATTTCTGGTGTTAGAAACAGTATTTGGGACTTTTGTGCGAAAAAGAGGGCAAATGGTGCAAAAAGAAGACAATAACCAATAGATGCTCCAAAAGTGTAGATAAAGTGCTAGTCAGCTCACCCGCACTGTTGATAAAGTGCTGGTCAGCTCACCCGTACTCTCATCAGCACTCTGCACTTTCCAACACTACCAATGACGGGATTTTGGGTAATTTTTTAGGGGTAATTTAGTCCTTTCGTGCCTAAATCATTCCCAAACCTCCCAAGCTTATAAATATACCACTTTCTTCACAAGACAAAAACGCTTCACCCAAAATAACCTAGAAACCCTCTCTTTTACACTACATCTTCTTCATACAACAAAAGAGAGAGAGAGAGAGAGAGAGACCTTCAAAGGCATCCATGGAGGTTTTCCTCCATGGATGTCTCACCATCACCACCTTTCACATATAACCACCTATCTTTGGAGGAGATTCAAGAGGAAAGAGCCATCCTCTCTTCTCTATGAGGAGGAGGAGCTTCAATGGAACTTGGAGATCCAAGATTGACACATTGGGTTTTCTCTTTTACTATTATCTTGTAATTTATTTATTTGATGTGTATCACCATTAGGGAAATATGTAAACCTAACACTAGTTTTACTTACTTGATTAACTTGTATTTAATATTTTCAAGTATTGTCTCATTCAATTGCGTTATATTGATTTTTGACTTGTATTGAATAGGCTTGACAACCCTCATAAATGCATGTTTAGGGATATCTCTTATCTTTACATTCAAGGTTTAATAAGGTTACAAAGTTTGGGAAGAAAGGTTTTGGATCAAAAGGCCAAAACTTGAAGAAAAAGGGTCCCTCCAAGAAGTTTGAGCCTAGGCAAAAGAAGACCGAAAGGAAAAGGGTCTGATGATATAAGTGTGGTGGGGTAGGTCACTTTTCTCCCGAATGTGCTAATCACAATGATAAGAAGAAGGGAAAAGTGATGGCTGCCACTTGGAGTGGAAGTAGTGATGACTCGAATGAGGGAGATGAGTCTTCGGATTATGAAGAACTCATGGCTAACTTCCCAGCTTTTGCCTCCTCCCACGAGAGCAAAAGTGCTAGTGAAAAAGAGTAAGAGAGTCAAGAGGAAATTGACTCAAGTGAAGATGACTCCTCATGTCACTCCACAAATGGATATGTGGAGAAAAAGGTTCTTGTTGAATATCTTCCCGAGTTTAAAAGCCTAGAGATGAAAACCATAAGAAAGATTCAAAGATTGAGAGAAAAGAATCTAGAGCTTTCATCTCAAAATGACCACTTAAGTGAACAAGTGGAAAGAGCAAAGAAAATTGAAGATAAGCTAAGAGAGGAGTTAGACTTATCTAAGAGGAATGAAGAAGGCTTGAAAATGAGATTGAAAAAGCTAAAGGGTCATTAACTAGGATGGTTTCTAGCACTAAGAAGATTGACCATATGCTTGGTGTTGGAAAGAGTCTATGTGACAAGAGAGGTCTTGGATTTGAAGATGGTAAGGAGACCTTCACTTCCCACAAGATGTTGTTTGTTAAGAGTTTAAGCAACAAAGAAGCCTCACCTATGCTAACTCTTAGGAAGAAAATTAATCTAGGACAATGCTCACATGGTGCACAAGTGATGGTGGCTTAAAGAAGACAACCACAAGCTCAACCCTCAAGAACTCCTCAAGCAAACTTTCCTCAACAAATGGCTCTCAACAAAAGAAAAAGACCAATCATGTAACCTCAAGCAAGGAAGCAAGCTAGACCGGTTCAACAACGAAGATACATTGAACAAATTCAACCATAATGACATGGAAAGGCTCCAATGCATACACAAAGTTGTGGTATGATCCCTAACTTTATTCCTATATGTCATTTTTGTGGTTTTGATGGTCATATTAGTCTAAAGTGCTTCCAATACATTAAAATGTGTAAAACTATAAGTATGATTGAGAAGAAAAAGAAAAGGAATTAATATGCATGATCCTAGGACTTCTAGAACCCATGTACCAAAGGCCACTAGGAAAAAAAATGTTTTACCTAGGTGGATTAAAAAGAATGAAAATGTTTTCCATGTTGCACAAATTGCCTTGAAGGCAAATTCTTCTAATTTTTGGTATCTAGATAGTGGGTGTTCCAGACACATGACGGGAAACAAGAGTTTCTTTGAGACTCTTCTCATGGAGGAAGGAGGATATGTCACATTTGGTGATGGATTCAAAAAGAGAGTTTCAGGGAAAGGAAACATTTCCATTCTCGGATTACCCTCCTTATTCAATGCTTTATTTGTTGATGGCTTGAAAGCCAATTTGATTAGCATTTCTCATCTAAGAGATGAAGGACTTTCCGTCTTATTTAGCAAAAATGATTGCTCTATCCTATTGCCTAATGGACAAACCTTGTTGAAAGGTATGAGATCTAGCGACAATTGCTATTGTCTTGAAGTTAGAATAGTCTCAAACAATGTGTCCAAGGAAGAGCAAGTTGAGTTGTGGCATGAAAGACTTGGCCACATGGACTTTTGGGATTTATGAATCCTAGATAAGTTCAATGTTGTGCGTGACCTTCCCAAGCTTGGGATGAAAGCCAATGGTGTTTGTGGACCTTACGAATAAGGAAAACAAACAAAAAAACATGCACAAAAAGGGCAAGTATCTCTCCACCAAAGAGCCTCTAGAGCTTCTCCATATGGATCTAATGGGTCCTATGCAAACCGAAAGTTTAGGTGGAAAGAGATACATTTTTGTTTGTGTAGATGATTTCTCTAGGTTCACATGGACATATTTTGTTAGAGAAAAATCCAAAACTTTTTACAAGTTTAAAATGCTTTGTAATAAAATTCAAAATGAAATTAACTATAATATTAAAAGCATTAAACGGATTAGAAATGACCATGAGAGGAAATTTGAAAATGTTTCCTTTGGAACCTATTGTGATAGCGTAGGCATCTCCTAAGAGTTTTCGGCTTCTAGGAGACCTCAACAAAATGGAATTGTTAAGAGGAAGAATAGGGTCCTTTAAGAGATATCTCGTGTCATGTTGCTTAGAAACAATGTCCCTAGGAACCTATGAGCCGAAGCTGTCAATACGGCATGCTATATAGGGAATAGAGTTTTCATAAGGCCCGGTACTAGGCAAACCTCCTATGAGTTGTGGAGAGGTAGGTTGCCAAATGTAAGCTACTTCCACACCTTTGGAAGCAAATGCCACATTTTGAATGACCTTGATCAACTTGGTAAGTTTGATGTTAAGAGTGATGAGGGTATATTTATTGGCTACGCCTTAAATAGTAGAGCCTATAGAGTTTTCAATATTAAGACTCGAAGCGTCATGTAATCATCCAATGTTGTCATTGATGATATAAGACGCAAGTCTAATCCATGAGGAGGAGGTTGCTATAGATGATGACTCTTCCATAGAGAAGGTAGTAAAGACTCCTAATGTCGGGACGTCTAACCTAGATGTAGAGGTCACACAACTTCTTGATAGAGTTTCTCTCTTGAACTCTAATGAACCCGCTCCATAGGTTAGGAAACTCCATGATAAAGATGACATCATTGGAGAAGTTAATGAGGGTGTTAGGACTAGGCATCAATTAACTAATCTAATTAGCTATACATGCTACACATCTCAAATAGAACCCAAAAAGGTTGATGAGGCCTTGAATGATGAATTTTGGGTTCTTGCCGTGCAAGAAGAGCTAAACCAATTAAAAAGGAATGAGGTTTTGGACTCTAGTTCCTAGGCCTAAGAACACTAATGTGATAGGCACCAAGTGGATTTATAGGAACAAATCCAATAAGGATGGCAACATAGTGCGTAACAAGGCTAGACTTATTGTACAAAGGTACTCTCAAATTGAGGGTATTGACTTTGAGGAGACATTTGCTCAAGTTGCCTGTTTAAAGTCCATTAGGCTTCTCTTGTCCATTTCTTATGTGCACAAGTTCAAATTGCACCAAATGGACGTCAAAAGTGTCTTCCTCAATGGCTTCTTGCAAGAGGAAGTGTTTGTTGAGCAATCCAAGGGGTTTGTGGATGCACACCACCTCAATCATGTCTATCGCCTCAAGAAGGCTCTATATAGGTTGAAACAAGCATCGAGAGCTTGGTATGAGCACCTCACTCAATTTCTTGTTGACAATGACTACACAAGGGGTGGTGTTGACAAGACCTTGTTCATCAAGAGAAACAAAGATGAGTTATTTATAGCTCAAATCTATATTGATGACATTGTATTTGGCTCCACTAACAACACCTAGGTCCAACAATTTGTTGAGGTTATGTCTCATGAGTTTGAGATGAGTCTTGTTGGTGAGTTGAGTTACTTCCTGTAGGGAAAAATAAACAAATAAAAGTGTTACACGCAGCGGAAGCGATACTAAAGACGATTTAGTGACTTTTAAAATTTTTCCTTTATGAACCTTAAACCCTTTTAATCAATAAACATGCATATATATCAAGAAAAGTAAATTACCTCTTGTCGCGTGATCCGATTGACTTACGTCGATGGTAATCCGCAAGACCTTCAATCCGAGCACAAACGTGGATCACCTAGGAGCGTGGTCTCCCTTTCCTTTGAATTGCAAACCTGTGAATGGACCAAACAAATACTTTCTTTTCTTTGTTAGTCACAAAACAATCAAAAGGATGTCAAAATTATTCCGGTCACTTTTGAGTTCACAATCTTATGATCGAAACTCGCGTGAACCTAGATCGATATCGTATACACAAGCTTATTGATGTTTAAGCAATTGTATACTATCAAAGAATAATTTTTCACTCCTTTTTGTCTCTCTAGAATAAAAACTCTCTTAGAATTAAGAAGAAGAAGAAAGAAAATAAAAACTCAAGCACCAATTAATTGATGTGGCCGAACCCTATAAGAATATATATATAGGTTGGCCGAATTTTTCTTCTTTTTCCTTTAGGGTTGCCGAATTCTATGTAGTATCTAATTAGGGTTGGCCGAATTTTATCATGTCACTTATATTGGGTGACCGAAATTCAACCCTAATTCTTTTTAACTTTATAGACTTCAAACCCTAATCCAACTCTTTTATTTTTATTCTTTTATTTGACTAAATAAAAAAAAGACTCCTTATTTGATTAAATAAATAATACTAATTTATTTATTTACTTATCAAACAAGTCTTTTACTTTTAGGAAAAATTTGTTTATTTAATTAAACAATTAATCAATAAATCAATTAATTCTTATTTAATTAAAACAAATGAAACAAAATAATATTTTTAGGTCAAAACTTTAACCTAGCCGCCTCACTTATATATAAGATGGGCCTAATATTATTTTCGTATTTCATTTAATCCATTGGACTTTAAATAAAAAAGCCCACATGTGAACCAGACCCATTCTTACTAAAAGAAACAAGCCCACATGTCTTTCATTAATATATTATTATAATTGAGCAGCCCATTACTTAAATAATGTGCAAATTATATTCTTAATATATTAAATGCAATTCTAGATGGACCCTTAAATTGGTCCGGTAGAATATATCAAGTGATCCATGCAAGTCCGTGTGGATTGGGGATCTTGGCGGGCCATCTAAATTTAAGCTTCAATAGACATAACCTAATCACAATCAACAAATGATTCACTTAGGTCCGATCCATTAATTTTAACTCATTCCACTAAAGAGCTAAAACTGAACTCTTAAATAAAGATAGAAAAGGAAGATGCTCCTCATTCATACCCTAGACAATCATATTGGAGATAGTGTATCCTCGTGATTAATATCAGTAATCGCCAAGAGTTCATAGACCGCCTATAACTCTCCAAGTTACCATATTTACTCATATGACCACGTTTTGAACTTGGATATTTTGACTTGTCCAGAAGCCATGTTTTCAATAGACACTATTGAAAACTCAACGTTGAGATTTAATATCCAATTACCTCAAAACATCCATATGATGATATTATACTCTCATTTAATTAAATGGAGCCACGATGTCCATATCTATAAATGAAGTCCTCTATCGATTAACAAATGAATATCACCAAACTATCGAGGATAGACTATGCGATATAATCGTACTCATTGATAACTCAAATGATATCACTTGCAACCATAAGTCCATCATTTATCTCAGGATTAAGATAGACCCTCCGATTGTCCTGATAATGAAAAGACTATTATCTATTGACGGTTCTAGATAAAGCTTTTCATTGTGATCCAGTTCAATGCACCCAGTGCACTAGATCCTTTTGCTCGAAGACACTCCGATGATTTTAGACTCATCATATCTCATTTGATCCCACTCAAATGCTAGCAAAAGAATTCTACAACTTTAACAAGATAAAGGTGCCCAACCTTTAACTTAAGTTGTGAACAATATTCAAGACTAACTAAAGAATTGTGTCTACCACATACATATCCAGATGTACGAACAATTCTTCTTTTCCCATAGTCTTTAGACCTTATGATTACTTACTTTGACAATTATAATACAAACTATAAATGCTATACGATTTGTTAAACCAGAAATCACTTTATTAATATGAAAAAGATTGTTAATTACAACATTACACTCTTGCTATTGAGCATAATCCTAACACTTCCTAGGTTTGCAAATTAGGTAATTAAATAATGGTATTTTCATAACCCAAGCCAACTATGCCAAAAACCTTGTGAAGAAGTTTGGTCTAGAAAATGCCAAACATTGTGATACACCCATGAGTACCACTTTTAAGCTAAGCAAGGATGCTAGTGGAAAAAGTGTGAAACAAACTCTATATCGGGGCAGGATAGGTAGCTTGCTTTATTTGACTGTAAGTATGCCCGATATATCTTTTGGTGTGGGTGTGTGTGATAGGTACCAAGTGGATCCTAAGGAGTCCCATCTCTCTTCCATTAAGAGAATCATTCGCTATATGAATGGGACATCCAAATATGGGATTTGTTACTTTTTTAACACTAATGCTAGTTTAACTGGCTTTAGTGATGCACATTGGGCAGGAAATTGTGATGATAGGAAGAGCACACCAAGCGGTTGCTTCTTTCTAGGCAACAACATGGTGTCTTGGTTTTGCAAGAAGCAAAACTCGATTTCCTTGTCCTCGGCTTAGGCCGAGTACATAGCCGTGGGGAGTGGATGCACACAACTCCTATGGATGAAGCAAATGCTAGTCGACTAAGATTCAACCAAGGTACACTCACTCTCTTTTGTGATAATATAAGTGCTATTAATATTTCCAAGAATCTGGTCATATTTATGTTCAAACATGCATTTTTGGACTAGGAGATATACATAGGAAGTACTCTTTGAATGACCTATAATAATCTCCATGACATGATGATTCTTAATGACATGCTTAAATTATGAAAAGCATGAAATTCTAGTGACATGCTCAAATGAAAAAGCATGAATTGAGATTGTAATTCTTAAATGCAAAACAATGTGTGAAAAGCTTATGAGACTCAAAATGAAAAAGGATCTTGTGTCTATTCTAAGAATTCTAAAATCCAAATGTCTCTCTCTCTTTATTTGTTGAACATGTCTACTATAATACGAATATCTTATCCGGAAAAATCAAATAGGGTGCAAAGTTGCTCATGATATGTTTCGCTTATAAAGTTGGATATAGTGCTCTAAAATTGAATTCAATAAATTCTCTATATCCTTGCTTTAATTCATGATAAATGGTAAAATTGGTTTGAATTCCTATAGAAAACCTTTGTCATTTTCTTTTCCAAATACCATTTTTAGACATGAATGCAATATGTCTTGCATGCAAAGCATTTCTATTCACACATTTTCTATAAAAATAAATCTCCTTGTATTTCTCTACTTAATTGAGTTGCATAAAGTGCCTTATATGATTATGCAAATGACATGTATGCCTCTAACTCTTTTTGCTAAGTGGCCCGTTTGGGGACTACTCCTTTGCCCATATCATGACCAAAAAGGGGAGTAGAAAGTGGTAAGGGGAGTATGCTTCTTGTGCTAATTATTGTAGCAAAATTACATGTTGGGGAGAATACACATTGAGGTGGAGCATTGCATTTCACATACATTGTATAATGTTGTGCTTAATTCTTAAATGCAAATGCTTGTTTTTGTTTTCACATGATTAATCTCACATTTACTTGTATTGGAAAATATAGAAACTTTGTTTTGAAGGTTTGGTTTGGTTTGTCTACAAGAAATTGAAGACTTGAAGTTTTATCTTTGTAATATCTATTTGTAATGTAGAAAATCATTGTATGTCCGGTAGTTTCTATTTTTGTTATGAGGAATCAATGTGAAAGGTGGTTTTGTCACGAAATAGCCAAACGGAGAGATTGTAAGGATTCCCATATTGTGGTTGGCTTATTTCGTGGACAAACCACAATTGGGGTTTGTATTGGAAAAGTAGTTTAAGTGATTGAAGATCATGCTCAATGGTCCTTTTCAAGACCTCAAGTTGATAAGCACCAAAGGTAAAACTCTAAGTACTTACTTGCAATTGAAGAGATTAGTTGCACACACTCACAACACATGCATAGTTATTATTCTTGTATGTTGTGTGTATGTTTATATGTGATTGTTAATGATAATTTATATCTCTTCATGCATATTCTTGTTGATTGCATCTTAGGATTAGAATGTCATATCATTTAGACATTTAGGATGCAAAATTCAGTGTATGCGCTATACGGTCGCTCTATAGGGAGCTCTACATACAGTGCACAACTGAGACCTAGTTGAATTGAGATTTAAATGTATCAGACCTAATGCATTTTTGGGTATTTAATTAATGGTGATGTACATGTGCTCTATAGAAGCGTTGTACATACAGTGCCTATCTGAACTGGAAAGGAACAGAGTTGTGGTGCTATACAGAAGTGCTCTATGAACAGTGCCTATAAAGAATGTTCTTCATTTTCTCAGGTAGGCGCTGTACAGGTCGCTCTAAGTACAGCGAGTTGTACAGCGCCCAAGGCAAAAACAGGGGATTTTTTCAAAACGACTTCACTTCATTTAGTCACCCTATATATATGTCTCTTTCATCTTAGGTCATTTTTAAGAGTTCAAAAAGCATATTTTTCCTTTAGAAAATATTTCAAGAGAAAAATTCACAAGAACTCACCTGTTAACATTCAAAGCTAATCCTTTTTGCATCAAACTTCATATTGCATCATTTATGACCACATAGAATGCATCCATGCATGGTTTTGCATCATCACAACTTGCTTGGTAAGTTTTTCACTAACTTCATCTAATTTTAGTGTCTTTCTTATCAAGTCATCTTTTTATTCACTTGTATGTTTTTTAGATCATATGCTAAATACAAGATAGAGATTGTTTTGTGAAGAATTGGATGAGTGTTGTATTGTGATAGCTATCTAGGTTTTCATAATCTATGTTTAGCTAAACTTTTTGACATGTCATCTAGCTATTGATATCTAGGATTGCATTAATTGTTATTCATCATCCTAGATAAGTATCTAAGGTTACCTAGCTTTATTTGCTCTTTGGATATCATTATATATTCACTTAGGTTTTATTATCTCTTCATTGAGAAGTAAGTCTTGTGTTACTACCGGGATTAGGTAGGTGTAAATCACAAGCAATTGGACTAGGTTCACTCATACCGGGATTAGGTAGGCGTGTGATTATTGACCGGGATTAGGTTGTAATCGCTATCACATTTAGTGAATTCGAGGTTCGAGTATAGTGCACTTACTAGCCCGTGGTTTTTTCCCTTAAGGATTTCCACGTAAATATCGTGTGTCATTTACAATTCCGCACTTTATACACTTGATATATTATTGTGACTAGTTAGGGGTATTTTCGTCAATTTGACTAATAACGAAAATTTTTATCTATTCACCCCCCCCCCCTCCTAGATTAATATTAGGCATACCTTAATTTGTTTCAATAGATAAGGAAATCACCATTGGGCCTCATTCTTTAATGTTTACTCCTTCATTTCCTTAGATGCACCTAGTGCAAAAAGTTGTAGAAGAGGATGTGTCTAGATGGGTGGATGTCTATTGGTGAGTGACAAAGGTATTGGGATGTAGAGAATGGTGAGAGAGGAATGGTTGAGTGAAATAATCAAGATTTCGTGTTGAGGGTTGGATGGAAAAGATAGTTCAAGATTAGCAATGGAGGAAGTTGAATGTGTGAAGTTTGGAAGAGAATGCTAGGTTTAAAAACTCTGTGTTTTTGTGCTAGATTAATGCTTGAATCCCTTTTTAACTTAGAGAAGAAGAATATTTATAGTGGCTCTCAGAATTGTACTGATAACCACTTGAAAAGCTGATGTGGTAGGGCGTCGCTCTTTGTGTCGTTGTGGCGACAAAATGGCGGCAAACAGTTACACACTCTGAGATTCAATTGTCACGGTCATTCTCATCTTTTTCATGGTGGTGACAATGGCAACAATAGGGAGGCGACAAGGAGATCTGAGAATTCTAAGAATGGTCATTGTTTGGTCATATGACAACGTAAATGGCGACACTAAACTTGATTGGTTTCTTTGGTTTAATGTTCTCTGTCACCCTTTGTTCTTAGGGCGACACTTCATTGCAACGCCATTTAATCTTCTTTGTCTCCTTTTGTTCTTGGAGCAACACTTCGTGGCAACGCCATACCTGATTGATTTTTAGGATTTAATCTCTCTATCACCCTTTGTTTTTGTAGTGACACTTCGCGGCGGCACCATTTATTTCTCTATCGCCCTTTGGTCACCACAGCGACACTTCGCGGCGACATTTGGTTGGTTTCTTCATTGCGATTTTTTCTTCTATCACCGTGTGTCAAAGGGCAACACCTTCAAAGGGCGATAATGCCATGTTTCTCCACTTTGTGCACATTTTGCACCAAATTCTTCTTCTTTTTCACAAAATCCCTTCTAGCATGAATAATCCCGAAACAATTGATTAACTACGTTAAAACACGCGGAAATGCCTAAGAATCAAGGATAAAGAAGAGGAAATAAGGGCCAAAATCATACCAATTTTGGTACGATCAAATACCCTTAAACCTATCTTTTGCTCGTCCTTGGGCAAAACAATCACAAATCAACCTCTAAAGACATGCATCAAGATATTTGAAAGATTTTCAAATAAATTCTAACTCATTCTAGCAACATTTTACTATCCATTGATAAATATGCGAAACAAAAATGAAGAGATTAAAACAATGATGCACTAGTGAGGACTTATTCATGTAAGAAAATGTTAAGTAAAAATCAAGAGCATGCCACTTTAGAGATGATTGTACGCAGGGCGATCCTACATTCAAAATGCCAAAGCCTCAAAGCAAAGGTACTATTTAGTTTAGAATGTAATTCCCTTCGATAACTAATCCTTATCGGATTCTCTTGTTTCTACTCTCAGATTCCTAGGCTTTGCTCAGATACATATGCAATATAAGTTTATGTCATGGATATCAAATTTATTGTATATGATGTCATTTAAAACGCAATTTCTGAAATCAGGTCCCATGAATGGAATTGCAAGCCATGAATTAGAAAGAACATGTGTCAACCAAAATTCACAAAGTGGACATCCATAAAGATCATGAAGGTCTTTCTTTGGCTGTAACGGGGCGTTAGGTTAATGGTGAGTCAAATAATAGGACAAAAGATAACAAGGAACCCAATGATTACTCTAAGGCATATATTCTAATTATTAATTCCTATTAGTAGGTAAATGTTAAAGGGGTCAGATTCCTATTAACACAGTATTTATGTATAGAGATGAAGAAATTATACTTTTTTTATTGATCATTCAAAATACAATACATCATATAATGGAGATTACACATAGTTTAGATACAATAAGGATATTTTGTAATGCATAAGTGGGTGATTTCTAACACAGTAGGCGATGGCGGTCTCGTGCTAGTCGATAAGTGGAAATGTTGTAGGGATGTTGATCAAAGATTGGAACTCTCTCTTTCGAGAGTCTTGCTATATTTATAGGTCCCTTTTCTTGCCCGTTATGCAGACAATCAATCAATCAATTAAGCAATCAAATGGAACGTTGATTAGGCACGAGAATCATCCCTTAATCAAGTGATTTATTTCCTTCCTTGGCGATCTTGACAGAGTTGACTAATCCCATTTAAAATGGAGCATTAAACATGGCGGGAGAAGTCAACATTCCTTGTATTTAAATGTTGGCATATACTGCTTCTCTTATGGGATGGTTCTGGTTTCCTTGTTGTACCGGTTCTTTCTTCATTGATAATCTTCTTTGTATCTCAGTCCCTACAGCCTAGTAGACAGATCAGGGGTATCTAGGTACCTTGCATCTCACTGGACCGTTGATCAAGTCAAAATTGGTATGATATTGGCCCTCATTCCCGTCTCCTTATGCTTGATTCTCTGGCATTTTCCCGTATTTAATATTGTTAAATCAAGTGTGTCAGGTTTACTTAGGCCTCAAGGGCATTTGTGAAAAAGGTGTGGACTTTGGTGCAAAAAAGAGCACAAATTGGCAAAACAGGGCATTGTCGCCATTTTGGGAGGATGTTGTCGCCATTGGCGACATGAAGGCACAAGCGGCGACAGAGAGCTGTTTTCAACATAAATCAATTAAGTGTTGTCGTCACTTTATGTTCCCATGGCAACATTAAGAGCAAAGTGGCGACAATGCAAAATTCCTTCATTGTCGCCACTTCCAAAATGGCGAAAAAGATAAAGCAAAGTGGCGACATGTGAATCTCAGAATGTGTAACCGTTTGTCATCATGATGTCTCCATTGCCGCACAAAATGGCGACATCTTGCCACATCGGATTTTCAAACAGTTATTAATACAATTCTGAGTATGGCTATATATATTCCTCTCTTCCAACTTGAAAGGGGATCCAAGCATTTGAGAGCATGAATTTACTGAACATTAGACCTAGTTTCTCCTTCATACATCACTCTCTAAACTTCCTCCATCCTCTAAACTTGTACTATATTTTCCATCCAAAACCTCAACACTAATGTCTTGATTACTTCACCTAACCATTCCTCTCTTTCCATTCTCTACATTTCAATACCTTTCTCACTCACCATTAGACACCCACCTATCAAGACACATCCTCTTCTACCACTCTTGACACTAGGAGTAACAAGGGAAGGGAAGGAGCAAGCACTAAAGAAAGAGGCCTAAGGGTTATTTTCTTAACTATTACTTCCTATTCATTTGATTGTAACTATGTGTAACTAAACCCTTAATCAAAAGGGATAGATGTGAGGAAAATTTGTTGTGTGTTTTTGCTTAAGCTATGTGTAATAAAATCTTTACTTCTTTTCTATTCAGTTAATATTGAGATTCTATACATTATGTGATTTGCATTGTATATCACTAGTAGATCATATTATTGTGTGAGATAATTTGTTGTGTAACCAATCTTTGATTGACACCCTTGATTGGTTAAGGAACTTAGTAAATAGGATATATTAGTGGTGGGTATATCAACCCTACTAATCTAAACCCTTGATTGCATCTGGCTTGTTAAATGCCATATCATGTTAGGCATTATAATGCATTCTTTTCACTCACACACTTGCACTTGTTGCATGCTCATTGTGTGAGAAATTGCGTGAGAAGGCCTTGCCTTTCACTGTTGTGGTTAAAGTGTCGCGATTGGCTAACCGCGGCATTCAAGCAATAGAGATCTCTTCTCTGTGCCGCAGTTGACCAACCGCAGCACCCCTAACAACAGTAACTTTTCTGTGGTGTCGTGGATGTCCAAACGCGGCAGTCCATCAGCCCAAGAACGACCAAAATGCTGCAGTTTTGTTGGGAGCCTATAAATATCCAACTTTCATTCTAGGTCGCCTCCAAGAGTTCCAAAAGCATATTTTTCTCTTAGAACACTTTTGAAGAGCCAAAAATCCTCAAGAACTCACCTTTAATCACTTAAAGCATTTCCTTTTTGTATCAAACTTCATATTGCATCATCTATGCTCACATAAAGTGCATCCAAGCATGGTTTTGCATCATCACATCTTGCTTGGTAAGATTCTCACAACATCATCTAATTTTAGTGCTTTTCTTAACAAGTCTTCTCTTTATTCACTTGTATGTTTTCAGAACACATGATAGATACAAGATAGAGATTGTCTGTGATGAAATGATTGAGTGTTCTATTGTGATAGCCTTCTAGGTTGTGCTTAATCTTGATTTTTATGCTATTTGACATGTCATTTAGCTATTGATATTTAAGATTGCTTTTTATTGCATATTCATCATCCTAGATAAGCATCTAGGGTTCTCTACCCTTGTTTGTTCATTGAATATCATCATATATTCACTTAGGCCATTTTATCTCTTCATTGAGAAGTAAGTCATGTGTGTAGCTTCGGGGATCAGGTTGCTTAAATCGCAAGCAATTGGACTAGGTCCACTTATACTAGGATTAGGTAGGTGTGTGATTACTTCAGGGATTAGGTTGTAATCTTTAACACATTTAGTGGATTCGAGGTTCGTGTGTGACTTATATAACAGCCCGTGGTTTTTCCCGAAAGGGTTTCCACGTAAATATCACATGTTATTTAAATTCCACATATATTACACTTGTGATATTATTATGACTAGTTAGGGGTATTTTCAGAACATTGACTATTAACGAAAATTTGGGTAAAATCGGAAATAATCTATTCATCCCCCCTTAGATTAATATTATACATCGTATATTTGTTTCAATTGGTATCAAAACGGGTTCTTAGATATACTTAGGTGATCCTCGCTCATTTTGGTGTATTTTGCATTTGTGTGTTTTTTTGCTCATCCATACATTTTGCATACATTTCATTTCATTCATTAAACACAATTAGTGGAAACGGTGGCAACAACGAGGGAGCTTCTGGCACGAGACCTCATCTCCTCACCGGTTTGAACTATTCCCAATGGATAGGTAAGATTGAATCTTACATATGTCAAATTCATGACCGTGCATGGATGGCAGTTGAAGATGGATATGATCTACCTATGATGACTCCTACGGGTAAAGGAGAATAAGTGTTGAAGCCAAAGGCTCAATGGAGTCCATAAGAATTTGAGGTTTCAAGGTGGAATAGGAAGGCTATGCACGCCATCCTTTGTGCAATGGACGAAAATCAGTACAAGCTAGTTCATAATACTCAAATGGTGAAAGTGGCTTGGGACATCTTACAAATTGCACATGAAGGAACCGATGTGGTGAAGGAATCCAAGCTTTAAGTCCTTCAAACTCAATTCGAGTTGCTTAGGATGAAGGAGGACGAATGCTTTAATGATTTCGAAATCAAGTTGATGGATATCATCAATCAAGGTCACTAACTCGGAGACCCATATTCAGATAGTAGAAAATCATGAGGTCTCTCATCGATAGGTTTGAATCAAAAATGACTGTTTTAGAAGAAAATAGTGGATATAAGGACCTGATGCCGAGCAAGGTAATTGGAAGATTCCTCGCCTACGAGTATAGGAAGACTTCTAAATCTACTCCTCATAAAAAGCAAAAGGGAATTGCTTTGAAAGCTTCCAAGGATGAAAAGAAGGAAAAGAATGACTCGGACGAAAACCTTGCCTTATTTGTGAAAAGGTTCAAGAAGGTTATGAAGTTCAAGAAAAAGGATTTTAGATCCAAAGGTCAAAACTACAAGAAAAAGGTTTCCTACAACAAGTTTGAGCCTAAGTAAGAGAAGACCGAAAAGAAAGGGGTCCAATGTTTTGAGTGTGGTGGAAGAGTTCATTTTGCCCCCGAATGTGCAAATCACGTGGTCAAGAAGAAGGGTAAAGTAATGGCCGCCACATGGAGTGGTAGTAGTGATGACTCTATTGAATGAGAAGAAACTTTGGATGATGAAGTGGCTACCTTCATAGCTTTTGCCTCTTCTCATAATAGCAAAAGTAAAAGTGAAGAAGAAGAAGAGAGTTAAGAGGAAAATGACTCAAGTGAAGATGGCTCCTCAACTCACTCCGCAAGTAGATATGTGGAGAGAGAGGTTCTTGTTGAACACTACGCTGAATTCAAAAGCTTAGAGAAGAAAACCTCTAAAAAGATAAAACTGTTGAAAGAAGAAAATCTTGAGCTCTCATCTCATAATGACCACTTAAGTGAACAAGTGGAAAGATTGAATAAAATTAAAGATAAGCTAAGAAAGGACTTAGTCTTATCTAATAGGAATGAAGAAGATTTGAAGAGGGAGCTTTAAGAAGTGAAAGAGTCTTTAGCTAAGATGGATTCTAGCACCAAGAAGCTTGATCATATACTTGGTGTTGGAAAGAGTCCATGTGAGAAAAGAGGTATTGGGTTTGAAGATGGTAAGGAGACCTCTAATTCTAAGAAGACCATATTTGTCAACAGTTTGGGGAACCAAGAAGCTTCATCGGTGAAACTCCTAGGAAAAGGTTAGAACTAGGAAAATGTTCTCATAGTGCACAAGTGAAGGTGGTGCCAAAGAGGCAACCTCAAGCTTAACCCGCAAGGGTCCCTTAAGTCAAAATTCCTCAACAAATTGCTCATAAGGGAAAAAAACCAATCATGCAACCTCAAGCTAGGAAGCAAGCTAGACCGGTTTAACAACGAAGATGGATTGTACCCATTCAACCACAAAGACATGGACAGTTCTCATGCATGCACAAAGACATGGTATGATTCCTTATTTCATTCTTACATGTCATTTTTGTGGATTTGATTGTCATATTAGACCAAATTGCTTTCGATACATTAAAATGTGTAGAACTATAAGCATGATTGAAAAGAAAAAGAATAGAGCCATGATGCATGTTCTTAGGAATGAGAAAATTGATTTGCATGATCCGAGAACATCAAGAGCCCATGTACCAAAACCACTAGAAAAGAAAAGATAATATCTAAGTGGATTAGAAAGAATGGAAATGGTTGCCATGTTGCACAAATTGCTTTAAGAGCAAATTCTTCAAATTTTTGGTATCTTGATAGTGGGTGCTCTAGGCACATGACGAGAAACAAGAGTTTCTTCGAGACTCTTGTCATGGAGGAAGGAGGATGTGTCACCTTTGGTGATGGATCCAAAAAGAGAGTTGTAGGGAAAGGAACCATTTCCATTCCCGGCCTACCCTCCTCGTCCAATGCTTTATTTGTTGATGGCTTAAAAGCCAATTTGATAAGCATTTCACATCTAAGTGATGAAGGACTTTCCGTCTGATTTAGTAAAGATGATTACTCTATCCTATTGCCCAATGGACAAACCTTGTTAAAAAGTATGAGATCTAGCGACAATTGCTATTGTCTTGAAGCTAGAATAGTCTCAGACAATGTGTCCATGGATGAGAAAATTGAGTTATGGCATGAAAGACTTGGCCATATGAACTTTCGGGATTTACGAACCCTTGGAAAGTTCAATTGTGTGAGTGGCCTCCCTAAGCTTGGGAAGAAATCAAATGGAGTTTGTGGACCTTGCCAACAAGGAAAACAAACCAAAAGCATGCACAAAAAGGGCAAGTATCTCTCCGCCAAATAGCCCCTAGAGCTTCTCCACATGGATCTCATGTGTCCTATGCAAACCGAGAGTTTAGATGGAAAAAGATACATTTTTGTTTGTGTAGATGATTTCTCTAGGTTAACATGGACATATTTTCTTAGAGAAAAATCCGAAACTTTTGATAAGTTTAAAATACTTTGCACTAAAATTCAAAATGAAATGAACTCAAAGATTAAAAGCACAAAACGAATTAGAAGTGACCATAGGAGGGAATTTGAAAATGTCTCTTTTGAAACCTATTGTGATAATGTTGGCATCTCCCATGAGTTTTTGGTTCCTATGACAGCTCAATAAAATGGAGTTGTTGACAGGAAAAATAGGGTCCTTCAATAGATTACCCATGTGATATTGCTTAGCAACAATGTTCCTAGGAACCTATGGGCTGAAGCCGTCAATACTGCTGGCTATATAGGAAATAGAGTTTTCCTAAGGCCCAGAACAAGAAACACCTCATATGAGTTATGGAAAGGTAAGAGACCAAACGTTAGCTACTTCCACACTTTTGGAAGCAAATGCTACATTTTGAATGACCATGATCAACTTGGCAAGTTCGATGCTAAGAGTGATGAGGGTACATTCATTGGCTATGCCTTGAATAGTAGAGCCTATAGAATTTTCAATTTGAAAACTCGAAGGATCATGGAATCATCCAATGTTGTCATTGATAATGAAAGGCTCAAGTCTAGTAACCATGATAAGGAGTTGTTGTAGATGATTCTCCTTTGGAGAAGGTTGTGGAGACTCATAATGTTGGGACGTCTATCCTATTGGTGAAGACACACAACCTAAAACAAATAACGGTGTGTATAATATTAATCTATCTTGTATCTTGCATGTGATCTGAAAACATACAAGTGAATAAAGAGATGACTTATTAAAAAAGACACTAAAATTAGATGAAGTTAGCGAGATTCTTACCAAGCAAGATGTGATGATGCAAAACCATGCATGGATGCACTCTATATGAGCATAGAGTGAAGTTTGATGCAAAAAGGTTAAGCTTTGAGTGATTAAAAGTAAGTTCTTGAGGAATTTTGGCTCTTAAAAAGTGTTCTAAGAGAAAAATATGCTTTTGGAACTCTTGGGGATGACTTAAATTAAATGGGATATTTATAGACTCCTAACAAAACTGTAGCATTTTGGACTTTCATGCAAGGCAGACTGCCGCAGCCGTCGACTGCCATGGTTGGGTCAACCACAGCACTTCAACCGCAGCACAGAGAATGTATCTATGTCGCATATGTGTCGTGGTTGATCCAACCGCAGTACATCAACTGCGGCAGAGAAGGGACATCTCTGTCACTAGCATGCCACGGTTATCCAACCGCGGCATAGAAGGTTAATGCCTTCTAATGTAGCTTCTCACACAAAGAACATGCAATGGGTGTAAGTGTGTGAGTGAAGTGAATGCATCCTAATGCCTAACATGTTATAGCATTTAACTAGCAAAATGCAAATAATTAAACATGCAAGAAGAGAGATTAATGAACATTAATGCACACAATATAAACACACACAACTTACAACAAAAGACATATGCATGGGTTGTGGGTGTGTGCAACTGTCTCTTCAAAGCAAGTAAGCACTTAGAGATTTACCTTTGAAGTGTTTGATGTCTTGAGGTCTTGAAAGGGATTTTGAGCTTGAATCTCAATCACCTAAACTACCCTTACATTCAAACCCCAATATGTGGTTTGTCCACGAAATAAGTTAATCAAAATATGGAAATATTACACAACCTATTGATAGAGTTCCTCTCTTGAAATCAAAAGAACCCGCTCCATGGGTTAGAAAACTCTATGATAAAGAGGATATCATTGGAGAAGTTAATGAGGGTGTTAGAACTAGGCGTCAATTAGCTAATCTTATTAGCTATACATGCGACACCTCTCAAATAGAACCCAAAAAGATTGATAAGGCCTTGAATGATGAATTTTGGGTTCTTGCCATGCAAGAAGAGCTAAACCAATTCGAAATGAATAAGGTTTGGACTCTAATTCCTAGGCCTAAAAGCACAAATGTGATAGGCACCAAGTGGATCTATAGGAACAAATCTGATGAGGATGGCAATATAGTGCGTAACATGGCTACACTTGTTGCACAAGGGTACTCTTAAATTGAGGGTATTGATTTTGAGGAGACATTTACTCCTGTTGCCATTTTAGAGTCTATTAGGCTTCTCTTGTCCATTTCTTGTGTGCGCAAGTTCAAATTGCACCAAATGGACGTCAAAAGTGCCTTCCTCAATGGCTTCTTGCAAGAGGAAGTGTTTATTGAACATCCCAAGGGGTTTGTGGATGCTCACTACCCCATGTATATCGCCTCAAAAAGGCTTTAAACCGAGGGCTTGGTATAAGCATCTCACTCAATTTCTTGTTGACAATGACTACACAAGGGATAGTGTTGATAAGACCTTGTTCATCAAGAGAAACAAAGATGAGTTATTTATAGCTCAAATTTAAGTTGATGACATTATATTTAGCTCCACCAACAACACTAAGGTCCAACAATTTGTTGAAGTTATGTCTCTTTAATTTGAGATGAGTCTTATTGGTGAGCTAAGTTACTTCCTAGGTTTGCAAATTAGGCAATTAAATGATGGGATTTTTATAACCCAAGCCAAATATGCCAAAAACCTAGTGAAAAAGTTTCGTCTAGAAAATGCCAAACATTGTGATACACCCACGAGTACCACTTTAAAGTTGAGCAAGGATGCTAGTGGAAAAAAGTGTTGAACAAACTCTATATCGGGGCATAATTGGTAGCTTGCTTTATTTGACCGCAAGTAGGCCCGATATTTCTTTTAGTGTAGGTGTGTGTGCTAGGTACCAAGCGGATCCTAAGGAGTCTCATATCTCTTCTCTTAAGAGAACATTCGCTATGTGAATGAGACATCCAGCTATGGGATTTGGTACTCTTTTGACACTAATGCTAGTTTAGTTGGCTTTAGTGATGCGGATTGGGCAGGAAATTGCGATGATAAGAAGAGCACATCGGGCGATTGCTTCTTTCTAGGCAACAACTTGGTGTCTTAGTTTTACAAGAAGAAAAACTCGATTTCCTTGTCCACGGTAGAGGCCGAGTACATAGCCGCGAGGAGTGGATGAACACAACTCCTATGGATGAAGCAAATGCTAGTAGACTACGGATTCAACCAAGGTACGCTCACTCTCTTTTGTGATAATGTGAGTGCTATTAATATTTCCAAGAATCCGGTACAACACTTTAGAACTAAGCATATTGACATCTGTCATCACTTCATTAGAGAGTTTGTTGAAAATAAATGCATAGTGCTTGAACATGTAGGCACAAATGATCAACTAGAGGACTTATTTACAAAACCCTCAGATGTAACAAGGTTTAAACCCCTTAGTAGATCTATTGGGATATATCTCGTGGAGTGATTTGTTTTGGTGATTGACCCCAATTGGGGAACTCAAGCAAAGAGAGCAATTACATATTTTTTGAATGCAAAAATTTTAAAAATTTTATGCTTATTTCTTAATTGCTTGAGTATCTTGGTTGCATATATGTATATATGTTTTTATCTTAATAAGTGTGAACCTTGCTTTGAATACAATCTATGTCATATTTATGTTCAAACATGCACTTTTGGACTAGGAGATATACTTAGGAAATACGTATTGAATAACCTACAATGATTTCTATGACATGATGATTCTTTTTATAACATGCTAAAAATGTAAAAGCATGAAATTACTCATATGAAAAAGCATGAATTGATGATTGCAATTCGTAAATGCAAAACAATGTGTGAAAAACTTATGAGACTCACAATGTATATAGGATCTTGTATCCATTCTAAGGATTTTAAAATCCAAAATGTCTCTCTTTCTTTATTTGTTGAACATGTTTACTATCATATGGATATCTTATTTGGAGAAATCAAATAGGGTGCAAAGTTGCTCATGACATGTTTCACTTATAAAGTTGGATATAGTTCTCTAAAATTGAAATCAATAAATTCTCTATATCCTTGCTTTTATTCATGACAAATGGTAAAATTGGTTTGAATTTTTATAGGAAACCTTTGTCATCTTGCTTTGCCAAATTCCATTGATTTTTGGACTTGAATGTAATATGGCTTGCATGCAAAGCATTGTAATCACACATTTTCAATGAAAATAAATCTCCTTGTATCTCTCCATTTGATTGAGTTGCATAAAGTGCCTTATATTATTATGCAAATGACATGTATACTTCTGTCTCTCTTTAGTACAAGTGACCCGTTTAGGGAATACTCCTTTGCCCATCTCATGACAAAAAGGGGGAGTAGTATGTGGTAAGGGGGTTACACGGTAAGAGGTCACATGTTAGGGAGAATACACATTAATGGGGAGTAACCCTTTGATGGGGAGCATTGCATTCACATACATTGTATGATGTTGTGCTATAATCTCTTAGAATGCAAATGTTTGTTTATATTCTCCCTTGATTAATCTCACATTTCATTGAGCTAGAATGTGTAGAAACGTTGTTTTAAAGGGTTGATAATTCTACAAGAGATTGAAAACTTGAAGCCTTTTTTACTTATCTCTTTGTATTTTAGAATATCTTGTTGTCCCGCAATTTCTATTTTGTTGTGAGGTTTCAATGTGAGTGGTGTTTTTGTCATGAAATAGCCAAAGGGGGAGATTGTAAGGTCTCATTTATTTGATTGGCTTATTTTGTAGACAAACCACATGTTGGGATTTGAATGTAAAGGTAGTTTAGGTGATTGTGATTCAAGATCAAAGTCCATTTCAAGACCTCAAGAGTTCAAGCACTTCAAAGGTAAATTTCTAAGTGCTTACTTGTTTTGAAGAGATAGTTGCACACACCCAGAACCTATGCATAAGTCTTATTCGTGTATGTTGTGTTTGTTTATAGTGTGTGCATTAATGTTCATTGATCTCTCTTTTTGCATGTGTAATTGACTGCATCTAACTTGTTAAATGACATATCATGTTAGGTATTAGGATGCATTCTTTTCACTCACACACTTGCACTTGTTACATGCTCATTATGTGAGAAACTGCGTGAGAAGGCCTTGCCGCTCACTGCCGCGGTTGAAGTGCTGCAGTTGGCTAACCACAGCATACCGGCGACAGAGATCTCTTCTCTGTGCCGCGGTTGTAGTGCTACAGTTGACCAACCACGGCACCCCTATCGACAGTAAATTTTCTGTCGTGTCTGGGTTGAAGTGTCGTGGTTGTCCAACCACGGTAATCTGTCAGCGTGAGAACGACCAAAACGCTGCAGTTTTGTTGGGAGCCTATAAAAATCCTACTTTCATTCTAGGTGGCCTCCAAGAGTTCTAAAAGCATATTTTTCTCTTAAAACACTTTTTAAGAGCCAAAAATCCTCAAGAACTCACCTTTAATCACTCAATGCATTTCCTTTTTACATCAAACTTCATATTGCATCATCTATGCTCACATAGAGTGCATCCATGCATGGTTTTGCATCATCACATCTTGCTTAATAAAATTCTCACTAACTTCATCTGATTTTAGTGCCTTTCTTAACAAGTCTTCTCTTTATTCACTTGTATGTTTTCATAACACATGGTAGATACAAGATAGAGATTGTCTGTGATGAAATGATTGAGTGTTGTATTGTGATAGCCTTCTAGGTTGTGTTTAATCTTGATTGATATGCTATTCGACATGTCATTTAGCTATTGATATTTAGAATTGCTTTTTATTGCATATTCATCATCCTAGATAAGCATCTAAGGTTCCCTAGCCTTGTTTGTTCATTGAATATCATCATATATTCACTTAGACCATTTTATCTCTTCATTGAGAAGTAAGTCTTGTGTGTAGCTTCCGAGATTAGGTTGCTTAGATCGCAAGCAATTGGACTAGGTACACTTATATCGGGATTAGGTAGGTGTGTGATTACTTCAGGGATTATGTTGTAATCTTCAACACATTTAGTGGTTTCGAGGTTCGTGTGTGGCTCACATAACAGCCCGTGGTTTTTTCCGAAAGGGTTTCCACGTAAATATCACGTGTTATTTAAATTCCGCACATATTACACTTGTGATATTATTGTGACTAGTTAGGGGTATTTTCGGAACATTGACTATTAACAAAAAATTGGGTAAAATCAGAAATAATCTATTCACCCCCCCCCCCCCCCCCTAAATTAATATTATACACACCATATATTTGTTTCAACCCATATCACCTGTAACTCCATCAATTCTCTAGCATCTACTCTATTTGTTTACATCATCCCTCTTACCAAGATTGTTGAGTCTTCTATTTTTCCTATCATTTTTGTATGTTTATCTTAATTGCATGTTTGGTGGTTTATCAAACCACACAACTATCCATTCATTATGATTTATTTTATTTCAATATTGATTAGTCAGTCAATCAATCTAGCATATTACTTCATCTCCTTATGGAACCAATCTTACTTACCACTTGCTAAGAATTAACATCTTAAAGGATTTTTGTGTGCTCAACAAAATACTCTTTTATGTTCTTTTGAAAACCATGTTTTAGCCACTTAAAAATCCTTTAATATGTTAATTCTGAGCAAGTGCTAAGCAAGATTCGTTCCATAGGGAAATGGAGTAATACGTTAGATTGATTGACTAATCTATTTTACAATAAGATAAATCATAATGAATGGATAGTTGTATGAGTTGACAAATCACCAAAAATGCAATTAAAATAAACATACAAAAATAATAGGGAAATAGAAGACTCAACAATCTTAATAAGAGGGATGATGTAAACAAATAGAGTATATGACGGATAGCGTTTTCTCCGTTAGAAAGATCGTACGTCGAAAATATTTATAAAACCTATGCGATGCGTTCACAAGTATAAATACGAGTAAAGCGGTAAGCACAGGTGTCGTCCACAAGAATTGGGGTAGCAATGATCAGATTAGGATTAATATAACTAATATGCATAAAAGTAAAGGTAAATGATTGGTGGTGTAAACTGTGAATTAACTAAAGTAAACTAATAAATGCAATAACTAAAAATAGATACGAATGAAGCGATATGACTAAAGAGTTGATGGACTCGTAAACGAACATTGGGCAATGCAACAAACTCTCAATTAAGCACGTTTTATCTAATGTAACCAACCTAGGGTGTATAGTGTTGGTTATTTATCTCAGGCAAGGGGTCAACCTAGAGTGTATAGTGAAGACCTCCTACTAAAGATTAATCCCTTCTAAGCAACCAACAATGGCTAGTTGCTCAATTGGGATTCTTACCATGAAAGCTCATCTATCTAACTATGGCTCAACCTATTTCTAACGTAACCATCCTAGGGTGTATAGTGATGACTTCCAATTCCCTCACAAGTGGCTGACCTAGGGTGTACAGTGAAGGCCACCCGTTTGAGATTGGATGAGGCTCGAGGTTATTCAACCGGATTCTACTTGAAGGTTAGTTCTCGTAAAATCACTAAAGTAACCAACCTAGGGTGTATAGTGAAGGCTTCTAATTCTCTCTCAAGGCCGACCTAAGGTGTATAGCGAAGGACACTCGATTGATGTTAGATTAAGATCGCGGTTGTTGAGCCGAAATTCCAGAAATTCCTACCATTCAATAACGCAATAAAGACTCCAAATCAACATGCTAAGAGGGTGTATCTAAGACAAATCAATAATAGAAATCATTCAAAGCAAAGAGAATAGGACATGGAGATAGATTGAAAATAATACAAAAGAGTTTAATTACAAAAACCTAATATCCATCAACTAATCACATCAACCCCATAGTGGGGGATTTAGCTACTCATATTCCTAACAACAATAAAACTAAGAGAAGAGATTAAGAAAAACCCTTGGTGAGCATTTTCTTCCTTAAAGCTTGAATCCAAACCTCTTAGTTGCCTTTGATGAGTAGAGATGGTTTGGATGAGAGGGAGAAGTGTTCTTGGACCTAAGATTAACTAATTTGTTGAAAATATATGTGTGGGAGGATGATTTGGTTTGAACTCATCACTTTCTATTTATAGGATTACAAGAATATGTCACAAAATGCTTAAAAACTGAGTCTAATGCCCGCAGAGTGCGGTTGGAGTGCAGTTCAATGACCCACACTCACCCGCACTCCAACACGGGAATTCTTACCCTAGAAAGTGTAGAGTACGGGTGGAGTGCGGTTTAGGGACCCACACTCACCCATACTTTATCTTTCAGCTCCCAGGTTTCCATATAGTACAAGTGAAGTGCAGTTCAAGGACCTGCACTCACCGGCACTCCAACGTTAGAACTCCCATGCTAGAAAGCATAGAGTGCAGGTCAAGTGCGGTTTAGGGACTCGCACTCACCAGCACTTTATGGCGTTCTGTTGACTTCTTTGATCCTTCGGTGTGCGAGTTGTGCGTGGGTCCTACTCGGGAATTCCTACCCGGGAAATAGGTTGGAAGTGCATGGGTATGCTGACCACCACAGTACCCATGCACTGAAGCTTCTTTTCTTGCTTTCTAGCTTGTTTTTTGTCTGAAATTTCCACTTTTTTATTTCCTACACCTGAATTACATCAATTGCATGTAATTACCACAAAAGAGCCTATTACACATGAAACATATGGAAAAACACACGAGAACGAGGCAGAGGACACAGATTTGAGGGCCATAATATACAACATATTTGGCATGATCAGTATATGCTAGGGAATTGATGGAGTTACAAGTGTCATAGGTAATGCTTTTCAAAGCTTCATTAATTACCAAGTCTCATAGATGCTAACCATTTGTTTCCTATAGTGTGTTTAGGCCATTTTATGGAAACTAAACATCTTCCCACCTCAATGCCTAACTGATTAAGGAAAAGGGGTCAAGATGGGATTAATTTGGTACAAATCAAAGGTTTAGATTAATAGGGTTGATATACCCACCACTTATCTATCATATTCACTAAGTTCCTTAACCAATCAAGGGTGTCAATCCAAGATTGGTTTCACAATAAATTATCCCACAAAATAATATGATCTACTAGTGATATACAATGCAAATCACAAAAATATATAGAATCTAAATATTAAGTGAATAGAAAACAAATAGAGATTTAATTACACATAGCTTAAGCAAAAACCTACAATAAATGTTTCTCACATCTATCCCCTAGATTAGTGGTTTAGTTACACATAGTTACAAATCAAATGAATATAAAGTAATAGTTAAGAAAATCACCTTTAGGCCTCCTTCTTTAGTGCTTGCTCATTCCCTTCCTTTGTTGCTCCTAGTGTCAAGAATGGTAGAAGATGATGTGTCTAGATATGTGGGTTTCTAATGGTGAGTGACAAAGGTATTGAAATGTACAGAATGGTAAGAGAGGAATGGTTGAGTGAAGTAATCAAGACATTGGTGTTGAGGTTTTGGATGGAAAAGATAGTTCAAGTTTAGAGAATGAAGGAAGTTGATAGTGTGATGTATGGAGGAGAAAACTAGGTTTAATGCTCTGTAAAAATGTTGCTTTCTAAATGCTTGGATCCCTTTCAAGTTGGAAGAGAGAGATATATATAGTCACACTCGGAAATGTACTGATAACTGCTTGAAAATCCGATGTGGGGTGATGTCGCCACTTGTGTGGCCATTGGCGACATCATGGCGACATACGGTTGCTCATTCGCAGATTCACTTGTCGCCACTTTTCTCATCTTTTTCACCAATCATGCAAGTGGCGACAATGAAGGAATTGCATTGTCGCCATGGCGACACAAAGTGGCGACAACACCTGATGCTTTAATTATGAGAAATACATTCTGTCACCACTTTGTTGCCATTGCGACACAAAGTGGCGACAACACCTGATGCTTTTAATTTTGAGAAATGCATTCTATCGCCACTTATGTCATCATGTCGCCAGTGGTGACAAATCTTTATCAAGATGGCAAAAATGCCCTGTTTTGCTAACTTGAGCTCTTTTTGCACCAAAGTCTTCACCTTCTTCACAAATGCCCCTAAAGCCTAAGTAAACCCGAAACACTTGATTTTACAACATTAAATATGGAGAAATACCCGAGAATTAAGCATAAAGAGTCGGGAATGAGGGCTAAAATCATACCAATTTTAGCTTGATCAAATACCCCAAAACCTATTTTTTGCTAGTCCTCGAGCAAAACATTCACAAATCACCTCTAACACAATCATCAAGATATTTCAAAGTACCACATTTTCTTTTTATTTGTTTATTTCTATTACACATGTCACAATTCATTAAGTCCTAAAGAGTGAGGTAAGTTGACGAGTTTACTAGGATCAATTTTGAACCACAATTTCTTCACACGATATTCCATACATGATACATTCATATATATAAATATAGAGAGAGAGAAAGAGAGAGAGAGAGAGAATTCTTAAATTTAAATCATCAACATCATAATGAAATTTTGATGAGATATTTTGGATGAATGTTAAGAAAAATGACTTGTAGAAAAAATTTCAGGTTTGGAAACCGTTTTTTCTAAATATTTTTTAAGCTAAAACATTTAGAAAATGGGAAACATAGGATTAATGGAAAGAAAATATTTATTGTATCCAAAAATTAGTGATTTATTTAAACTTTCATATAAAAAAATCTCATCAAATTATATTTTATCTTCAATGAATATATACAAGAAAAAGGGTCCACTGCATGATGAGAATTTAACTGGTTGAAACTTGATTTCACAACATGCTTCATGTTGGCCTAAATCACGAATATCGAAGATAATTTTTTTATTCATTTTAAAAAATGTATACTAATAAAGATTTAATTGAATGAAAATATAGCTTGATAGTTTGCAACAGCAGGAAATTAAGGTTCCTAAAGTAACATAAAAGCACAATATATCTGTCTAATTATATAAATCCAAACAAACAACACATAACCTCTCTTACCATCAATGTCAGATCTTAAATCTTTATTAACTTTCCTTTCTGGTGTTGTACCATGTTCAGCTGTCATTAATTAAAAACCCTGCAGGTGTCATAAAATTCATTATTAACGTGGACCATGTTCTGTTGTTTGTGTTTCTGGTTGTCTCTTGTCCCGTCGTGGTTGATCTAGCTGGTCTTAGCTACGGTATAGATCTAGCTGGTCTTAGCTATGTCATAAATAATAACCAAATAATATTTAAAAAAATTAAAAATAATAAAAATAAAATATATATTACTGTATGACAGTCTAGAAAATAACCGGTTGAAACCGATTGCTACATGTATAATATATTATATATATATTAATAATATAATTATATTATATTACATAATAATTAATAAAAAATGATATTTTATAAAAACAAATATGAAAAATTAATTTTAATATATGAAAATTTTGAAATAAAATAAAATAATATATTATTTGAAAAAATAATTTGTAAATAAAATAAAATAAAATAAAAATTAAGAAAATTTGAATTTGAAGAACAAGTGCAAGATAGGTTGAACGTGTTTAACGTTCATCCAACGTTAAACTTGTTCCGGAAACAAATCAACGTAAACCTACATGATTAAGTTCAACGTAGATTGAACAAGTTTAATGTTCATCCTAACGTTAAACTTGTTCCGGGAACAAGTCAACGTAAACCTTCATGAACAAGTTTAATGTAGGTTGAACGAGTTTAACGGTCATAACGTTAAACTTGTTCCACGGGAACAAGTCATCGTAACAAGTTCAACGTAGTTTAAACAGGTTTAACGTTCATCCTAACGTTAAACATGTTCCCGGAACAAGTCAACGTAAACCTACCTTCATGGTTCAACGTAGATTGAACAAGTTTAAAGGTCATCCTAACGTTAAACTTGTTCCGGGAACAAATCAACGTAAACCTTCATGAACAAGTTTAACGTATGTTGAACAAGTTTAACGTTTCCTAACGTAAAACTTGTTCTGAGAACAAGTTAACATAAACCTTCATGAACAAGTTCAACGTAGGTTGAACAAGTTGAACATTCATCCTAACGTTAAAATTGTTACGAGAACAAGTCAACGTAAACATTCATGAATGAACAAGTTCAATGTAGGTTGAAAAAGTTTAACGTTCATCCTAACGTTAAACTTGTTCTCAGAACAAGTCAACGTAAACCTTCATAGAACAAGTTCAACGTAGATTGAACAAGTTTAAAGGTCATCCTAACGTTAAATTTGTTCCGAGAACAAGTCAACGTAAACCTTTATGAACAAGTTCAACGTAGGTTGAACAAGTTTAACTTTCATCCTAACGTTAATCTTGTTCCATGGGAACAAGTCAACGTAAACCTTCATGAACAAGTTCAACGTAGGCTGAAATAGTTTAACGTTCATCCTAACACTATACTTGTTCGGTGAACAAGTCAACGTAAATCGACATAAAAATTTAAATTGTTTAATATAAAGTACAAAATTATTTTTACTTTATATTAAACAATTTTGATTAATCATTTTGTGCCACATTAAGGTGGTGCGTACAAGCAATAAAATAAAATGTCATAATTCTTTAATATAAATAAAATAAATAATTTTTATTAATTATTCGAATAATCATTCTGTCCTAAATTGTGACCTTGCTTTACATTTTAGCAACTTTTACACTTTGAAAAGATTAAAATGTTTTTCGTGCCCAATATTTTTTCTTTTCATCACCATTGATCTATAATGCCCAATTACTAAGACACTTTCAAGTCTTGTAGGGTGCGTGCAAGCAATGATGATTAACTATCTTTAACTTTAATCCTAACGCTAAACTTGTTCGGTAAACAAGTCAACGTAAATTTGAATTAAAATATTAAATTGTTTAATATAATATAAAGTAAAAAAGTTTTGATTAATTATTCGGTTAATCATTTTGTGCTAAATTTTATATTGCTTTACATTTTAGCAACTTTTACACTTTGAAAAGATTAAAATGTTTTTAGTCTACTAACACACAATGAAGCATAAAATGTACAAAAAAATTCAAATAAATGAGAACAAACAAAATACTCATGGAAAAACAGACATGGAATCCATGGCCGCACCCCCAAACTTAAACTGAACAATGTCCCTAATGTTTGCACAAAAGCGGGAGGCCAAACGCACAACCGACACACCATTTAAAAAATATGCACAAAACTGAGCAATGTCCCTAATGTTTGCATAAAAGCGGGAGGCCAATCACACTACCGACACACCTTTTAAAAAATATGCACAAAGATCATCCACACTATTAATCTGTAAAAACAAATAAATAAATACATAAAGAGAAAATAAAACGAAACATAACTTAAACCAAAATAGTAATCCAAAATAAACACATATGTTCATAAAGCAATAAAACGACAATACTTAGTTTAAAGATAAAAGTCTAACATAAGCAAATTAAAATAAAACAAAGCTAGAGTGGGTGAGTTGCGACTATGGGCCCTGATGTGGAGAATTGGGGTCCTAAAATAGCATGTTTGGATCTGATTATGGTCGGTGTGAACTGCTCTCTGTCCCTCTGGAAGGACGCCTATTTTCCCTTCGATACATGAATGGGATATTGACGCCATGGGTGACCAAACCCCTTTGGAAAGCTTCCAACCTCTCATTTATGTTAGAAAATTCATTCATATAGGCCTGGTGGTTGGAGTTCATATGCTGGCTCATTGTCTGAAGGTATTGATTGTTGGCTTCTAGTTACGAAGTAATCATCTACATCATCTGAGACATGGTGGGGGGGCTCATTACTTGTGCCCGCAGCTGGATCACCTTCAAGGTTCTGGTCATTATAATCTTCATCATCTGGATCATTCGATATAAAGTCATCTTTATTGAAGCCCATGTCATCATCATCAAGCACATTAGGCCCAATTGACCTAACCCCCCTACGTCTTACAAGTTCATTGTATGTCTTCTTCCCAATGTTAGTTGTAGGATTAATTATGTTGCCTTCTACCCTATTCCATTCAATGTCAGCCTCCTCACAAAAATGGGTGATAAGGCATGGGAAAGGTAGTGGCCCTTTTGTCTTCAAACCCTTATATATGATCTGCACAATGATCTGGCCAATGTCCATTTGAAGCATGTGTCTCGCATAAAACAGATGGCGTGCGGAGTCAAAACTTAGATCAGAGCAATGGGTCTTTGGAGTCAATGAGTAGTCAAAGAACTTAATCCAAAAGGCCGCATCTGGCTTGAGTTCGGTTAGTAACGAAGGATGGCGATACTCATTCCAAATCGAGTCTTCATTCATCCTTAAGTCAGCGGCCAAATGTCCGTTGTACGGCTCGAAAAACTAATGGTTGGGAACGTTGTCAACATAGCCACTTAGTTCTTGAGAACTCGTAAACCACTCGTTGATCTTGGTTGTTGTAATGAGGACCTCCTTTCCTCGAACTGTCACGGGAATCCCTTGAGTGAAACAGTGAAGAACCATGGCATAGTAAAATTCTCTAACCAAATCCAGTGCCGCCACGTTAGGAATCCTCACAAAACCATGCCAATCCAACCCTTGCACAATTTGTGGCACGAACGTGGTCCCAAAAACCTTCAAATTGATCACCCTTTCCGGCCACACCTTTCTATTACCATACAATACCTATCTTGTAGGGTTATCCGGGTTTGGAGCCGGTGAGACAATTTCACCCTTTCCTTTCCCTAAGGGCGGAGGCAATGCGAAGGGATCCGAACCTCTAGATAATGACCCTTTCTTGAGAATTCGATTGGGTTTCTTACCACCTGCCATTATCTAAACTGTAACCGCACACTAAATATAATACCACACTTCAACTCTAAGCACAATATTACACCAAACTTAATTTCTAAGCACAAATGAACAATTAACATGCCATAATCTCTAAGCACAAATGTCACACCACACTTAGTCTATCATAAAATTTGCAAAACATCAAAAACCAATATGTAATTGATCCTCTAATCAATACCCAATCAACTATTTCTCTCAACAAGCACTTGAAAGTCACTATAATCCCCAATTTCGTTTCAATCATCCATCTCAAGTCATAGCAACACTAAGTTGTAGATACATTTGCAAACAAGATGTCTCTTTTCAAACCAAAATAGAGAAGATTAGGGCTAGGCTTACCTTGGAGACAGAGGCATTGTTGTTGCAGCCGTTGAGAGACCCTTTGTGGAGAGAAATGGTGTGTTTTCATTCAACTGTCACAACCTAGGGTTATTTAGGTAGAAATCGCGTCGAAGCGATCTTGTGGTGAGCTTGTGGAGATCGCTTTTTGAGGTCGACATATCTAAACGACACCGTTATACTTAGTGAATAATCAGAACGACCTTGGGGTGATCTTATGGAACTCGCCCTGGGGTCGTTATCTTCTCGGTACGAAGACCTGTTTTCCAATGTTAAGAGCGATCTTGGGGTGATCTGGGTGAGATCGCCCTAGGGTCACTATCCTCTCGGTTTGAATACCTGTTTTTCAATGGGAAGGACGACCTTGGGGTGATCTCAGTGAAAACGCTCTGGGGTTGTTAACCTCTCGGTTTGAAGACCTATTTTCAATAGGAAGGGCGACCTTGGGGTGATATGGGCGAGAACGCCCTGGGGTCGTTAACCTCTCGATTTGAAGACCTGATTTTCAATAGGATGGGCAATCTTTAGGTGATCTGGATGAGATCGCCCTGAGGTTGCTATCCTCTCGATTTGAAGACCTGTTTTTCAATGGGAAGAACGACCTTGGGGTGATCTGAGTGAGATCGCCCTGGCGTCGCTATCCCCTCAGTTTCAACGGTGGTTTTCTGCATGTCAATGGCGACCTTGGGGTGAGCTCATTGAACTCGCCTTGGGGTCGCTACAAGTGACACATGTCAATATTATGTGGTCTACTAACTCTTCCAACATCCAAATTTCCACATCATAAAAACTTTGAGTATCATTTCTGACACAAAACCTATCTTATTCCTCCAACTATGAACCTACATACATACTCAAACTAAGTGCAATCTTCCAACAGATTTATATGGATCTAAATGCCATTACACAAAACATGAAACATTCAGCAGATGATTCCCAATCCTCTACCATTTGAGCTACCTCTGAATCTTCTCCAAGTAAGTGAAATGCATCAATAATTGTTCAGTATTTCGTAAGTAACTGTATCCAAATGTTGTTCCTCATTTTGTATGAAATAGGATTGTATTGAAGTTTATCTGCGTGTATTCCCACTGAAAGTATTATATGTTCATGGCTTGTAGGTAGTAATATGGATATTAGTCATGGAATGTTTAGCAACCAAACTTGACATGTGGATTTGAACACTGAAGGACACTCTAGGTGGCATGTGGCAGACACAACACATGAAGACAATGATCAGTATAATCCAATTGATATGTACAACAACAATGAATGGCCATTTCATATGCCATTCATTCATAGTAATGCTTCCACAGCCTCAGGTTTGTCTAATGATAATTTGGTGCAACCGGCCGATGATCTCTTACATAGTGATCATATAAGTTTACATGTCAGAGATATTATGGGGAAAGAGTTTATATATGTTGCTGATGCTGAGGAGTTTTACAAGAAATATTCATATGGTATGGGGTACAGCATGCGTAAGGACAGGTTGTGTCGGGACACTCATGGATTAATTACAATTCGTAGGTGGGTTTGTTCAAAAGAAGGGTACATATCAAAAAAAAACATGTGGATAGAACCGATAGGGTACGTGAACCTAGAGGGCAGATTCGGAAAGGTTATCGGGCATTATTGAAAATTAATTTTGATACGGAGAAAATGTTATGGATTGTTACAGAGTCTTTCACAGAGCATACTCATAAGTTATCACCTGGCAATCACAGGCAATTCCTTCCTTCTCATAGAAATGTTAAAGATAGTGATATAGCACAAGTGCAATCACTCAGATCAGTTGGAATGAAAACTTCATAAGTGATGGACCACCTTCTGGATCAGTCAGGTAGTTATGCGGGTGTTGGACACACCATGAAAGACTTACAAAACCGTCTGGAAACCATACGCAGATCTGTTTCCAATAATTCAGATGCTGATTCAATTATCTCTTAGATGACTGCGAAATCGAAAATGGATCCAGGATTCTTCTTTCGGTACACAATTCTTGAAGATGGTAGCATAGGAAACTTATTCTGGTCCGACGCAATGTCACGACACGACTACAACGTATTCGGTGATGTAATTTCATTCGACTCAACGTACCGAACTAATTCTTATAATCGACCGCTTGTGATTTTTGTTGGTGTGAACAAATCATACGAAAACGATAATTTTTGGGTTCAAGTTGCTAGTGGATGAGACGGTCGATACCTATACTTGGATATTGCAGACATTTTTAGAAGCTATGCATGGTAAATGTCCAATTTCGGTAGTTACTGATGGTGATAAAGCTATGAGTAAGGACCTAAGTTCAGTTATGTCTTCAGCCGTACACCGCCTTTGTTCTTGGCACCTTGAGCGCAATGTGCAGACGAACGTAAGTGATAGCAGGTTTACTTAAGCATTTACCGATTGCATGTTGACCTATATGACGGAGTCAGAGTTCGAGACCCAGTGGTTAAAAGTCACTGAGACGTTTGGGTTGCAACATAATGAATGGGTGAAAAAGATGTATTGTAAGCGGAAGCTATGGGTAGAAACCTTTTTACGAAGTATGTTCTTTGGTGGTTTGCGGAGCACACAATGGTCCGAGAGTATTAATTCTTTTCTTAATCGTTTTTGAATAGTAGGCTGAAATTATATGAATTCATGAGTCATATCGATCGAGCAATGTCGCAACTACGAAACAACGAGTTGAAGGATGATTATGATAGCATTAACGAGCATCCAGTCCTCGTAACCCATCTATTAGAATTGGAAAAACATGCAGCCGAACCGTATATGCGAAACACATTTTCTTGGGTGCGAGATGAAATCAAATCAGAGGCAAAACTAAGCATAGTGAATTGCGTTGTCGATATAGAGAGTGAGGTGTACACATTCAAGAAGTTTGCTGGTGGTGATAAAACCTGGAATGTGAGGTACACACCATCTACAAACATTTTCAAATGCTCATGTCTAATGTTTGAGACAATAGGTATTCCTTGTTGCCATGCATTTAGTGTCATCAAAGCCATGAACCAACAACACGTACCTGAGACACTCATAATGCAGCGTTGGACAATGAATGCAAAGGATGTCTCAGGAGTCGAATCATCTTCTACCGTGACTACTCCACATAAACAGCAAATTGCCAAGTATACATCCTCTTATTGTTATTATAGCATACAAAGAACATATATCAGTTTCCAGTGATCGGTTACAATTGATTTACTGGTTCGTAACGCTTGAATATCTAGTACTATGCTGTTGATTGAAATGTCTTTTGTTTTCCTATTTTATGTTGATGTAGATATAGTGCCTTGAGTTCAAAGTGTAGCAAAATGAGTTACTATGCATCAATGTCAACTGAAGGTTACAAAGAAGAAAATGTGGCGATTGATAAGTTAACAATTCAAATGAAGGGATTATTTCCATCGTCAAGTACAGGTCGGGAAGAACATGTACATCGTACAAAAACACAATTGAGTGTCCAAGTTAAAGATCCACTCGTAGCATAAACAAAGGGTTCGATGAGACAGAACAAAAAATGTAGTGGGATGGTGAGTAAATGTGGGAACTGCGAACAGCCTGGGCACACGAAAAAGACATGCCAAGCACATGTTAACAATAACATTAGTGCAATGGCAAGCAATGGAGGTTCGATAATGTGGTCCACTTTACAACCAACCGCGTATGGAAATTTAGTGTAGTCTTGTGAATCTCAATATACTGTGTACAGTGACAGTCGATGCCATGAGTTTGCATTCCAAAATCCGGGACAACCATTGGGTAACTTCAGCAACTAGATGAATTACAATGTTTTTGATATGAGAAGCTCAACACCTGAAATGTACATGCAACAAAACCAATGGTGAAGGCTGCATAACATAATCTGATATATTTGTGTGACATTGTTAATCTTGTAATCATGGTGTCATGACCTACGTTATATGACTCGCATGAATACGTAAAAGTTTATCTTTAAAAATAGGCCTATTTTGTAATGTGGTGACAGTTATAACTATAGTTTATAAAAGCTTTGATGGTAGAGGTATTTTGTTGCCACTATCTTGGAATAATGTAATGACTTGCAAAAAAAAAAATGTTGCTAATATGTACACCCAAAGTTAAAGCTGCATATGTTCCTTTGAATTGGGTTATAGTTGTAATAAATCAAGACTCCCATGTTTTACAAATTGGGTTGTATTCATATTAGATCAGGAGTAAATTAATTACAATTGGGATATATATATAAATATATATATATATATATATATAATCAGCCATGACTTAATAAATAACTTACAGACACAGTGAAAGAGTAAAAACACAATATAGGATTGGAAATGAAAGGATGTACAAAAATAAGAACACATGTGATCTTGCATTTATAAACTCAAATCCTGCCATATACATAAAATTTTAGTAAAAAATTTCAGTTGAACTGAAAAGAGGAAGACCTAGCCCACTCGTGTGCAAGATCTCCCACGTAGTGCCACATATACACAAAGAACAAAATGAAAAAACTTTTTTCCAGTGATACCACCCAACACATTAACATCCCATTTACAAAAAGAATACAAAAATCAGCGGTTGAAACCCAACAAACATTTAATCCATGAGAGCTGCAGCTTTACCTCTCAACTTCCGGTTTGGTGGCACTCTCAATTTTAAAAGGGCCAAGACTTCATTGTTGGACAGTAATATATTATAGTGTTCTTTGGCATTTTTCTTAGACAATAGGTTGGTGTTACTTGGGAAGAGTGCTAGGAAACGAGCTAACATCAAACGCTGACACTAAGAATGAAACTGTAAAAGAAGTGGGAAATGTCATGGGTAAGTCGCCCAAAATATAATGCAGTAATCAAAACATATGATTTTACATAGGTGAACGTACTGATTCCATCTGAAGAGGTGTAGGGCAGTTGTCATCCATGAACATGCAAACTAAGAGGCCACAATCATAGCCGTTGAGTTGAGCGGGTGCTTTCGCATCTGAGACAATGAATGATGTGAATGAGAAGGTTGTTGGGAAGGCAACGGCAATGTCATCAGCAAGAACAATGTCAAGCCACTAGATCTAAAAGAAAAACAACATGTACATTACTGCAGGGTGAATGATGACAGTGGAAAATATGGGATCACTAAGGTTATAAATCAAACTCTGGTAAAGTTAGGGACATACCAATTTTTGAACTTGGGTCAATCGCGTCAAATCATCCTTTCGACAAGGTGGATTGGAGTCACAGATTCGGCAGTCTTGTTTTTTTCAGGTCAACTATCACCAGATACCAATGGTTGCGTAGATCATGGATAAGAATGTAAATCTAATATTTTGATGAAAAGGTCATTATAAATATACATTACGAAAAATAGACAATTTGAGCATGGACAAAATTAAGGTGGACAAAATTAAAAACCAAGGGTAATCATGCGTCACCTTTTCACATCTACGAATATCGTACATATATGACGCCCGCAATTTTAAAAGAGATTTCTTCAAGGTAAATTGTTTCCCATCTCCACAAGTAAAAACTGTGTACTGCATACGAAAAAGTACAAAAAAATTGGTTACATGTTCCATATCATGATTACTGGACATCTATAAACATATAAGCATAAAAATGAACAGAAGTATACCGCGTAGTTCGTAGGCAAGAACCATTTAAGTTGTCACCTTTTTGACTTCAATATCATTGATTTGTACTCGGGAATAAGATTAATGATCTGCGATAGAATATTGTGCATTATAAATGTTAAGTTACCAACAATAAAAGGTCATGAAGTTTATATAATGAGTAAAAGTGATAGGGTTGATCATTCAGAAGGTGAATAGCAACGAACCTCACTATCCAAATATTTGGTAGGTTCTAAAGTTCTGAAACTTTTCCGCATTACAGTTAAATGCCCAAGATCAACAATAACCTCACTGCAACGGCAAGAAACAAGAAGAATACGAAACTCTTAAACACCCAATAGTTATATATAAAAAACCTATAGTTGCACAGAATTGTAAATTGAGGATTACAATAAATAGAATGCATGCTTACGATGATGGTAGGTCTTTTGAAAATATGTAGATTATCAATTGCTCATCAAATGTATTAAGGGGAATGCCTATTCGGAAGGGGCCATAATGGTAGTTTGTGGACGCATTAACGGGTACGGTAATGTACGATGAAATTTGAAAGCAGCTCGGCTTTCGAATTGAGGTTGATCTTGTTTTGATTATTCGTCGCTTGTTAGAAGATTGTGACTCCTATTCATCCTACACAATAGTTGATAATCAAATGGAATTGTAAGGACCGGAGTAACATAATAGGGATCATCATTACGCAGATCTTCCATGGGTAAATCAGGTGCGTTCCTATCTTCTAATGGTGACTCACTAGGTGCTTTCATCCAACTTGGGGTGGATTTAGAAATGGTCTGTTCATATTGAGGTAATGTTTGGGTGTTATTTGATGAAACCTCAATAGAGGATGTTGACTTGTAGGATTTGAAAGAAATCGTGATGATGGTAGAGGTGGAGTAGGATTTGGAGGAATGTTATGCATGGAATTATGATGGCTGCTTGTATTATGTAAGTTGTTATCCGGGTTCTTGTCCTCCGCCGAACTGAATTTGTCATACAGGAAATTGACCTTTGTTCGGATATCATCAAGTTCAGTCTTCATTGTAGATTGAATTTCTTTGACCAGCTGTAGGACATCAGCAATACCTTTCATGTGGGCATGATTGCCTGTTACAAGTCCTTGATTGGCCTGACTAGTTTCTCCATGTGCAGCACAATTGTATTGACCATTTGATTGTATTGGTTGCTTGAAGAATTCCTCAACCGAAATCTACATCATTTTATGAAAATAGATGTCATACAACAATGAAAATAGATTTGTCATACTCATTGCAGTTAAAGATAATTTAGTGATCTATAAATTGGATAAACAAAGTACAAAATACAGACCTGGTTACTTCCAACACCACCTTCGATGTGCAGCCGGAATACGCACTTCTTAATCTTTACGTTTGTCCAACAAACAACCGGAAATACCGTTTTATCGACAATTGAAGGGTCTCATTGAAGTGTGTGCTAGTAAAACAACTACAGCAAAGAAACAAGGTTAACAATAAGTTCAATATGACATGATACAGTGATATTTCATACATAATGTTTATCAAAGTTTTTTACCTGAAGAAACAACACACACCCGGAAATGCAACATGTTTGCATAATTGGCCGGTTCTTCTGAAACTTCTCAATCCCTTCATAAAGTGAAGAGAAGCACCAACTAGACCAGTTTTTCATAAAAATAGTACCAACATCTCTTAAATGAATCAAGTACCCTGTCTGAACATAGTCGTTAGCTGAAGGAGAGAGGATGGTGCCTAACAAAAATAAGCACAATGTCACCTTGAATTCGTCATCGATTGTAGTCATCTCCTCCAAGGAATGCTCTATGTCTTTCAAAAAGATACCACGAGATGTGATAGGAAACTTTGAATTCCAAGAGTCTAAGTTAGGGACATCTCGGATATAGATATCTGATCTCCTAAGTCCGAAATCCCCAAAACTCGAGCAAATACAGAGGAGTTTAGCACAAACCTCCGGCCGTGGATATCAATTGAAGAAGCTTTGGTGTCAAAATTATCAACGAGCCATCGACAAATCTTGAGCCGTAGACGTCCATTATCGAGGGCAAGTAAGTTTCCAAACCCAACGCATGAACAGCCTGTTTTTGCTCTTCGGATAGTTTCTTAACAATCCGACACCACTGAGAGGGCGTACACCTTGTGTTGATGGTTTCAGCTTTATGGCCCATATGATTTGTTGTGCCTGGGATTTTTTCATCTATTGGAGGGAAGTTGTAGTTTTTAGGGATGACAAAAGACTCATGGTGAGGCTGCTCACTAGAAATATTTTTGGCAGCAACTGTAGCGTCAGTAACTTGTCCAAATTTTGCACACTCTTCTATCAGTAACAAATGCCATGTCTTTCCAATTTCACTTCGTGACTGCAAAAAACGTGAAATATGGCAGATTGTTATATTGATGGTCTGAATATCAACTGAGAGAATGAAAAGTATTACTTATAGTAAATGTATATAACCTTTGAGCTCCCATTAGCATCTTTCTTTTTACATTCAAATTTGCTGGATAGATAACAACCAAATGGTTAGTTTACATGGAAAAGATATAAAGATAACAAACTAGAGTAAAGCATATGCTAATGTGTACATACAAATAATTAATCCATGCACTCTTTCCAATCTTCGGTTTTGACAAGTTTGTCGTGGAGGTTGTTTTATGAGACCCACTATTCTTCTTTTCACGAATTCCTTTTTTCACCATTTTTGGTCTATACATCAATGGTAATAAATAATCGGTCAATAACATGGATAACAAAATGAATGCATATATAAATGGATTACAAAATAATGTTTAGTATGTAATATATTATGCATATCTTCAACGAGATTACGAAGTAGACATCTTCAAAAGATAAAACATCGACTCATACTGACGACTTTAACGTTATTTTAGTTTTTATGCAAAAGAGAATAGGACTCTTACTTTGAATGGCCATGTGATGTGTCATGTAATGTAAAGTACCTGGGATCTAAGGTTCATCTTCTTCTCTCCCACCTTGTTCACTGTTGTCAACAGTCTAGGTACCTTGTTCTGCTGAAACTCAAATACTCACATAACATTTTAGCATTAACTTACCAAAAAACATTTACAAAGACATGGCTATGATATATAAAATAGATTGTACAAGACAAAATATACATAAAACTAACTAGCATAGACAGAACTAATAGACACTCGGTACTTGGCGTTGTCTCATGTGTACTCTACCGGCACCATTCTAGGTAGGAGTAAGTCTGAGTATTCCAGCCGATATACGTTGTGCCCAATAGAGAATATAGATTAGTAACAGAACTAAAAGAGTAAAAACACTTACAAAATTCAGCTACGAAGACGTACCTCCGTTACAAAAAACTAAATAGCATAAACGGAACAAATAGACACTCGGTACGTGGCGTTGTGTCACATGTGTACTCTACCAGCACCATTCCGGGTAGGAGTAAGTCTGAGTATTCCAGCCGATATACTTTGTGGCCAATAGAAAATTTAGAATAGTAACAGAGCTTAAAGAGTAAAAAAAAAATTACAAAATACAGCTACGAAGACGTAGCTATGATATATATATCATAGAATGTACAAGACAATATATACAGAAAACTAAATAGCATAAACGGAATAAATAGACACTCGGTATGTGGCGTTGTCTCCCATGTGTACTCTACCGGCACCATTTCGGGTAAGAGTAAGTCTGAGTATTCCAGCCAATATACTTTGTAGCCAATAGAAAATTTACAATAGTAACAGAACTTAAAGAGTAAAAAAATTACAAAATGCAGCTACAAAGACGTAGCTATGATATATATGATAGAATGTACAAGACAATATATACATAAAACTAAATAGCATAAACGGAAGAAATAGGCACTCAGTACGTGGGATTGTCTCACATGTGTACTCTACCGGCACCATTCCGGGTAGGAATAAGTCTGAGTATTCCAGTCGATATACTTTGTGGCCAATAGAAAATTTAGAATAGCAACATAACTTAAAGAGTAAAAAAAAAAATTACAAAATGCAGCTATGAAGACATAGCTATGATATATATATATATATATATCATATAATGTACAAGACAATATATACAGAAAACTAAATAGCATAAACAAAACAAATAGACACTCGGTATGTGGCGTTGTCTCACATGTGTACTCTACCAGCACCATTCCGGGTAGGAGTAAGTCTGAGTATTCCAGTCAATATACTTTGTGGCCAATAGAAAATTACAATAGTAACAGAACTTAAAGAGTAAAAAAAATTACAAAATGCAGCTACGAAGACGTAGCTATGATATATATGATAGAATGTACAAAACAATATATACATAAAACCAAATAGCATAAACGGAAGAAATAGGCACTCAGTACGTGGCAGTGTCTCACATGTGTACTCTACCGGCACCATTCCGGGTAGGAGTAAGTCTGAGTATTCCAGCCAATACACTTTGTGGCCAATAGAAAATTTAGAATAGTAACAGAGCTTAAAAAGTAAAAAAAAAAAAAAATTACAAAATACAGCTACAAAGACGTAGCTATGATATATATATATCATAGAATGTACAAGACAATATATAAAGAAAACTAAATAGCATAAACGGAACAAATAGACACTCGGTACGTGGCGTTGTCTCACATGTGTACTCTACCGGCATCATTCCAGGTAGGAGTAAGTCTGAGTATTCCAGCCGATATACTTTGTGGCCAATAGAAAATTTACAATAGTAACAGAACTTAAAAAGTAAAACAAATTACAAAATGCAGCTACGAAGATGTAGCTTTGATATATATGATAGAATGTATAAGACAATATATACATAAAATTAAATAGCATAAACGGAAGAAATGGGAACTCAGTACGTGGCATTGTCTCACATGTGCACTCTACCGGCACCATTCCAGGTAGGAGTAAGTCTGAGTATTCCAGCCGATATACTTTGTGCCCACTAGAGAATATAGAATAGTAATAGAACTGAAACAGTAAAATAAATTACAAAAAGCACAATTCCGGATAGAATTAAGTCTGAGTATTTCAGCCGATATAATTTGTGACCAGTACAAAATATAAAATAATAAGATAACTTCATAACACAAGTTACTAGCTTTACAAATTCTACAAGGCTCATAATTTCATAAAAGAAGAAGTAAGTTGTAGCACTTCTTTTTATTCGCAAGCATTTGGATCATAAGGAAAGAAGCAGCTACTATGAAGTAATTACATAAAGCACTTGCATTCTTAATTTACATCTATGGTACTTATATTACTAAGACAGGTGACAAAATGACATCTATGATGATTAACTGAACTAGACAGCACTATTGTACCAACCTTTTCTACCGTATATAACAAATTTTATTTACTCATGCATTAAGTACTTTCTACCGTATTAACTCTATACTTTGTGTGTCGCTTAAACATTATATGATATGTATAGCTTGTACAACATTTCCGACACACCATTTATAAACCATGGATTTTCGAACTGTAAGTTTCTCTTCACGTATTGAAGCTACTAACATAATGTATTCCGGAAATTATTGAATAATAAAGATATCGAACAATAGGAAATACATCCGAATCTAAGTCATCCGAAATTATATGAAACAAATTCTCCATAGTTGCACCATATACCAATGAAACTAAAGAATGGTTCAACCACTAAAGAATAAGGCATATAATACTTCACCATTCATATCAAACAAATTTAGAACAGAAAAAGAAAAGTAAAATTCAATGTGAAATCAGTAGTATGGTTAGTTTATAGTACAAGATCCAAAAATTTTAATAATTTAAATCATGGCATAATAGTTCTTGGATCACTACATAAGTTGGCAGAAAAAAGATAAGCCTAAGGCAATACCTTCTCAAGAATGTTCTTTATAACAACAACTCGAACAGCACAACGAAAGTTACCAAAAATGTCTAAAATAAACAGAGATGAAGAATGGTCACAGTTGGGAGAGACCTCCTTCGAAGGGAATTACCAAGACTAAACGAAACGATAAAAATAACCTTAGATAAATAACCTTATATTTCAACATTCAAGAAGAGGGAGACGAATCGAATCCACAAACTTATGGATGTAGTTGTAAATAGCTTACCATCGAACCAATCTCAATTTTGACAATTCTATTATAGTTAAAATTACACAGATCCTAATATATAAACAACTTTGGTTGAAATGATATTTCAATTTATATGTGTTATAACCAAAATGAACCCTCAAATCAAAAACAAATTCTACATAAACATACTATTAAACTTAAAACCTAAATCTAATTTCACATTTTTACATATTATTATATAACAAGTGGAATAATTGTATTTTAAAATCCCCCACCATATTTCTACCCAAAGATTTGTTGGTTTCACTTATAATTCCATATATATAAATATATATATATATATATATATATATAAATATATAAATAAAACATCAAATGCTGTAAAATGTATATAGATTCTACAGCTTCACACCTAAGACTCGGTTTGTAGGAACAATAAAAGCCCAAAACTGTTTTCAGGATCACTGCACAACATAATTGTATAAGAATTAAAAATAGGAAAAGCTAACTCATTTAATTTCATCAACCTAACTAACACTAAATCAAGAAAATTTTAAAGGGAACTACTACTGGTTTCAATAATGTATCAGAGTTGAAATTGATAATCAAAATAGCAATGCAACACATTGTAGATGCTCGTAAAGTACCATATATTTCAATTATCAATTAGAAGAGAAACCCAATTTAGCTACAAATATCATGAACCACCTATAAACACTGTCGGATTACGATAATTACATACAAAGCATGAATCATATGTGATGGTATTATATGATATGATAGGATTAATATGGAGAGATGCTAAAAATGGGATGCAATAATATTGAAAAACAAAATAAGAAAGAAAGCAAACAGATATGTAGATAAAGATTCCATCAAGATATTGTAATTAGTATCCGATTACACTATAAAGCAATTGGTTATCCATTAATTTGTGTGTAGTTGCTTACCATTTAGATTGCATGTTCTTGGATATGGATTATTTATAAACAAAAAGTATACTTGCCATGGTCTGAAGTGGATGGCAAAATTTTGAAGCAAACTTTTTTTTTTTAAAGGCATGTATATTAATCAGTGTTGTAGTAAGCGCTAGGCGCTAGTCGGGCGGAGACCCGGTGCCTAGCGCCTAGGCCGTATACTCGGCGATTAATTGGGGATTAATCAGAAAACACAATTACAAGCAAATTTCTATTATCAAATGATAAATCCAAAGAAAATTCTTTGTTTCTATACTTGGTGAATCAAAATTCAATCATACACCAATCCAAATCATAAACCAATCCAAATCCACAAACACAAACCAATGGCAAATTACCAACCAAAATCCAATCATAAACTAATCCAAATCCACAAGCAGCAACACAGAGCAAAAAAGATAGATGCAGCAACAACATACAACTGGCGCAACACATGATGTTCAAGAAAAAGTAGAAGAAACTGAAACATAGCATACATGGTAAACACACAAAGCTTGAAATCTCAAAAAAACATAAATATTCTTGAAACAAAAACTCTGAAAAACTTCACTCGGTCAAATGAATTCTCATAAATATAACAGAATAGAAAATAAGTTACAATGATAAGAGAAGCAACATTTGCACCTGGAGACTCCAATGAATAACAGTGGTAGCTCAATGAAGGATAACAATAAATCCAAGGAACCTGAAAATTGAACAGAACACAAGATGTTTACTATTATAACCCAATTGTCAAAGAATAAGAAAATCAAATACAAAGAAACAAAAACAATTAAATAAATTGAAAACCAAAAGATAAAATACAACAGCAGACATGCCTCTCAAGTCTCAATGGAAATGAAATATAAAAAGCAACCCCATTGATATTTGATAACACTACTAGTAAGAAACCCCCCATTTGAGTTTGTTCTTGGCGGATTCATACCTACCAACTTAAGCTACTTCAATGCAAGAAGTTACCCAAACACCAATCATTAAACTTTTCACTTTTTGAATGTTTGTATTGTATATACACTCTCAATATGATCATAAACAGAACATTTATCAACTTTGACAAGATACCATTCAAATCTAAAAGGCAGTAATTGACTAATCAATTTAGCTAACACACAAAATTCATCTAATACAGAAGCATAACATGGAACAAGTGAACAACAGAACAACCAAAAAGATGAGAAATTTTCATAACCTGCGAACTAGACAGCTGTGAGTTGGCGACGACGACGACGACGACGGCGACGGCGGAAGACAGAACTGTCGGTGATCCTGGCGACGGAATGGTGGCAGACGGCAGGAAGATTATTTGGTCTTCGGTTTAGGTTTGCGATCTGTTTGGTCAAGACTCAGACTGAGAGGCAATCTAGAGAGAGAGTTGGGAGAGAACCCTAGATGGAGAATGAGAGGAGTGAGGAGAGAGGAGAGGAAGAGTTTGTTTTGTTTGAGAAAGAAACCGGTGTAACCGGTTAACGGTGAAAAAATATTTTGTTATTTTCTCTTCTAACTGGTTGGATTTTTTTTTTTTTAAATAGGTGTTGTACGGTACGAAGCCAATCCTTATTCGTACCGTAGCAACCCCCGATCTGGCTTTGTTGCCTGTTAAATCAAATTGACCATATTCAATGAAAATTTAGAAAATCTATAAATTTGCCCTTGTGTCGCATAAAATAGATAACAGTTAGATATCATTGTTTCATTCACAATGTTTATAAAAATTTCCTGCAATATTTTATGTCATTAATATTGAAAATGTTTGTACAGTGAAGTCACACCACAACCTCAGGCGATAATTGATTTTCCTCGAGCATCTTCAACTAACTCCATTGTCCCTACTGCCTTAAAATATGCAAGATAGTTGACATTTGTCATTTGGTTTCTCCACGTTTTCATCAACTCTTTAAATTGTGGGAAATGTTAATTTACCTTTCCCATTTGTATTAACAAAAGGTAAAAATATAAACAAGTGAAAGTTTTTTATTAAATTAAAGAGTGTATATATGTTAAGTGATGAGTGAGAAAGATAAATGGGAAAGGTAAATTGGAAAGGTAGATAGCATTTCCCTTAAATAAAAATATATATATATATATAAAAATATAAAAATAAAAAAATAAAAAAGGGACCCTTTTGATCTTTTATGATACTGTACATGATTGATATTATATGAGATTTAATTGGATATAATTGTACTGAACTGAATTTGACTAAATTTATAATATGCTATGTTTAGACAAACCGCAAACGTGAGATGGAACAGAAATTATATTATATTTTATTTGGTAAAACCTGAGATTAGACTAAATATAATAATATTTTAAATTTAAAAATATTTTGAAATTTATTAGCAAAATATTAAAATAATTTTCTTTGAATAAAATAATTAATTTAATTTATATATTATTAAATTTAAAATATCCAAAAATATTATTAAATTATAAATTATAAATTTAAATATTTTTTTTTTCATTTTTTAAGTTATTTAATAAAATTTAAAAATTAAAAATATAGACGGGATATGATTACGGTAGCTCAACGGGTTTAGATTGCCCAATCCCTTGAGGAGGGATTATGATCGACATAATCTCAATAATTTGCAATCCAATGAAAACAGGATTAATAACAAACTATAATTTTTTGGATGAAATAAATATTTTATTTATTATTATTAAATTTAAAATGTCCAAAAAAAATTTTATATATAAAATTAAAGTTTTATATTGTTATTAAATAAAATTATATATTAAATTTATTTATTATTAAAACTTGAAAAAAGAAATTTAAATATAATCCCGCCCGGGTTTGGTGCGTTTTTAACCATATATAATCTCACTTAGGTAGGATTGTGATGTGTCCAAATAGTTGAACTAAAAAAAAAAAAAAAAAAGGACAATGGAGGATTAAAACTAATTCAATCCTCCATTAAACACTCCTAAAGAGAAAACTCAAAAACAATACTGTTAACTACTCTTACCTCGAATCCAATGCAAGTACATACATCAAAGTGAAGTTCGTTCACACTTAGAAGTGAAGTATAGTTTTCGGAGTGAAGTTCACCGTCATATGAGTGAACGATCTTTGACGAACCTTTCCTGACGAAATTCATTTTTTGGGGAAAAATTTTGTAACCATAACCGACAAATTTTGAGTTTTGTAAGAAAAGATTACCTCTTCCGACAAAACTCGTTTTGTGGGGAAAAGTTAACTATGCCTACAAATCTTGTTTTGTCTCCTAATTAAAGTTTTGTGGGGATTTTGTGGGGAAAAACTAAAATTCTTGTAGTGCAAGAATTGACGTTGCCCTAATTTGGAGGCATTTTTGGTAGAATCACATTTTAACATCATTTAAACTCAAATTATAAACTATTGTCAATCCCACAAAGCACTCCTTGAAGAGTGCTATTAAATTTTTGAACTCAAAGGAAAATTTCGAATTTTACAAAAAACAAAATTGGAAAATTTGAGCTATTGAATAATTCTAAAAGCGTTTTCCTAATTGAAGGCAAAAAAAACAAACCATGCTGAAAACGGAAATTCCTACCAAAAATTATTAAGATCCGAAAATACGTCCTATATATTAAGAAAAAAACTGAAAAACAAAGGCTAAAGGCCAAATCAACAGAATTTGGGAAAACTGCAATGCATCACAAGGTTTCCTAGGGTGAATATTATATGACTCGTCAAGACGATTCCAACATCATTTACCCCTTACACGAGCTTCCAAAAGTGTCCGGCATCATTTATATTACTAGACAGTTCTTCCACTATCTACATGTATTTATTTTGTGTTTTTTTAATAAATGTTTCTCACACCCATTTTTTATTTTACATTTTTAACTATAAATTTGGGAATTGAGGTGGGATACGACTTGAACTCACAATTTTATTAACGTGGATGTGAGGAAGTTGTAGCGGGGCATACTCTGTTGGGAATTGAACCGATGAACGCGGAAGAGATATGCCTAATATTTACATATAAAAAATAACGTCTATAGCAGAAACAAGAAAATGAGAGAAAATAAACCAATCACCCACAAACACAAGATATACATGGAAAGCCTCATTTAGGGAAAAAAACCGCGGGCCATCAGGACGATAAAAAAAAATTCATTATATAATAAATTGTTACAACCATATACTCTAGGATTCTGTCTCTCACAACCCAAACCCCAAACAACCAAGCCTTATCGACCTCCAAAGCTCACAACCAAGCTTACATTATGGCTCTCAGCTCACAACGCTCACCGGTCCTCCCTCAAGTGTGCCCTAGAATATCCCCTACGTCTCCTCTGAATATCTCCCCCGGATATCTCCCCTAGATCCCTAGATATTCCCTATATCATATCCCTCCTAGATATTCACATGGATCTCCTCCCAGGTCTCCCCACAAATATCGCTTGGGTCTCCCACCCCCAGATATCCCTTAGGGTCCCCTCCTGGATCTCCCCAGGGTCTCACTCCACAGATCCACCCACTTTTTGATGTTACAGGTGTTTCTTTTTACTTCACACAAAATAACTTAGTTACAAGGTTCTATTTATACTAATTACAAGTAGTTGGAAACTGTAAGATCTTAGATTTGTGTTGACTTGATTCCGTTACAAAACTCGCTATATTTGTAATAGTTGTTGCTTAGGTGGTTCTTGGTGAAAAGAAGCTTCAAAGGTGAAGAAGCAACATCTTGTGCAAATATCGTCTTCAAGGGGAACATTGCATTCTTGGATGCTAAGGTATCAAGATTCTTCTTTCTCTTGCAAGGCGTAAATGCACACACACACAATTCATTCATGTGTGACCCTGCATCATTGTGCAAACATTTGGTATAACACATTCACAATCATTTAAGTATGCACATGCATTGGTCTTATATTGACAAACATTGTAGAATTGCATGTTTTATGACTATCGCTTAGATATGGCATACTTGTGTGACATTGTGTTTATATGTTTGTGTTTCTTGTATTTTGGACTTGAACATGATCTCATATGATTCCTTATTGATTCCCAGTCATTTCAGTTACTTATTCATTAGGTTTCGAGTCCAAACGATGTAGCTACGCTACTTTACGTTCTCATTCGTCAAGTTGTCTTCGTCGTCATTTTCCGAGATGAATTCTCAACCTTTTTACAAAGTTTTGTAGTCTTTGTTGTGTGTGAGGGAGTCACGATTCATAATCCGAAGATAGATTCTAAATCGGAGTTTAGAGGCCCGAATACGGCCAAAGAACACTAGAGGTGCGAGAGAGGAGCAAGATTGGCCAAAGACCAACCTTGGTGTGCCACGTGTGGGCCATGTGTGCCACATGGCCAGGCAGCCTCTCTGCCCACGTGTGGCACACGCGCCCCACACGTGGAGGTGACATGGCAGGCTGTGGTTGGTCCATATTTCCCTCCCTTGAATTCTTTCAAAAGCTCTCCTCCTTCCCTCCAAACATTAAGTGAAGAAAATTTAAAAAAGATAAAATCAAAAATTTTCTCTCAGTTTTAGTTTTCTTATTTTGATCATAACTCTCTCATACGAACTCAAAATCGAGGGATCCAAAAGCCAAAATTTTTGGTCTTGAAGAGAGCTACAAACCCCCAATATTTTCAGATTTATTTGAGTTCGTGGTTTTTCATAGTGAACAGATTTCAGTCCGAGCTTCAATCTTTGTATGTGAAACATCTTCAACTTACTTTCTCTTTTGATCATCTCTTTTAATCTTCCTATTTGATAGATGAAATATGTTGATAATGATGTTAATTCACTTTCTAGGTTTATATGATCGATTGATTATTGAGTTTTAGCTTTATGATTTGATTTGAGCATATTTTAGCTAAACTTGATTGAACTTGAAATTGATTCTAGAAATGTTATATATGATATGCCTCATGATATTTTCTAGGTTTAATTTCATGATCTAAGAACTAAGATTTTTGTGTGATATGTTGAATATTCATATTGTTAACTGCCAAAATTGGCGAAGGACCAAAGAAGAATTTTCCACATAGATACAAGGAAGAGACACAAGCCAAGATACCACCTAGCTACTTCTAGAAAGAAGAATGCTAAAATCAAATCTGGATACCTACCTCATCCCCCAGTTCAAGCCAGTAAGCCTAGCAATCCTGGTAACCCCTAAGTAGCCCGACGCGGAGTTCTACTCAGAATCCTGTCACAGAGCTCGATAAGGTACCCCGCTACTACACCAGACAGGTATCCCACTACTAAGATCAACAGGGTACCCCACCATTACATCAGCAAGGTACCTCGCTGTCGCATCAGACAGGCATCCATATACTACATCCGCTAAATACCCCGCTTCTACATTCAGTCAGGTACCCCGCTGCAAGAACAGCCGATATGAGAACATCCCGTCGACCAAGCACCTAAACAAGGAAAGCATAAAACTAGCAGGAGGCGAGGTACATAAGAACCCAGATGAACCCAAATGCCTCCAGGAATCCTCTCGCCAGATTACCATAAGAAACACTCATAGAATCTCAAATCCATATGTCCAGGCGGACAAGGCTTGAAGCTCCAAAGTAAAGGGCCTGAAACGCCGTCATTCAAGTCCTAATAAAAAGGTAAACTCCATCCCGCCATTTAAGAATTTCATTCGAATAAGGAGTCCATTTTTTACTAGAATCCTCCCCAAAAGGAATCACTTGACTCAGATAACTAAAGCTCCCACAAAATTGTCTCCTAGAAGGAAAGAAAGTCTTGGGACCGCCAAAACCCTAGACCGAAATTGTAGGAGTGCATGGCAAGCAACAAACCTATATATACGACACTATATTCACCAAGAGGAGGGTCAAAAATTCACCTCCCCAAACCTTACACTCGCATTCAGTTCTACTCATCGACAGGCACGAGCATGGCATCTCCATCACCTAATAGAAACCTTGAATACCGCCACATATCGCCATAGCCCTAATTTCATCAGTTGTATACATGTTTTCATCAATAAAATCGCACATGTTAATCTTTTCTTGTATGAGTTATAGTTTGATTTGACAAGAATCTTATTGGTATCGAACTACGTGATACCCATCCGACCGGGATCTATCTCGATCTTGGTCCTTAAAGTTGTTATTTGGGAATTCACCTTAGAGATAATTTTCCATTAACACATATCTTGTTCTTATTGATTCGCATGTCTTGATTTCTAGATACATATGTGATTGTTTGTTGAAAACATATTCTAGATTATCATTGAACATGTTCATAGAGCTTGATTGATCATCTTGCTTTATTTGATTGTGCTTGCATCATTTGCATCACTTAGATCATTGTCTTGTGGAAAGGTTGAAGTCTTTTTCAAAGTGACTGAAGCTTTGATTAGAGTAAGAAGACTTGACTAGGACATATGGTCCGGATAGTCATGCCAAAGTCTTAGCTAGGAGTGTGTTACTCCGGATGGTTGAGCTAGGGAAGCTTGACTAGGATCTTAATGAGCTAGATAGCTAAGCAAGGAAATCTTCCTAGAGGCTTGAGAGCCTTGGATAGGGAGTTGCTCTCTAGAGGTTTAGGATACACCTTAGATATGGAGTAGGCTAAGTGGTTCACTAGGCCTTGAGGGTAGATTAGGAGTTGATAGCTTGAAGTGGATATCATATGTTGATAGCTTTGAGTGTGTAAGTCTTTTTTATATAGTGGATTGTTTTACCGATGGTTATGGTATCAACCCGTGGACGTTTCCTCTTCGAAGGTTTACCACGTAAAAACTATTGTATCGATTTTAGTTTTTATGTTTCTTTATCTTCCTTATCATGTATTAAATGTATCACTTGTATATTGATTTCCGCATGTGTTGACTCGTACAATACGATTGTTAAGACATATCAAGTGTGCATTTCATTCTTGTATTCCGCATATTTTGAATTTGAAAGAAATTGAGACTATACCTATTCAACCCCAACCCCCCCCCCCCCCCCCCCCCCCCCCCCCCCTAGGTATAATATACACTATATTGCTTAAGGGAATTTCAGAAACCAACAAGGAAATCTTCTCCTACATGCACAAGTCTTCCTGATCCACGTAAAGTCCTACTTCTTTAACACTTAAGACTTTCATGTTTCACACAAAGAGAAACTCATTTCCTTCATGCACAAGAACTTCTAAAAGAAAACCTTTCTTCTTTTTTTCACGCAACATTCTCAATATCAACAAAATACGCTATCACCGCGATCTAGGTCACAATGTGCACCCCACGCCCTACACCGCAGAAAGTCACTAGAAATTGCTGCTTAGAATACTACGGTCTGCATCTCTTGCCTATGCCATGGTCTGCACCGCAATGATTTCATTGGAATCGACCGTTCCCTGTGTCGCAGTCCACGCGCCGCGGTTCCTTCCGGAATCTGATTCTTCAGTTCTTCTTCAGTCTTCAAGCTTCCCTCAAACACCATCTCCAACTTCCAAATGTTTTCCCACGTCTTCAGGAAGTTTCACATCAGTTGAGTCTCATTTGGTTCACATTGAGATCACTTGAGAATATGAGCCAAAGCCAAACATACTCAACTTTTGTCAAATGTTTCTTGTATTGCAACTTTGTGAAAAACAAAAATAATAGTAATAGAAGAAAGAAAAGTGTACCACTGTCTGCTCCATTAATTTAATCTTGTTTGGTCATATAGTAATACATTGCAAAAACAGGGAAGAAAAATGGAAGTAGCCTAAGGCATATATATCTTGCTAAGTTTCTCTATATTGGTATAAAACTTCCTAGTGTTTTCTCATTTCAGAATTTTGAACATAGATTTGACTGACTTACCTCCCCGGCTATAGATCCAGTCTAAAAGGAATTGATAGTACTATTACCATTTTACTTAAAGCAGTTCCACATATCAAAATTGTTTTCGCAAATATAAAAGTTCTTGTGGAGATGATGGTATCTCTTTCTTATAAACAAGTGCAGTGTTGCAAGAGTTTTTCTTCTTATTATTCACTTGTCTTTAGCCAGTTAAGTCCTAACACCCATCTTTTGTATGGATGGGAAGTTTATTGCGTGGAGATAGTAAATTCTTCTGTATTTCTTTTTTCGTTTTTACTTTGTCTTTGCTGGGTTTCTTTGTTTTTGCTCTGCTTGGGGGTTTTCTTTTTTGGCTTTGCTGGTGTGTGTTGCCCTGTTTGTGGTGGTGTCCGTGTTTTGTGGCTGATTTCGCTTTTGGCTTTGTTGTGCCTTTTAATAAAGTTGGCCGTTTTCAAAACAAAAAAAAATTCCTAACACCCATCAAAAAATTTCAGTAAAGGAAGAGTACCATGGTGTAAAGAGACATTAGGGGCGTGTTAGATATATAATCAGAAAAAGTTTTTATCCAACTAATAAAATTTAAAAACAAAAAAACAAAAACAAAAAAGGATGAAGTTGGCCCGGTGGTTTTTCCCTCGCACCTACATTAAGTCGTGGTTTCAAATCTATCCCTTTCCCCAAATCTCTAATTATTGTAATATTTCAAAAATATATATATCCATTTAAAAAAGATTAAAATTGGCAGGCCGGGATAACTAATTAGTTCATATGAATACCCGCTCATAACCTAGGAAGAAAATTCATATCATACATACTTGTAAAATGCACATAATATGGCTTGAAACGTTAAAGGGGAGTACACACCACTCAATCTAAGAGAGAATATGCAAGAGCAATTAGTATATCATGTTGGCTTCAGACAGATGTTAACAGGGTTGGTGAAATTTGATGAAACTGTCAAATTAAGAAACTCGTTGATCTTTCTTGTTCTTGAATAAAGCAAGCTTTACTCACCGTGTTCAGATGCAGGGTTTTGCATGTGATTAGGGCAAGCTAACGTGGTGGTGGGTGGAATTTTTATGTTGAAATACATATAACAGACTGAATGTTTTAATCCTTCTGTGATTTTACATTTCCAGCAAAGCCTGTGATGATTCACTATTTTATTTTATATTTTTCTAGTCTAGTATACATAATTACATGATGGAACAGTTCAGAGACAGGATTCCTGTAAATTTGTGAAAGAAATTTGCCTTTTTTCATTGAGAGATATGAGCATGAAATTCTGCAACTTTGAAGATCCACACAACAATATGTTCTTGACATAAAACTAGATACATAATGTCTGCCAAAGATTAATCAGAAAAGCATCCACGTTTGCTGCAACATCTACAATAAAACAAGTAAATTCTCAATGGATTTGGATAGCAGTCAGCCCTCTAGTCTCCAGCTATTATATATTGATGCCAAATTGCCAATTTGAGTTTTGAGCCAGAAATAATGAGAAATGAAATCTCTTACACTTCATACCAAAAATGATATCAAATTTCAAACGACTCAGTCAAATCAGGTAAGCTTTTTTATTTTTATTTGCGATCAAATTTGGGACCACAACTTTGTTGAGAATTGTAGTTACCACTAGGGTATACATGTGACCTTATCAAGCCAAAATTGTTATGGTTCTGTTTGGGGATTTTCAGTTTATGGTCGTATATGATACTTTTTCCCTCTATATCTATTCGATTTAAAAAAAATTTTAAAATTAAAAAAATAAAACAATTGTTCAACTTGATGTAAATTTTAAAATAATATTCCAAGAGTAATATGATAAGTGAATTGTTATCACCGCACAAATTATGAAATAGTATGGTTAATAAATAAATCACTTAGCACATCATTTGAGTTGGTTTTTGGACTGATTTTTTGGATTGTCGAGTATTAGTGATATTCCAAAAACTAAGAATAAGAAAACATAATTGTCTCATGCATGAACTTGTAGATATTGTTTGTTTTGAAATATTTGAGTTATAAAATAAATTAAATTAGCATCTTATGATATCAACGGAACATTCTTTGAAATAATATGTTCGTGAGAATTGTCAAAAAATAACAATCTAAAATATGTAAAATTTATTTTTAAACATACGAAAGTTTAACTATTAGTAAACACATTTTAAAATATTATTTCAAACCATAACAAAAATTACAAAAATATCCTAATATTTTTCTTTTTTTTGCGGAAAACATGAAGCTTTATAAAAAAAAAATATGTGGAAAATATGTGAAACCATAGAGAAAAAAGTGAAACCGACGAAAAACAAATATGAAAAACGTGAAACCTTAAAAAAAAATGTGAAACCTGGTTTTTTAATAATTTGAAAAAAAGATAATTACTGACACCTCCATTTAAAAACCTTGTTTTTAATTTTTTTCAGGAAAATTACTGAAACACCCTTGAGAAGGGTTTTAACTTTCTTTTTTCTTCGTCTTCTCCAAATCGACAGCGCCACCTGCATAGGCCACCCCAACTGCATTGTTGTCGTGCCTAGCTAGGCAGCACTTGTCCCGACGACACTGTTTCCAACGAAGGCGGCACTGATGTGAGATGAGAGAGAAACGAGGAGAAAAGAGGATAGAGAAAAAGAAAGAGAGGGTTTGGGGAGTGTTTTATTCGGGGGGTATTTCGATAATTGCTTAAAAACAAGATTGTAAACAGTTAAATTTCCGTACTTGAATAAAAACAAATAGTTAATGTTTCTATGAGATAATTTTGATTTTTTTTCATGTAATGTTCTTTTAAGAGAGAAACAATTGAATTAGAAAACACAACTAACAAATATGTCCCGAACATTCTTATAATTCAAATTGTTTGGGTCCTAATTGGTTCCTCTACTAAATTTAAGGGTAAAATTACACGTTTAACATAAAACTTAATAAACACGCGTACCATCTAATAAATTGACAGTTTGTTCCTTTTTTATTATACAAGTATAACCCTTCTTTTTTTTTAAGCTGTATACGTATACAAATGTAACTTAAGAAATATTTTTTTTTAACCATTAATTATATTAGAATTTAATTTTTTGAAAATTAAAAAAAAAATCAAGAATTTTAAAATAAAAACAAAACCGTTGTTGATGGTGGGTCCCATGACAAAGGTTATTGCAACTTTCATAGAGCATCTCCAATGTAAGAGTGACTTGTAAAAAAAAAAGATACCACATAGGATAAATAGACAGTTTATTAAAAAATGTATCTCCAATGTAATTGTACATATTCAACCTCAAGCTGATATGGCAAAAGTATATATATATATATATATATATATTAGACATTATCAACATAACTTTCTACTTTCAGACAGCCTATTGCACAACTATTTTTTCGGTTGACTCAATAAGTATTTAAAATTGATATTAATTTTTCATCTATTTTTAGTACGGAAATAATATATATAAAAAAAAAAAAAAAAAAATCAAACACATCAAGCTAACTCATCTTTTAGTTTATCTTAAATCCTCTTGAATCTCACCACTTCTTCACTTAAGTGGTCAACTTGCGTTGAAAGTTCTAGATTTTCCTCATTCAATCTTCTAATTTCTCTTTTGTTCTTTATCCTTAAGCTTTCAAACTTGACTATGTAATCATAAACATCCATACTTTCCACATTTCCATTTGTGGAGTTAGATGAAGAGTCATCATCACTTGAGTCATTTTCCTCTTGACTCTTTTCCTCTTTTTCACTAGCATCTTTGCTCTTATGGGAGGAAGAAAAGGTTATGAAGTTAGCCACTTGATCTTCATCATCCAAATATTCATCTCTCCCATCGGAGTCATCACTTCCACTCCAAGTGGTGGCCATCACCCTTCCCTTCTTCTTATTCTTCAAATTTCCACTATCTGGAGCGATGTGTCCTATAACACCACACTCAAAGCATTGGATCCCCTTTCTTTCACTCTTCTCTTGCCTTGGCTCAAACTTCTTGAAGGGAGCTTTTCTATTCAAGTCTTGGCATTTGGATCCAAAACTCTTCTTCTCATATTTAACAAACTTCTTGAACCTTCTCAACAATAAGGTCATGTTTTCATCCGAGTTATCATTATCCTCATTCTCAACTTTGTAGGCATTCAAAGCAATTCCCTTTTGCTTCTTGGGAGGTGTGGAGGTACGACGACTCTTCTTAGACTCATAGGCTAGAAGTATCTTAATCACCTCACTCAGCTTCATATCTTTGTAATCACTGTTCTCCTCTAAAACTGTTACCTTAGACTCAAATCTCTCGGGATCTCATTATCTTTTGCTTGATCTTTCTATCTGAATGAGGGTCACCAAGTTGATGACTTTGGTTGACAATGTCCATCAACTTTATCTCAAATTCGTTGAAGCACCAGTTCTCCTTCATTCTAAGCATCTCAAATTGAGTTTGGAGTACTTGAAGTTTAGAGTCTTTAACTACTTCGGTTCCCTCATATGCCGTCTCTATGATGTCCCATGCCTCTTTAGCGATCCTAATGTTTTGAATCAATTTGTATTGATTCTCGTCCATGGCACATAGGATGGCATGCATCGCCTTTCTATTCCATTTGGATGCCTCAAACTCTTGAGCATTTCATTGTGCCTTAGGCTTGAGTACATCATCTCCTCCACATGTAAGAGTCATCATTGGTGGAGCATAGCCGTCTTCAACCGCCATCCAAGCTCTATCATGGATTTGGTAAATGTACGACTCCATCTTGCATTTCCAAGAGACATAATTTATCCCGATGAGTAATAGAGGTCTTGTGCTTGAGGCACCCTCATTTCCATCACCGTTTCCACTCATAGTGTTTATGAATGAATGAAATGAATGCAAATGTATGAATAATAAAAAATCACACAAAATGCAAAACACACAAAAAGAAAAGGATCTCCTAAATATGTCTAGGAACCCGCTTTGATACCAATTTAAACAAATAATGATGTGTCTAAATATATCTAGAGGGGGTGAATATATTTTAATCAAGTTAAATACCAATTTTTCTTGATTAGTCAATATTCAATAAAAACCCCAATCTAATCAAAAATACAATCAACCTAATTTAAGTGCAGAAAACAATAAATTGCAAGTTGATTGATTTAGGTGAGAAACCCTCGACAGGGAAAAATGATCACGCTCAAAATGTTCACATTTAGCGCTCCCTTTTCCTATCTTCTGTGTTTGTTTCTAAGCACTTTTGTGTATATAACGTGTGTTTTGGTTAAGTACATTTAATATACTAATTTATAAAGGTGTTTGCATGAAGTTGGAGAAAAGAGGTCAAAATAGGAGCAAAAGCCAATGAAAGAAGAACCTCGCGAGAAAGAGCACGCGGCACAAAGCCGAGGGAAGAAGTTAGAGAGAAAAAGCCCGCCAGCCAAAAGACTTGAACTCACTGGGAATTATGCCACGGGTTCATTCCGCGGATCATTGCCCGCCGTGCAGAAGGTGTGAGCTCACCGAGTAGTTATGATGAAACTCATTGTTTCATTCTCGCTAGAAAAAAGCCACGAAATAGGGGATCCAAAGCCGCGGAGGCTCTAGAGACTAAAGGAGTACCCCGTGGGATGTAACCGCGGGACTTAACTCGTTGAACGAAGTCGCGGAAGACGTGTTGAGGACATTTACGGTAATTCCTTTTCCAACTTCAACCTAAAGATATAAATATACATTTTTCTTATGTAATAAAGACAAGTGAGAGATATTAAAAGATAATTAAACTCTCCCTTTAGCAAAGAATAGCTCTAAGTAAATCTTTTGCTCATCTTCAATTACTTAAGCTTCAAGACACTTATCTTAATTAAGTAATTAGTTAGATCAGCTATTGAGAGCTACTTGTGATAATCCTTTATTGTATTTGCTACGGAGAAGGGTTGTTCTCCCTTGGAATCTGACAAGACTTTACGGGTAGTATTTCTTCATTTTCTTCTTACTTATGCCATTCTTAGATATCATGTGTAACTAATCCACTTTTGTTGGGGGATCTATGAAAGTAATGATGTGAGCCACCTTGTTTATCACTCTTTTTTATAAATAATCACTTTGTGCTTATCAATGCTTTAAATGACAAAATCATGACATGTTTCTCATAGACTTTTAAAGAACATGTATTGGTAATTTGTACTAAGAGTTGATGAAATACTTACTTCATGACTTTTGATTTGTGTATTGTCATCCAATAACTCATCAAGTAGAGTGTGGTGATCAATGGTAACATCTTTGTAAATCACACTCTAGATTACAGTTCCAAAACCAAACACTAGCTTAATGTTCCATCTAAGACTTTAGAGGGTACCTTAAGTGAGTTGTCAAATGTGCTTTAGAATATAAATGGAACTAGTCTTAGTGATTTTGATCTAAAACTTATAAGAATGGTTACTTGGTGGTGTGTCATTGTTAATTTCATACCTCCCATAGCATCTTTATCTCATTAATCTTTATCTCATTTAAGTATTGCACTAGATTAGCCTTTAAGCATCATTTTGTTACTGTATTGCTTTCCGAAGCATTCGACCAATCATTTAACTTTCTTTTCATCCTAGTTCCTCGTGGGAACGATAACCCGTACTTGTGCACCCTGTACAAGTTGAACTACTTGCACACTTGCAAAGGGTGAAACACTCGCGTGCCCCATTACAATAGCCAGGTAGAATAGGGTAGATATTTGTAGTTTTAGTAGAACCGGTTTGGGCACATCAAAAAACTCACAGGCTAATATGCTAGCCACACACGATCCTCAAAATCATTACTTATAATGATGTTTACAACCTAGGTTGACATCAACAATTCTTGGTCACTAACCCACCACTTCTACCCCACGGGCCTTTAATAGCAACTCTAGATCAACTTGCTTGCGCACTAATGAATCTTTGTCACGAGACTTAATTCTCAATGAAGAGATTAACAACCTATGTGATATGATAATATTCTAAATGCAAATAATGCTAGGTTACACTAAATGCTTATCTAGGAATTAAATATGTCAATAATAACAATCCTAGAAATCATGTGTCTACATGTCATATCTAAACTTATCTATTTAAGATAAAACAATTCTAGATGTCATAGCTATCCAAATACAACTCTCAATCAATCAACACAATAATCTCAATCTTGTAGATAGAATTTAATCTAAATGTATACAAGTAATAAAAGAGATTAATTGATAGTAAGAACACTAAAATGGATGAGTATGGTGTTCAACTTACCGAATCATGTGTGTTAAAGAAGAGCCATGCATAGATACATCCTAGATAATCCTGGATGATGTTTAGATGATGTTTGATGCACATGGATATAAGTTTAAAGAATAAAAGGAGCAATCTTTGTGCTTTTTCTCTCAAAAATCTCGCTTTCTCTTTTAGGGTTCTTGATATTCAAAGAGCTAATTGAAAGAGAGTGACATAATGGTGTATTTATAGAGAGCAATAAAAAGCTTGGTGAAAAGACAAGTTTGCCCTTAAAACGTGCCAATCGACGGTTTCATTCGGCGGCCATCAATCACCGATCACAACCGTTGAATTGTACCCGAGAGCGTCAGGTATCAACAGCGACTTTGTTTGGCAGTTTTATGGTCGCCAATTCCAACCGCCGATTCCAACCGCCAATTTGAGACCAAGATATTTAAAATCAATCAGGTCTAAACAGCAGTTTCCATCGACGGTCGGGGTCGCCAATCATAACCGTAGTAACATTCCAAAGACTACTGGAATCAAACGGCGGCTTCATTCGGTGGTTAGGGCTGCCAATCAAACCACCGGTTCACCAATTGTGGTGAAACCAAAGGAAAAGCCAAGAGCATTCTCTGAAAGTGATCTTTGCACTGAACCAAGCATACCAACATGCATACACAGACATTTCTGAACAAACTTCGGGAATTAAATTACTAGACACACTAACACATAACAAGATTCAACAAAGAAGTGCAAGTGTGAAATGTGAAGAGAATGCATACAAGAGCAATGAGCACATATGCAAGCATGAGAAATGTGTGTGTGTACAACTAAGTCTCTTCAATGTAAATTAAGCACAAGTATTTTACCTTTAAAGTGCTTATCATCTTGAGGTCTTAAGAGGGTCTTTGTTGAGCATGATCACCAACAATAAAATGTCTAAGCTACCCATACATATCAAACCCCAATTCTGGTTTGTCACCGAAATAAGTCAATCAAACTTGAGGAACTTACATTGTTCTTCTCCTAAAAGCTCCAATTTGAATCTCCATTGCCTGAAATACATTTATTGCCAGCATTGACTAGAACTGAGCCGTCAAATACAAGAATTCACTCATAATAGAGCCAAAGGATATGGAATTGAGGGCTAAAATGTACCACAAATTTGGCACAATCATCAACTGGCTCCTCTCATTTCTTTTGATAAGTTTCGTTATTACTTTATCTTTGTGGATTATTTTACAAAATACACATAGCTTTATCTAATAAAAAATAAATCCTATGTTACTACTGTGTTTGAACAGTTTAAATCTCTTATTGAACATTATTTTGCTACAGCAATTCAAACTGTTTATACAGATGGAAGTGGTAAAGCCACTAGTCTCGGTCATCTCTTTTTTCAGGTTGGAATTCAACATCTCAAATATCCTACTCATACTCCTCTGAACATGTTGGCACATCTGAGCGTAAACATTGTCATGTTGTTGAAACTGCTCTCACTTTGCTTTATCATGCTTCTATTCTGCTCAAATATTAGTCCTTAGCATTTCAAGCCACAATTCATCTCATCACCCAAATGCCATCTCCAATAACACATAAGAAATCTCCTTTCTTTCATCTCTTTAAGCAGTCACTAAATTACTTATCCTTCAAAATATTAAGTTGTCTTTGTTACCCATGGTTAAGACCCTACAACTCTCATAAACTCAAACCACGATCCCGTCTATGTGTATTCGTTGGCTATTTAATTTCTTATCATGCGTATCTATGCCTTGATCCTTCTACAAATAAACTAGTCACTTCTAGACATGTGAATTTTGTGGAAAATATATTTCTTTTCCAAAATAAAACATTCCATAATGAGTCACCTTACACCTTGCCTTAATTTGACATGTGGTTACCCAAACCAACTCATAAACCTTCCAAATTTTCAAACCCTATATCTTCTCTTGATATAACTCCTTACTCTTTGCCATTAATCTTGGTTACTCAAAATATCTCCAATCTGCTCTTATCTTGTATCCTTCAAGCCAAGAACGTGTCTACTCCCTATCATAGCCATCATTCCAATTCACATGGTGAGTCTTCTCCTCACAAGTCTGATTCTCTGAACCAGGACACCTCATCCTTAGGTACCTCCTCCACGCCTCAATCTCAAGATGCATCTCATCCATCATAGGTAAATGTCCCATCTCATACATCATCTCCTTCTTCTCCCATCATAATTGAACCTCACATTTATAACACCAGGTTGCAAAATAACATTACAAAGCCAAAACACATACTTGATCTTCACACCACTACCGCCTCTCCAAACACCAAACCCTCAGCCTTCAAACAGGCCCAACAAAATCATGCTTGGCATCAAGCCATGAGTGATGAATTTAATTGCATACTCTCCAATCAAACCTAGTTCCTCATTCCACGAACTCCCACACAAAATGTCATTAGGTGTAAATGGATCTTTAGGATTAAGAAGAATCATGATGGGTCAATACCTCAATATAAAGCCTGTCTAATGGCTAATGGTTTTAATCGACGTCATGGAGTTAATTTTTTGAAACATACAGCCCCATTGTCAAGCCTGCAACTGTTCAATTATTACTGGCTCTTGTTGTGACTAACAGTTGGTCTCTTCACCAACTTGATGTAAATAATGCGTTCTTGTTGGGCTCTTTATCCGATGAAGTGTTCATGGACTAGCCTCCTGGATTCGTAAAGATCGACATTCCAAATCATATCCATAGGTTACGAAAGGCTATATATGGGCTTTGGTAAGCCCCTCGTGCTCGGTACCACAAACTTCATAATTTTCTTGTTTTTTAAGGCTTAACCAACTCTCGTTCAGATACCTTATTGTTTATGCTTCACTCTCCAACTTCGGTTCTCTACCTATTGGTTTATGTTGATGATATCATCAACACTGGATCCTCCACTGCTCATGTGATTGCTTTTATCTCTACTCTTGCCCAGTGGTTCTCTTTAAAGGATCTTGGTAATCTCTAATATTTTCTTGGGGTTGAAGCTCATTTTATCTCTAATTGTTTGTTTTTACCTTGGAGGAAATATATAAGAGACCTCCTACACCGACTTAACATTGACGATACCAAGCCTGTCTTTATACCTCTTGCTACAACTAAAGTTCTCAAGTTGTCTGATGGCTCTCTACCGACCAATGCTACCTTTTATCGCTAAGCTCTTGGGTCCTTACAATACTTCTCCTTGATTTGTTCGAATGTTTCCTTTTCCATCAACATGCTATCTCAATCCATGCATTGCCCTTCCACTTTTCACTTGTCCGTGGTTAAACGATTGCTCTGTTATATAGTTGTGACTCTTGATTATGGCTTAATGCTTTGCAAGAACTCTCCTCGAACCCTTCATGCATTTATATATGCCAATCGGGCATGGGATCCTAATGATCGAACTTCAACCTCTGCCTATGTCGTTTTTCTTAGCGCCAATCCATCTCTTAGAATTCTAAAAAGAAAAAAACCGTCACTCGCTCTTCCGCCGAAGCAAAATACTAGGCCATTGCCTCTACTGCAACTAAAGTCAACTGGGTAATAAATCTTCTTCAAGAGGTGCATGTGCATATCCTCCCCATTCCGGTCAACTATTGTGACAATGTGAGTGCTACATATGAAATTCCCTTAACCACTTATAATGTTAAATATACCTAGAGAGGGAGTGAATAGGTATATGCTGAAATTCTTGCACTTCTTTTTCACACAATCAAATTCTGCACACTTAGATAATTTAACAAGTAATTGCTTTAACAAGTCAATGTGAATTCAATTAAGCAAGTATTAAAACAATACAAGTTAAAGTAAGTGAAAAACTAAAATATGAAAATTAACATAAGGATTTTTTTAACGTGGTAAAACCTCCAAAGAGAAAACATTCACGGGTTGAATCCACAACCACTGGCAAACCGTATTCCACTACGCCAAATAAAAGTACACCCTCAAAATCAATCAAACAACACGATACACTCTCTAAGATATCTCTTCTACTCTACCCTCGGGCATAATGAAACAATTTGCCTACTTTCCATCTGAGATGCTCTCGCACCTTTAGAAAGCAACTTCTTATCCGAGACGCTCACGCCTCTAAGAATATTACTTGCATGACTATCCGGATCCTCATGATCCTAACCAAGACTTCTTGCTCAACTATCTAAAATGCTACTCTCACACCTCTAGTCAAGACTTCCACGCTTAACTATCTAAAACATCCCAATCCTAGTTAAGACTTCATGATCAAGTTAAAGCTACTTTCACTCCAATAAGAGATTTCTTCCTTTTACAAGGCAAATGATCTAAGTGATATGCAAACATGCAAACATAACGAAATAGAGTATATAGATCAAGCACACTCTATGAAGAATTAGTTTAGCACAAATCAAGCTCACAAGCAAATGTAACTAATCCTTATGAACATGTGATTAGAGATCTAGATTAGGCATTCAAACTCATTCACAAAAATATATAGAAACCTAAACATGTCAATCAAAGCTAGAATCATAAATTTTCAACAAAAAACACAACACTAGCTTTGAAATCAAGTGATCAAATCAACACTTGAAATCTTCAACATATTCACTCAAAATAAGAACTAGATTTGAATAAGAGAAATCACAATCAAAATATTATAGTTCTAAAACATGTGACTAAAACCTAGAAATCAACAATCAATATCAAATCACAAAGTTTTCTAGATTCAAGTTCATGTTCATCAAAGTTAGTTAAAAAGATATTCAATCAAAAACCACAAAAGCTAATTTTGAAAATCACTCAAAACAGTCCAAAAAATAGAATCCTAATCACTTTAAACACATTTCATAATCAAATCAAGAGATTCAACAAATTGATCACAAGAAAAGTGTAGAGAATATGATTTACTTACAAATGATGAACACTTAATGAATACTAAAGAAAATCAGAAAATATGGACATTATTTAACTTTGAAAATTCATGGGCCTTGTTCTTCTTTGAAATACCAAAACTTTTGGCATCAGAATTTCCAAAATTGGATTTGAAATGATTGAGAAATCACAATAACAAAAATTTAAAAGTTATGAAAATTTCTGCATGAAATTGTATTTAAAATGAAGGGAAATGATGTAGAGAGGAGAGCCATCACGGGTGGCAATGGCCACCACTCCACCTCAACTTCCTATTGAGGCGTGTGGCCTCCACAGGGGCAAAGGGTTGTCCTCCCTGTGGTGGCCACATGCCTCCACGAGAGAGGGGGTGGTTTGGCAATTTGCCACCCATCTTCCCCTTTGCTCAATTTCGTGTACCTCTCACGTTCTTCAACCATTCTCTGGCCTTCAAACTCTGAATTTAAATCCTCTTTTGGATTATAAACCATAACTCACTCACGGACATGGATGTTTACAAAAATTTAATTAAGAACTTGGAAATCGACTTGATACACAAGGATAAAAACCATGTACGATAAAAATATGGAAAGTTTCATAACTTCAAACTTGGAACTCTAAAACTTATGAATGAGTAACCGAAACGTTCAAAACTAAATAAAGAAAAATATGAGAACATATTCAAGTCCAATGTCAATATAACACAAACAAACAAACAAACAAAAGAACACACAAGTATGTCATTTCCTAGAGATAGTCCTAGAACATGCAATTTTACAAAAAGTAGTCAAATGAAATCTAATGCATGTGCATACTATAATATGTGTGTGTATGTGTTATACCAATTTAGTGCAGCAATGCAGGGACACAAATATATGCAATGTGTGTATATGCAATTACGCCTTACAAGATAAAGAAGAATCTCAATACCTTAGCATCCAAGGAAGCACATTTCCTATGGCAGACGAACTTTGCATGAGAAATTACTTTCCTTCTTTGAAGCTCATATCAAACACGAAGCACCTAAGAAACTAGTCAATATAAATAAAGAGAGTTTAACACAAATCTAAAACCTAACAACGTATGTTTGTGCCAACCAGTCTTTCATTCTCGTATGAATCACATCACTATCGACTTCTATTTTGTTTGGGATCAAGTTGCTACAGGTCGCATATGCATTTCTCATGTCCATAGTTCTGACCAACTTACTAATTCCCACACTAAGCCACTGTCCCATCTTCACTTTCATACTCATCGAACCAAGATTGGTGTCCTGAACGGCCAGTCAATCTTGCGAGGGCATGATAAGTCACCGTCATCCATTGCTCCATATATCAACCCACAATCCTCTCATTGATTATTGTGATAAGTCAACACTGTCCACTACTCTATCTCTTAAGCCACAATCCTCTCAATGATTCTTGGTTGCAAACATATGGAAGCAATCTCTTATTTATTCTATAATTATTGTGTAATATTTTCTATTCAAATATGTGTATATTTTAGTCAATCTCTAGGATTAGTTTCCCTTTTCTATCTTCGGTTGTTTACCTGTATAAAGCTTTGTACTATTCATAATAAATTTAAAAAACACAATTTCATTCATTTGCACTGTCTCTTTAAAAACCAATATGGAATGCTTAAAAGACCACCATAGGTTATTTTTGTAATTTTTTTTAAACCTATAGGAGCTAAAATGAAAACTATAAATATTGACTCAACGAAAGCAAACCGGTTTATAGATTTTCCAAAATTGGTCTATCAGTTTCGGCCCAATTTTGAATTTATCCCTTCCAACTATTACAAAGGACTGATTTTTCCTTACATCTATTAATCTAAGCCTTTGAGTTGTCGAAAGACCAGTTTCGGGAGCCCTAAAACTTAGGGCCGGTTTGATATTGTTGTAGTTTCTAAAATAATCACCGTTAGTCATGCTGAAGAAATAATTTGTTGTGGAGTAAATTAAGTAGGCAACTATTTAGTTAACATTGGTGCTAAGTGCTTGACCTCACCATTATTGAAAGAGAGGAATAATTGGAAGAAAGTAATATAAATTTGATGTTGAGTTTGGGATGGAATAGGTAGTTCAAGTTTAGAGATGGATGAAGTTAAATTTGGGAAAAATAAAGGAGAAAATGCTCTTCTAAATCTGGAAATTTCGTATGTTCAAAAAGTTTCCTTTAAAAATGGAGAAGACAAGTATTTATATGGACACAAGATGATGTCTTATAACTGCCAGATTCTCTGATGTGGCATGTGTCACGGTCACAATTTCACAGTGTGCACCCAGCGAACTTGACCCTGACAAACGGTTATACGGTCTTTAATCTGGTTGTCACAGTTGGCCAAGCAACGACAGATGGACAACATTTGGATATGGTTTCTTCATCTGTTTTCGCGGTTGATGGGCAGCGAACTTGATGCTAGCGACAAATCGATCTAAGGATGATGCGGTTTTCTTTATTGTAGCTTGTTCTCTGTCGCGGTGTCCTCATATCGACATTTAGACAGCGACATGAACACGCTTTTTGTGTCGTTACCAAATTGCGATTCAAAGATATTTAAAAGAAATTCCTATGCAATGTGCTCTAAAGTTTGAAATCAAGTAAAGCAGCAAGCTAGGGTATCATCCACAGAGATAGGGTTAGATTAATTGATTTGTAATCTATTCTAGGTTAGTCTAATCTATGTGCATAAACATAAAATAATATATTTTGGATAGATTGGTTGGTTTGTAAAACCATAACAATTAAAATGCAAAACAAGTAAAGTAAAATAAAAGTGTTATAGAAAAGAGAATACCCAACTAGTCTAGATAAGATAACTGGAATAAACAATTAATGAGAAGTCTAGGGGATTAATAGAGTAGCAATTCATACATAGCTTCATTAACGTACGATCCACACAATCAAGGACCGATCTCATTCGAAAGTGTGATTGGCCGTGGGTACTAAACCAAACAACTTCCCACTAAAATGCCTAAACGATTAAGTAAAGGATATAAAGGTGGGATCGGTTAGTGACGATCAAAGGCCTAGGCAATTGGGGTTGATATACCCTCCAACAACCTATCATATTCACTATGTGCTACAATCAATTAAGTTTGTCAATAACTCAATCAATTTTATCACAAGTAAATCCTATAACATATTGCAATTAACAAGTGTGTGAATAACTTAATCAATCACATACGAGCATGATCTAATTAAAAAGTTAATAGAACTATAATTGTGTAAACATAATATTAAAAGCTTTAACAAATACCCATTGTCCAAGAGTGTCTCAAATAAATCCCTAGAATGGGGGTTTAACTACACATAATCACAAACAAAGAAAGGAAGTAAAATGTAAAGAAATAACTCATAAGTCTCTCTTGTAAGCCTGATCCTTCCTTAAGCTTCCTTGTTAATCCTTGTGCAAAGAGTGGTGGATGAGGATATGTTTAGATAGGTGGATGTCTAATAGGTAATAACAAAGGAGATGTGTGAAGAAGATGGGAAGAGAGGACTGATTTGGGTGAAGTAATCTAGACTTGTTGTTGATGAGATTGGAGAGGAAAATGGAGAGATTAGGAATGGTTGAAGAAAGGGTTTTTAATTCTCTGTAAAAGTTACTGTATTTATAGATTAAGAAGGCTAGGGTACGAAATGGGCATGAAAGGATAAGAATACCCCTCTTGAATGGGGTGAAAATCATCCATTGGCTGAGCTATCGCGATTCCTGCACATGAATTCCTACATTGGACTGAGTGTCACGGTTCCTACACAGGAATTCCTAAGCTGGCCGCGGTTGGCAAACAGTGACGCTTAGACCATGACACTCACACCTTATCAATTCCTTGAGTTTTCTTTTCTTTGTCGCGGTGTCCTTGAGGTGACACATAAACCACGACAATTTCCTGTACAAGAATTCCTACGCTGGAATACCCGCACACTATGCATTTTTTGGTCTTTAATGTCTTCCTTGCATAAGTGTCGCGGTTGAATATCTCTTCTCTATCGTGGTTTCCTAACAGCAACACATAATGCGTGACAATTACTTGAACTTGGCCTTCACTTGAAGTGGACTCTTCTATCGTGGTGTCATTATAACGACACCCAAACTACGACAATTCTCTGAGTTGGATCGATGTTGCTTTCAAGCGATATGACCACGACTTCTTTGCTCTGTAATGCCCTTGTGGCACAAATATACCTAAAACACTTAATTCATAACGTTAAAACACGGGAAATTGCACGAGAATCAAGCAAAAAAAGTAGGAAATGGGGGCCAAAAACATGTCTATTTTGGTTCGATCACTACACTCATCTGAGTTGAGTCGTTCTTGGCTTTTAAGCGACAAAACCGCGACATTCCTCTACCTTATCATCTTTTTGTTCTTTTTTATCCAATTCTTCTCCATCTTCACAAATGCCCTTGTGGTACAAATAATCCTAAAAACACTTGATTAACATTGTTATATCACGGGAAATCGCCCTAGAAACAAGCAAAAGGAGTAGGAAATGGGGGCCAAAATCATGTTTATTTTGGGTCGATTATTGCTAACATTGTTGTTAGACTCAAAAATTTAATTTAAATGTCAAAGAAAAAAACTAAATAATTTTATAACATTTAATTCAAATGTCAAATAAACAAATTTTAAAATAAAAAAATTTTAAAAATATATTTTTTCTACAGTTATATATATATTTCTATTTTACGTATTCTTGAAGTATATAAAAAAAATGGTATACTAATTATTATATTAGGTGATATAAAAAAATAATAAACAATAAAAAAAAAGGATCATTTAAAAATAATTATTAAAAAAAACTTAAATTATAATAGTAAATAAGGAAAGTAGATTTATATGAAATAAAGGTTGGGATAAAAATGTATTATATTAAATTAACAAAGATAATTTGGTCATTTAAAAGAGTAATTTGATAACAACTTTAGGAAGTTTTACCAAACATCCTTTTCATACCAAAATTATGAAATAATTTGATTTTAACTTCTCAAAAGCAACATCAAATTGACCCTTAATTTTAGGGCGCGTCTGGTATTATTTTTCATTTGCTATTTTTCAAAATTAAAAATAAAAATAAAAACAGTGTTTTTGGTAACATATGTGGAAAACAGTATTCTGAAAATAAAAACACTTAAAACGTGTGAATGCACTTTTCTGTCGTTAGGAAATTGTGAATTCAAAAGATATTTATAAAGAAGTCATATGTAATGTGCTCTAAATTTTTGAAAACTATTAAAATGGTAAGCGAAAGTATTGTCCACAGAGGGGTGTCATCCGTTGATCGTTTCACGTTTTAGTGATTATTAAAAGCAACATAAATGAGAACATGGCAAAGGTGAGAGTAATGTGTGTGTTGTATAAGCATGTTGTGTGTGTGAGAGAGCATGAGAATGAGATAAGAAAAATAAAAAGATAATTAAGGATAAAAATGTAACAGGGTGTTTGCCTCTCTAAGTTAGTCTACTCCTAAAGGCAAACACCCTAAGTTACGAAAATAAAGATTGCTTGGAGAGAGAAATGGAAGGATACAAAATGTACTCATGACCACCATGACATTTGTGCCATAATAACTAATCGCATTAACAACATTTTAAGAACAAATAGGGCTAATCTACCTTTAGGTGTGACTTGAGAATCCATAACTCTCACTCACAACTACTTGGTTGGATTTGGAGAGAAAGAGACTTTTATCACTCAACTCGCTACTACACAACTACTTGGTCAATTTATAAGAGAGTCCATCTTTAATCATAGGTAGATTTAAGATAGTCGAGATAGCTTGGATTGGTATTTTCTCAATCCACCCCTACCACTTTTAGCCGGGATGTGTCGGATTGGTATTTTCTCAACACATCCCACTCATTCAACATAGCTTGTTTTAACACCTTAAAGTGTGTATTCTCTACTACACAACTACTAGGTTGGTTTATGAGAGAGTTTTTCATTTAATAAAAACTCAAATTAATTTGATACCAAACAAGAACTAAGAGTTGTCATATCTACTCAACCCAAGAGGCAATCAAAAGCATTAAGAACATTGAATGGAACTAAATTGAAGAAATTAAATGCAAGTAAATTAAATAATGGCACAAGTGTTAGGTTTACATATTTCCCTAATGGGGAAACACATCAAATAAAGAAAATACAAAAGGAGTAAAAAGAGGAAACCCAAGGTGTCAATCTCATATCTACAAACTCGGAGAGGAACCCAATTGTCATCTCGGATCTCCAAGCTCCATTAAAGCTCATCCTCCTCATAGATAAGGTAGGGTGACTCTTTCCTCATAAATCTCCTCCAATGATGGGTGGTTACAAGTGGAAGGTGGTGATGGTAAGGCAATCCATAGAGAAAAACCTCCATGTATGCCTTTGAAGGTCTCTCTCTCTCTCTCTTTTTATGTGAAGAAGATGAAGTGTAGAAGAGAGGTCTAGGTTAGGATTCTTTTGCTCTTGAAGAAAGAGGTGTATATATATGTTTAAGAGGCTAAGACGTGAAATGACAAGTTTTCCCTTCTAAAATTAGTTGAAAACATATCTTGAGCTGAGCTGGACCAGTCTGACGAGCATAGAGTACGGGTAGTGTACGGGTAAAGAACCCACATTGTAACATTTCTTGCTTCTAATCTACTTTCTGGTTTTACTTTTGTATAGGTTGTGTGCAGGTAAGGAACCTGTACAGTACCTGCACTATATCATTTCTTGCATCTGGTCAGCTCCCTGGTTTGACATTTGTGCGGGTAAAGAACTCACACATTGTGCACTGTCTGGAATCTTCATGTATGCACTTTATACTCATTTTTGCCTCCCAATCTTCAGTTAAAGCTCAAACACCTTTATTAGGGAAAATAATCTACACAAGGCTCAACAAACCCATTATATACATAAACAAGCTCGAAAACGAGCACAAAAGCTAGGAAATGAAGGCCGAAATATATCACAATTTTGGCACGATCAACGTGTTCGGTGGGTTAACTGCCAAATATCAAAACTTGTCAATAATACATCCCAAATTTCAAAAATTATCATTAATTTTTTTATTAACATGCAAAGAATTTAAATATTTCAAAAGAAAAAAAAAAAAAAAAAAAAAAAAAAAAAAAAAAAGGAAAAAATAATTACAAAGGAGCATATCAGTGACTCCAATGCTATAGGAGGTGTCCAACGTTGGAGGCCGAGGAGGATGAAAACCAAGGAAAAAAAAATAAGCAAAAGAAGAAAAAATAATAATAATGGCAAACCCTTGAATTTTTTTTCTTTTGAAAAACATGTTTAACGTGTTTTCCATGTTTTTCAATTTTAACACTGGTTTTGTTTTATTTGTTTTTTTATTTTATTTTATTTTAATGAAAAAGGGTAAGGGTGCCGATATTTACATCAATAAATATGATAAGCACACACATATTTTAATAAAAAAATTTAATTACAAAAATATCCTAATAGGAATTTACCAATAAAGACAAATTAGAACCAAATACTATATACACTCATATCTTTAACTATATCACTTTATTTAAAATAAAAAATTTTAAAAAATAAAAATACTAAAAAAAACTAAACCCTAATTCTATTTCAAGTATCAAAATCTTCAATTATCATACAACAAAGTAATGGAAAAAAAATTTCCTAAGGTGTAATTCTTTAATTTAATCTAGCCCCCGGCTAAGTCACTGTTTCTCTATCATCATATTATATATGTATTTTACTATTTAAAAGGAAAAGACAGGTACTTTTTATATGCACAAAGCCACATAGTTGAAAAGGAAAAACTAGGCTTGACTAAAGGAGAGTGAAAGAGAGGAACAACTTCAAGAGATTTGTATCATTTGATTACAATGGCATCAAAGTTTATCCAACAAACAAAAGGAAAAAACTAATGTTTACATCGCTTAGATAGATACCAACCAGTACATGTTGCATAGAACATGTTTCTCTGTTCAAGATAAATCTTCGAAGCGAATGCAGTGACTAACAAGGGCACGAGTAGAAGACTAAACCAGGGAACCCAACTTATTGATGTGCCATATAGAGACAAGTAAGAAATTGTGCTGAAAGTTACCAACATAGATATCAAAGTCGTGTACAAAGCACCGATACCAACCATATACTTCAGCGGTAAAGACAAGAGAAAGTCTATTTCTTCATGTGAAGACATGATGATCCACAAAGACAGAGACAATAGAATACTGAGGCAATAGGAGATAAAGGCGTTGCTTTCCACAAGTTTGCCTTTGATAAAGAAGTGTAGATCTGGCCATTGAAATACAAATTGATTTTTTTAGAGAACAATACATATTGATTTTAAATGAATTTGAGATTAAACCAGATACTACTAAGACCTGAGAGAAACATGTTTTTTTTTTTTCCGACAAACGCTGAGAGAAGAAGTTAAAAATAGTGACAAGTTCTCCGTGTTTTCTTCTTTTTCTTTATTAATGTTGTGTTTGTTTGGAGGGATATATGGAGGGAGGGAGAGCAAATCAGTTGTTTGGTTGGAAGGAGAAGTAGAGGGAGAGGAGGGGAGGAGGGAGTGCTTCTCCCTCTGGGACGACAAAATTGAATCCCCCCTAATTTGGGTGGATTCAAGGAAGGAAGGAGAGTGATGGGGGGCAAAGACAAAAAAACCCTCCCTTTTTATACTACCCTCCAAATTTTTAAAAGTCAATATTGTAATTTAATAAATTAAATATCAATTCATCCATCTCTCATACTCTCTCTCCCTCCTACCAAACATAGCTTAAAAGTAAAAAATTGTTCTCAATGTTTTCCGCTTTTAATTTTAAAGAACACCTGCCAAACAAGTTTTACATGATTTTTGAATTTGGAAAATAAAAAACAGCTTTTGAAAACTATACCGAACAGCCCTTAAGAATTCTTTGGATTGTGTTTTCAAGCTTAGAGAACTTAAGAATTTATTATTTGTGAAATTGGGTGTGTTAATAATTTAAGAGGGTTTATAAATAAATTGTATTAAAATAAAAACATTCATTTAAATAAGGGTACTATTGATATTAAGATGGGTGTTTATAGTAATGTTTTAATTTTAAATTTTAGATATAGGCGTACTTATAAATATAGGTGTGCTTATCATATTTATGGGTGTCAATATCCGTACTCAAACGGTAAACGAACGCAAATTCGAAATCGTTTTTGGAAAACAAAAACAAAAACACCCAAAAAAGGGTGTGTGTGTGTGTGTGTGTGATAAATATGGGTGTGCTTATCATATTTATGAGTGTCAATATCCGTACTCAAACGGTAAACAAACGCAAATTCGAAATCGTTTTTGGAAAACAAAAACAAAAACACCAAAAAAAAAAGGGGGTGTGTGTGTGTAATAGGGGTGTGTGTGTGTGTGTGATAAATATGGGTGTGCTTATCATATTTATGGGTGTCAATATCCGTACTCAAATGGTAAACGAATGCAAATTCGAAATCATTTTTTGAAAACAAACACAAAAACAAAAACACCCAAAAAAGAAAGGGGTGTGTGTGTGTGTGTGTGTGTGTGTGTGTGTGTGTGTGTGTGTGGGGGGGGGGGGGGGGGGAGCTTCTCAGTTTTCTTATAAGAGCTTCTAAGAGAAGCCACCTGAATGTGTCTTTTGGCAAAATGACTTTTAACTTGCATAAGCTCTTCTTCAAAATAATCCAAACATACTTTTTTAAAAATATATATTACAATAATTCGAGATTTAGGGTGGGAACGGGCTCGAACTTACAACCTTATGGTGTAGGTGTGAGGGGCAAACCACCGGGCTAACCTCATCTTGTCTATAACAAATATTCTTAAAAGTTGTGTTTGGGCCCCAAAAGAACTTTCAACCCTTCCAAAAACTATGTGAAACAAACCTTTATGGGTCGTTTGTTTTTTTGTTTGAAGGCTGAACAGTCGTAAATTTTACTGAAACCTGAATAGTGACTGAAACCTGGAACTGAATGGCATGTTTGTTTTTGTTTTCACCACCTCTAAATAGAGTGTCAACTTGTGTGTTTTTTAAAGATAAAATTGTTTTAAAACAAGTAAATAATTATTATGTATTTTCATTTTATATGGTACAAACAACTAAATAAAAATAATTTAACAACTCTGAAAACATTTTTATGTAATAATAATAAGATATTATCCGACGAGATGAAATTGGTCCGGTAGTAAATCAATCACATATGCATCACAAAGTTGTAAGTTCGAGCCCTCCCCTTCCCTATACTTTAAAAAAAAAATGTTATTATTCATGATTAAGATATAATAAATAATTGTTTGATTTTAAAAAGAAATGAAAAATAATGATTTAGAAGTTATTTTGATTTAAAAAATAAAATAAAAATAAAAAGCAGAATTAAAGGTTCAACGATGGTATCGAAAGTGACAGTATGATTAAAAAAAAAAAAATTAATTGTTTATCTTAAGTAATAGGTTAAAAAATAAATTTGTATAATATAAAATTATGATAAAATTGGAAAAATATTACCTTTCGGTAGATAATCTTGGAAAAATTATATTAAATTCAATTCAGTGATTTAGAATTAAGTTAAAAGTTATGATTTATTACTTTTTATTTAAGTAAAACAAACAAATTAACAAACAAAATAACTTTATAATTTTAATTCAAGCCCATTAAATTTTAAATGAAAATAAAAAATAAAAAATAATCGATGCCATAGTGTGCTTGGGCCTGGGTGTGAACTATACGTGAAGCATCAAAAACTTGTAACAGTTGATTGCACCTGAAAATCTAATTGATGTTTATTATTGTGAAAAGCTCAAACGTAGAAGAAGCTCGAGGAGTGAACTCAAACATAGACCGTCACTCCATCTTTAAAATTTATTTTGTGTAATTATTTAGATTTGCACTAAATTTTGCTTGAATAAATTCATCCACTCCTTTTTTATTCGATAGACTACCAATCACAAACTTGATACATACATTGTTCAAACAAAAGCTCCGATCAAAAGATGATCGATCCGTGTTCTTCCAGACCTCAAAAAGAATATCTTCTCTCTGTTTGAGGGTTTGATCTTCACTTAACTCATTGCAAGGAGATGACTCCATGGATGCACAATTGTAATGAATTAATATTCAGAAAACACCACACGCAGCATGCATCTTTATTTCCTAACCAAGTATGCTGGTATATATATACACACACCCAAAACCTCTCTCAATGCAACTTCAAACTCATTACAAAATCTCAAACTGGAATCACTTCCAAGGATCTGGAGGGTGTTGCTATTGATGCACCCATCGTTTCCTTCTTCGCGTCCTGCGTAATAAGAAAAGCACATAACAAGTTATATAAATATATATATACTCTACAACTTCCTGAAATTTGTTTTTTCATGACCGAAATTATTTAACTAGAGAGTATATATATGATGTAGGCAATAATATATTTTCAGACCATTTCGGCCTCTGTGTTTTTCCAAGCCTTTTCCATCTCATCAAAGACAATATCCACTGTCGGGCGGCCTTTGCTTGATTTAGCAACACAAAGAACAGCAATTTGCAGGATGGATTCAAAGTCCTGCCTGATGATATTCCCATTCAGCCGCGGATCTTCGAAATCTGTCAATGGGCGTTTTCCCATGATTACATCCTTTGCCTACACAAATTTGAAATTGAATTGCTCTTAGAGTTTGTTTTTGGAAGCAAGGAATAGTACTGAGAAAAAAAAATAACGATTTTTTTCACATTTTTTTTCTATGAAATTTCAGGACTTTTATTTTGTAACGTTACAGAATCAGCTCTGTAATTATAGTACTGAAATTTTTTTCCAAGACCGCCCTAACAATAGAAACACCCTACAAATAGTATTCACACAGGCAGACATAAAGGTACCTTTCTAGTGAGCTGATCTCTGGCATCAAGATCAAGCTCAATGACCTTTTGTCCTGATAAAAGCTGAAGAGCAACAATACCAAAACTGTAAATGTCACTAGCACAAGTTAGCTTGGCGTTGCTCATGTACTCTGGATCCATATAGCCTATGGTTCCTCTAACATCTGTAAATACTTTGCTCTCCTCCATGCCCAGCATCTTTGCCAACCCGAAATCCGAAAGCTTAGGATCCAGTTCCTCAGTCAAAAGGATGTTTGTAAGCTACATATGAATCATATCATTAGAAGATTGAACAAGACCTCATTTTCACATAATTCCTCGTGATTTTTCAACTTCTTGAACAGTATAGCGCAGAATTGATTCAAAATATAACTTTAGTTTTGTAATTGATTCATCAAATAACTTTTGACACTAGAGGAAATTCTCTTATACAAGATCCTTACTTTGATATCTCTATGAACAAAGCAGCCATCTATATAATGGTGGAGATACCTCAATCCAAGGGCGCAATTTCTCAGGATCTTAACTCTTATTTCCCATGTTAAAACACAATCTTTTCCTGCAAAACACATAGAGACATGAATGAACATGATCAGCGTACAAGCTTTGTCAACACCAAAAGGATTCCAGGACACTACGTATGCAAAAACGCAACTAAATGAACAAAGAGAAAAATAAGAGATTACTTAGGAGATGGTCCGATAGATTCCCAGCTGAGCAAAATTCATAAACCAGATAGTGCTCGCCGCCTTCAATACAGTAACCAAAGAGACAAACAAGATTGGGATGGCGAACCCTCGAAAGACCTTCAACTTCTCGAGTAAACGAATCACAAGTATTGCTCTTGTATATATGCTTGATGGCAACAGGCTGGCCGCTAGGCAAAACGCCTTTATATACTTGGCCTGCACTTCCTCTTCCAAGGCTCCTTTTTTCACCGGCATAGTTAATGGCCATCTCAATCTCAGCCTTGGAAAATCTATACAAACCTGACCATGCATTCGTTATCTCTTTGTTCCGCTTCTCATGAAGTATCCACTTCGCCCTCTTTTTCTTCCTTTTTCCCGCACACTTTATCAGAGTAACAGTCACCACAATCAGTGTGGCCACAGCTATACAAACTGCAATTATCGCTTTTGCCACAGAATCTGATAAGCTAAATCATTTCTGTGAGTATCAAGGATTGTTATAAAAACAAAAAACAAAAATTTGTTTCAAATCAAATGCTTTTGAAGGCATAAATGGAATAATTTTGATCGAGTAAAGAAAAGTAGTAGTTCCACTTACCTTTGAGTCTCACGTAACCAGGATCTCCTAACAAACAATAAAAGAGTAATATTAGAAGAAGAAATCCAAAGAGGTATGATGCAGATTTGTTTTTCAACAAAAAAAAAAAAAAAAAATGAAAATTCATGAAGGGCATTTTTACCTAAAAAAAGTAAAAAATTGACAAGAACAATAAAACTTATAGGAAACCATAAATTTAAAATTTTATATAGTTAAAAATGGTTAGTTTTGAAAAAGATGCCTAAAGATTCCATCAACACATTCAAAGTTTTGATTTTGATCAAAATTTCTCATAACTTATATCGGAGAACATGCACTTGATAATTATTATTCGCGATGGAACTTACCATACACATCCAAAGCATTCAAACAGCTAAATAAATCATCAACTGAGGAGGAATCATCTAAATTGGTAGCCACAATCGAAACAACAACCGCCATTCCACAAATAGCTTTCTCATTATTATCACCATGCCCCTTCGAGTCGTTTAACAAATTATCCCTGGCGGCCACCACAGCGCCTGTACAGCTTCTACAGGAGTCATCAAACGAAGAATTGAAGCGAGAACACTTATCCAAAGCGTCATGGAACTCCTTCCTGGGGCTAATGGTAGAGAGGGACAGATTCGAACATGAGCTGTTGCTTTGGAAGAGATTGTCGAAGCCACAGGTGTGGGCAGAGACGGACTGTCTGTGGAAAGAACCGGTGCAGTTCTTCCAGAATCCTTCTGGGACGAAAATGTTGCCGTCTGTTGAGTTACGTGCGTGTAAAGCTAACGCCTGGGAGAAGAAGGTGAGAGCGTTTCGACAACATAGAGTTGAAGAGATGCTTTTCCAGTAGTTGAGTTTCTTCCGTTGATGACCGATGCAGTCTCCAGAGGGTTGGTAGGGGTTCCGATCGAATTTTAACACACATTCTGTAGATAATTCATAGAGGCATGTTAGATTAATCTTTGTATGTATCCAAAAATATGATATTAGTTATTAATTTGGGACATCTCAGTAAGGATGGACCTTGGGTTGGGCTAAGGTGGGCTTGAGCCCACCCTAGCCTTTCCAAAATAATTGATAAGTAAAAAAAAATTAAATAATTAACACTATTTCTAATATAAACAGAACGTGTATGAGTGGATTACACAGTACACAGTCTAGGATTGTAAGGCTGCATATATTATACTTTGTAAACATTTTTAGCCTTCACGATTCATGAGGTATGAATCATTTATTTATTTATTTATTTATTTATTTATTTATAATTATTGTAAATTTGAACAATCTATCTACCAATATTAAGAATTGATTTTCCAATTAGATATGTTGGTGTGAATATTATGAATTTAAATATTTTTTTTTGTATTGAAATTTTAGAATTACTATAATTCTTAGTTTACAAAATTTTTGGAGTAATCTAATTATCGGTTATTCTAATTTTAAATTTACGAACTAATAATATTGTTTTTTGAATTTCTTTTTATTTTGGTTGAAATTTTAATACATTCATTTTAAGTTATTATTTTTTTTCTTTTTGGGTTTTTAAATATTCTTTTGTTTTTAGATTTATTAGTAAATAGCAATAAAAGTGTATATTTATTTCTCTCATGTGAATACTCCATCATAACCAAGGTAATATAATAATCAAATAAATGACATATATATATATATTAAAGTAATATAGTACTGGTGCTATTGATCCTGATTTCATAATTGACAAATTTGATCTTTTGAAAACTCGTATGATACAGCTTTATTAATATATAATTGTATTTACATTTCATGTTTATTCTATAATTTGTTTTGACTTTATTTTTTTTATTAATTTTGTTAACGTATTTATTTAGAATATAGATTTACAAGGTAAGCCTCTATATGTCTTCTTGACTAGGTGTATCTTTATTTTTAATTATAAAAAAAAAAATCCCCATATTGTTAATGATCAATAAAAAATAAAAAAATATAAAAAATTATTCTAGTCTACCCTAGTGTTTAATACTAGTTACGTCCCTGCATCTCAGTATGTCCAGACAAACTCTAACCCGATCATTAGCTGTCAAAATATATTCTACTACTTATAATTTGTATAGATACAGTGACAGCAAAATTTAAAAGTTAGAAAAATAATAAAAAATTGACTTAAAAAATCATAAATTTCTTCAATTTTTTAAGCATAAAATAATTAAAACAAAAATTAGAAATTAGAAACATAATTAATGATATTTGGGGAAAATCTAGTTTAATTTATACAGTATTTGTGTAAGGTGAAATCAGGTGTGTCAAAAACAAAAAAACAACAAAAATAAATAAATAAATAGTAACCTGGATCATCTGGTGAAGAATCAGATAAAGATGAAGGGTGGATGAAGAAAGCACAAAAGAAGAAGAAGAAGAAGAAGACAAGAGTAGATGGAGAATATGTTGTTTTCATGTCCCTTGTAAATTTCAGCCCATTAGAAAGAAATTTAATATATTTTTGCAAGTAAGTAATGAAAACAAAATTAAAAGCAACAGCTGAAATTTTTTCACAGGGAAGAATGGAATGATGTAATTATAAGCACATTGTTGTCTAGAAATCATCGATCAAAATTCGGATATTCTTGTTTATTATCTCTTTCAAGCTTTGTTATAACAGCTAGCTGCATCTCATCATCACTCATCACAATCTTGATATCATCGTTAACTCGCAAATCATATCTAAATATTTATATTTATATTTTCTCTTCATAAATCATATCTAATCGTATATAATCCTTTAGCTATGGATAAAAAAGAGTTATGTATGTTGTATTTTACAAACGAGTGATACTAATTAACCAATTTCATTAATATGAAAATTCATCTCAAATAATATAATACAAAAATTGATCCAAAATTACAACATTATTCACCATTATCATTTCATATTTTACGTGACTGCTGTATAATTTTCACATTATGAACATTCACTTTAACATAATGGTTATACACTTTCTCTTTTAAATCCGTGACAAGGATTCAAGTTTCATATTTAACCATTAAATCGCTAAGAGTGTGGAAGGTTCTGTATATAGCACAAGTTGCATTATGGATTGCACTTATAGTGATTGACCCAAGGGTGGAGGTGTTTGTAAATTAGACTGAGCTTCAGCACAAGCTAACTTTAAAAAAAATGAAAAAAAAAATAAAGTTCTTGTCTTTGTTTTTGTTAAAAAAAAAATTAAAAAATTAAAAAATATAAATAAATGGATATTGCTTGATAATTCATACAAATGGTCTAGTTATAATTTAATTTAATTCAGATAATCTCAATATATAGATTCATTAAAGTTATTTTACTACACTCAAACACATTAAAGTTTCTATTTCTTCTCCATTCCCCGTTTCATTCCATAAATAAAAGAAACTCGAACAAGTATGTATTTAGTTTATTTCACTTCCTTTTTTTTTTTTCTCTGTTTCCAACTTGAATCATTTTAAATGTTTTTAGGGGTAAGGATCATTATATCTTCTTATTTATGTACATACTTTTTAATTAGTAAAATTTTATTGCAAGGTTTGCTTTAAAAAAAAAATTTATACTACCGTTCAGTGTGGTTTGGGTAGGAAATTACTTTCATTCAGCCTGATAATATTATAGGGTCGAGTTATCGCACTGTATATGTATACCCAAAAAAAAAAAAAAAAAATTAGTCTACTGGGATAATAAGTCCTGGCTTCGCTCCTAGATCGACCAATAATTAGTCTGATCTATTTGATGTCAGAATAAAAATAAAATAAAAAATAAAAAAAATTTGATTTTTTAAACAAATTTTGAATTATATAATATTATACTTACAGATAAAGGCAAAAATTTATATAAACTCAATACGTAAAAAGTTAGTTTGTATTTTTTTCAACAAAAAAAAAATATGAGAATGTCGGTAATTGAGAATTCTAAGAACCATAAATATATTATAAAATAAAGGTGGATAGATTGAACATTTTGTTCATCGTTTATAACTCCCAGGTGAGCAAATAATCAATTATTAATCTTTAAACACATCGCCGCATAGTTGTGACAATTGAAATTAATATGTTTCCAAGAAGGAAGCTCGTATTATATATTGTCATAGAAAGTAGTGTTTTATTAATATATATATATATATATATATATATATATATATATTTTAGGAGACAAACTTCGCTATTTTAATTTGGAAAAATTACAGCCTTGGTCATTTTTATTTTTTTACCCCACAAAGGGTCAGTTTGGTATTGCTTTTAAAAAGTTAAAATCAGATTATTTTATAATTTTAACATAAAATGATGTTTAATAAAACTTCCAAAAGTAATTAATTGATAATTTGGCAAGTTTTGACAATGATTTTGAAAAGTAGGGAAGTAGATGGGAGTTACTTTTTGAAAGTGATTATGAAATAATCTATTTCAACATTTAATGCATCTTTTAAAATATCATTATTATCTTTATGAAATCAAGTTAAAATCATTTATATACCTTATTTCATCTTAAAATTAAATATTCTATTTAATTATTGATTTGATTTATAAAATCTTTTATTGTTCTTATGGAATTTTTTTAAAAAAAATTTAAATATTCTACTTAAATATTGATGTAATGTATATAATTAATGAAAAAAATGAAATAAGGTCTTAAACTCATGTATATTTTAGTTATTATAACTAATTTCAGCACTTTTATAATAAAATTATCAAACATATGTATACTGCTTTTGAGCTATATAGTAGTTTTAAAAATAGCTAAGAGTGATTATTATAAAAATTACAATAATAATAAACTGGCTCTAAAGTGTATTAGAGCATCTCCAATAGTCTCCCTTAGAGACCCTCTTAAATAAGGGTGGATGTTGTTGTAAGTGGTCATTAAGGTAGTATGCGTTTTCACAATACTCCCTTAAATGGCTCCCTTCATAATTTATTATTATTATTTTGATATTTTACTTTGTAATTATTATTGTAAAACAAATTACTCATTGGATAATAAATGATATTATGATTTAAAAGTTAAATATCTTGTATTTTACAAAAAATTAAATTAAATTAAATATGTGAAGTCCTCTTAAGGGGGCTGAAGCCACCCCTAAATTATGGGAGTGAATTCCACCAAAACATATTTAAAGGAACATCTCCGGCAGTCTTCCTTAGAAACCCCCCTTAGCTTAATTAAGGGAGAAGCCATATTTTTACAACTGTAATAAGTCCCAAAATCCAACTCCAAACCAACACCCAATTCCACCTCAAACCCAAAAATATGGCCCAACCATCAGCCCCATTTCCCCAACTAAAATCAGAAAGGAAGAGAGAGAGAGAGAGAGAGGAGGAGGAGATTTTCTTTTCTCTTTTCTCTTTACTCTTTACGGATTTTAAATTTTTATTACATTACATTATATTAGTTTTAATTTTAACATTTTATTATATGATTTAAATATTTAATTTTAGAAACATTTAACTATTATTGTTAATAATTACAATTAATTCAAAGTTTTGGGGAAGGAGACTCGAACTCACAACCTCAAAGGGTATAAGTGTGAGACTAAGAGCATATCACTTGGCCAACCCCATTTCAAACGGTTAATGGAATACTAACGGGATCCGGACAAGGTTTTTTTGTGAATATAGAAACATGAGAGGGTAAAATAATGAAATATTGAAACGCTAGGAGATAAAAATAATGTTTAGGAAAACGTTAGGGGAAAATAATAATATCCCAAAGTTGTAAATAAATTTTAGATAAGAAAAGAAAAAAATAAATAAGAGTGCGATCATTGATGAGTCAAGAAAGTGATGAAACAAGATATACCTGAGAATATGGCTAGAGTGCCTTGACTTTTTCTTCATCATGCAGTAACTGCCAATGACCCACTTGTCTATCCTTAGGGATGTTATAGTTGTGGAATCCTTCTCTGATAACTTGGACAATCCAACTGTCATGTATTTGAGTTGTAGTATGATTCTTCTTTGTGATTCAGACATGAATTAACAGTGTGTTTGAAGAGATCTGGCTGGGACAAAAGTCTTCACCACCTAGTATTCTTGTAACCGCTTACAATGATTGGATAGAGTCCACATCCCTGCAAACTCTCAACCAAATCTCTCAATCTGCATTTGATCACCACACTGTATGTACTTGGACTTAATGTTGTCCACATTCATCAAAACTCTTAGATATACTGACTTGACCTTATTTCTTTGGCTTGAACTCTGCATTGTTTCTGAACTCAGTGCTGTCTAGATTCATTTTAACTCTTGGAGATGCTGACCTGGGTTGGTTACTTCATTCAAAGTAGGAAGCTCATATAGGTCGGAAGGTGGCCTCATTATGTTATGCGGTTAAATTTGACTAGTGGCGTGGATTGAGTGCCAAACAACAAGCCATGAAGATCTTGAATTGACAAGGAAGGGTTTCAGCTGACCTAGAGGTGGAAAAGTTCCGGTTCGGTTCCGGTTCCGATTCCCGGTTTGGGTGGAACCGGAACCGGAACCGCCGGTTCCGGTTCCGATTCCGGTTTTTACAGAACCGGTTTTATTTTTTAATTTAAAAAAAAAAAAAAAAAAGACTTCTAAGTTGTAAACTTGTAATAATGTAATTTTAAATAATTAAATAAAATAAAATATATAAATGACAAATTACAAAATAAAATAAAATTCATTGAGTTTTGACTTGGGAGTTTACGAGTTAGGTGATTGCATTGGGTTTGGGACCTTTGGGTGTGGCACTGTGGCCATGTAGGGTCACCCAAAAATAAACAAATTACAAAATACAAATTACAAAAGGAAATTAAAATAAAATAAATAAAATGTCAAATTACAAATTACATTTCATTGGATATTTGGGAATTAGGTCACCCGAAATTCAAAAATAACATAAAATAAATAAATGATAAATTACAAAATTAAATTAAAATAAAATAAAAAATTGTAAAGTTATTAGTCTTGCACTTAATTTTCACTACAATTAAGTTGCATACGTATCCTCTTAGGGGGTTTAGAGAAATCAAAGGCTACGTAGTTCTATTACCTTTTATTGTAGGTTTGTTGATGACATGGACTTGTGATGACGTAAATACGTGAACCACATCTTCTATACCGGGCCCGTTGTACTTGTTGCTCCACTTTCATGTTCGTCATCTTTGAAGAAATCGTATGTTATCTCATATTCGATTTCTTGTTGTCTATATTGAACCTTTATCCAATCATCCACACAAACATGTATCTGGAGTGCTTTCGGAGTCAAGCATAAACGCCTTTCATCCAAGATATTCCTCCCGGCGCTGAACTCTTATTCTACCGCCACTGTAGAAACTGGTGTTGAAAAAATATTTTTGGTTATGATAGTCATGGTTGGATAGTACTCTGCGTACTCTTTCCAATATTGTAATATATCAAAAATTTTCTTTGGTGTATCTTCTATAAACTCATAAGAATCATTTAGATATGATTCAAGCTCAGAATACTTGTTAGTGCTTGATGAAGAAGAAGATCTAGGTTTTTTGGTTTTTTTTTATAATAGACTATACCCTAAATTCAAAAATCAGGAGGATGATAATGTGGGCTGTGCAGTTTGTGTTCATGTAACATCTAAATTGAGTGAGGATCCATAAACTAAAAGATATTCATCATATAAAGAATACAATAATTTCTTAATTCTATCATAACATGCATCAACATTATATACCATTTTTAAACATTGGGGGTCATAATAACCATTGAGATAATAACAAAAATGTTCTAATTTACTACGTTGATCAAAAACCATGGCAATCAAATAAATATATGGCAACTCATCATAATAACGTAACCATTTTTCCTTCGTAGCATTAACGGCTTCCCCTATTTCTACGTCGGATTCACAACAAGCAAATGCACCAGCAATATTTAGACTTTCAATAATAAATAAATTAGTTGTAGGATAATAAATACCAAATAAATTTGTTGTAACAGTATAAAAAACTTTTAACAAATTGAAAACGTTATAACAAGCATCCCAATGAGATTTATAAAGTTGAATGTCAATAACATGAAATTGAATAAAAGAACTAATAAATCTCTATACTCGTAACTTTGAGCAAGCAATTTATAAGTAGAATTCCAACGTGTTGAAACATCACGAGCAAATCTAATGGCACGTCTACCATTTTGTTTACAATATTTTACCCATGCATTCATTATAGAAGAATGTTTCCATAAAAACTGAAGGGCTTATTTAATAGGTAGAATAAAATGATCAAGAGTTTCTAATTCTTTTTGAACATATAAATTTAAAACATGGCATGCACATCTTTGATGAAAAAATGCACCACCAACAAATGGTTTTCATAAATCAATTAAAGATGGAATATCAGCAGTATTGCTAGAAGCATTATCAAAACCAATTGCAAAAATTTTGTTCTCAATTTTATACTCTGAAAAAATAATTCTAAGCATTCTAAAAATATTATGAGCAGTGTGTGAATCATCAAAAACTCTAAATGCAAGAATTCTTTTTTGGATATTCCATGCATCATCCATAAAATAGCAAGTGACCCAAGTATGAATGTGATCGTTAATGGTCAATCCATATGTCGGCACATACGGAAACACAACCGTTATATTTTTCAAAAAATCTTTCTAACTTTTTTTTTCTTTTACATAAATCTTTTCAAGTGCATATACAAGAGTGGATCTAGGAACACGGCATGCAGCAGGGTTTAATGCTCATCGACAATAATTAATAAAACCAACCCTTTCACCAAAACCGAATGATAAGTATTCTACTACTACCATTCTAGCTAATTCTTCCCTATTTTGTTCATCAGTATAATGAAATAATTATTCGTTAGGAGTAGCGTACCTGAGAATTTGTGTTTGTGACCTCGATCTAGTCTCTGCTTCTGGATGTTTGGTTTGAATATGCTTCTAATAAGTGTCATATCCTCCGGATTTGGACCACTTATATACTTTTTTGCAATAATTGCAAGCCGCTACATAGCTTTCATCTTCTTGCCTAACTTTCTTCATATATTTGACGAATAGATCGAATTTGCTCTGTTTCGGATCCGGTTCGTCCTCATCTACTTCCAGTGGATCAAAATCATAATCCGGAGGTGTATCAATATCAGGTATATTTTCTGACTGGCTTGTCAAATTAGGGTCGGGGTGGCATTATGATCGGGTTCTGAAATTGGTAAAGGGGGAGTAGGAATGTTTAGGCCTAGATCTTCAGTATAGGCCCGGTATTGCAGATAATCGTGATAGATGGTGTCATTATGACCGAGATTATCGACCATTTGACCCTTACCTTTCATCGAAATCGAACGTCTAGGATCGTCACAGCCGTGACCCCTTCCATTTCCATCACTTACCATTGGATTGGACGGAATAAATTTGGAAGAGAAATAATGAAATAGATAATTGAAAACTTATAACTTAGAAAAACAATACTATAAATCTATAATACTATAATAGTAGATTAGTAGTAAGTACTATTATAGTAAGTAGTAACTAAAAATAAGATAAATTGCAAATAAAATAAATTGCAAACAAATGAAATTGGAAACTTAGTATTTTGTAAATACTAAATAGTAATTAGTTATTCGGAAATTAAATAAATTAGAAACAAGATAAATTGTAAATAAAATTAATTGGAAATAAAATTAATTGCAAATAAAATATATTGGAAATAAAATACATTGGAATTTTTGGAATAAAATATATTGGAATTTTGAAAATAAAATTAATTGCAAATAAAAAAAATTACAAAATTAAATAAATAATAAAAACCTTGGAAACTTGGAGTCTTGGAGAGTTTGAGAGTGTTGGAGACTTGAGAGTTGAGACAATAAAACTTGAAAGACAAATTAGAAATTTAGAAAATTGAGAATAGAGAGAATTGAGAGAATGAGAGGAAAATAAGAAATTTGTGTAAGAAAAAATGAAAAGGGAGGGGGGTATTTATAGATAACAAAAAGAAAAAAAAAATTAAAGGGGAGGCTGTTGAGGCCCAACGGCATGATGGCGTCAGCATGTCGTTAGGCCTCAACGGTCACAAAAAAAAAAATTAAAAATAAAAATAAATAGAAGAACCGGCCGGTTTGAACCGAACCGGAATCGTTGGTTCGAACCGGACGGTTCCTCAAACCTTAGAACCAACCGAAAAATCGGTTATCGGTTCCGGTTCCAGTTTTTCCGATTCTGGTTCCACAGTTGGAATCGGAACCTTCCAAGGTCTAACTGCTGACCTCTATATTTGAAGGGAAATGACCTCGAAGTTCTACGCTAGAAGGTGCCCGAGATAGGGTGTTTCTTACGAGGTACAAGTTCTTCTAAAATTCTGAAGTTGAGAAGGTTGACAATATTTTGTCATCAACAATGACTAAAAGTGTCGTTTTACCCTTGGACTAGTTAATTTTGACTAACAGTTGACTAATTGAGGGACTAATTTGATGTATTTCCAAAAAGATAAGAACCTGAAAACCTAATACACCTACGTTGGGTAAAAAGTAAAAACAAATTGTTTCCTTAAAGATAAGGTGGACTGTAATTCCCCCCCCCCCCCCTTTTTTTTTTTTAATTGTATATACCATATGTGGTGCGACCAAGGGTGGGGACAAAGGGGGCTGGCATGGGCCATGGCCCTACGAATGGCACTGGGTTGGATTCAAGTCGAGTTTTTTCAAATTTGAATTCTAGAATTATTTTTTCGACTCGAACTTGATAGCAAACTCAAATAATTTCATGGGTTCAGGTTCATATTTCGTCCCATAACTCAAAATTATGTCATTTTGAGTTTAGAATTTAAATTTGCTCAAAATGACATCATTTTGAATTTGGGTTTTTTTGAAAAAAATGTTCAGATTCGAGCTTGGGTGAAATGTGAATCATGTTCTTTTAAAAAAAAAAAAGTAAAATGAACTAAAATTAAAATTTACAATGTGGTTATTCACAATCAAAACTTTGGTGGTGGTTGAAAACAAATTATATATAATTTTTGTTGTTCATATTTTCACTTTTTGAAATTCAAGCTTTAGAACAAATAGTGAAGGGGTTATTATTATTTCCTCCCCTGACATTTGCCTTTAGGTCATTTTATCCCCTCCAATTTTTCATATTCCCCAAAATCTCCCTTCTTTTAACTTTTAGTTAAGTAAAGATGAAAAGTTGTCTTCAATGTATTCAAAAATAACAATAAAACATTGAAATATAAAAAGTAAAATAAATAAATAAAATTTTGGCCAACCAGCATCACAACTTTCCTATTATCTCATTTTCTGATCATGCCACACCATCATCTATTCTTCATCTTCATCTTCATCATCATTTCACTTTTTCTTCGTTATCACCATTCGACCCAACCACTACCCCAAAACCAACAAACTCAACACACAAAAACCCATGGGACAGGACCCAACCACCACCTCAAATCACTCCAAACCCAACAAAAATGTGGCCTAACCATCAGCCCCATTGCCCCAAACCAAAATCAGAAAGGAAGAGAGACGAAAGAAAAGGAGAAAGGAGCATGACTACATGAGAGAGGAGAAGATTTTCTTTTTTTCTTTTTTCTTTACAGATTTTAATTTTTTATTACATTACCTTTTATTAGTTTTAATTTTAACATTTTATTATATGATTTAAATATTTAATTTTAGAAACATTTAACTATTTTTGTTAATAATTACAATTAATTCGGAGTTTTGAGGAAGGAGACTCAAACTCACAACCTTAAGGGTGTAAGTGTGAGATTGAGAGCATATCACTTGGCCAACCCCATTTCAAACGGTTAATGGAATACTGACGGGACAGGGTTTTTTTGGGGAATATAGAAACATGAGGGTAAAATAATGAAATATTGAAACGCAAGGAGATAAAAATTAAGTTCAGGAAAACGTAAGGGGAATATAATAATATCCCAAAGTTGTAAATAAATTTTAGATAAGAAAAGAAAAAAATTAAATAAGAGTGCGATCATTGATGAATCAAGAAAGTAATGAAACAAGATATACGTAAAAGGTCTGGTTTCCACACGATTGTCTTATGTCTTTCTTATCCAAGTTCACTCACTACTTGGCGCTTTTTCGCTCTTTCTTTTCTTTGCATACAAACAAAACCAAAGCCATTCCCAAGTTGACATGAAAACCACCATTTCCTGCCTTGCCCCTCTACACATTTGCTCTCCTTCACAAGGTCAGCTTCAATTATCTCTTTCTCTATCTACAATTGTTGATACTTTTGTTTCTGGGTTGATATTTATGACCTTAAAGCATTGAATTTTCATAATGTTGTTGGTTGTAATGTGTTATGTAGTCCATGAATTTGATATACCAATCATGTTAAGAAACCCCAAGTGACATTTTCAAAAGGAGGAACAAAAAAATTGGTGTACATTTATGGAGTAACTTGATTTTTGGGGTCAATTTATTGCTTAATTTAGCATCTCATTTTAGTTTTTTGTAAAGTGGGTTAGTTTCATTTTCAATTGATAACTTACCTTCTGTAGGAAAGCAACTAGTTTGGTTGGGGTATTTCCACTTTTGTTTCCTAAAAGAAAACATAAGTACCAAATTGTTGATGGAATGGTTTACTTGTAGATGTTTAATGCTTTTGACACATCAAAATGGCTGGAGTTGAAGTTTATGTTAACTTGTTAGTGAAAAATTGAATTATAACTGGATGTCCTGCATATGTTGTACAATGGGGACTTGTGATTTTTTATCAGGATTCTTTATTGATTATGTATCTCTTTTGATATTGATGGTTATATATGCAAAGGCCTAGGTCAGAATTTGTTCGTAGGTTATATGTAGAACCATAAGTATATTCACTGGTATATACAACTTACTGGATAATTTAGAGTAATTATGTGCATGTATAATGTTATGCAACTGCGGGGCATTTAAATGGCTTATTATACGTTGGGTTCAAGTCGAAAAAGTATCTTATGTTATTGATATATTTTATTAAACGTGTTTGGTTATGAAGAAAAAGAATGAAAAAGTAATTGACAAATGCATAAACCTACTGATGTATTTCAATGGTACTCAGGTTGCATTTAGAGCTCCTGAGTCAGGTATTATGGCTTTTGCTGCACGTTCCATTGGTTTCCCCTATTATGAAAGCATCATTTATCCAGGTAGCAGATTGGCACTTACATTCAATGGAAGGTTTCAAAGTAGGAGACTGGTCTATTTCGGAGGCCTAGTTGTGGTGAAATTTAGTGCCGACATCAGAAAGTCAAGATGCTCCCAGTTATTAAGATCTAACAGAAATTATTACGAGCTGGACTTAAGATGTTCAAACCTGATCACAAGCAAAAGAGAAAAAGTTTCATCAATCTCTACTAATACAAGAATACCTGAGGTAGTTCCTAAAAGTTATCTGCTCCTGATTTGTTGATGAACAGTCGCTTAATTATGGCTTTTACTGTTTTGTTTTTCTGTAGTCTAAAGAGGTGTTTGGATTTCCGGTTCAAAGTGTGTCACGTGTTCTAAAGGAATGGAGCCAGTTACAATTAATGAAAGTAGCCGGTGTACTGGCATGCATGATTTTGGTTATTCCATCAGCTGGCGCTGTTGATGCTCTCAAAACATGTACTTGCTTATTGAAGGAGTGTAGGTCTGTGTTTCTGGATTTGGTAAAAAAGCACCATTCAGTTCAACATTAAACTTTCATTGTTCCAATCAACTTGATTTCTTCATATGGATATTCAACATCTGAAAATAAACATTGTCATTTGACTGACTCGTTGGAAATTTTATGGTTGTCAGGCTGGAACTTGCTAAGTGCATTGCGAACCCGTCATGTGCTGCCAATGTTACTTGCCTCCAGACCTGCAACAATCGACCTGATGAAATTGAATGCCAGGTTTGTTCTGTAATTTCTCAAGAAATGATGATTGGAATACCAATTTTGCCTGTGGAAGGTTAAATTCGGGAATTACAGAATTCTATTCCCTTGTACCTATGCAGATTAAATGTGGGGACCTGTTTGAGAATAGTGTTGTCGATGAATTCAACGACTGTGCAGTCTCAAGGAAGAAGTGTGTACCTCGAAAATCTGACTTGGGAGAGTTTACTGTCCCAGATCCTGCTCTTCTTGTTAAAAGCTTTAATATCGCAGATTTCAGTGGGAAGTGGTTCATTTCTGGTGGCTTAAATCCATCCTTTGATACTTTTGACTGTCAATTGCATGAATTCCACACAGAATCCGACAAACTTGTAGGAAATTTATCTTGGAGAATACGAACTATAGATGGTGGCTTTTTCACTCGATCAGCTGTGCAGAGATTTGTTCAAGATCCAGTTCATCCTGGGATACTCTATAATCATGGCAATGAGTACCTTCACTATCAAGATGACTGGTAAATACTTTTTTCCCATTCTAATGCTCCTCCTATTCCTCTGCATCTAAGCATTTATGGAGCAATATCAGAACTGATGCTCCTTATCGAAATGCTCCGTGTCATATGGTGATATAATCACATTGATTATGTTGTTTTGCGCCTGACACAAATTATCTCTGATTAATCTGCTAGTGTCTAATAATTTTGACTCTTGGCATGTGAAAGCATCAATTGGTTTTATTGTCTGTAAATGAGGTTGTCTTGACCTTTCATGTGCACAATTAAGTGCAACTAGACACTAAAATGAGCACCTACCTATTGCAGGTATATATTGTCGTCAAAGATGGAGAATAAACCAGATGACTATGTATTTGTGTACTATCGGGGCAGCAACGATGCATGGGATGGATATGGGGGTGCTGTTATATACACAAGAAGTGCAGTTTTGCCAAAAACCATTGTACCTGAACTTGAAAAGGCAGCCAAAAGTGTCGGACGAGACTTCAACACGTTCATCAAAACAAATAATACTTGCGGACCTGAGCCTCCCCTTGTGGAGAGAATAGAGAAAACAGTGGAGGAAGGAGAGAAGACCATCATAAGAGAGGTTGAACAGCTTGAAGGTGAGGTAGGTAAAACCGAAATGACTTTGATTGAGAAGTTGGCAGAAGGGTTGAAAGAGCTCGAACAAGATGAACAAAATTTCTTAAGAGAGTTGAGTAAAGAAGAGATGGATCTATTAAGCGAGCTGAAAATGGAAGCAAGCGAGGTAGAAAATCTCTTTGGACGAGCACTGCCGATCAGGAAACTAAGATAGAATTGAATATAAACTCAAAAACACTCTTATATTCTTACTATATTCTAGAAATTGTACAGCATACACATTGTTGCATTTATATTTTGAGTTCGAATATGAAATATGAAAGTTGATTATTTTCCATTCTCCTTTTCTTCATTACTTGTTCCTCGTTGTTTGTCAAGTTCTAGCAGTAAAACCCTGTTCCCACTTTTCGAATTTAACTTCAACAACATGATTTTGATACTCATTGATATGTAATTTGGAGTTTAGACATTGTTTTTAAAATTCAAAGAATGAAAGAATAACAAAGAAAAACAAGTCACAAACAACCTAGTCCCACAACACAAGGACTATAATATGAGGCAGGCTTGTGAAACCCCCCCACCAAACCAGAACCATACCACTTCTCAGCAGAAGACTACTTAGAAGGAATAACAGGGCATTAAATCCTCCACAACCACAAAGCATTTGACAATTCAAGAACTGCTAAAGCTAGTGGCAATAGGGATGACAATCAAAAGAATGATGAGCAACAGAAGTATCAAGCCGATGCACATCCACTTCCTGCTGCCTCTCTGGTAGTCCTTTGCAGTTTTGAGCTCTTTAGTTCCATCCTTGACATAATGTGAAGCATTCATCACATGGTGCTCAATGTCATCCATTTGCTCACCTTGTGCCTCAACCATCACAGCCATGTCTAAGAAAATCTGGTGCAGCTCCAACAAGCTCTTCTCAATCTCTTTGGCCGCGTCATGTCTGTCTTGAATCTCCACCACTGTCTCCAACACCTTCCCTCTACCATGTTCTTGTATTGCCCTTGTCAAAAACTCCTCTCCACCATTACCATCAGAAATTATCTTCTCTATAACATCCTCATTCGGGTACTCTCCGGTCACAGTAAAGTACCTTCTCCCAATTGTTTCTTTATACTCTGTCATCATTTTCTGTCTGAGTCCCTGAAATTCCATCATAAGCTCCTTTAACTTCTTCCTCAACCCATTAGTGACTGCAATCCTAGTCCTGTAAATTGAAGTTCCTTCTTTGCAGCCAGAGAGCCGCTTATTAGCAGCATTGGCACGGTCCATGTCTTCCAGCTGAGTCCTGATAGTTTTGGCCCTTTTGAGCACTGTGACAATGTCTTTGTTGATATCATTGCGCAAAGCTTTAAGAGACTCCTGCCTGTGCAAGGACTTGCTTTGTTCATTGGCTTCCTGGAGTCTGCCGAGGATATCACGGATTTCTCCCATTTCTTTCTTCACATTCTCAGCTTCTTCAAGGAACAGGTTGAGGTTTTGGTCCATGGTCTTAGCTGAGGAAGTCATTTCCAGATTAGGGTCAGGACCGGCTTCGAGATCTTTCATGGCCTCCTTTTTCAGGTCCACATAGCTGGTGAATGATTTTGTCATTAGATCATTCATCTTTAAAACTTGAAAACTTCCTCAGTCACCTGAAATGAATCAACTTTTCTTTCTTCAGTTTCCCATATAAATGAACCAAATTGATGAAATGATTCTCAATGTTGAAAAATTTGAAAAACTTCCATAGACCTAAAATCAAACTGGAAGCTAAATCCAGGAAAAAGAAACACATATATGAAATGGGTATGTTCGTTTTTCAACACCCAAAAATTAAGCATTTGTGATAATTCTTCAATTTCGCAGAGAAATATATACTAAGTAATTGAACTCAGGAGTAACAAATACACAAATTGATAAAAATGGGTATTCATTGAAAACTTTGAACAGACATAAAATCAAACTAAAAAGAAACATTTCTTCTATTAATCTATCCAGAAGCTTAAAAAAGGAAAGAAAAAAAAATTAAAAATAGACAAGTAAATGGAAATGGGTTTGTATCAGTACATACCTTGTTCAATGAAGTAGAAGAAAATATGGTAACCACAGCGAAATCTCAGGTGGGTTTTGAAAAGGAAATGCAAATCTGAGCTCAAGTTTTGATTTTGCTTTGACAATTTGATATTGGTCAAGCTAGAGATACTTAAAAGGAAGAGAAATCTGAGGTAGATCGAGAAAATGTAGCCGTTAGAGCTAGCTCCCAACGGCTCTATTTGAAATTGCCCGTTGATGAGCTAAGTCGAATAGGTTTATAATACAAAAAGAGCCGGTGAAAAATAGTGTTTGATTATAATTTTTGAATTGTATGCAGCTTTAATTTACAACTTTTATTTTTGATTAAATTTTATAACGAAGTTAAATTTGGGATTAGTTTTTGAATACTATATATTGTATTTTCGGACAGTAAAGGAAAAATATAAAATATAAAAGGGTTAATATTATAATCCTTCCCACCAAAGATACACATTTGGGGAATGGGGATAGATATAGGTCCCCCCATCCCCATCCCTACTTCCCAAACCCTTCCCGTTTTGGGGAAATGGGGATTGGGAATTGAGAATTTTTGGAGAATCTATATCCATCCTATTCTCATCCCCATTTTCCCCGCTTTTCCCATTCCCTCATTTTTCCATTTAACTAAAATTTATAAATTAAACTAAAAAAAATAAAACATTTGATTACAAATACAAAATAAAATTAATGCATTTTATATAAAATGTGTATGTATGTTTAGGAAGTTAGAGTTTTTAAAGAATAAATAAATATATATATATATATATATATATTATAATTATAGTTATATATATGGGGAAAATGGGGAAATGGGAGAGGGAGAGGGGGAGGGGGAGGGGTCCCCCCATCCCCATCCTCATCTCCATTTCAATTTAGGGATGATTTTCAATCCCCCCCCCCCCCCCCCAACATTTTTCCCAATAAAAATCCCCAAATGGGGATCGGAACGCGAGGAATTAGAGTCTCAGGGAAAAATGTGCATCTCTCCCCACACCTTTAAACTATTGTTTGATGTATAGTTATAAATGTTTTTATTTTAGAAACATCCTCTATGAACTAACAACATTAGCATTCTGTTTGTATTGATTGAGTTTGACCATTAAAAAGTCCAAAAATATCTATATTTAAGCTTCAATTGTATGAATTGATCATTATACCCTTATACTTTTTACTAAATAAATTAATAAAATAATACAAAATGTGAGAATGTTAACTTGCAAAAGAAAAGTTATTTTATGGACAATTTTATCCCTAAAAATAACAAAATAACGGAATGAGGGTACTATTAATTTAAGTTTCAATTGTATTATTTTATTAATTTATTTGGTAAAAGTATGATGGTATAATTGTCAATTCATACAATTGAAGCTTAAATATGAATATTTTAGACTTTTTAATAGTCAAATTCAGTCAACACAAACAGAATGCTAACGGTGTTAGTTTATAGGGGAGGCTTATAAAATAAAAGCATTTATAACTATACATCCAATAATAGTTCAAATGTGAGGGGAGGTTTTTAATATTAACCCAATATAAAAATATATAAAATTAAATAAAATAAAATAAAAAAATCTTAGAACACAATCCAAGTTTTGATATTGTATTATTATTACTATTTTAGTTTTCAATAATGCTATTTTACCCAAATTTGATGTCTAAATGATGTGGATCATTGATTTCTTTATATTAGAATTGCATGATTAAAATGATTAAATTTTAATTATGCCACATCGGTTATTCATCAATTTTTAGTAAAATAGAATTACTCTTTGATTTTTTATCACAAATCAATCGTCAAGTAATTTATTCCAATAAAATCTAAGGGCGTGTTTGGTATCGTTTTAAAATGAATTTTTTGAAAACTATTTTAAATAATAGAAGTCATGTTTTAAAAATAATGTTTTTAAAAATGCAAACGTGTTTTGTAGTGTTTTCTAAAATTAGTTTTTAAAAACGGAAAACGATGTACATGTGTTTGGTAATGTTTTTGAAATAGGTATAATAATTATTTGGAGGAAAAAGTTAGGAAAAGTTGAGGTTTGTTTTAAAAAACTGTTTTGAAAATGATGAAAAACAATTAAAAGTTGTTTTTAATTTTTTTGTTATAACTTTTAAAAAGTTGTTTTTTGTTTTCAAAAACAATTTTACAAAATGATAAACCAAACTCTTTGAAAAAAAAATGATTAACTAAACAATTTTAGAGTTGTTGTTTTTTTTTTTTAAAAAAACAAAAAACTGTTTTTAAAAATGAAACCAAATACCACCTAAACTTTTGAGTTGATAAATCATTTTACAAACACGTATGTTTATTGTGGAAACATCCGATGAGATGAAGTTATTCAATGATATGGTATGCTCCTCACATACACGGTCACTATGTTTGGTTTGATGGAATATGAGAGAAAGGAAAGAATTGTATGGATTCTTATCTCTTATTTGGATTGTTAAATGGGAAGGAAAGGAAATGATAACACAGAAAAGGGAGAAAATATTTTCTTCTTATTTTATCCAATTTGGTTTCTCTTTGAAATGGACGGAAAAATAGGTAAAGGAATTACGTAGAGAGGAAAAGGGAGAGGAAAGAAAGGGGTGGAGGGAAAAGGGAGAAGAAAATGGAGAAGTGTGTGTTTGGTATGGAGAGAAAATGGAGGGAAAGGAAAAGTGGAAGGAAAAAATGGTGTGTGGGACCCACCATTTTTTTTTCCTCCCAAAAGTGGGAGGAAATGGGAGGGAAAGAAATGGTTTCTTTTTGACTTGACTTAAATTACAATTTTATCCATTTGTTTTTAATATATAAAAGACTTAATAGCACTGGACCCCCCCTGAAGTGTACGTAAATTTGTAAATTGCCCTCTAAATGTTTTTTTTCGACAGTAAATCCCTCGAACTTTCTTTTTCTTTGCATCATCCTTATGGAGATGTCCACTCCTCAGGGGGCAATTGGTGTAAAGAAAAGAAGAGTTCGAGGGGTTTACCGTCGAAAAAAAACATTTAGGGGGCAATTTACAAATTCACGTGCACTTTCTTTCCTTCCTGTTTACCAAACAGCTTAAAGGAAAATCATTTTCATTTCTTTCCCTTATGTTTTCTATCCCTCTAAATCTTTTCGTCGTTCCTATTTTCTTTCCTCCCTACCAAACATAAAAAAGTTAATAATTTTTTTCAATATTACAAAACAAACTCCATTTGTTTCCTTTCCTTTCCTTTCATAAACATCCGAACAACGATCACTAAAAACACTCCTTTTCTTTTCTTTTCTTTTCTTTTCTTTTCTTTCCTCTCTAACTTATCATTTCCTTTCCTTTCTTTTCCATTAATCCAAACATAGTTATGAGATTATGGGTTCCAGTCGTAACCTATTTTTCAAATCCAGAATTTATAGTAATAATAAAAAAATAAAAAATAAAAAATAAAAAATAAAAAAAGCATTGAATCATCCATTTTGAAATCGATGTGAATGTGATATTTTCCTTCTAACTTTAACATAAGAGTTAAATTTACAGGCAAAATAATTGAAAATGGTGGGCTTGGTTGGAACATGGAACCAGGAAAAAGGTTGAATCGCTACAACAAGATTTATAAACATACCTTTCCACGGGGACCACCATTTTTATAAGCCAACTGTTTTTTTCAAAAAAAAAAAAAAAAAAAATTTTTACAAACTTTTAAACAACTTTAGGGAACATCTCATTGAAAATCATTGAAAATTATCACACAATGTTATTCGGTGATAAAAATGTTCATTCGATTTGAAAACGAGGTCACACTATTTAAATTCATATATGTATGAATTTTAAGTGTATACTGAATTTTAAGTTTTAGTCTTTAATTTTTTTAGTTTTGTTTAAATTCAAGTGTATCCTTAAATTTAAGTAAATTTTTGAATGTGAGTGTATTTTTAAATTTAAATTGAATGATATAATTTAAGTATATATATTATAAAATTCAATTGTATGGTAAATTTTGTATATTTAGTTGTTCAAGCATTTAAAAAATGAAATAGTTCAATTCGTGTCGATATAGGTTACCCCACCCCAAACAGGTTCGAGTATAGAATGGAAATCGAAAACTCATTCCCAGCATGGGCTGGGTATGAAGCATCTCATCCCAACTAGGTTTCAGGTATGGGGCATATCAATCCGATTCGTTGCCAACTCTAGTCTAGTCTAGATATTGTATCTATTCCCACAAGATCCGAAAGAAGACTCTTCACAAACTCTCAAATACTATATACATAGCATGGACATCTACTCTTACAATAATAAGAAAAAGTCTCACATATACTTGTAAAATATGAATATCCCATTAGAGGAAGGGGATGTTCATGTAAAAACAAGTTTTTAATTTTATTTTTCTATTGGAAATGAACAAAAGTTGGATTTTTTTTTTTTTTTTTTTTTGAAACAATATAAGTTAGAACTTATTTTGCATATATTAATATAAACAAAAATGTTCAATTCAGTGTGTAATAACATAACTTCATCAGTGCGTTGGATATTGGCCATTAGATTTACGTACTTTGACTCAAAGTGTATACACTTGTTAAAGCTTCTACATAATCAATGGTCCACATGCAATAATACTAATGTAGTTATATCAGTGCGTACTAACCAGAACGGGACGTTATTAATAAGTTCTTATTGGGAAAGGAACTTTATTATTATTTTTTTTTAAGTATTATATTAATTCCGAGTTTTTTGTTAGGAGGAAGATTCGAACTTGTAATGTCGTAATGCAAATGTTAAACAAACCTCATCTCATTTCTTTTTCTGTTATCATAGAAAATCTACAATGATTTTTTTCTCTTTCCTTTCACCGATTTTTAAAATAAGAACCATAACGTGTCACCGTTTTAGTAGTCTGGTGCACCACTAAGTTAGTACACCGAAGATTTTCTCAGTAACCAGACACAACCAGTGTACATTCACCGGTAACCTTATCTTCACCCTCCTCCGCAATAGTGGTAGGTGAATCACGCCCACATCAATCTTTCTACATTTCGATTTCACTTCGTTGTCAAAGTCACCCCCACACAACGTCACAACCCCACCTCATAAATATAAAACTAAACACACACATACACTCGGAGACGCTACAAGCTGCAGCTTTTCTCTTCGTTTTAGCCGTGACAACATTAAAATGGGTCCGGTAAAGGCGGCTGTGGGTGATTTGGTATTGACCTTCATGTGGGTTTTTTGCGCGTCGACGTTTGGGATACTGACGTCGGAGATAGCTGCCGTTGTGGGGGTTCAGGGCCAGTTTTGGCCCTCGATGTTGATAACTACTGCGATTGTTTTCGTTTTCGTTTTTGTTTTTAATGTGATCGCTGATATTCTTGGTGGGGCCAGTTTCAATCCCACTGGTACTGCCGCGTTTTACGCCGCCGGTCTCGGTGGTGATAGTCTCATCTCTATGGCTCTCCGGTTTCCTGCTCAGGTTAATCTTTATACGCTTATTATGTATTCGGTTTATTGATTCTTTATTTGCTGTTATTTGTTCACTTGTGTTTTTGCTTGTTTTTCTCTCTAGTATTTTGTTTTTGTTTCAATAATTTTGGTAAACAGAATCGTGATTGAATTTACTGTTTTCATGTATTCAAAAGGAGGTATTTTTATGTATAGTTTCAATTTCAATTTGTTAAAAGAGAGAAAGAAAAAAAATGCTTAAACTGCCAAGTAAATGTCTGTACAAATATTTGCCAAAAATATTTATGCTTGAATTGGCTAACTAATGTTAAATCGAATTTGTAGATTTAGAATGACTTGTTTGATAAAAAGAGATTAGAAGTAATGCATAAGCTGTCAACCAAAGGATATTTTGAGCATTGATGTATAGTTTCTACTTTGACAGGCAGCGGGTGCCGTGGGTGGTGCATTGGCTATTGTGGAGGTGATGCCACCTAAGTACAAGCACATGCTTGGAGGTCCTTCTTTGAAAGTTGATCTGCATACGGGAGCCATTGCCGAGGGGGTGTTGACTTTCCTAATTACCTTTGCTGTTCTTGTGATTATTTTAAAGGGTCCTCGTAGCAACATAGTGAAGACGTGGTTGCTTGCTATGGCAACTGTTGTGTTGGTTGTTGCTGGTGGTGCATACACTGGACCTTCCATGAATCCTGCCAATGTGAGTGATTTCACCTTTCTCAGCTTTGTTTTCTAATGTTCAACTATTGTATTGGTTTCCAATCTCAATAATTTGGACTGATACAAATCATTATACTGCGGAAATCTTAGTTCAGTCTATGCAATGCTGTGAAAATAATATGACTTCCCCTTTTTTTTGTCTGTAAATTCCTTTACAGTTTCTCTTATGAACCAAAAGGTACAGCACAACAACATATTATTTTTTTTTATTTATTTACAGCTATTGTGTGACAACAGGGCAAATTGCATATGGCTTTTACTTTATGTGCTTGCTCTTCACTTTCTCCCATCTTTTACATCTTGGTTTTGTGGTGACTTCTTTCATAACTTTATTCCGATTTTTTTCTTTATCTTTTCACATTGCATTAAGGCTAAATATCATCTATAACAAAAATTGGTATGCTGATTTAGTGTCATGTGAGAGACATGATATCAATTTTTAATGCTGGATTACCATAAGTAAAATACTTGGTATTAGATTATATAAGAGTATTGAACTAGACAGGGTAGGTATGAAGTTGCTATGTTTGGTTGTTGATATTGTTCGTGTCTTTTTACTTTTTCAAGTACTCTTCATGTCCTATAATCTTATGCTATTTTTCGTAAGAATTTTGGGGCCTATTCCTTCCTAATATCGTTTTAGGTTGGGAAGCCATCTTCATGGTATTCCTGATAGGATTGTCCTTCCTTTGAATCCCTAGTGGCGGCAGTTCATACTGCAATCTGCAGGAACCACAATGATTTAGTCTGGTTTGCCTTTTGTTCCTTAAGGGAAGGGATAAGGATGTATCTGTCTGTGTGGACTGCTTCACTTTGGATATCTTTTAGTCTTTAACATGCCAACGAGGGAGGTTTTGGCGTATTGGAATGGAAGGTTAGGGTCACTTTGTCGTTATCAGCTTATTTTTTGATCATTTGTCCTTGGTTCACATCTGTATCTGAAAAGAAATACCTTAACCCTTGTAGAGACACAAAGACACCCTTCTTCTGGATTTGTAACTATAGCAAGGCCCCAGCAATCTCTTAGCTGAATGGGTTCATTTTCATGCGGTTGTTTTTGGGAGTTTCCTGACTTTAAGTAACTTTCTTCTGGTCATGTGCTTTTTTACCACTCCAGGTTTTGTACATTCATATTCTCCTCTCTCTTTCTCTATCCCTGTAACCGAAAATTTTATCTCTAACCATTGAAATTCCTTTCAGACTATAATGGTTGACGACCCACTCGTCCTTGCTGAAATGCATACGTAATATCTTTCATGTTTGTGTTAGTGTATATGCCTGGTGGTGAGCAGTTCAGATTCACGATACTTCTTTTTTAGCTTTAAATGATAGAAATTAACTCTCTGGAGTCGGTGCACATGCATATTACATGCTCTATATTAAATGAAAGGAAGTTGACTGTTCCTTTAGTGATTGTCCATGAAATCGATCTCATCTTTGCTAATGATATTTCATTTCGTATAGTAATGAATCAGCCTATCGTGACAACTATTATTGAGATCTGCCATTCTTGGTGATGTTATTACAAACTTACACTCTTAGTTCATGTCATCTATAAGATACTTTGATACTGTACACCAAGCTAATTAGTACTCATAATACTAATATATGTATGAATCCGAATGTAACCAAGACATATAATCCAGTACTTTGAAATTCCCCTGTGCTTTTATCCCTAGGCTATGCAAACTGTTATTCCTTTGACTGTCTGAGCTCACTCCTGAAATTCGGCTGGATTAGATTAGACTCTAAAATGTAGGAGCTGGTGTGCTTATTAAGGATCGAATAAGCGGATATCAATTCCAGTTAACATTATTAACAGCCATGGCATCTTCTGTTTGTTTCAACTTCTTGTGGACTATAGATCGCTAAATTTAGTTTCAACTTCTTGCGGACTTTAGATCATTTCTGACTTATAACTCGTCATCTCTGCAGGCCTTTGGTTGGGCATACTTAAACAAATGGCACGATACATGGGATCAGTTTTACGTTTACTGGATATGTCCGTTTGTAGGAGCAATACTGGCCGCATGGGTTTTCCGAGTTGTCTTTCCCCCACCAGCACCACCAGCAAAGAAACAGAAGAAAAAATAAGGTGGTAAAACATACTCTGCTCAGATTTGTTCATTCACCATTAGATTATTACCTCAATGTTCATGTAATAAGCAAATATTTTATTTTCTCATTTTTAGATATTGCTACTTGACTAAAAATCCTCCACGGACATTGGATATTATATCGTCTTGTTCACGATAAAACGACCCATATGGCCATATTTGCCTCTCAATAGATTGGTTTAAGTTTTCTGTGGTGTGTTCATGGACATTTAGGTTTTTCATGAGAATTGAATGAACCGTGTACAGTGTAGAGGCCAGAGGGTGCTAAATGCTTCTGACCTGGCCCGTGTACAAACCCTATAGTTGAATGGGTCGGATTTAGTGGGCTGGATTGCCCTAACTCGCTTTGGATCGGGCACATAGGTAAGGTCAAATGGAACAAGCATCCGGCTCTGAAATCTGGTTGGGTTAACTTGCTAGAATAATAACGTTATTTGACTCAATAACAACCATTGGATTAAAATTTGAAATTAATGGCTTTTATTACCGGAAAAACTTGAAACCTTTTCAACTTTCTTTTTTTTTTTTTTTTTTCCTCATCTTCAAAGAAATAATAATAGTACCAGATGAGATAGAATATCAGGAAAACTTTTTTCTTAAAATTAAATTAAATTGTTATTGGATTTCTATAAAAAAGAATTTTAAAAAAAAGAGATATTCAATTACAATTTTTTATCTATTACCCATATAAATTAAGTTGTTATATATATAATATCTATTAATTCGGGATCAGATATTTTTTTTTAATATCTTTCGTCATTGGTTGGATTCGAACCGCTAACCTAGGACTTTATGAGTCATTTGTCCAACTCTCAAGCTCGTCTATCTACCAGTTAAGTTGCAGCTCTATTGGCCTATATAAAATAAGTTGTTACATGATACGACAACGTGCAACTTTATTGTTACATATCACAACAACTTGAAATTGTTACCACAAACGTTATAATTTTAACTTTCTACATGAAACTTGTTACAAAACACATATATTTTGTTACTCATATAAATTGAGTTGGTATATGCTAGCATGCTATGGTAAAGTTGTTACGAGCTACGACTTTATTATTACACATTATGTCAAATTTGTTACAATATTAAATTGTTACCACATTCATCTTAATTACAATTGTTTTTATGTAAAACTTGTTACACAGTAAGAATACTTTGATGCCCTTATAAATTGAGTTGTTATATGATACGACAACATAGTTACAACCTACAATTTTATCGTTATATCACACCAACGTGAAATTGTTACTACAAACATTTTAATTATACATTTCAACGTAAACCTTGTTACAAAATATGTATATTTGTTACCCATATAAATCAAGCTGTTACATGCTATGGAAAATTTGTTATGAGTTACGGCTTTATTGTTACACATCATGTAAACTTTATTACGACGTTATACCATTGCCACATACATTTTATTTTTTATGTAAAAATTGTAACATTGTATGAATATTTTGTTACCTGGATAAAACGAATTGTTACATGATACAACAATATTGTTACAACCAACATCTTTATTGTTATATATCACATGAACATGAAATTGTTATCACATGTCTTAATTATAACTTTCTACGTGAAACTTATTACATAATACAATATTTTTATACTTATATAAAACGAATTGTTATATGATACGATAAAGTTGTTAGGAGCTACAATTTTATTATTACACATCACTTCAAATTTGTTACAAAATGAAAGTGTTACCACTTACATCTGAATTACAACTTTTATCCAAAATTTATTACATTGTACACAAATTATGTTAGATCTAGTTTATCATATAAAAAACTATTCATTTTATAAAATTAAATCAAATAAATACTAATTTCAAAATATATTACATCAAAAATATTATAAAAATTAAATAAAAATATTTTTTTTATTTTCTAAAAATAATAATAATTTAAAATATAAAAAAATAATTTTAACTATTTTAAATCTATTATATTATAAATATTTAATTAAATTAAATCCAAATTAAAATAATTTAAAATATCACAAATTTATTTAAATCACAGAAGATTATTTTGAGGATATGCATAATCCTTATCTAATTATCATTTAAAATTATGTTAAATTAAATTAAATTAGTTTATTACATTTTTACAATAAGTTAAATATATATATATATATATATATATAATAACTTAAAAGTAACTGGTTAACTAATTATAACCGGTTGCTTCATCATTTGTATTGTATTTGACTGACACATGTAAACCAAGTATTAGAGGAATTTTATAATAAAATTCAAATAACGTTATTGGAATTTAATCTTCCAACAAAGTAGCCATATCCATATTTGAAATATTACAATAATCCAGGATTTGAAGAGTAGGGGACAGACTCAAATCCATAACCTCGTAGGGGTGAGAGGAAAACCACTGGACCAACCTTGTCTTTTTTTTAGCACAAACAACCTATAATAATGTGACATGGGAGAGAAACTATCATGCACCCAATTGGACATGTAAATTGGATCGGATCGGCCCAAGCATGACCTGATTCCGAATAGGCCTAACATGGCAGGGCACAGCACGATAATTGTTGGGCCGTGCACGAACCAATAATGTAGCATGCTAGGTTGAGTTTTGTGGCAAGTTGGGCCGGCACAGCACATAAAAAGCACAATTCGAATGTGGCCTGAGTGGGTACAGCACAAATGTGGCACGAATGAGACATATCCAATTTTTATAAATAAACAAAAGAGAGAAATTGAGTTTACTTAGAGAATTTTTCATGTTGTTAAGATGCTGTTGAAATTGAAACTATCGAATCCTTACAATTCGACTTCAGTACTATCAAACTTGCAACAAATGACTTTTCCAATGATAATAAGCTTGGACAAGGAGGATTTGCCGATTTGGTGTTGTTTACAACGTAATTAAGCATTCAACTATTGTAAAATTGTGAATTTTGAATTCCTTGAATGCAATCAGAGTATTTTGAATTTATGTTATATGATTACAGGGTAGTCTTTTGGACGAACGGATTATATAAGTGAAGAGGCTGGCTAGCAATTCAGAACAAGGAGAACCAGAATTCAAAAATGAGATTCTCTTAGTGACCAAGCTTCAACATTGAAATTTGGTCAGGCTTCTTGGTTTCTACCTAGAAGAAAAGGAACGGCTTCTCATCTACGAGTTTGTGCCAAATTCAAGGCTTGATAAATTCATATTCTGTATGGCTACAGTCTAATTTTTTTTTTTTCCGAAGAAACAAACTTATTTCATGTGATTTACTAATTTCATGAATTCTATTGCTTTTATCAATCTGTAGATCTTATCAAGCGTTTATTATTGGATTGGGAAAAGCATTACAAAATCATGAAGGGCATAGCTCAAGGGATTCTTTGCCTTTATAAAGATTCTAGACTGCGGATCATTCATCGTAACCTCAAAGGTAGTAATATTCTTATAGATCAAGACATGCATGAATCCAAAAATTTTAGATTTTGAAATGGCAAGGTTGTTTGAAAGGGACCAAACTCAAGCTGATACAGGGAGAGTTGTGGGGACCTTGTAAGTATACATCATTGGATATAGTAATAGATAGCTTGATTTCATTTCAACAAAACTAATTTAACTATACGATCATTTTTAATGGGTATATATGGCTCCAGAGTATATCTTGCATGAGAATTTTTCCATCAGATCAAATGTTTTTAGCTTTGGCATGCTAGTCTTGGAAATCATTAGTAGCCAAAAGAACATCTCTTTTCATAATGGAGAAAAGACAAGGGACCTTATAACTTTTGTAAGTAACCTTCTAACTGCAAAATTCGAATAAATTAAGCCTCTAACTATGTGTGAACATTGTTAAACTTTTACAAGCCTGGGAAAACTATATGGTAGGGACACATTTGAATCTGATAGATCTCATATTGAGTAGTGGTTCTTGTAGTGAAATGATTCGATGTATCATCATTGGATTACTGTGTGTACAAGAAAATGTAGCTAATCAACCATCAATGGCTTATGTAGTTCTTAGGCTTAATTGCTGCTTGATCTCTCTCTCCTACTGCCCTCAAAACTTGCATTCTTCATGCGTACTACTGTAGAGCTGGATAATCCAGAATCAACAATGTCTAATCAATCTAAAACCTGTTATGTCGAATGTTCTATGAACAAAGTTTCAATTACTAAGTTAGACTCTTGATGAGGTTTAAAGGATAGAAGCTGGAAGTCAGAGAATTTAATGACTGTTGCTTTAGGTTTTTAGATTTTTTTATTCCTTTCAACAAATTTGTAATTATTGAGTTAAACACAAAAGTAACATGTGATTTGGATCGTCTTAGAGCCATTTGAATGTTGACTAACTAATATGGAAAGAATTGATTTAAACAAAAAAAAATTGAATTTTTTTCCAACAAAAAATCAAGACAAATTTAAGAACTTAAAACTTAAAATTTAAATACAATCTAATATTTAATATTTTAAGTGTTTAAAAATAATAATAATTATTATGGTACATGGGCCGGTCCATGGACTGGCACGATACAAGCACATGGGCCAGTCCATGGACCAGCATGACACAAGCACAATATGTATTGGATCATATTAACATGCGGGTCTTGTTAGGTTATGTCTATAATTATCATGTTGTTCTATGGCCTGACACGATACTATTTCGTGCTGTGCCTAGCACAACCCATAGCCCACATGGACCTTGCACATGTGGATCGTGCCATCCCAGCACAACCCATTTTACACCTCTACACCTTATACATGGTGCATCTTCAATTATGATCTTGCCATGTGGAAAAATCAGTAAATGTAATGGATGATGCACCATATATCATGGTGCATAAATTTTTTTTTTTTTTTTTAACTTTTTATTTTTTTAATGAGAGATGTGTATTTGTCCAATCATGCCATGCCATGGAATGTGCTAATAATGTAAGACGGATGTGGTTTATCCGTCCAATCTTGTCATGTAATTTAGCCATTCAATCACATTGTAAATTCATACAATTTACACTGTGAAGTGATGTGATTGGGTAAATGTATTATAAATTATAATTAAGAATACTTTTATTTTTTAAAATTAAACGATATTGTTTGTTTAAAAGGCATTTGTAAATTGTAAAAATATGGCAAAACTATTGGTATCATGTAGATTATTTGCAGTTGAATTGTGTATTGTCCTAATTAACAATACTTGAAAGACATTTCGAAAATTAGTTAATTGTGATTTGTAAAAGGTGAGGGATGTTGTTGTTTTAAGGAATTATAAAGATGGTTTTTTTTTTTTTTTTATTTACTGTATCTATCTATCCATCAATTTAGAGTAGATAAACTCATCATCTATCAATTGAGCTACACCCATGTAAGCAATTATTAAACTCATCATCTATCAATTGAGCTACACCCTGTAAGCAATTATAAAGGTGCTTTTGAAAGCCTAACATGCATAAATCATTTTCCAAATTGGATGTGTCATTCCAAAGTTGTGATTATGATACACCCATTAATGAACGTTAGTCACATTCAAGGGCGGAGGCAAGTGTAGACAAGACCGGGCTATAACCTGGTCCAAAATTAAAAGAAAAAAAAAAAAAAACTATATATATTATATGAATTACGTTTACTTCCCCTTTAAAAAAACAAAATTACATTAAGTTCTATTTCATTTCTATTACGCCAAAAAGCTGAATCTCAAATTCTATGCGGTTGAGTCCAAACAATTAACTTAGTTTAGAGTCCAATAGGCCCAACTAACCAAATAGTTTTCCTTTTACAAAAAGATAGACAAATTATAATGATCCACTAATTTCATTTTGAGTGATGCTATTGGCACCAATGCATTGACATAATAAAACCCTACTTTTAAGAATTAAATGTTTTGTCAAAAATTATAATCATTTATGTCCTAATATACCATTCCAACTCATTCCTCAAATTTAACAATTAGCAACACCCAACGAGTTCATAAACATACACCCTGCACTTCTTCTCTCAATATTTTGCATTGTCGGGCTTTTGGCTTCCTTCTATATCATTTTTCTTATCTCAATTACACATCTTCATATCCTTTTTTTCTTTCTTTAGTTTTAAATTGATTATATGTTATTCAGTTATTGTGGAAAAAAAAAATCTCTTTCCATCCCTTTTATATCTTCCTCACTAATATGAATGAAAAAAAAAAAAAAAAAAAAGACCATCACTCCATCAAAATACTATTCATTGGATAGAGATGTTCAAGCCTTTTAATTTTGTTAGGGTTGTTTCATATTATCAGTTCATCCTAACAATAAATATATCAAGACGAAGAATGTGGACCACTAGATTTACATACTTTGACTCAAAGCGTATACACTTGTCAAAACTTCTTCATAATTTATGGTCCACATTCTTCGTCTTGATATATTTATTTTCAGAACGAACTAACAATAGAAAGACCGTGTATATATATATATTGTGTGTGATGTATATATGGGGAAGAATCATTTATTATTATTATTATTATTATTGAAAAACAAAGAATTTAGGAATTATATTTTATAATGTTAAAAGAACTTTTATGAGACGTGTATTCATGAAATAAGCAAATATATTTTATTTTAATTTTTATTGAAAACAAAGAATTTAGGGCATGTTTGGCGTGTAGAATTGGACTATTCTAGTCCCCGGTTCGATGTTTAGCATCGTTTCAGATATGAGATTACTAATCCCAGAAGTAAATCTAGTTCCATGATTATGGGACTAAATAAACCCACCACCCACCCTGTCTTTATTTGTCCAGCGATTATTTTCACCAACCCACGCCAACTCATTTGATCACCGGTTTCTCATCATCATTCCACAAACAAACCCAAATCTTCAAGACCATCACCGCCACCACCGCCACCTAGCACCATCGCCGCTGCTGCCACCACCAAAAATTACTAACAAAAAAAATATAAAAAACAAAAATGAAAAAAAAAAAAAATTGAACCAAACCACCTAATTAAGAAAAGAAAAAAGAAATTAAAAAAAAAAAAAACAAAGAGCAGAGCAAATCGTGCGTTATCGGAGATGGCACATCCTACCAAACCACCACAAAAATCATTTCCATGGCGGCCATCATGTGTTTGGTTACCAAGAAAATGAAAGAAAATGAAAAGAAAGAACAGATGAGTGAAAACGAAGTAGAGAAGAGAGGAGAGAAAGAGATGGAGAGAAATAGAGGAGTGAAAACGGAGCAGAGAACAGAGGAGAGAAAGAGAGGAGTTTGATGAGTGAAGAAATTGAGTCAACGGAGGAGAGAGTGAGTCTGGTAAAGAGGAGAGATGAAGAGAGTTAATGGAGGAGAGAAAGAGATAGAGATGAAAATTAAAATAATGATTTTTCTTTTTAAAAAATTATTATATTTAATCCAATCATATACTACACTCAAATAAAACGTAGTATTGATCCAGTCCAATCACATATTTCTCTAAACATAGTATAATATTAATTTAGTCCAATCCAATCTCATCCAATCTCAGTCTCATCTTAATCCAACTTAATCCAATCCTATTAAATAGTCTAATCCAATCTCACGCACCAAACGGACTCTTAGGGTTTATAATATCAAATGAAGTTTACTAAACAATGAAATTAATTATAAGTGGAAGTGAAGTTACACTAGAATTCAATTGGTAAAAGAGATAATTATGAAATTGGATATCTCTTAAATAATTTTAATAAAGTATAAATAATTTTTTTTAAGTGGTGTATTATTAATATAATGAATGGAGGGTGTGTCCATTGCACCGCAATTTTTACCTTTACAATATATCGATTTAACCACCTAAAACCAAATTCAACATCATACATCTCCGACACTCAATCATTAAGAAATCGATTTCAATCTCTCAAATTCCAATAACCATAAGGTAAAAATTCATTTTATTTTATTTTTTATCCTTTCTATTTGTTACCAATTGTTTTGTTTTTTTTTTTTAGTCATCAAAAATTAAAACAAAAGAAAAATATTTTTGTATTTATTTCCAAAATAAAATGAGAATCAATTGTTAAGTAAGATATTGTCTCCATCAAATGATGTTCCAATTATTGACAATCTTCTAAAGCCTTTAGAGCAACTCCAACCAATACACCATTCACACCAAACACACCAAAAAATCCCCTCCAACTAACACACCAAAAATATTGAGTGAGTCTACATTTGGTGAGCACTATAGCTACACCAAATCTAAACCCATAACCGTATTCCTAAAAAATATACTGTTGGAAAGATCTCGTTGAGATCTTTAAAATGATACCAATATTGATATATATATATATATATATTTAATTTATTAAATTTAATTTTTAATTAATACATTTAACCAATATAGTAATTATTTTATTTTATTTTTGACATTATATGAGTAATATTTAAGAATAATATTCTTATGCCAAATTTTTTTTTTTTGTTATTGTTCAAGTTAATTAATAAAAATTAATATGTATTGTATAAATATGTATTGGAAGAATATTATTTAAAGAGGCTCTTTTGGTGTGGATACATCAGAGTAGGAAAAAATTTAGTATAAGAAAAATACTCTTTTTAGGACAAATTGATGTAATATTTTGTGTATTGGGTTAGAGTTGCTTAATATATCAATTGAGGTTAAAGAAGTTGACAATTAGTGTTTTTGAAATTGATCCGGGATTACATCTTCCAATAACGGCATATTCTATTAATGGTTGTGATGATGTTCATATAACATGTATTATCATGAGACTATATCAACCAAAATTAAAAAAGTATAAACCTACACTACTTGAGAAGCGAAATTATCGATTTAATTATTTTTAGTTTAGCCCCAGATTAAAAATCCTAACTACGCCATTGTCCACCGGTCACATTTCACGTTATTTTATTAATTAATACGCTCAGTTATTTTGAAATTCAATTGAATTGACTCACTTTATTGAATTTTAATAGTTTTGACAGTTTCGTCTAAACTTACACTTTTGTTTAGTTAAATTTGACTTTGACTTGTTTATTTTACCTTTCCTATTAAAAAAATAAAAATATATATGTAGACCGATTCAAGATTCATTAGGATAATAGGATATGTTTAAATCAAACATTATTAGCAGGACTAGTATATACAACGCAACGCATAGAAAATTTCTCTTTTGATAGAATTGATCATATCAATACCATCAAAACTTCAGATTACAAGAAATATCCATATTAAATTGAATCTATAGTGTTGTATTACCATACTGTTTCCATTAGGATTTTTCGTTTTTATGTACTTCCATTAAGATTACTGATCCGTTTCAATTTAAGTATTTTTGTAACTTAAAAATGTGAATTAAATCTAAATTTTAACCTGAGGTTGTAGATTCGAGTTTGTTCTTTTCCACGATTCCCGAACTATTGCAATATTTCAATAAATAAAAAAAAATCTAAATTTCAGCATCTAAGCATTGATTTGCTTGAATCAAAAGGTTGTGTAATAATATCACGTTTATCATATATTTAATTGATTTTTACATGTAAGTGATATTGTTCCAACCCTTCAATTTTTATTTTTATTTTTAAAAAAAAACGTGTAGTTGAAAGATATGATTAGTCAAGTCACAAGTGTTGGAGTCTAAATTTATAGGAAAAAAAAAAGTTATATAATAATCCTTCAAAAAAATTAATTAAATGCCTAGTCAAATGTTGAAATCTAGAATTAAAAAAATAAAAATAAATAAAACAATCCTTCTAAGTTCTAAATATGTAAAAAGTAATATATATATATATATTTATATATATATAAATATATATATATACACGTACATACATATATATATATATATATTTTTTGAAACTGGAATTCATAAAATGAACCATGAGAATAGACTAACTAGGCCAATCGGCCAACACCAGAGCCCCTACAGAAGGATGAGTGGAGTTATAATAAAAAGGGTCTCCTGGAGAGGACAGAGCAAGCTTAGCTAAGCAATCCGCAACCCTATTCGCAGCTCTAGGAACAAAAGAAATAGAATTGTTATGAACGTTCACGAGCCGAATAATATCAGCAATAACAACACCCACTTCTGCGCGAGGTGTTGTACCTGACAGCACAAGGTCAACCACAAACTTGGCATCCGATTCTAACAGACAAGGTAAGAACCCTGAACTCATGACAAAGTTAATCCCACACAAAACGGTAGTTGCTTCAGCCACCAAAGGAGAGAAACATGCAACCAGAGATTAAGTGGCAGACCCCATCACACACCCCATGTTATCGTGAATAACAGAGCCAACCCCTACCAGATTTCTGTCCACACTAATTGCTGCATCCGTGTTGATTTTAAAAACACCCCCACTTGGCCTACACCAACTCGCAATGGTGAAAACAGGAGAGGTTGGATTTGAGGTTGAAGGCACCAATATGCTGACCGAAATTCATCCGGAAATTTTTAGCCCAGCTCACAAAGTCCTCATCACACCTTAGCTTATTTTGGTGAATAAACTGACTCCTCCTCCACCAATTCCTCCACATAACAACACATAACAATTCTAGCTCAAACAGGATCAAAATTTTTGAACAATAGGTTAGGAAGTCAAGGAGTTGACTGTGGTCCTTCCAAATGAGGTTGTGAAAGAGAGAGCAAGAATTTCTAACCTATTTTAGGCTTGAACAGAACCAAACAGAATGGAAAGTAGATTCAGGTCCTTTGCGGCACACTTGGCAACAGATATCCACAGGCATACCCCTCTTGGACAGGTTTCCAGCAGAAGGAATCCAATTTTAACAACCTCTCCATATGAAAACCTTGACTTTCGGAGGCAAATTCAGATTACACAAGGATCCCCACCAATGTTTCATTCCATCAGAGCCTAAGGAGCACACCGAGACCTCCAAGTCGTTCCCCACTTTGTAGCCACTTCTTACCGTGAAGTTCCCCGGATTCTCAAAGTGCCAGTAAAGAGCATCATCCATTCTAGAATTGTTAAGATAAAAAGTAATAATACTTTGCCTAAATTTTGTGTCTAAATCTGGAGCCTAAATTATGTGATATCACTCTAATTCATTCATTTAAATATTAAAAATCTAATATAATTTAAATAAATGAATAGCCAAAATTTATTACTTTATCGATTAGACTGTTTTTGGTTTAAGATAAAAAAATCTCCCCTACCTTTTAAGTTTAAAGTTTAGACTATTATTGATGTGCAGAGTAGTATGCTTTTATACAACAATCTCTCCAAAAATTTAACACAGTAAGTTTGATTTTAGTTTGTCCAACAAAAACATATATTTTTTTGTCTCTATTTGTTAACTTTAAAATATATTTATTTCAAATAAATTAATAGAAAAAATACACTTTTATAAAAAGAGTAATACTATACGATCCAAAATTCATTCCAAATGACATAATAAATTAATCATTAGATGATGTGGTGAATAACATAATAAGAACAAATCACTTAGGGCTCGTCTGGCATACTATTTGTATCGTATTCGACTGTATTATCATTAATACAAACATATGTTCGGTGATACACGATATTATATCGTATTAAGTTATTCACTTTTAAAAAATAGTTAATAAATAATTTTAAATATCATTACAATGAATAAATCAATAAATATTTTTTTATATATAAAAAAATCAATAAAATTTTATTTTAATTGAAACAAAAAATTTAAATAAATAATATTTTTAAAAATAAAATAAATAATTCCTATATAATTTTGAAATTATAAAAAAAATATTAACAACATAACACGTATCCATCAATATTCCATACTTGTTGAAAAAAAAGGTATTTTTTCTAATATAATACAGTCTAATGCCATCAAATATTATGTATTAGCTAATATGGTGTTTTCTATTAGACAATTAAAATGTAATAGACATGACCTAATACAATACAATATATGGTAACTATATAACAAATGTGGTAGCCAAAAATGGCCCATAGGCCCAACACGTGCAAGCCCAGAACTTCGTGATATTGGGACCTATCTAGGCCCGTTATACCGGGTCGACCCGAAACCCTTATCGGTCTTGCTGAGATTGACCAAGTCAGAGCAGTAACCAGCGTTGGTAAACAAACTGCTCAAACGTGGAGAGAATCTCTCCAAAGATCTCTCCAAACTCAAAGTGAACGTTGAAAAAGATTTTAGTGCCTATAAAAGAAGCCTTTATTAGCCATAAAGGGGATTGGAAAAAACTCACTAGAAAAGCTTATCAAGGTTCACTGAAACTCTATATTTAAGAATTTCGGCAACCGGAATTCGATCAGATTTTTCATCACAATCCTTACGGATAATTGCTCAGCTCAAGCACACCTAAGGCTAAGATACCTAACCCTATCTCCATCGATTTCTATATTTTTGTTCTCTTTTACAGTTTTTCCGCAGGTTCAACGAAGAAGACAACGATCCCAAGTCGATAGACAAATCCCTTGTGTAGGTCCATCGAGGAAACGACATTCCCTAGTCGACCAGTTCAATCAAAGTTGCCTTGGGCTTAATTCAACCTGACCCGATCCACATCAATCGTAGTTCGACCACCTACAGTTTGGCGCTCACCGTGGGGCATATCGCAACGTTATAAACTAGCTAGTCGAACCTTTCAACATGTCTGAAGGTGGAAACCCCCCGACCGTTGAAGAATAGATCACGGCACTAACTGCCCAAATGACCGCAAACGCTGAGAAGTTGTTGGGCACTCGAGGCTGAAAATGCTGCAATCTGAGTGACCAATGGTGAATTACGAGTCATTCTAGACGGTGTGGTACCCGATAGCGGAACCACGGGACACCCAATTCCAGTTTCTAACGACGAATAGGAAGTCAATCGAATAGCTCCGAGAGACCCAATTGGGCAAGTAAGGCCAGACGCAAACCCTAACGTCGGTCAGAATCATCAATAGAGATGGCAATATTCTCTATAGGGATGGGGCCCCGCCCCAAACAGGGCGGGGATCGAGGATAATATTCAGGGATGTGGATAATTCTTGTCCTCGAATGTGAAGCGGGGCGGGGACGAGGGAAGCACTCCCCGCCCTGTCCCCATCCCCGTCCCCGCCCCGATATATATATATATATTAATATTTGGTTATGGCTCCGATAAAAAAAAAACTCATCACTACCTTCCCAATGGATTTAAGAAATTTGTTGTGCACAATGTTAAAGAGCTGGAGCTTTTGATGATGCACAACATGACCTATTGTGCTGAAATAGCCCATAACGTATCAACCGGGAAGAGAAAGGAGATTGTTGAACATGCTGCGCAGTTGGATGTTGTTGTTTCCAACAGATTGTCCAAGTTGCGCAGCCAGGACGACGAGTAGACATATGACCAAGAATTGTGTTGATATGACAAGACTAGACAAAAATAAAGCAAGCAACAAAGACTAAGTTAGACTTCCTAATCCTGTGTTGTAATTTCTAGTAAACAAGCTCTTATTATGTTCTGTTAATAAAGATTAAAGTCATTTTGGGTTCAAATATATATATATATATATATAATATTCAGTTTCTTAAAATAATTTAATATTTTTTTAAGAATAAATAGTTTTGATGCATGAGACCTTTTGTGGCTCCAAGATTATGGAATCTTTGATTTTAGATTACATAAATTTCTATTTTATTCTTTGTTTTAAGTTGCAATTTTTAAATGCATAGTTATATTAGACGGGGAATGAGGCGGGCATAGGGAAGGCCCCTCTAACAGGGAGTCCCCGACCTTGGCCTCGTTTCTCTTAATGCCGGGACGTGGATGGGGATGGTTTTGGGGGCGTGGATGGGGATGGTTTTGGGGGCGGGGATGGGGATGGAAAAGCATTCCTCGTCCCCGACCTGCCCCGTTGCCATCCCTAATCAGTAAACACCCCAGATGGCTTGAGTCGAATTGATCTCAACGATCTGCCAACCCGAAACGAGAACGAACAGGATCCAGTTGCAGACCAGCAGCCAGAAAACGTCTTAAAAACACCTTTGTCAATCCAGTCGACACCAGGTTTGATAAAACCCGGATCTAATTTACCTCCATCTATCAATAATGAATTCTCTCGCAGGTGCACAGAAATGGAAGCACTCATATAAAGGATTCCAGGAGTCCCAACTCCAATAAAGAAAAGCACAGCAAATAGCTTTGCCGACTTACCATTTGTTGATGACCTAGCCTTGGTTGAAATGCCCAGAAAGTTCAACTTTCCAAACATGAAGCAATACGATGGAACGATCGACCCAGACGATCTCATAGCGCAATACAAGCAGAGGATGTTCATTGTAGCAATTTCATGCAACCTACGAGAAGAATGCATGTGCAAAGCATTCAGATCCAGTCTCAATCGTCAAACTCTACAATGGTATACTAATTTGCCTAACAATTCAATTAATTCTTTTGCGTAGCTTACAGATACGTTAGTGGAGCAATTTGCAAGCAGTTGAAAACTTGAAAAGCAGTTGGACGACCTTTATACAATCACGCAAAGGCATGGCAAAAATTTGAGGACCTATGTCGGACGTTTCAATAGGGAAAAAATGCAGATCCCGCACTGTAATCAGGCGACCGCCATTTACGCCTTTAGGAAAGGTCTCAAGTTTGATTCTGACTTCTATAGAGAGCTTAAAAAATATCTACACAGGACAATGGAGGATGTGCTCGCAAAGGCATGGGCCCAAATCAAATGGAAATAAGACGAAGCCAATTTCGTAGGCAAAATCAACAACTATTCAAACCGCAGAAACGATCGAGTCGACAGAAGGTCAGAATCTTATCCGACAAGTAATAGAAGGAACATGCAACCCCGACATGAGAATTCAAATGAAGACTAACCATATGGGAAAAATTATCCAAGGTCGAGTTGATCACGCGTCAAAGTGCCAGAATACGATCTAAGCATCGAGCCAGTCGACCTCGTGGTAGTGATGAAAGAAATGGGCAAGACCCTCAAATGGCCGCGAAAGATGAATGCACCCTCATAATATCGGGATGCAAGACTAAAATGCAAGTTCCACGAAGACCATGACCATCGAACAGAAGATTGTGTTGCCCTCAAGCTAGAGGTTGCAGAGCTTCTCAAACGAGGACATCTACAGAAGTTCTTGACAGATAAGGGAAAACAAACCTTAGCTCGACGCGATGAAAAAAAGCAAGTAATCACCAACGACAGTCCTCCAGAACCGCCCAGACAAGATCGAGTGATCAACTACATTGCAGGAGGATACGAAGTTAGTGGTGTCAGTTACTCTACAGCAAAAGGGCAGACACGACAAGTGTCGAACACAGAGATTCGACCTAACCGGGAACATCCTTCGAGTGTGGATGTAACAGTTACTTCAAATCGATGGACAAATCAAATTTGTTTTCTCCACACCATAATACACTTGTTATATCTTTATATATTGCAAATTGTTTAACAAAACGCATTTGAATAGATAATGGTAGTTCATGTAATATTCTATTTAACAGTGCTCTACGAGAAATACAGGTTGACGAATCCAAACTTAGTCGTCGAACGACGATGTTGACAGGTTTCAGTGGAGAACAGAAAAGTACTCTTGGTGAAATCGTACTACCAGTCTACATGGAAAGAGTCAATCTTTATATCAATTTCTTAGTGCTCGACTGTCAATCCTCATACAACGCAATCTTTGGCAGGCCTTGGATACACGAAATGAAAGCGATCTTGTCGACCTACCATCAAATGATCAAATTCTCAACAAAGTAATGAGTACGAGAAATAAAAGGTGAACAGAGGGCAGCCAGGGAGTGTTATCAAAATGCCATGAAGAAAAAAAAAAAAGAATTATAGCAATTATAGAAATCCTACATCGAGTCAACCTTAAACACGCCGAAAATGGAAGAACTCATTGAAGTGTCGATAGATCCCAAGCAACCAGATCGCAAAGTCATCATCGGTTTTAGACTACCAAGGAAGATCCGTGAGCAACTGATCGATTTCCTGAAAGAACGATGAAACAGTTTTGCTTGGTCACATTCAGACATGGTCGGAATCGACCCAAAGGTAATGGTTCATAAATTGCAGGTAGAACTCGACTATTAGCCTGTGAAACAAAAACAAAGGAAATTTACTCCGGAAAGGAACAAAGTGATCAATGAAGAGATTCAGAAACTATTCGACATTGGATCAGTAAAGGAGGTGAAATATCCGGATTGGTTGGCAAACGTCGTAGTCGTTAAGAAAAAGAACGGAAAATGGCACGTTTGCATCGATTTCACGAATCTCAACAAAGCATACCCCAAAGATGCATTCCCACTTCCCCACATCTATATATTAGTCGACGCGACAGCAGGACACGAGCTACTCAGTTTCATTGATGCTTATTCGGGCTATAATCAGATCTTGATACATCCAGACGACTAAGAGAAAGCAACATTCATGACAGAGCGAGATACTTTTTGCTACAAAGTAATGCCCTTTGGTTTAAAAAATGCAGGTGCAACCTACCAACGACTAGTCAATAAGATGTTCGCTGAAATGCTCGGGACGACGATGGAAGTGTATATCGACGACATGCTGGTCTAGTCACTGATAGCTCAACAACACATCGAGCACCTACGACAGTCGTTTGACGTTCTCAACAAATACGGTATGAAACTAAACCCTACTAAATGTTCCTTTAGTGTATCTTCAAGGAAGTTTTTAGACTACTTGGTCACCCAAAGAGGTGTCGAAGCCAGCCCAGACCAAATCCGATCGATACAAGGAATTGAATCGCCCAGATGCGCCAAAGATGTGCAGAAACTCACAGGTCGAGTAGCAGCCTTGAATAGATTCATCTCCAAGTCATCCTAAAGATGCCACCATTTCTTCAACACCTTGAGAAAAAACAGAACTTTTGAATGGAATGATGATTGTGAAAAGGCACTGCAAGACTTCAAAATCTATCTGACCTCACCCCCACTGCTGTCAAAGCCCAAAGATGACGAAGCTCTACTCGTATATCTAGCAGTATCCGACATGGCTGTAAGCGCCGTTTTAATTAGAGAGGAAGATAACATTCAATACCCAGTATACTATGTGAGCAAAGCACTTCTCGATGCTGAAACTGTTAGGATTATGCTCAATAGCAAGAGTGTAATGTTGTAATTAACAATATTTTTCATATTAATAAAGTGATTTCTGGTTTAACAAATCGTATAGCATTTATAGTTTGTATTATAATTGTCAAAGTAAATAATCATAAGGTCTAAAGACTATGGGAAAAGAAGAATTGTTCGTACATCTGGATATGTATGTGGTAGACACAATTCTTTAGTTAGTCTTGAATATTGTTCACAACTTAAGTTAAAGGTTGGGCACCTTTATCTTGTTAAAGTTGTAGAATTCTTTTGCTAGCATTTGAGTGGGATCAAATGAGATATGATGAGTCTAAAATCATCGGAGTGTCTTCGAGCAAAAGGATCTAGTGCACTGGGTGCATTGAACTGGATCACAATGAAAAGCTTTATCTAGAACCGTCAATAGATAATAGTCTTTTCATTATCGGGACAATCGGAGAGTCTATCTTAATCCTGAGATAAATGATGGACTTATGGTTGCAAGTGATATCATTTGAGTTATCAATGAGTACGATTATATCGCATAGTCTATCCTCGATAGTTTGGTGATATTCATTTGTTAATCGATAGAGGACTTCATTTATAGATATGGACATCGTGGCTCCATTTAATTAAATGAGAGTATAATATCATCATATGGATGTTTTGAGGTAATTGGATATTAAATCTCAACGTTGAGTTTTCAATAGTGTCTATTGAAAACATGGCTTCTGGACAAGTCAAAATATCCAAGTTCAAAACGTGGTCATATGAGTAAATATGGTAACTTGGAGAGTTATAGGCGGTCTATGAACTCTTGGCGATTACTGATATTAATCACGAGGATACACTATCTCCAATATGATTGTCTAGGGTATGAATGAGGAGCATCTTCCTTTTCTATCTTTATTTAAGAGTTCAGTTTTAGCTCTTTAGTGGAATGAGTTAAAATTAATGGATCGGACCTAAGTGAATCATTTGTTGATTGTGATTAGGTTATGTCTATTGAAGCTTAAATTTAGATGGCCCGCCAAGATCCCCAATCCACACGGACTTGCATGGATCACTTGATATATTCTACCGGACCAATTTAAGGGTCCATCTAGAATTGCATTTAATATATTAAGAATATAATTTGCACATTATTTAAGTAATGGGCTGCTCAATTATATTAATATATTAATGAAAGACATGTGGGCTTGTTTCTTTTAGTAAGAATGGGTCTGGTTCACATATGGGCTTTTTTATTTAAAGTCCAATGGATTAAATGAAATAGGAAAATAATATTAGGCCCATCTTATATATAAGTGGGGCGGCTAGGTTAAGGTTTTGACCTAAAAATATTATTTTGTTTCATTTGTTTTAATTAAATAAGAATTAATTGATTTATTGATTAATTGTTTAATTAAAGAAACAAATATTTCCTAAAAGTAAAAGACTTGTTTGATAAGTAAATAAATAAATTAGTATTATTTATTTAATCAAATAAGGAGTCTCTTTTTTTTTATTTAGTCAAATAAAAGAATAAAAATAAAAGAGTTGGATTAGGGTTTGAAGTCTATAAAGTTAAAAAGAATTAGGGTTGAATTTCAGTCACCTATATAAGTGACATGATGAAATTCGGCCAACCCTAATTAGATACTACATAGAATTCGGCAACCCTAAAGGAAAAAGAAGAAAAATTCGGCCAACCTATATATATGTTCTTATAGGGTTCGGCCAATCAATTAATTGGTGCTTGAGTTTTTATTTTCTTTCTTCTTCTTCTTAATTCTAAGAGAGTTTTTATTCTAGAGAGACAAAAAGGAGTGAAAAATTATTCTTTGATAGTATACAATTGCTTAAACATCAATAAGCTTGTGTATACGATATCGATCTAGGTTCACGCGAGTTTCGATCATAAGATTGTGAACTCAAAAGTGACCGGAATAATTTTGACATTCTTTTGATTGTTTTGTGACTAACAAAGAAAAGAAAGTATTTGTTTGGTCCATTCACAGGTTTGCAATTCAAAGGAAAGGGAGACCACGCTCCTAGGTGATCCACGTTCGTGCTCGGATTGAAGGTCTTGCGGATTACCATCGACGTAAGTCAATCGGATCACGCGACAAGAGGTAATTTACTTTTGTTGATATATATGCATGTTTATTGATTAAAAGGGTTTAAGGTTCATAAAGGAAAAATTTTAAAAGTCACTAATCGTCTTTAGTATCGCTTCCGCTGCGTGTAACACTTTTATTTGTTTATTTTTCCCTACAATTGGTATCAGAGCCTAGGTTGAACCCTTTTAATTAATTAACTTATATATACGTGGATCTATTTATTTTTATTGTGATTATGCATGTTTAGAAAGAAACGCGATACAGTCGACTGGAGAAACTAGCACTAGCATTAACACTTATCGTCGCAGCGTAAAAACTGAGACTGTACTTCCAATGCCAATCGATTAAGGTATTGACTACTTACCCACTTAAGAATCTATTGCATAAACCAAAGCTTTCAGGTCGATTGACGAAATGGGCGGTCGAACTAAGCAAATACGACATCAACTTCTATCTACGGACGGCAATGAAATCTCAGGTATTAGCCGATTTTATCGTAGATTTTACTCCTTGTGAAAATGTGCAAGCTGAACAGGAATTAGTAGCCCTAACGGAGAGTGAAACGGCCCAAAAATGGACATTGTCGATAGACGGTTCTAACAACATAAGAGGTAGCGGACTGGGTCTGGTACTTAAATCCCCGTTGGGAGATGTCTTAGAACAATCGATCCACTGTAACTTCCGGGCGACAAACAACGAAGCTGAATAAGAAGCTCTAATCGCCAGGCTCGACCTCGCAAAGGGCTTGAACATTAGGAAAATCCAGGTTTAAAACGACTCATAACTAGTCGTTCAACAAATGAATGGCTCATACGAAGCAAGGGATCAAAGGATGACGGCATATTTGGCAAAGGCAAAATAGCTTCAGTGATATTCGACGAATTTATCATCCAACAAATACTGAGATCAAAGAATTCTCAAGCAGATGCACTAACGAGCCTTGGGTTGACAACAACCAACGGTTTGAAATCAATCCCCGCCATTCATCTCATGTCACTGACCATACAAGAAGCAAAATTTTTGGCACCAGTCGACCATGGAAGAAGCTGGATGGATCCCATACTAGATTATCTCCGAGCCATCATTCTACCTAGGGATAGATCCGACGTTAGGAAGATCAAAGCAAAGGCCCCAAAGTTTTGCATCATGTACACCTATGGCCTCCAAGGTTAGTTGAGCTTTATTATTTATTGGTAATTCCCCCAAGGGGCGTCCATGAATGGAATTTAGCAACATACTTCCTTACAAGGATAGACTAGACAATGGACTCAAACGAGATCTACTCCCCAAGGAGGGATTTTCATGAGAGAAAATTGAGGGTCGATATCTTGGTAACACACTCAATGTAATTTTATTGATATCCTCCCAAGAGTTCTTGTCAATAAAATTGCAAGGCTAAAATTGAAAACGCTGGTTGTTACGTTAACAATTAGGTGGGACCTAGTCTAACTAGTAAATGGTGCGAACTCCCAAAGGAGGCGTAACATTTATGGGTGTTAGATCACCATTGAATTTTATGATTGAGTTATTTATTTAATTCAAGATAAATATTTAAAAGTGCTTTATCATGATTATTTACTTATATATGTTTTGTTTTATTCAGAAATCATGACCCCATCACTTATGAACATCCCGAAAGATAACACTTTAACTGGAGATAATTATGTCACATGGAAAAGGAAAATTGGGTTGTTACTGCAAAGTGAAAAACATAAGTTTGTTCTAACTACTCCTAAACCACCTGCTCCTAATAATGAATCTAGCATAATGTGTAGAGATGAGTATGAGCAGTGGAAGACTTCATATGATATGGCAAAATGTTACATTATGGCCACTATCTCCGACGTGTTGCAACAACAGCATGAAGGAATGGAGTCCGCTGCTGATATAATGATGTCTCTAGAGGAGATGTTTGCTATGAAGTCTAGGACGACTAAGAGAGAGGCAGTGACTGCTTTTACGAATCTTAGGATGAAACCTGGACAGGCTGTGAAAGATCACATGATGAAAGTCATAGCACATCTCAACATTGCTGAACTGCATGACGCTGAGATAGATGGTGAGACAAAGATTGATATTGTTGTCAATTCATTGTCATATTCCTTTGATCAGTTCAAATTGGACTACACTTTGAACAAAAAGGAATACACCTTACAAGGCCTGATGCAAGATGTTCAAAGTGCTGAAAAGATCCTTGTGAAAGGCAAAGGTCAAGAGATTCATATGGTTGGTAAAGTTGCTACTGTTAAGGCCCGTCAAAAGGTCAAGAAACAACAGAAGAAAAAGCAATTTGGGCCTATCAAGAAGGAGACCAAGAAAGTAACCAAGATCAAAGGGAAATGCTTCCTTTGTGGTGAAAAGGGACATTGGAAGAGAAATTGCCCAAAGTCCCAGAACAAGAAGGAAGAAGGGGTTTCAAGAAAGGAGAAAGCTGAGTAAGAATGAAATCAATTTGCGCTTGGGCAACGGAACGTTAGTGTCTGCAAGTGCAGTGGGAGATATTAGAGTTTATTTGGATTCTAGAAGGCATTTAGATTTAATAGACGTTTATTATGTATCTCAATTCAAGAGGAATTTAATTTCAGTTTCTTGTTTGAATAAATTTGGATATTCGGTTACTTTTAATAAAGTTTTTATTATTAGTAAGAATGACAAAATTATTTGCCAAGGTACATTGGAAAACGGTCTATACTTTTTGCATAGAAATATCTCTCACTCGTTAGACACAGAAATAACGGAACCTAATCATAAAAGAGTAAAATTATCAACAAATGAAACCTACCTTTGGCATTTACGCTTAGGCCATATTAACCTTAATAGGATTAAAAGATTGGTAAGTGACGGACCTTTAAGTGACTTAAAGGTTGATGATCTACCAACTTGTGAATCTTGTTTGGAAGGTAAAATGACCAAAAGGACGTTCTCTGCCAAAGGTGCAAGAGCCACTGAATGTTTAGGATTGATACACACTGATGTATGTGGACCTACGAGCATTCAAGCTAGAGGTGGATATGAGTACTTCATCACCTTCACGGATGATTACTCAAGATTTGGTTATGTGTATCTCATGAGACATAAGTCGGATGCTTTTGACATGTTCAAAGCATTCAAAGCTGAAGTGGAAAATCAGCTTGAGAAACACATAAAAATCTTGAGATCTGATCGTGGTGGAGAATATCTATCCGGTGAGTTTCAGCAATATCTTATTGATAATGGGATAGTTTCTCAGTTTTCTGCACCAGGTACACCTCAACAGAATGGGGTAGCAGAAAGGAGAAATAGAACTCTTTTGGATATGGTTAGGTCTATGTTGAGTTATTCAACGCTTCCTATTTCTTTTTGGGGATATGCTTTACAAACTGCTATATACATTCTAAACGATGTACCATCTAAGTCCGTTCCTAAAACACCGCATGAGTTGTGGACTGGGCGCAAGCCTAGTTTACAACACTTAAGGATATTTGGTTGTCCTGCGCATGTGTTAAAAGGAAAGACAGAAAAGATGGAGTCTCGTTCAGAAACATGTATATTTGTAGGGTATCCAAAAGAAACTAAAGGATATTATTTCTATAGTCCTTCATCTTAAAGTATTTGTTTCGACAAATGCTAAATTTCTGGAAAAGGACTATATGAATGATTTTGTGCCTAGAAGTAGAATTGTCCTGAATGAGATGTCAGGAGATACAATTCCACGAGAGGTTGCACAACCTAACCCAATTGTAAGTTCCGATCCAACACAAGATCAACAACCTACCATTCCTCGTCGTAGTGGGAGGGTTAGAACACAACCCGAAAGATACATCGGTCTGGGAGAATCAGTGGAGAATCTCCCGGACGACGATGATCCCTATACGTACAAGGAAGCTATGGAGGATGTTGATAGTCGCCATTGGCAAAAGGCAATGCAATCCGAGATTGAATCTATGTTCGATAACAAAGTCTGGTCCCTTGTAGACTTACCTAAAGGGATAAAACCCATTGGGTGCAAGTGGGTATACAAGAGGAAAAGAGGTATGGACGGAAAGGTGGAAACCTTTAAAGCTAGATTGGTAGCTAAAGGGTATACACAGAAAGAAAGTATCGATTACGAGGAAACCTTCTCTCCTGTGGCCATGCTTAAATCCATTAGGATACTCTTATCCATTGCAGCATCTTTAGATTTAGAGATTTGGCAAATGGACGTCAAGACAGCTTTCCTAAATGGAAGTCTTGACGAAAGCATCTACATGATGCAACCAGAGGGATTCATTGAAAAGAGCCAAGTGGATAAGGTATGCAAGTTGCAGAAATCCATATATGGATTAAAGCAAGCATCCAAATCCTGGAACATAAGGTTTGATCAAGCTGTCAAAGGTTTTGGATTTATTCAGAATCCTGACGAACCTTGTGTATACAAAAGGATTAAAGGCGACAAGTTGGTTTTTCTGATTCTTTATGTTGATGATATACTACTCATTGGAAACGATGTAGGTGTATTGACATCAGCAAAAGAATGGTTAGCAAAACAATTTGATATGAAGGACTTAGGAGAAGCAAGTTTTATTCTAGGTATCCAAGTAATAAGGGATAGAAAGAATAGAACGATTGCATTATCCCAAGCTTCATACATCGACAAAATCTTGTCTAGGTTTTCCATGCAGGATTCCAAGAAAGGTATGTTACCTTTCAGACATGGAATCAAGCTTTCTAAGGAACAAGTTCCTAAGAATGAGCATGAAGAGCAATTCATGAGTAGAGTTCCATATGCCTCGGCAGTTGGAAGTCTCATGTATGCAATGCTCTGTACTAGACCAGATATTTGTTTTGCTGTTGGCATAGTTAGCAGGTTTCAATCGAAACCTGGACCTGATCACTGGACGGTAGTCAAGCATATTTTCAAGTATCTTAAGAGAACGAGAGATAATATGCTTGTATACTCAGAAAATCCACATCAGGGGCTGTGTTTACTATTGGAGGAGGAGCAGTTATATGGAGGAGTATCAAGCAATCTTGTATTGCTGATTCCACCATGGAAGCTGAGTATGTTGCTGCATGCGAAGCTGCCAAAGAGGCTGTTTGGCTCCGCCAATTCTTGATTGACTTAGAAGTGGTTCCTAGTGCGAATAAGCAGATCACTATCTACTGTGACAACAGTGGAGCAGTGGCTAATTCGAAAGAACCAAGAAGTCACAAGAGAGGTAAACACATTGAAAGAAAGTATCATCTTTTAAGGGAGATTGTTCAAAGAGGTGACGTGACGATTACCAAAATCGCGTCAGCAGAAAATCTAGCGGATCCCTTCATAAAGGCTCTACCTCAGAAGAGTTTCGATGGGCATCTAGAGAATATGGGCTTGAGAGATATGACACATTTGCTATAGCGCAAGTGGGAGATTGTTAGGATTATGCTCAATAGCAAGAGTGTAATGTTGTAATTGACAATCTTTTTCATATTAATAAAGTGATTTCTGGTTTAACAAATCGTATAGCATTTATAGTTTAATATTATAATTGTCAAAGTAAATAATCATAAAGTCTAAAGACTATGGGAAAAGAAGAATTGTTCGTACATCTGGATATGTATGTGGTAGACACAATTCTTTAGTTAGTCTTGAATAATGTTCACAACTTAAGTTAAAGGTTGGGCACATTTATCTTGTTAAAGTTGTAGAATTCTTTTGCTGGCATTTGAGTGGGATCAAATGAGATATGATGAGTCTAAAATCATCGGAGTGTCTTCGAGCAAAAGGATCTAGTGCACTGGGTGCATTGAACTGGATCACAATGAAAAGCTTTATCTAGAACCGTCAATAGATAATAGTCTTTTCATTATCAGGACAATCGGAGGGTCTATCTTAATCCTGAGATAAATGATGGACTTATGGTTGCAAGTGATATCATTTGAGTTATCAATGAGTACGATTATATCGCATAGTCTATCCTCGATAGTTTGGTGATATTCATTTTGTTAATCGATAGAGGACTTCATTTATAGATATGGACATCGTGGCTCCATTTAATTAAATGAGAGTATAATATCATCATATGGATGTTTTGAGGTAATTGGATATTAAATCTCAACGTTGAGTTTTCAATAGTGTCTATTGAAAACATGGCTTCTGGACAAGTCAAAATATCCAAGTTCAAAACGTGGTCGTATGAGTAAATATGGTAACTTGGAGAGTTATAGGCGGTCTATGAACTCTTGGCGATTACTGATATTAATCACGAGGATACACTATCTCCAATATGATTGTCTGGGGTATGAATAAGGAGCATCTTCCTTTTCTATCTTTATTTAAGAGTTCAGTTTTAGCTCTTTAGTGGAATGAGTTAAAATTAATGGATCGGACCTAAGTGAATCATTTGTTGATTGTGATTAGGTTATGTCTATTGAAGCTTAAATTTAGATGGCCCGCCAAGATCCCCAATCCACACGAACTTGCATGGATCACTTGATATATTCTACCGGACCAATTTAAGGGTCCATCTAGAATTGCATTTAATATATTAAGAATATAATTTGCACATTATTTAAGTAATGGGCTGCTCAATTATATTAATATATTAATGAAAGACATGTGGGCTTGTTTCTTTTAGTAAGAATGGGTCTGGTTCACATGTGGGCTTTTTTTTTATTAAAAAGTCCAATGGATTAAATGAAATAGGAAAATAATATTAGGCCCATCTTATATATAAGTGGGGCGGCTAGGTTAAGGTTTTGACCTAAAAATATTATTTTGTTTCATTTGTTTTAATTAAATAAGAATTAATTGATTTATTGATTAATTGTTTAATTAAAGAAACAAATCTTTCCTAAAAGTAAAAGACTTGTTTGATAAGTAAATAAATAAATTAGTATTATTTATTTAATCAAATAAGGAGTCTTTTTTTTATTTAGTCAAATAAAGAATAAAAATAAAAGAGTTGGATTAGGGTTTGAAGTCTATAAAGTTAAAAAGAATTAGGGTTGAATTTCAGTCACCCTATATAAGTGACATGATGAAGTTCGGCCAACCCTAATTAGATACTACATAGAATTCGGCAACCCTAAAGGAAAAAGAAGAAAAATTCGGCCAACCTATATATATGTTCTTATAGGGTTCGGCCACATCAATTAATTGGTGCTTGAGTTTTTATTTTCTTTTTTCTTCTTCTTAATTCTAAGAGAGTTTTTATTCTAGAGAGACAAAAAGGAGTGAAAATTTATTCTTTGATAGTATACAATTGCTTAAACATCAATAAGCTTGTGTATATGATATCGATCTAGGTTCACGCGAGTTTCGATCATAAGATTGTGAACTCAAAAGTGACCGGAATAATTTTGACATTCTTTTGATTGTTTTGTGACTAACAAAGAAAAGAAAGTATTTGTTTGGTCCATTCACAGGTTTGCAATTCAAAGGAAAGGGAGACCACGCTTCTAGGTGATCCACGTTCGTGCTCGGATTGAAGGTCTTGCGGATTACCATCGACGTAAGTCAATCGGATCACGCGACAAGAGGTAATTTACTTTTGTTGATATATATGCATGTTTATTGATTAAAAGGGTTTAAGGTTCATAAAGGAAAAATTTTAAAAGTCACTAAATCGTCTTTAGTATCGCTTCCGCTGCGTGTAACACTTTTATTTGTTTATTTTTTCCCTACAGAAACGCGATACAGTCGACTGGAGAAACTAGCACTAGCATTAACACTTATCGTCGCAGCGTAAAAACTGAGACTGTACTTCCAATGCCAATCGATTAAGGTATTGACTACTTACCCACTTAAGAATCTATTGCATAAACCAAAGCTTTCAGGTCGATTGACGAAATGGGCGGTCGAACTAAGCAAATACGACATCAACTTCTATCTACGGACGGCAATGAAATCTCAGGTATTAGCCGATTTTATCGTAGATTTTACTCCTTGTGAAAATGTGCAAGCTGAACAGGAATTAGTAGCCCTAACGGAGAGTGAAACGGCCCAAAAATGGACATTGTCGATAGACGGTTCTAACAACATAAGAGGTAGCGGACTGGGTCTGGTACTTAAATCCCCGTTGGGAGATGTCTTAGAACAATCGATCCACTGTAACTTCCGGGCGACAAACAACGAAGCTGAATAAGAAGCTCTAATCGCCAGGCTCGACCTCGCAAAGGGCTTGAACATTAGGAAAATCCAGGTTTAAAACGACTCATAACTAGTCGTTCAACAAATGAATGGCTCATACGAAGCAAGGGATCAAAGGATGACGGCATATTTGGCAAAGGCAAAATAGCTTCAGTGATATTCGACGAATTTATCATCCAACAAATACTAAGATCAAAGAATTCTCAAGCAAATGCACTAACGAGCCTTGGGTTGACAACAACCAACGGTTTGAAATCAATCCCCGCCATTCATCTCATGTCACTGACCATACAAGAAGCAAAATTTTTGGCACCAGTCGACCATGGAAGAAGCTGGATGGATCCCATACTAGATTATCTCCGAGCCATCATTCTACCTAGGGATAGATCCGACGTTAGGAAGATCAAAGCAAAGGCCCCAAAGTTTTGCATCATGTATGGTAAGCTTTATAAAAAGTCATTTACAGGACCCTACTTGAGATGTGTAACACCACGAGAGGCGTACGACGTCCTAAAAAGTCTACATTACGAAGAATGCGGAAATCATTCTAGCGCTCGTAGCTTGTCGAACAGAGCCATCACAGTAGGATACTATTGGCTGACAATGCGTACAGACTCTTAAAACCATGTAAAATCATACGACAAATGCCAAAGATTTGCGCCAGTATCACATCTCCCACTAGGTACGTTAAATTCAATTTTGGCCCCTTGGCCTTTTATGAAATGAGGAATGGATATTGTAGGCAAGCTCCCCGAAACACTAGGAGGCGTCATCTACATGTTTGTGTTAACAGATTATTTCACCAAGTGGGTTGAAGTCGGAGCCTTACAACAAGTCCGCGACATTGAGGTACGCAATTTCGTATGGAAAAATATCATTTGCAAATTCGGCGTACCTTGGGAGATAGTGACCGACAATGGATCCCAATTTATATCATACGACTTCAAGAATTTCTGCGACAAATATGGAATAAAATTTAGCTTCTCAACACCACGCTACCCCCAAGCTAACGGACAAGCAGAATCGACAAACAAAACAATTGTCAACACAGTCAAAAAATGCTTAGAAGAAGAAAAAAACGAGTGAGCAAAGAAACTCCTAGAGATACTATGGTCATACAAAACTACCCCCCGTCGATCGACCGGTGAAATATCATTCTCACTCATATATGGCTCCGAGCAGTAATCCCAATTGAGACAAGACTTCCAACCACACAGAGCGAAAACCCAAATGAGGAGCAGAACAGTTTGCAGTTGAACTTTGAATTAGATCATCTAGATGAACGACGAGAATGAGCTGCACTACGAATACAGTATTACCAGCAACAAGTCGCACGACACTATAATAAGAAAATGTGAATCAGGACATTCAAGATAAACGATTGAGTACTACGACGTGTCTTCCAAAATACAATGGAAGAAGGAGCGAAAAAGTTAGGTTCGACATAGGAAGACCCCTACCAAATTACTAATATAAAGGGGCGAGGAGCATACAAGCTACGAGAACTCGACGGTCGAGAACTACACAACAGCTGGAACGCCCTACATCTAAAGAAGTACCATTTCTAGACTTATCTATTTCTTAATAGTTGTTATTATTTTTATCATACACTAACAATTCGACCCTCGAGGAGCAATAATGAAAACTTATTACAATTAAGTTTAAACTGAGCTCACAAAAAACTAACATCTTTCTATAAATAAGATGTTAACTATGGCAAATAGTACAATCGTTGCTACTAAACGATATTACGACGACGACAAAAGTCAACTCTCAAAACTTCATATAACATCAGATATTGAGAGTGGGGGAATAACACTAGTGACAAACTAGTCGATTGACGATCAAACCATAAAAATGCATGTACACAATTATTTCTATGTAAATGAAGGTCTTGTCGACCATGTGAAACGCATGTGCACGATTATATCTATGTAAATGAAGGTCTTGTCGACCATGTGAAACGTATGTACGTGATTATTTCTATGTAAATGAAGGTCTTGTCGACCATATGAAATGCATGTATGCAATTATTTCTATGTAAATGAAGGTCGTGTCGACCATAAAAACGCATGTATGTGATTCTGTGTAAATAAAGGTCTTGTCGACCATGAAAACGTCTATATGCGTTTAATTATGTCGTGTCAATCAGATTACAAATGAGCGCAAGTTTACGGGCTTATCTCATTTAGATTAAAACCAAGATTGTGCAAAACCCCATTACTTGATGGTCGTACTGTTTTCACAAAAAAGAAATATGTGAATGAAAGGTATCAAAATTAAAAGGTCAAATCAAACAAGATCATCCACGTTAACATATAACCAACAAAAGAAAAAAAAAGTGGTCGAGTCGACCATATCATCCACTTTTACCTAAAATAAAGACTTAAATAAAAGACAAGTGAAAGGATAAACAAAGTCAAGCATCGGAAGGTCGATCAGTAGTGGAACCATCTTCAACATCATCGAGGCTCTTGTCAACGTCTCCTCCATCAACCATCTCCTCATCTTTTGTAGATGGAGAGGCCTCGAGTCTAAGCATTTCCTCGTATGTGTCGATGACCTCTTGCATTTTTGCCTTGTCCCATTTCTCACGCTTACCAGCCATATACTCTTTAAATATCTCCGCCCGCGCTTTACACATCACCTCAGCGGCGATCGACGTCAATTGCTCCTTCAAGCTCTTCACAAGGCTGTCTTTCTCAGCGACAACTGCGTTGGCCCTTGTCAACTCCTCGCTGTGTCGATCATTCACACTCTTCAGCTCCTCCTCTAGAGTCAAGTTTTTTTTGCTCTAGCTCTTTCACAACCTTGTAGACTTTTGCATTGTCGGCCTTAAGATTGTCAATAATCTTCCGAAACTTGGAGCACCTATCGCTGACAATCTTATACCTATCATGAAGATGCAACTGCGTTTGCAAAGCCTACAAAAAGAAGAAACGTCATATTAACGAAGAGGAAACGACAAAAATGATTAAAGAGAACTTCAGTAAACGAATTTACCTATAACGTCGAGAGAACGCCCACGTTAAACACCTCCTCAGTTTTCTTGCCTTTCAAATCGGTAGAGAGAAGGAATTCATGCTACTTTGCAAGGAACCTTGTCGGCTCCTTGAACGACAAAAGGCCAAAAGAGAGAAGCATCATCGATGAATCTGGCTCAAAAGTATTCACGTCCAGCATCTCCTTCGGGTTGGGTTCAACCCCCTTTTCGTGATAGACATTGGTCGTTTTCTTCCTCTTCTTCTAAGGGTTGGCTTTAGGCGACGAGTTATATATATGTTCTTAAACAACGGATGCATCCTCTTTCGACTTGGCGTCCACCTCTCTCCTTTTCTTCTCCGCCCTCTTCTCGGCGACTAAATCCTTATAATGCTTCAAAGCATCAAATTTGTCTGGTAAGTTGATCTATGCGTTCGACATCGACGTCACTGCGAAACAACGTTCAATATCAATAACAGGGGAAACAAATCTCATACCAAATTCAAATATTTCAAGACTCTTCCTAGTCCAAATATACAACACGAAATCCTTCACGGCAGAATACGGTGCTCGTGATTTATTTAATGTTGACCATTGCCATAAACTGCTAGGCCTGAGCTTACCATCCGTAAGCAATTCCCTGCAACTCCTATTCTCTGTAGGAATGGCTAATATTTTCTTAGTACGACCTTCTGCCTTATCGCACGACGGTTTGCTATTCATACCCTTGATTTCTACACAAACAAATTACTAATTAATACTTAGGGAAGCTCAACAAAATTTCCAAACGACAACTATCTGGCGACACTCACCATGATGATTTCATACTCGTCAGTAGACATCACGATCTTCCCCCCAAGGACCATTAATTAAAGGACCTTTAGCAAAAACGAAGGTATCATTCCAATTGCGGTCGTTAGTCGTAGTATCAGTTATCAACTGATACTCTTTTGTCCTAGGGATCAGCATATAACGACCTCCGTTGCTTACATGCTCTTTCAAGTAGTAGTTATGCAAGAGACACCCCAATCCAAAATTCATCCTACGTCTCTCGCATAGAATAGTCAAACTTAGTAGTATCCTCCAACCATTTAGCATCAACTGGCCTGAGGCAATATTATAATATCGCAACAATTGTCGGGCTAATGGAGGGACCGGAAATTTGAACCCCAAACGTAGGGTATACTCGTAGAAGCAAGTCCATCCAGGAATATCCCAATCCGCTTTTTCATTCCCCTTCGGTGCACGTAGTTCGACAGACTCTAGGATACCATAAATTATCCGTATACCAGTCAAGACACTATTTGTAAGTTCACTTGCTAGACTATCTCCTAAAACACCTAGCGCGTGACCAAAAGTAGAGGCCTCTGTGACATCTACATGATCTGAAAGAACAATTAAACCAGCAACGACACGGACAACACCCTGATCCAACATACCCCTTGTATTTATCGAAACTACCTTCAACGAATCCTCTACTGATACAAGTCCACTGTCGCTCGCTAATCTACTATCGACTCCATCATCGTCACCCTCATCACTAGGTGTCCAATCAAAACTCGGATCAGAAACTATTTGGTCGCTCGACTTCTCCAAAAGTTGACATGCAAAAAATGCTCAAATCAGGAAAAAACTTGACACTACAATCACAACCTAAGGTTTAAGGATTAAAACCTATTATTCCCTACGTGAAATCAAGAACTAGGTTTTGTTTCTTCAAGAGATCAAAGTCTTTCGAAAATTCGATCAAGCCTTATAGATCTTTATCTACTCTAGATCGAGCGACTACTGACCCTGAAATCTACTTGTGACACAACGACATTCAAGAAAGCCGAAGAATTGTAACATCATATGAACAAATTCAATATCTAAACAAATCAAGTATTTCAAATATATTCAAAACGCAACGAAGAAAATCAAGAACGAAAACACATACTTTCCCAGAAAAAAGAGCATCAAACACTTCTATTTATTGCCTACATAAGTTCATAAAGGTAAAATCTCATGCAAAACAAACATAAAATGTGTAAATCTTTTTTCTTTACTAACCTTGTAGGAAACGCTGGCAAATTTGACGAAGTTCTGCCAACACGAAAAAGATCTCTGGGGTTGCTGCAAATTTTCAACTTGCGTGAGAAATAAAAAAAAAAAAAAAGACAAGGAATGTCGATTTATAAAAGACCACGAACTTAACCGCATGCGTCTAACCCTAGTTGCCACGTGTCAACACCCCTTCGATTACCAACTCACCAAGGTAACCACCCATTTTAAAATTTGAACACTTCGAAAACAACGCCCGCGTTAAATGCACTTGACGTCAACATAGAGAAACTAAACGTTTCAAATCTCATCGATTGGACCTTTTATCATTGTAAGGTATGGAACGTCTGTAACTTCTTTCATCCTGTTAGAAATATCGATCGAATCAACAACAAAATCGACCAGTCAATGCGTCCAAAAGAAACTTGAGTCGACTCGATATTCTGTCGATCCACCGCTAAACAGAAATGATCCTTCAAGCAGCATCCGGTACTGATAAAATTGATACTGCACGCGACAATTCAATAAAGCTCGTTATTGAAGTCAACAGAAATCATTATAAATTCATGATTCCCCATGCTTACGTTATATTGCCGAAACAACTTGTCCCTTCAAATTAAGAATATCGTCGGTCATTCGACACACGATTGATTCGTCTATTGATGTGACATCGATTGCACAACAACCAAAGTCACTCTCAAAATTTGGTGACCCCATATTTAGAGAGTGGGGGACAAACTGTGATAGCCAAAAATGGCTCATAGGCCCAACACGTGCAGGCCCAGAACTTTATGATATTGGGACCTATCCAGGCCCGTTATACCGGGTCGACCTAAAACCCTTATCAATCTTGCTGAGACTGACCAAGTCAGAGTAGTTACCAACGTTGGTAAACAAACTGCTCAAACGTGGAGAGAATCTCTCCAAAGATCTCTCCAAAGATCTCTCCCACGATTCAAACTCAAAATGAATGTTGAAGAAGATTTTAGTGCCTATAAAAGAAGCCCTCATTAGCCATAAAGGGGACTAGAAAAAACTCACTAGAAAAGCTTATCAAGGTTTACTGAAACTCTACATTTAAGAATTTCGGCAACCGAAATTCGATCGGATTTTTCATCACAATCCTTACGGATAATTGCTCAGCCCAAACACACCTAAGACTAAGATACCTAACCTCATCTTCATCGATTTCTATATTTTTGTTCTCTGTTACAGTTTTTCTGCAGGTTCAACGAAGAAGACAACAATCCTAGGTCGATAGACAAATCCCTTGTGTAAAACCATCGAGGAAACGACATTCCCTAGTCGACCAGTTCAATCAAAATTGCCTTGAGCCTAATTCAACCCGACCCAATCCATATCAACCGTAGTTCGACCACCTACAACGGACATGACCTTAGTCACTTAGACACTTACCATATTATTTGAGTTGGTTTTTGATTTGTCTAAATAAAAATTTATAAAATAATTATTAAAAAAAAGAACAAATCAAAGCAAAAATTAAATTTTAATTTTTATAAAGTTGTATTTTTTTTGTTAATAAACGTGTATTAAAAAAAAAGTAGTATAATGACGAATAAAAACGCGTTTGCTGGAAATGTAAGAAGAGAGAGAAAGAGAAAAAGAAAAACCACTTTTTTTAGTCTTCACACAGCAATCTCTATTCTATATATAACAGTTAACACCAACTCTCTCTCTCTCTCTCTCTCTCTCTTCAATTCGAATTTACACAGTAAAAATAACGACCAGCAGAAGCAGCAGAAAATCACCGGAGAGTGAAAACTGTCAAACACTACAGAGGACCCCAATACCACCACCATCACCACCAGCAACAACATTGTCAGTTGTCGCTTCCACATGATCTAACGTCTCTTCATTCCATTTTTTTTTTTTTTTTTTACCATCTAAATTCATCCAATCTGGATCCTCCTCAGGACCCTCCCACCCAGTCCCTCTCCACCACCACCACCACCACCAACGGCCAGATCCGTTACCGATCCCCCTCCTCCGCCGAGCTTCTCGAGACCGGTCCCTCCTCCGCTGACTCCTCCGACCAGCTCCTCCCCGACAAGATGAACAAGCGTCCTTCAAAGCATGAGTCTCTCTCCGATAAGATCCACCGCTTCCGCAGCGTCCTCCTCGTCGTCTCCATTCCTCTTTTACTCATCGTCTTCGTACTCTTCCTTATGCCGGGTCGGAGCTCATCCTCGGATCCTGTCGGCCTCACCAATCGGAGAGTCTGGCCAAATCAAAAGCTGCAAAAGAGCTACGCCGTTATTTTCGATGCCGGAAGTTCGGGGAGTCGGGTCCACGTCTACTGCTTCGATCAGAACTTGGATCTTGTCCCTATCGGCAAAGATCTCGAACTCTTCGTCCAGGTTTTATTTCAATTGCCTTTTCAATTTGATATCTTTTTCTTGTTCAAGTTTACGATGAATGTAGTTTGTGAAAATGGTAATCTTAGTTGGTTTTGATTTTGAGCAATGAGCCTGTATTTACGTTTGCATTGACTCCACAATCGCAGTTTGTTAACAAAAAACAGTGAAATGATCGAAATCATGATTTGTTTAGTTCTGATTTAATGTTGGTGGTGTTACAGGTTAAACCAGGGTTGAGTGCATATGCAAGTGACCCACAGAAAGCAGCAGAGTCACTAGTTTCGCTTCTCGATAAAGCACAAGGTGTAGTCCCCCATGATCTACGACCCAAGACACCGGTTAGAGTTGGGGTGAGTGGATTCAGATTTGTTAGGACTTGTTAGTGTGGTGTACCGGAGTTGAATTACTGATGTGGGGTTTAATGTTTATGTAGGCAACTGCAGGGTTACGAGCACTGGGACATGATGTATCGGAAAGAATTTTGCAAGCTGTAATTCCTTGCTTCATAAATCATATCATATCGCTTGGTTGTGTTGTGTGTTGTGGTTCACACACTTTGTTTTATTTTTCACTTTGCTAACTGTACTTTAAACTTCCAATTTAAGGTTAGGGATCTCCTGAAATATAGAAGCACCTTCAAGACTGAGCAAAATGGAGTTACTGTTTTGGATGGTATTCAAGAAGGGGCTTATGAGTGGGTATGTTATTTTTCTTGGCCTGGATAAAACAGTGTGTATGTGATATTGAAGTTCCTTTATTACTGTCAAGTTACTTTATTAATATTCTCACCGATTTAAGTACTTTTTCCAACGAAAATCTATGTTGATTAAATGATGAAATTGCTGTAAGCCTGTAAACAATGATTATGATAGTAAAGATGAATGGCCTCTCTCTAGGTCTAGGCATTTTTAAGTCTTCCTTAAAGTAGCTTAACTTGTTTTGCCGATGCATTTGGTTTCTGGGACATAGATTTCTGCCACGGTCATCCAGAAGGACTTGAGCCATACTGGCATTTGTCATAATAATTGACTGAAAGGTGATGTCTCTAAGCTTCTTTGAATCTTGCCAGGTTCGTAGGACTGATTTCGTAAGGATAGGTTCAGCTTGACCCATCTATTCTTTGGGTTTTATTTACTTACTCTCTGCTTATCCTCTAGGAAAAGAGCTTTCCAATTACCTTTCTCAGGTGGCATAACCTTTTCTTTTGGTGCTCACTCATTTGAATCTTTTCCTAGACTTTTAGATTTGCCAAATCAAATTGCAAATTTTTTTTTTCTCTTATATTAGACAAATCAGATTTACAATTTTCTCATAGTCTTTTAAATTAATCAACTCAAATTACATGGAAAATTCTTAATTGATACATTCCTAGTATTTACTTTTTGGTAAGAGGGAAGGGTAGTAGGATAAGAACTAACTTCTTTAGGGCACACTAGGAATGATGTTTATGCATAAATTGCAGTAATCGTGCTTTGTGTTAAGACCATGTTGTGACAATTTAGGCGAAACTGGATTGTGTAAAAATGCAAGCAGTATGTATGAATAATTGATCAGATGTACAAAAGATCTATCTTCTAGTTTTTAGAAGTGTTTTACATCCGGCAATCCTTGTAAATTTAGTGATAGTGTTGACTAAGTTGAATATGGGAAAGCTTTATTACCAGGTTATGTTCTGTCATTTTTTATTAGCTCTGTGGGAGATTATATACTATATTGGTAGACTATGTTGTTTAATAATTTTGTACAACTAAGAAGTAGCAGATGATGGCAAAATAAAATTTCACTCACTAAACTGAGAAAAAAACATTATTAAAGAATGATATATGATGATTTTTGGCTCAAAAGTAAGATGAAACAGTTGATGAACCTTAAGTATCAATGTATCCTTTTGCTGCATATAAATTTTTGACATACTATAAATTTCTATAATAAATATTATAAGAAAGATCTGTTTTGTGTTCCTTTTGTTTAATAGAAGTCAGGATCTTAGACACAGGGATCTTGTATTGCAGGTAACAATAAACTACCTATTAGGCAATTTGGGGAAGAAATATTCCAATACAGTTGGAGTAGTTGATCTTGGAGGCGGATCTGTACAAATGGCATATGCCATCTCAGAAGAAGATGCTGCAAAGTCTCCAGAGGTGCCAGAAGGAGAGGATTCATATGTAAAGGAAATGCTCCTTATGGGAACAAAATATTACCTCTATGTTCACAGGTTTCTTTCTTTCTTCTTTTATGAATTGATCTCATGATTTTATAAAATCTCATTGTCACTAAATAAATCATTTTTAGTAGTGGGTCCATGTTAGATAAATTTCTTCTCAGTTTCCCAGTGATCTAAAAGATCTTTTCTGTGCAAAATACCATGTAGTTTCTTGACTATGGTTTAGTTAATTTAGTTTTTGGATCTTGAATGCAGCTACTTGCACTATGGTTTATTAGCAGCTCGAGCAGAGATGTTGATGGTCACGGAAGACTCTGACAACCCATGCATTTTGGCTGGCTACGATGGTATGTTCTTTTAACTAATTTTTTTTCTGGATTCCTGATGCTGGGTTGACTACAATTGTTTCACTGTTCAACTTAGAAGCTGTTACCATGTTTGTTTATAACTAATTTAATTTTTAAGAAGAATCAATTAAAGTTTTTTATGTCCACTACCAATTAGTTATAATACAAAATACAGGTTTTATTCACGCTGCCTCTGGACAATAAAATGCAGTGTTAACTTTATTTTCAATGTTTTAAAGGATCGTACAGATATGGAGGAAAGGATCACAAAGCATCAGCTCCTTCATCTGGCTCCAACCTGGATCAATGCGTGAGTGTGGCTCTTAAGGCTCTCAAAGTTAATGATACTTGCAGTCACATGCAATGCACATTTGGTGGCATATGGAATGGTGGAAGAGGTGATGGACAAAAGCATCTATTTGTTGCTTCATTTTTCTTCGATAGGGCTGCTGAGGTATTAGTCCTCTATATTTTGGTTGCTTGAGATGATGATTAATTTGGAACAATAGCTGTGCTAACTTAAGTATTTAACATATAGGCTGGTTTCATCGATCCTAAAAAACCTGTTGCAAAAGTTAGCCCTGCCGATTTTGAGGTTGCCGCTAAGCGTGCTTGCCAAACTAAAATCGAGGATGCAAAATCAATCTATCCACTTGTGGACGATAGTAATCTGCCTTACATATGCATGGATCTTATCTACCAGCATACATTGCTCGTAGTTGGATTTGGTAAGTTAACACTTACATTGATAGGTTCTTGCAGATTAATAATCAAACCTAAACTAACCTTTATTCTTCTTTGACAGGCCTGGAGCCCTGGCAAGAGATCACCTTGGTGAAGCAAGTTGAATACCAGAATTCCCTTGTCGAAGCAGCATGGCCACTTGGCAGCGCAATAGAGGCTGTGTCATCGACATAGTAACCGGGAACATGTTTTTTTGCTAAATTACTTACTCATCGGAGAAAATTTAAATGACATGTCATTCTTGGGTGGCAGCAGAGTTAGAGTTGAAGCTGAAGTATTTGCTGTCAATAACATTTTTAGAGCTGATTGATAATTTTTGGATTGGAAATTGGATTTTGGTCTATATATCTTGGGAATAATGAGGAAAAAAGAAAGGAAAAGAAAAGCAAAAGGGAAATGTAGTATCATTTATCTTCATTTGTAATTATGTTACAAAATGTTCTGATTTATTATTTTTGAGAATGTTTTGATTCGATTACTTCATTTTAGTCAAATTTAAATCAAAGATCTATTCTTCTTCTTCTCTCTCTGGACCTACTTGGTTTCTTTCTATTCTTTTTTTCTTCAATAATTTTCCTGTCGGTAAAAGCCTGTTCGTTAATATTTTTTAGTTTTTATCAATTTTTATTTAAAAACAAAAAATTGATTTTCAATTTTTCATAATCCGTAATAATAATTGAGAACTAATGTATATTAAAAGGAATTTGCATGAAAAATCTATTTAAAACAATAGATTTATAATATAAATTGTTTTTTTTTTTTTTTTTTTTTTTTTAAGTAGTAACAAGGGGCTAGCTCACTAATTGAAATATCGTAAATAATTTGTAAAGTTCAACTATTTATATTTTGTAAATTTAATTTAAATTGAATTATTAGAGACATGATTATTTCAACCGTCAATAATATACGCGTTTTGTTTTATTTTATTTTATATTCTTCTCCCAAAAAGTAAACAAAATGACGAAACCATACCAAATAAATAGAGATTGAAATGAAAAACAGGCTAAATAGCAAACAGAAAACTAGGCAGCTATAAGTGGCGAGCTTACTTCAATCTTCTCAGTAACTTTGTTCCCAGCAATAATTCCTTTATTTTCTTTTCATACAAGCAAAGGATCATCTCCAGAATTCCAATCCCGTCTGTTCAAACCAGTAAGCTTCACCTTACGCGAGTTCGATCTTTTTTTTTATTTTATTTTTTTCATTCGGTCATTTTCGCAAACAGTTTCTGTTCACAAAACATCTCACTCTCTTTCATGTAGTTTGTTTTTTGTTGTATCATATCGTCTCTGTTTTTGTTGATTGAGTCACTAGAAATGCGAGGAATCAGAGTAATAAGATCAAACTTGTCGCGTTTTGTAATTCTTGCTCGCACCCATTTCGGTTCTACATATATAAACCGTATTCAATATGCAAAATCCATCAACAGAACAACTATAAGTAATCCCGTGAATGATTTTAGCTTACCATTTCACTACTCTTATTGCTCAACCTCAAATTTTGAAACCACAAATGCACCGACAGTCTCGAAATTAGAAGAGAAGGACTCTAGTGATAGTGATGATGATAGTGATATTGGTAATGATGATGGCGATAAAGAGGACATTGATGTATCCGATATTAAACGATCGAGTAGACATGACGAGGGTTATGTCAAAGATGTGAAGACCCTTGTGAATATATTACGTGAATTTGGTAATAAACGCTCTGAAATGAGAAGCAAGATCGAGCAATGTGGTATTATGGCCTCATCTGAGGTGGTGGTGGAGGTTCTTTCTCGGGTTCGAAATGATTGGGAGGCAGCATTTACATTCTTTTTATGGGCTGGAGACCAGCCAGGTTATGCACATTCGACACGTGACTATCATGCAATGATATATATTTTAGGGAAGATGCGGAAGTTTGATACAGCTTGGGCATTGATTGATCAGATGAGAGGGGGAAGGAAAGGTCCTTCTTTAGTGACAAAGCAGACTCTCTTGATTATGATTAGGAGATATTGTGCTGTGCATGATGTGGCTCGGGCTATCAATACATTTTATGCATACAAAAAGTTTAAATTTGATGTGGGTATTGAGGATTTCCAGAGTCTTTTATCAGCTCTTTGCCGATACAAGAATGTGCAAGATGCTGAGCACTTGATTTTCTGTAACAAGAATGTCTTCCCATATAATGCCAAAAGCTTTAATATTATACTTAATGGATGGTGTAATATCATTGTGAGTCCGCGAGAAGCAGGGAGAGTTTGGAGTGAGATGAGTAAGAGAGGTATTAGACATGATGTTGTGTCATTTTCAAGTATGATCTCTTGCTACTCGAAAACTCGCAACCTTCATAGTGTGCTCAAGCTTTTTGACCTTATGAAGAAGATGAAGATTGAACCAGACAGAAAAGTTTACAACGCAGTCATTCACGCCCTGGCGAAAGGTGGGCTTGTGAAAGAGGCAATTAATCTCATGAAAAGTATGGAAGAGAAGGGTATACCTCAAAACATTATTACTTATAACTCACTGATCAAGCCTCTCTGTAAAGCCCGTAAAGTAGAGGAGGCTAAGGAGGCCTTTGATGAGATGTTGCAGAGGGGCCTCTCACCTACAATTCACACTTACCATGCCTTCATGCATATTCTATCAACAGGGGAAGAAGTGTTTGATCTGCTGGAGAAAATGAGAAAGATGGGCTGCGAACCAACTAATGATACTTACATCATGTTGATTAGAAAGTTTTCTCGGTGGTGCCAGTATGACAACGTCTTTAAGGTTTGGAATGAGATATGTGAGAATGGGATTGGTCCTGATTGTAGCGCTTATGTTGTGCTAATACATGGGCTCTTTTTGAATGGAAAGTTAGAAGAAGCACGCAAATATTATAAGGAGATGAAGGAAAAAGAATTAGTGCTGGATCGTAAGACAGATGAGAGGCTTCAGGATTGGTTGTCCAGTAAGCCGTTTGCTGAGCCTCAGATGGCAGACTCCAAAGACAATCAACTTCTAATAGGCAAGCATACTAGATTGATCTCCAAGAAATGTGATCAGGAAAGAGATTTTCTACGACAACCAGAAACTAGAAGAGTTGTGAGAGAGCGGGGTTTTTCATTCTGGGATCAATAGGTTCTTATGTAAGACTATCTCTAAGGTATGTGCTTAAGCTTCGTTTCTGTCTCCATGGTTTCCGTTGTAAACTCTTTACAGGTGCATGGCATTTTCAGTTGAGACATCATAAATACAGGATTCTTTTTTACTATAAGCTGATATTGTTACTAATCATTATAAATAATTGAAGTCTCTTCGATTCATATATTTGCTCACCTCAAACATCCCTAGGGTTCAACCTAACTGGTGTTGTCGCATGAAGAGAATGAGTTTATAATCACCTAATGTATGTTTCTGGTTGGTGATGTGTGACATTCTGTCATCATTGCTGATTATAACTATATCTGAAACTGGAAGCCTGCTTGGTCTCTTTGGGCTTTTTTTTTTTTTTTTTTTAATTTATGATTGATTTGAACTGTGGCTACTCACACTTTGGGCCTTGGCTCAAGTGGGAAAGCATGATCATGCAGTGCTTAGCCCCTGGACCTAGCAATAGAAATTAAAAGAGAAATATTGGCTTATAAGCTTTTGCCATGTTTGTACGAAATTTAAGTTTTGAGAGCTGAGTTAGTCTACTAAAACATCCGTGTCGTAGATATCACGGCCTCTTCATGCTAGGATTGGATTAAAGATGCTTCTGGAACTACTAGTATATATATCAAGCATGATGATAATGTTTTATCTTGCAAGTTATTGAACTTTGTTTCCTTGTGTCTTGTGTCACTTCTGTTGCCCATATAGAGAGCTTTTATAGGGAAATACAACCGAGACACTGTAGAAATTTGTATTTGTATGAAAACCTTAAAATGTGACTGAAACCAATTCAATGGGAAATCCTACTAAATATTCAAACTAATAGCTCAAAGGAAATGTTGTTTGCTATGCAGTGTAGATAACTACATAAAAATCTTTTTCTTTTTGCAAGAAATACATATAGATACACAGATAAATAATAATATCAAAAAATATCAAAAAATTTAAATCAAAATCATATCAAGTTGTCAACGATTCAATTTGGGTAAGTACATAATGGTCCTTGGTTTGCAAATTCATCTTGCATGACAATACTCTGCAAATCGCATACCAAAATGTTTCACATGAAAGAGTGGTCTGCGTTATAGCTTACTAAAACTATTACAAGTCTGAACATGTCAAAAATTTAGAAGTTGGTCATAATGTGGTAGGTAGGTTTCCATATAGATGTCTGTTGAAGTGAAAAATGTTTTGTGCTGTAGGATGGAGTGTCCAAAAACCTGATTTAGGATGTGTTTTCATGCCTAGTATAGAAAACTCTGGTGATGATAATAGGCTTGCCATTATAAGCGATTGCCTCCTCTGAACCTCCAATTCATTAACTGTAGAATATGAATGCACTTAGTAATTATTGAATTTAGTATACTGCTTTACTTTCTGGATAGGTTCCACTCAAAGTCAAATGTAAGCATGCAGTGGCAAAAAGCCAGCCTTATCTTAGAAGATTGTCTTCGTGTTTTAGCCTAAATTTCTTCATGCATATCAATTTTATAATCCAAGTCTTCCGCTTTTATCATCCCAAGTGAAAATGCAAAACTAATTGATGGAGAAATGTAAAGTTGTTTTGATTATGAAGAGAGAGATAATAGTAAACTTGAAAATAAAATTTATGTATTCATTAATTTTTGGGGCTGCAGTAACAGAGATAAGATTATCGGTGTTCTTATTTTTTTTCCCCACTAATGCTAGACAACCCAAATGACGTGGCAAGTGATTTATCATTACCAGGTTATTCACCAAATCATCTCATGATGTGTGTTGCGATGACAACTCACTTGCCACATCATTTGGGTTGAATTTTGGGTTATGTTTTTTGGGCTGTATAGTGTTACTCTTTTTTTCCTTCATGTTTTATCTTATCTTATCTTTTTCTTTCATAATGAGACATGCCCTTCTGCCTAGGTTGCCAGACTCAAAGCTTTTGTGAGATTAACTAAATATTGTGCACAGCTAGTCAAACAATATTTAGAACAGCTGGCGGTTGTATTGGGTGACTTTCTGCAGTTGAAGCATGACAATTATATGTTGATAATAAAAGTCATGATCCACCTCTGAAACTGTAGTAATCACAATTTTTTTCTTATGAGAAATCAAGATCTGGGACAACTATACTATCATTTAGTTATCTTGATGTTCTTTAGGTTGAGACATAACGAAACTAAATGCATATCCAACATGTCTAGAATTCTTGTAGAGCATTATCATGAGAAAGTTGTGTTGTTGTCTGCAGTATGTCATTCTCATATTGCATACACCCCTTTCTTCCTAAGTATTTTAGGAATTTGTACTTCTGTCTCTATATTTTCACTTTGTAATTTTTCCCCCACTTTCCATCTTTCTCTGGTTTAGTAGCATATTGAATCTCATAGTATATTTGTAGAATAAAGTGGAAGAAGCAACATAGACTGTAAATGAAATATGAAAATAAAAAATAAAATCTTACCATCTTTTATGATTAGTATATAAGAAACCGTGTGGATAAATGGGCAGGCACGTATACATTGTTGAGAATTTTTATTTATTTTCTCATTGGTGTTTCGTGGCTAAGAGAACAGTAATTAATCCATAAATTCTTGACTGTGAACAATTGTTGGTTAGGCCTAACTCAGTATGTGTGGAAAAGCTGGTGCTCACCAGTTGAAATAGATAGCCACTAGCCTTTAGATTAGGTAAACTACACGTGGAAAACAACAGGGGTCATAATCAAGACTTTTTTGGAGTTGGAAACTAGCTAATGCATGTTTTTACATGCTAGGCTTTGCCTTTGACCAGTTTAACAATTTTTGTTTGAATTCTGATCCCATATTCAGTCAAATTTCTTTAACAACCTGACGGTGATAAGTGATAGCCAGTTCTACGTTGGTCTTTGATCAGGATTTCAAGCTGCTTGAAACAGTGTTAAGGTAAGAATCATGTTCTTTTGCCTTTGAATCTAAGAAGGTAACCATGTGAGTTTTCGTTTTCATTTCTACTTTTGAGTTGGTCTTGAAGCATAATAATTTTATTTGGCAAATCAAAAGTCATGGTTCTCATAACTGAGTGGATATATCTGTTTTTGACCAATTAATCATCGCCTCACCGCACGCACGCACGCACAAACAAGTTAACAACTTTATTGGCTTGACTAAGAATTTCTTTGATATATATCTGTAAGTTGAGAAAACATTGGAACTAAGACAAAACTATGGGTTGCTTTTTCTAAAGATAGTATATTGTTATATATTGATTGAATATAAATATATAATCCATATTGACATGTGGGTATTTGAGTTTCAGCAGAACAAGTTACCTAGTCCATGGAAAAAAAAAAAAAAAAAAAAGTGAAGGTGGGAGAGAAGAAGTAGAACCATTGGATCCCAGGTACTTTATATTACATCACACATGACTTAAGATTCAAAGTATGAGTCCTATTCTCTTTTGCATGAAAACAAACATAACGTTAAACTCATCAACCAAACAAAAGCATCTTTCATGGATATTATTGAAGTCTTTGTGGATAATCATGAACTATTTTGTTATCATGCTCTTAGAATATTGCTCTCAAATCCTATCTGTAATCCAGATTGTCTCTTTCTTCTTATTTTGTCACCTTGCAATTTTTTTAATTACCCATTTTGTTTTACATAGCATTGTGGAAGTCTCCCAGACTTAGGAAATTATAGATATATTTTTCTGGGTTTGTAATTTTATTGGATTTGGTGCATGCATTAGAATGTCAAAATTCAACTCTGTTGGTTCGCATTTAGGAAGCAAACTTCAGTAGGTAACCAAAATTTTCAAGCAAAAGTTGAGTATTAAAGCAGAAAATCATACTATATTCGACACGTGATTAACTTATTAAACAAATACGATATCCTCAACATATAAATATAAGTACGTATTTGACATGGCTTCTCTTGTTTTCCAAGTAAAATCTCTGTATTCTTAAGAAAAAAAACGAGGTTAGTGATGGTTGGAAGACGTATGTGCTTAGATATTGTTGGAATGAAGGAGTCATAGCAGTTGTTTTTTTTTTCAATTTTTTTGTAGTGTTGAGAGTTTGAAATCAGTGTTTTTGTAGTGTTGATTCTTGTTGTTAGGTATGCATTATTATTGTGACCAAATCAAACAAATTGCACGTAATCAATGTCATTTCATGCGTATAACACACACGTGTGTGTGCTATAAAACTATTCAAGTGTTGACTCTTATTATTTTATTTCTTAGTTCTTGTCACAGTTTGATTATTTTATTTCAATATGATGTTTGTCTTATTAATTAGGATTATTTATGTATTACTTAAAATAATAAGAAAATTGCAATACAAGTAATATGCTTGAGTGTGTGTACCACACTTCAATAACATTTAGCTATTATATTAGTCTTTTTCTTCAGATGCGAATCTAGTGATTCACTTCATTTTTTGTCTAGACGTATAACCTAAATGCCGTAAAATTGCGATTAAAATAATTAAAATAATTGGGTCATTATGATTAATAAATTTTGTAATTTCAACTTATGGATAAAGTGACAGTGAAATTCCTGAGATATATTGAATTTTGGTTAGTGAATATTTGTTGGTTTGTACCTTTGTCTTCTGCTGATAATGCCGATTTATGGCATGGTGGTGGCTAGAATTTCAATCTTAGGCCGATACTATATGTGCAGTTTGAACATCTACTCCTACAATCGGTAGATATTTACTCTCATATTCTCGGGGTAGAAATTTCTCCACAAATGCCGGTAAAAGTGCATGGAGATACTTGTTCCCCATCACAACAAATGAGTGTAGACTACTTGAGTCGAGAGCGAATAATAGTTGAAGTAGTATCAAATTTAGATTTATATAGTTTAAAGTAATAATATCCAAAGTACTATCAACATTGGATTTTGATTTTCGGTCCCACATAATAAAAATTAACAAACCTTTCTAATATCATAATTAACAAATCATATGATTCGAATCCATAAACATACAAGAATAATTCATGTAAAATAATTGATTCGATAATGCTCATGATCTTCTAAATCAAAAATATAATATATTGCTTGTCATTATATCTTTTATTGAGATTAAAAGATCATAAACTCGGCATAACACCTCTAAGCACCAGTAGTGTTGGTGGTGCACCTCTGCTTTCATGTTAATAGTTGAGAATTTATATTGCGTCATATGTATTTTACAAAAATATCTGAAAAGTTCTTATTCTGACGTTGTGGGTTAGATATCTGGGTCGTTGGTCATGATATCATGACCTATTGTAATACTTTAGAAAAAAAAAAAAATAATAAAAAAAATAAAAAATAAAAAATAAAAAATAAAAAATCACACACATTACTGTTGTCTCGTTGTATATAAGCTTACAATTTAGATGGCGTCGTGAAATCTTAAGAGAAATCTGTAAATTATCAGTTTGGCTGATTAAACAACCCTCTTGCATGATCTCAACATGATTATTTTATTAAGATTTTTTTTTTTTTTTTATAAGATCATGTAAACTTAGTTTAATCTTGTTCAAGAAAACAATAAACATGCCTTTCATCTCTTGCTTTTTAAAGGAGTGACGATATTTACACCCCAAAAAATCGTATGTGCTTCCCTTTTTGTATGTGCATCCAATTAAAAAATTTTAAAATATGAAATCTTGTAAGCACACTTCACATATTACCAAATATGCCCTTTCTTTTAATTTTTAAAAATATTATAAATAACAAAATCATAAAATAATATACATACATTATATATATAGTTCCATTTTGTTCTTTATTTTACCTAAAACCAAAAAAAAAAAAAAAAATGAAAAACGCATAAACAAAACTAAAAAACAAAGACATCTCTTTCATCTTCATCTTTCTGCTTCTTTCTTCTCTTTCCTATCACTTTTGTGTTTCTTATTTTTCTTTTTCTTGTTTTCCTGTCACTTTTGTATTTCTCATTCTTCTTTTTATTTTTTTTCTAGTTTTTGCGTTGATTTTTTTTATTTAGAAAATATAAAACACATTTTGGAGGATAGGGTTTTTGTTTTTATTTATTAGTTTTAATTGGATTTAGTTAGTAAAAATTTTAAAAAGTAAATGGTTATAAAAAATTATTATATTTTTGAATTAAAATATAAATAATTAAATTTAAGGTTAACGAGGGTACATAAACTCTTTCCTAATATACTTGGCCCACTTACTGCAACAACTTTAGGGTTTTGTCCAATATAAATGATTCATAAATTACACAGAATTACACAGAATTAATATACAATTTCACATCTCTAACAAATGGACAAACAGTAAAAAATTTTGTCGATCTCTTTTTTAGATAAGAATCTATTTGATTCATTACAGAACTTGAAAAGGTATCTAAATTAATTTCAATTCAAACATGGATTTGATTTACGTTTAAAGAAATATTTAGCCAACGTAAAAAAACGAAATTCCTTTAAAAAAAAAAAAAAGAAAAAGAAAAAAAAAAAAGTCATTTGCATAGAACCTTTTTATAAAGAAAGTGTTCTTTTTCAATCCTCTCGTAATGGAATCTATTCAAAGCATATATGCTATGGTTCCTTACTTTCACATAGTTTACAAATATCTAAATTTGATGAGTCAACACCATTAACAAGGGACGGAGCCAGAAATTGTTTCCAGTAGAGGCGTCGTAAAATAATGAGTTATATAATGTATTTTAGAGGGTATGTTATAGAAAAAAATTAATAAATAAAAAAAAAATACCGTATTCATTAAAAATACAAGTTGATTTATAGATCAGTAAGAATGTCTAAAATTACTCTAAACGTAATATAGAAAAACTTTTTGGCCCTTTATTCGTAATTCAATAATAATGTTTAGGAATTAGAAAATTAATTAAAAATTAAATTGTACTCATAGTATTTTTCTAACATTCAAAAACTATTTTAATTCTTAAAAATTTAAAAAGTTTGTTTGATAAAATATCTTAATAGTTAAACATAAATATACGTATATGTTTTTGAAATATTATAATAATTTGAGGGTTTGGAAAGAGGGAGAGACTCAAATCCACAACCTTTTGGTGTGAGAGGCATATATATCACAATGTCAATCTCATATTGTCTAACATATGTATATATTTAGTTGACACATTGATTATTTAAAAATAAATAACACATCAAAAGTATAATATATGCTATTATGGTGAATGAGATAAGTAAGATAGAAAAATAAAATAAAATTATTTAAATGTGAAAATAATATTAGCTGAGATAGAACATATATATGTTATAATTCGATTTTCATTTATATTTAAGTTTCGTCGAAAGAAATACTATATATAAAATCAAAGATATTTTTAAAATGTGATTTAAAGGAAAAATATTAGATGTCTCGTTAATGGATCAAACTAGAAAAATAAAAAATGAAACAGGGATAAAAACACAAAAACAAGAAAATTAAAACATAGATAAATTTATAAAATTTCAAAACTTCAGGGGTGGCAATGGACCCCCCCTCGTCTTACACTGTATCCATCCCTGCCATTAACAATGACTATACAAGTTCATACAAATTCTTTAAAGTTCCTAATCGTTCGTTAGGGACAAAAAATATATATATATATATATATATATATATATATCGAAACCTACGCTCGAAAATGACTATATATAACTCGAATAGAAACTTTGACCATAGACCGACTATATATATATATATATAGATATCAGAAAATTAACGGTGCAATATGAGAAGAAGTTAAAGCTATCACACTCGTGCGCATGCACCTGAAAGCTTGAAGGGCAACCTTATCTCCTGGAGCAATGGAGGCCCCCCACAAAAATAAAAATAGTTGGCGAGAATACGAGAATATACTTTGTATTACAACCAATGATTTTGCTTGAAACTGGTAAAGAGATACACATTTTTACGGCAAGCTGACTACTGAATAGGACCCCCACCACCACCAGCCCCATGAACAACAAAGAAAGCTCAAAGGAAATGGAGATACGTGTCAAGCTTGTGATCCCTTGAAACTTAAAAAAAGTTGAAACAAAACAAAACAGAAGAGAATAGAGATGATGATGATGATGTCAAGAAATTAACCTCATACTTTGATCAGCCGCCATCTCTGTGCATACGTGTTAATAAAGACAAATTGGTAGACAGAAACCAATAATCAATGAAAGAAATCAACCAACCAGCTGGCTTCTTTGGTGGGACCTGCACTTCATTTTTCTTTCTCTTCTCTTCTTTTGTTTTCTTGGCCTAATCTTTTCTTTCCACCACGTCCAGACAAAATTCCAGCAACCATATAATGGACCCTCTTCCCCGTCTCGCAAAAATTTCAATCTTCTTCTTCTCTTTTTTTCCTCTGTTTGGTTTTTCAAAATGGTTTACATGAAGAACCCAGAATCATCACTGCCTCCAGGGTTCAGATTCCACCCAACAGATGAGGAACTCATCCTTCATTATCTGAAGAAGAAGCTCACTTCCACTCCTTTCCCTCTTTCCATCATTGCTGATGTTGATATCTACAAGTTTGATCCATGGGACTTACCAGGTTTGCTTGTTAATATTATCAATCGTCTTCTTGTTAATTGTTGTACGTGTTTTATGGTGTGTACTCATCTTCTTGTTGTTGTTGTTGCTGTGATGATCAGATAAAGCTGCTTTTGGTGAGAAAGAATGGTACTTTTTCAGTCCTAGAGATCGAAAGTACCCAAATGGAGCCAGACCAAACAGAGCAGCTGCATCTGGGTATTGGAAAGCAACTGGCACAGATAAGATCATATTGGCAACAACAACAGGAGGTGGTGTTGGTGTTCAAGAGAACATTGGTGTGAAGAAAGCTCTTGTTTTCTACAAGGGAAGACCTCCTAAAGGAATCAAAACCAATTGGATCATGCATGAATATCGCCTCGCAGACAACCCCAACAATCTCAACAGGCCAGTCAAGCCTAAAGACTCTTCCATGAGGGTCAGTCACCTTATAAAATCTCCACAAGTGTTTATATTGTTGATGATCTCTCTCAATTATTTAACTTGGTTTTTTGGTTTTAATTTATTTTCCAGTTAGATGATTGGGTTCTTTGCCGTATCTACCGCAAATTCCATGTCTCTTCTCCAACTTCAAATGCAATAGCAAGTGATCAAGACCAAGAAGAAGAAGAAGAACAATTTGTCCAAGAAACACTTTTACCAATCCTGAAAAGTAGTCCTACTCCAACTCTCAATCCTCAGAAGTCATCTTCTTTCTCCAACTTATTGGATGCTATGGACTACTCAATGTTGAGCAATTTTCTGTCTGACAATCAAATTTATCAAACCGGATTCGATTCCGCTCCTCTGATGAACACTATTCCTGGGATTCTAGACCAGCCTGCTGCCGCCTTGTTCAACAATAATGTCATCACCAACAACAACAGCAGCAGCAGCAGTTACAGTAGTAGCAGTTTCATGCATCAAAAGCTTCCACAATTGAGCTCTGCTTCAGTTCCAAACAACTTGGAGAACAACAAACTCAAGCGCCCACATTCAAGTATAATAATAGATCATCATCATCATGAGCACCCATCAAAGAAACACACCATGATGACTAATAGTAGTAGCACTGATGATGATGATGATGATCATCATCATCAATTTGACCCTCATCAGTACAACTTCCTACATCAGTCATTCTTCAATCAGCAGTTTCTTTTGAGCCCTCATAATCTCAACTTTCAAGGGTAGACGAAATCAATTCTAAAGAGTCTAAAAAAAAGAGGGAAAACAACAACAACAACAACAACAACAACAAAAGCATTCAAAAAAAAAAAGACAACTTGTTGAGATTATCATGAAGATGTGTACAAATTATTTGTATTACTTTCATAATGGTATTTTCAAAAAAGAGATACCATTATCAAGTCAAAAAGTTGGTGGAAGAACAAAAATGCACCAAAGAAGTTGATAAGGAATATATCAACATATATGATTTTGTGAAGACTATATATTTATATATATATAGATTAAAAATGTTTGATTTGGATTTTGGCAGATCAAGTTCATACTCTGTAGATCGATAGTATGTGGTGGTGTGTGAAAATGATTATTATTTATGTCAGAATACTTATCCATTGTTACAAATTTACAAGTATTCATTGGCCATTGCAACTCTCAATTATTGACAGTTAATACATACTATTAAGAGAATTCACCAGAGTCTAGTCAAACCTGATTGTTTTTTTTTTTTTTTTGTCTGGATGTGATTGTTCTTATCTCCTCAAGAGAATTATTATTCTTGTGATATCATCATATATTCATATTTGTGTAAATTATTGTACTGTGATATTCTTTGATCTTGTTTTATATCAGTTTCCTCAGAATAATTGTGTACTCTACTAGAAGACAACAATAACATAAACATAAATCAGCATAATCGGTACTCCCACAGATGATCAAAAGGAAAATAATACAAAGTGAAAAATCAGATTAAACTTTCTCATGCAAAAAGATGTGTCCATTTCGCAAGGAAAATGGGATCAGAATGGACATTTTTTTTTTCTTAAAAACAAAGCAATGATTCAACAATGTCAATTTAATAAAGTTGAGTAACACCCTATAGAGGCTTTCTTTTTTTTTTTCCTTTTCTTTTTTCTTTTCTTCTAAATTTGACACCTAATGGGTCAAAGTCTATCTGAACCTCCATTTATACACGTATCATAAAAAAGAGATTTTTATAAAATACAGATGATGAAACTCGTACTCCCACCAGGCCACCACCACCGACATGAAAGGGAAGATGCAAAAGAGAAGTGATACAAGTAAAGCATATTAGTATGGTCCATACCTACGATTGTAAGTATTTGATTTATTGTATTATTAACTGCTCTTTATCTTCTTTAATTTGTTTATTATTATTAATATTCTTGTGATCACACACTGGTTTCTTATTATTAATTTCTTGTGATCACACCACACCAACAACAGTTGCACGTGTATTCATGGTGGATCGCACGTGCTCATTGAATTTGTTTAGTGTTAGGTAGAGCAGTTACAATGTTACATACATATACAGTTGCATTAAATTAAATATATAAGTGTTCACACGTTATTTTATGATGATATCTATCACATTTCTTCATTTTCAGACAAAACCTTCCTAGTTTCATCCAAAAATCACAATGAGGTTTAATGCATATTATAGTCTTATCTAATCCTGCTCGGTTTTCAAACAACTGATCTTAAGATTTAGAAAATAAGCATAGAAATCCATATTTCTAAAGGTTTATTAGAGTATCTCTAATGTAAATATATATTTTTTGAGTTTCTGAATAGTGGCACATCAGTATTTCTATTCGATATAGATCCACTTTTGAAATTTTTTTTTATAGAAATGTATATTCACATCTCCAATTATATAAAGTCAAATATACATCCATTTTATGACCAATCATAATAAAACAATTATTTCACTCTTTCTCCTTTTTTATTTTACAATTAAATAAGCTTTATTCTTATTGGTAGAAAGAGTTAAAAATCCTAGTCAGCAATGCTAGAAGAGTTTCTAAAATTAAAAACTCAACTCTATATTCTCTAACTTTTTGTTTTTACCACATCATCTCCATATTCAACTTAGATAATAACATTAGAGATAGTTTTTCTAATTTTCTTTTAATATCTATCCTATATGGTACTACATTTTTTCTAAATACATAATAGCATCGAAAATGCTCATATAAATACGACTTAATAATTCTATTATCTTTGTTTAAACCTCATTGGTCTAATCTAAGTGACTATAAAAAAGTAAATAAATATCTGTTTTGAAGGAAATGGTCTAGAAATATTTAAAGATGCCTTTTAGATTGGTATTCAAAATATTGTCTTACAATGTGTCCTTGTCATTATATTAAGTTGAGTGTGAATGAAGTGCAGGTGCTTTTTGTAGACAATGAAAACACAAGCCACGTATTTGGCTAGAATGAAGCCACATCGATCGTAACACAAATCTGTGTGTTTTTACTTTTTATATGGAAAGTCTTAATAATAAATGGATAGCGGTAAACATCCAATATTTTTATTCATTATTTAAATTTAATTTGATGTGGCAATTGGTATGGTTAAATGATACTTCATTGTCAGCTATCACATCAAATAAATTAAATTAAAAAATAGTAATAATTTATATTTTCTAGATATAATACTTTAATATATATATTTATAATAAAAATAAAATGCTACAATACAGCAGCTGTAGCAGCATGTAAATGATCGATAAAAGTATGTCTAATATTATCCAAACTCTTGAAATCAATCCATCATTATTAATTCAAACATTGTACTGATGAAAGCTGTCATGACAATGAACTTGGAACGCTAATAAAATTGACGTGGCACTTGATGAGTGATGAGTTTCAAACTTTGACAAGTCCAAGTGTTCAAACTTCAAACTGAATAAATGTCATGGAGTCTGAGTATTATCTATCAGAAAAGCAGGGAATGCCATTGAAGTGAAAGCCAGTAATAAATGGAGAGAACAAATTTTCAAAGGAGACGGTGATAAATAGAAATATAATTGGACTCTATATAATAGAAAAGCATGTGATTAGGAATAGACATATTAATTATTTTTTTTTTTTTTTTTAAAGGGGTGTCAGTATTCGAGTTCGTATTAGGATTAGTTTATTATAAATAATCTTATTATTTCAAATTATTGTATCTTTTGATTTTTATTAATAAAAATGTTCCTTTAGAGGAAATTCTTATCATATAGTTTTCACTTCTGATGGTGCATGACAAGATCGTTACTGTCACCATAGACGAATTACATGCGCAGATGGCGGTAGTTCTATGACAATTGGCAATGGTTGATGATTAATGGCAACGGGGTGGTTGATCAAAGTCGTAGAGAAGCAAATGAGATGACTCATGGTCCAACTCTAGTGATATAGAATCCTGAACCAGGGGCTTTTAAGTGAAAAATCTACAAAGATTAATGTGGATATTTCAACATTCAAGCACACCCAGAATGTTGAAGATATTTCTTATGAAATAGAATTGAAGAAGATGAACATTGGATTTTAGAAGAAGATTGTGATCTATTCGAAAATGAAGTCTCGTATTCTTTTAAGATCACAGACGGCTTCATCTTTTGAGTATATCACAGACCTTTATCATCAGTTATATAGATTTTTCACTTGTAGAACTGGTTCAACATTCGATCTGTATCATTGGCGTCGGACCATGATCCATCTACGCTCTTGATCAGCCTCCATGTTACCGCAGAAGAATTTCTATTATCGGAATTAAGTTCTGTCAGGAGACTGGTTTCCCTCAGTAACCATGCTTTGAAACGATATGCTGTCACAAAAGAACCTCGGTCTCATCGATCTCAAATTCAAGCTTGAAGAATTTCTATTCTCAAATTCACTAATCACACCACTAGCAAGTAGCAACAACAGCTTTAGCCTCCTCAGATCTCACAAGCTTACAGAGGCTCTGCTCTTGCGGTCACATTCTCTGGCTTTCTTATCATCAACTGGTACCAAACTTTCGAATCTCAATCTCTTATTCACCATTCAATCATTTTATGATCAACTATAACTGATTGATGAATCTTCAATGCAAGATTTTGAAGAGATTTGTAAGGCAGTAATGTCTAACATATTGAACTGCAGATACAGAAAACAGTAGATTCCAAATTCAGGACAACCAAGGGCATTTTCTGATGAACCCTGAAAGAATCTTGCCTCAAAAACTCACTAGAATGTGGTTACCATGGCAAGGAATCAACACTCGACAACACTTTCTAGTAAGCTACTAATGGTTACCATTTCAGAAGTATTGCTTACTGGAAATTTCTAACTCATAAGCGCCTAATATTAGTCGATATAAGAGAAAATACACTAACAATATTGTAACACGATTAACAAATGACACGGAAAATATCATAAGTATCCAATAACTCAGTAGTAGATTTTTATATTGCATCTTATAGATAGGTAAAATTACAGACAATAGTTACCCAGATAAGAAAATAAAGTAACAGTATGACTTATTGAGTTTTGATCACACATCAAGATGTTCCACACCAAAGCCACATAGTATCCAAAACACTCATTGAGGGAATGAACAACATTCCTCCCAAGTTATACTTCAGCAAACACGATACAGCTTACAGAGACGGCAACTTGGCAATACCGGTACGCATTTTTCCTGCATATAAAGCCAACAAAAGGGCCTGATTAGATATTAAGTCAATAATTTTGTTCAGGTGATTAGATATTTGCCACAGAGGAAGAAGTGTTACTGTCCTCAAACTATATATATCTAAAACCTTATCGATTGAGATTTACGAAATCAGAGTGTTTCAAGCATCTATAGTTGCAAACTGAAAGCAAAACGAGACATGTTATAACATTCAGTTCCTTGCATTAAGTTTGTTAGAAACTTACAGTAGGGGACTATCTTCCATCGCTGGTTCTCTCCATTTCCCCATTTCCAGAGAACAACAGTAGTGCCATCATGGACACCACCGTGTTTCTTATTACCATTGAAAGCATCCATATTCAGGCTAGTATTATTGACCATCCTTATAGCTCTGTAACCTTCACCTGTGTCCTTGCTTTCAGTCCATAGTACAGATTCATCAAGAATATCTGGACTGTAAGGTATCAGTTGCACCTGCAGACAAAATTTTATGGTGGAAGTTTAAGTGAGCTTATATTATTATTGCTATTTTTTATTAAAAGAAAATAAAAAGGAAAAGGCTATCATGAGGGTTCTATCTAACAATGCCCCATGCTTTTCAATTTATGACATGAATGAAAGGCAGAACCCAGATCGACATGAAGAGAAAAATCTCTTTAGTGTAAAAACCAAAATGCAAGATTTGTAACTAAAACATATATTCTCTTCTGGTCACATGATGTAGTACTAAAAGTGAACAAAAAGTTGCTCCTCGAATGAACATTAAATTTTAAAGTTCAATCCGACTTCATAATTGTGGCATTGAATAGGATTACATTTTGTACATAAGGTTCACGGAGTGCTCTTATATGCAAGTTCTGTGCCCGAGCATAATACAATATGCTTTGAGAATGAATATGCTATAGCACTTCGGAAATGCCAATTTTTTCTATTCTCAACGGTAATAGGCCACTAGGAATATATGCACAAAGGGTAGAGGTAAGCAATGTCAAAATGCCATATATATATATATATATATATATATACACGGCGGTTCTCTAGTTAGGACATCTAACCACAGCCACACATTAACAAATACCCACACCTAATGTGAATGTGTGGCTGTGGGTGATCGTCCTTACTTTATAATTTCAAGACGTCCTTACTAGAGAGCCACCATATATATATATATATATATATATTATACAAGATACTTCTCACCTACAAACACCCTTATATAAGGTTATGTACAAACTCATTTTTCATCTCTCGTATCAAAATCCAAGGGCTGTTATGTATTCTCTCTCCTGGCCCATCACTTACATAACAACCCTTAGATTTTGATCCAAGAGATGAAAAAAGGGTGATTAAGGTTAGGAAAAATGGAAGATAAAGAAAAGCCTCAATTGAGATGGAGAAGACCAACATTCAACCTCCTTTAAGGACATTCCCACCTCCCTAATATGCTGGGATTGTTACCTATAGATGACCAATTGCATGCATTATATGCTTCCATACAACAATTTTTTATATTCTTATAACTCAATTGTATAGTATCACATTGATCCCCTATGTACGTGATGAGTTGCGACTGCCAAAAGTTATATTAGAATGCTTACTCATGTTTTGATGTTATAAATATGAATCTCTATCATGAGACGGTAAAGAACAATTATATACGTCATAGTTTGCAGATTGTTATTATTACCACTTGTATTGAAATCTCAAACTCATGAAGCAACTTGAAATCCAGTTGAGATCCAACAAAGCAAGAATGTGTAACAATTTCAAAAAGAGAGAAGAGAAATCTTACAGGATGAGTTTCTCCAATGGAGTGCTTAATGGCCAGGCCAGTAGCTTTATTAACCAAAGCAAAGGAAGGGAAGCCCACTGCATCTTTCACTCTAGTGCTAAACTTCTCATCTTTGTACCAATGCTACAACATCATCATCAACAACCAACCAACAACAAGAAACAACACAACCAGAAAAATAAATCAGTATTACTAAAGCCAGATTAAACCAGTTAAATTACTATAAAACACAATAGATCAAAAAGTAAACCAGTAAGTGATATCATCTATATTAATTTTATCTATGTGCAAACTATCCTGATAAAATTATCAAGAACAAACAAATAAAACTATAGATCAAAAGCAAAAAATAAAAACCCCAAAACAATCAGATTATCCCAGAAAAAAAAATATAAAAAAAATTGAGCTGATTAATGATGAGAGTAGATACCTGGAAGTGATCTGATGGGTCAGATCGAGCAAGAATCACTTTGTTTTCTCTAATGGTGAGTGAGAAATTGGGTTCAGCTTTGCAGCAGACCTTGACAGTAGGTTTGTTGGAGAGATAAGAGGCAGAGCTTGAGTGATGGTGCATAATAGATGGCATATGGGGCTTAAACGAATGGCGGGAACTCTCTTCTTCATGGCTCACTTGCGGTGGTGGTGGTCGGTAATTGAATTCCGGCCGATCACTACCGTGATGCACGTGGGTCACATGTGGTGGTGGTGGGGCGTATTCAGTTTCTTGATAATACTGCGGCTGCGGCGGTGGTGGTGCTGAGAATTCAATTTGATGATGGTACGGACGCTGTGGTGGTGGTGGGTCGTCAAATTCATCTTGTCTGTAGGAGGGCGGCTGTTGGGCAAAGGGAGGTGGTGGTGCGTCAAATTCATTTTGTCTGTGATAGGAAGGCGGTTGGGAAAAGGGAGGTGGTGGGGCACCGCCTAGTGGCGGAGGGTAGTGCGGTGGTCTTTCTTCATCGTCTTGATCGTTTCTTTGGTGAGAGTGGTGACTGCTGTGAGAGTGGTGCCCATGAGGATACTCCATTATTGATCTTCTTCAACACTGCAACTTTTTTTTTTATCTTTTTTGCACTGCTTGAAGATCATATATATATATAATCAGGAATTAGGATTATTGATAGAGTGACAACTGTAATCAACTGTTCATGATAGTAATTTATGGCTGAGATTTATTTCTATCATTTATTCACTATCCTTAATTTCATTAATTCAATCCAAATATATAGCAAATGAAAATTCAATCCAAATCATATGGCATGGCAAGTGATGCGGCATCTTGATCTAGTTAAGTGTCTATTTGGGGAGTTTGTCTATCGGTTAAAAAAGTTATTTTAATTAAAAAAAGTTCTTTTTAATTTTTTTTCATGCCGTTTGGTTGATACCTCAGTATAGCTTTTGACAATTAAATAAATTATTTATGGTTATTTAGAGAAACTCAAATTTTAGGGTTTTCCAAATATACTTTTTTAAGCTTCTTTTTAAAAAACATTAAATGTCTAATATAATACTATCATATTTTATTAACTACATAGTATCTTTTTAAAACTCTAATCAAATATTTCTTTTACACGTTAAATAATACTTCTTAACAATAACGTTTCATTTTGTCTTCTGTTTCACTTTAAACTATTGAAGATTCATCATTGACCTGTTTCAAAATCTCCCATTTCAATTTTTTTTTTCTTTAGTAAAATTTTATTTATGTTTAATCTTTCTAAATTCTGAATTTATGTTATTAAATTCTTTAGTAAAATTCTGAATTGCTTGTGTTCTGTCCGCCTTTGGCCTGGTTTTCTAGTGCGCTTCATTTGGGTTTTCTTTTTGTTTTGGGGCTTTGTTTTCTGGGTGATGCCCTGTGCTTTTGTGTTTGAGTCATTTTGTCCTTTGATTAGTTGTTTTTTGTGCATGTCTTTGCTTGTTGTGGGCTGCTCTTTTTGAGCCTTTGTTTAATAATATTAAAAAAAAAATTTTTAAAAAAAGGTTTTATTGAATTGTGTTTAAGAGTTATGCAGTTTATATTTTGTGTTTGTGCCTTTTTTCTTTTCTCTGTTGCTCTGTTTTGTAGCCTTGTTATGTGTTTGCTGTTGTTTTCCCTAGCTAACCTTTGATCTAGTCTTGTTGTTGTTTCCTTCTTTCTGGCCTGTTTTATAAGATTAATTGTTCAATATATATATATATATATATATATATATATATATGTTTTGTATATTGTTTTGTTAAAAGGCCATAGGCCAAATGAACAAAGCTGAAAACTCAAAACAACAGAGACACAGTATACCCAACCTACCATATCAGCAACAAAACTCAGAAGATAGAGCAAAACAACGATGCTGACAAGAACCAAAACAAAAACACAGCTCCCACCCTTACATAAAACAAGCATCACACATAGCTCCACCCTTACAACCAGATCACTATAACAAAAACACAGCACCCTCCATAAAACAGGCAACACACATAACAAAAACACAGCACCCTCCCTTACGATCAGATCACTATAACAAAAACAAAAAACCGAATCAGCCCACCCTTACATAAAACAGGCATCACACATAGCTCCAAAACAACCTATCGCCCGACCTATTAGAGCCTTTTTAGCCAAAACAATCTAAAGCAGAGTTTGAGCCTCGAGGTTTGAAAACAATAGAGACCGTATTAAACAATTGAACTTGTATAAGTTGTATTGTTTATAAATTTATTTTATAATACAATTTTGTTCAAACACATAAAAATAAAATAAAAATAATATGTTCTCGTAATCTTATATTTGTTTGTTGAAGTGTTAAATTCTTTTATATATCCTTTTTGGTAATTCTATCGTTTAAAAGAGCTTTTAAATTTTATTTTTTTTTAATTGACAATCAAACGACCAACATCTACTCCCCGAAAGTTCTACTTGTGGAAGCTCTATTTTAAAAAAATCTACTACAAAAAACTCCACTTGAGAAGCTGTCCAAAATCACTTGGAGGTTATATAGGTTGTTTCGAGACTTTTTTATTTTATTTTTTGTTATTAATGAGTTTAATAAGTATTGTATTATATTTAGGAAATAGTTTGGGTACTAACCCCACTAATGGGGTGCTGTCACGTGGCTTTTATCTTTTAACTTTTTACATTTATCTCCTTACATTTTTCACAAATGAGCCACATGACAAAACCTCATTGGTTGGTCAATACCTTGGGTCAGTACCCAAGTGTTGTCCTTATATTTAATATAAGACTGTCTAAAAAAATTATTTAAATACTGTGATATTTAATGATCATATTATATACGTATGTGTATATATATATATATATTTCCTTCAAGCAGGGCGGATCCACTCAAGGGTTGTCCCGGACAGCCCTTTAGAATATATATATTTATTTATTTATTTATATGATAATTTATAATATAATGGAACACTGGAGCACCGGATAGGGTAACATGCAAAACCTTTTCTACAAGTTTATTTCTTCAAAAGAAAATTATAAAACTGTATATAAAATTAAGGTATCAGAATTCAAAATTCTTAGTACTCTTACGTATATAATCCAACTCCACCTCAGACTTGAAGACTTTGTTTTTATCTTATACTGATGTATTTAATATTATCACTTGTTGTAATTATCTTTTAAGCTATAGTTATCAAGTCAGTGTTTTAATAAGAGTAGATTACATCTACTGTACACGACCTGAGTCACAACTCTTGTATATATATATATATATTTGTATAATTCATGAATAAACTATACAGCAGAACAATTGTTCTAAATCAGCTCTACTCATTCAAACGTTTAATATGGTATTAGAGCGCATCTGCTTCTAATTTTTTTTCCCTTTTTTTTATTCAGTCTTATTTCCTTCCGTAAATTTCAACCATGACTAACCCAAAAGATTCCAGTTCAACGAATCCAACTTCTGATTCACAAGGATCCAACGATCCTTTCTCCACTTAGGGACCCAATGATCCCTTCTTCGTTCATCACCCAGATAATCCCACAGCTGTTCTAGTCTTTCCAATGTTGTCAGGGGACAACTACAACACTAGAACTCTGACAGGTATTGCACCACAAGCAAATCTTACGGGTATTTCCCTCTCATGTTCCTATAAATCCGTATGGATCATTGACTCAGGAGTGAAAAATCATGTGAGCTCATCTTTGAATTTGTTCTCTAGTTATTCTATTTGCTCTAAACATTCAACACTTAAACTCCCATATGGAACAGACCATTTAATTACTCATGTAGAATCTGTCACTCTTTCACCGACATTATGTCTCACAAATGTTTTATTTGTTCCTACTTTTCAATTCAATTTAATTTCCATCAGTGAACTTATCAAGACCCGAAAAATTTCTGTCTCTTTTTCTAATGATGAATGTGTGTTTCAGGACCTGTTATCGAAGAAGAAGATTGAATTGGGACGCCTACATAAAGGACTCTACCATCTTCAAAATTCTGCAACTACCTACTCTTTTCAAAATTCAGCTCAAAATAAATCGTGGCATTGCCGATTAAGACATGCTTCACCTAGTTCAACTCTTAGCTAAGCAATTCTCTTTTATTCATTCTTCAAATAATATTAATTGCATGATATGCCCTCAAGCAAAGCAAACTCATTTGTGTTTTTCAAATAGTTCAATAAAAATTAGTAAACCATTTCAAATGATTCACTGTGATATTTGGGGACCTTTTTCATTACCATCACATTCAAATTCTAGATTTTTTTTAACTATAGTTGATGATTTTAGTCGTGCCACATGGATATATTCAATGGCTGTTAAATCTGAAACACTTCACATTTTACAATCATTTTTTGCCATGGTTCATACTCAATTTAATTCTCAAATCAAATCCGTTATTTCTGGAGTTGGAGATATAAATGAACATTTTAAAATCCAAGTTGTTCGAACCGACAATGGCACTGAATTTTTATCAAAAAACATGCAGCATTTTTTTTTTTCCATATAATGGTGTTATTCATCAACATAGTTGTGTTGCTACACCATAACAAAATGATATAGTCGAACGCAAACACCATCACCTTCTAAATGTTGCCCGAGCTTTACGTTTTCAAGCTCATCTTCCATTATCTTTTTGGGGAGAATGTGTCCTCATCGCTGCATATCTCATAAATAAACTACCAACTTCTTTATTAAAAGGCAAGTCACCTCACGAGATGTTATTTCAAAAACCACCAATTTTTACTAACATTATAATTTATGGTTGCTTATGTTTTGCTCAAAATCCGCATGTCACAAATAAATTTAATCAGAGAGGTACACCAGGTGTTTTTGTTGGCTATCCTTACGGCCAAAAAAGATACCATGTATTCGATTTTCAATCTAAAAAGATTTTTACATCTCGTGATATCATATTTCATGAACATGTTTTTCCTTTTCAAAATATTTTACTCACTCCTTCAAACATGCCGGTTCATACATTACCCATACATGATGATGGCACTTTTAAATTTTCTCCAGCAACTTCATCCGTTCCACATGAGATAGAACCTCATAAGGATTCGTTTTTACCAGTTGCTTCTCATGACAATGAGATGTCACATGATGCCCCTCTAGTTTCGGATTCTTCCCTAGTGTCCACTCGTGCACAACCCGATCCTCCTCTTCGATCAGTTCGACCAAGACAGCCACTATCATATTTGAAACACTATCAATGTCCTACTTTCCCTCATGTGGCGAATCTAATTCAATATGACTCTAAGGTAAATAAAGTTTCCACTCTTTATCCAATGGTTTTATATGTTTCTGACAATAAATTCTCTTTATCACATAAAGTTTTTTTGTCCAGGGTTTGTTCTACAGTTGAACCTAAGTCCTTTTCCCAAGTCATCAAATATCCACATTGGAAAGCAGCAATGGCCACTGAAATTGAGGCATTAGAGAAAAATAACATGTGAGATCTTGTTCCTTTGCCATCATCACATAAGCCTATTGGGTGTAAATGGGTTTTCAAAGTTAAGTATCACTATGATGGTTCAATTGAACGCTACGAAGCTCGCTTAGTTACGAAAGGCTACAATCAAATTGAAGGCCTTGATTATCATGATACGTTCGCTCCTATGGCAAAGTTAGTCACTGTTCGACTATTGCTTTCCATCGTCACTGTCAAAGGTTGGGACATTCAACAATTCAATGTTCATAATGCTTTTCTACAAGGGGATCTGAATGAGACAGTGTACATGACTCTACCACCTGGGTTTTCGAAACAGGGGGAGCAACGAGTGTGCAAACTCAAGAAATCGTTATATGATTTGAAACAGACTTCGAGGCAATGGTTTGCCAAATTCTCCACCACCTTGACCACATCCGGCTTCACTCAGTCTAAATATGATTATTCATTATTTACTAACATATGTGGTTCCTCTTTTGTGTTTGTTCTTGTTTATGTTGATAACATTATTGTCACAGGAAATGATCTCATTCGAATTCAACAATTGAAAAGTTTTTTAGAACAAAAATTCTACATCAAGGCCTTGGGAAAATTAAAATATTTCCTTGATATTGAGGTGGCTAGATCATAACAGGAGTTTTTCTTTCCCAACGAAAATACATTATGGACATTTTAGAGGATATTGTCGTTACAGGTGGTCGAATTTTCGAGTTCCACATGGAACAAAACATCAACCTTGCGGCTAACAATTGTGTTTTGTTGTCGGAACCGACCATATACCGTCGGTTAGTTGGTCGGCTGCTCTATCTCACTGTTACACAGCTCGACATCAATTTTGTTGTCAACTATCTCAGTCAATTCATGTAGTCCCCACACTCTTCCTATTTGGATGTGGCTCATCAGATTCTTCATTACTTAAAAGGTTATATCAACAAAGGTATTTTGTTATCAGCCTCCAGTTCTTTCTATATCTCAGGTTTTTATGACTTTGATTGGGCTGGTTGCCCCATTACTTGTCGTTCTAATAGTGGTTATTGTACTTTCCTTGGTTCAAGTTCGATCACTTGGAAGACAAAGAAGCAATCTACAGTATCTCGATCTTCTGCTGAAGCCGAATATAGATCGATGGCATCTCTCACATGTGAGCTTCAATGGTTAAAGTATTTTTCAGTGGATTTGGGTATTTCTCATCTTTATCCAATGACAATGTTTTGTAACAATCAAGCGGCCATTCACTTATCGCAAAATCCAATGTTCCACGAACGCACAAAACACATTGAGTTAGATTGTCATTTTATTCGTGAAAGAATTCAGAACCTATTATTGATTCCCCGCTACATCTCGTCTTCATCCCAAATTGCTGACATCTTCACCAAACCGATTGGTAAGGATCTATTCTCTCGTCTAATACACAAGTTGGGCGTTCTTGACATTCATTCTCCAACTTGAGGGGGAGTATCAGGATTCAAGACTCTCAGGACTTTTACGTATATAATCTAACTCCACCTACACCTTAGACTTGAAGACCAACTTCACCTCAGACTTGAAGACTTTGTTTTTATCTTATACTGCTGCATTTAATATTATCACTTGTTGTAATTATCTTTTAAGCTTATAGTTATCAGGTCAGTGTTTTAATAAGAGTAGATTACATCTACCATACAGGACCTGAGTCACAACTCTTGTATATATATATATATATATATATATATATTTGTATAATTCATGAATAAACTATACAACAGAAAAATTGTTCTAAATCAGCTCTACTCATTCAAACGTTTGATATAAGAGTCAGTGATATCTAAAGCCACTGATTTGGTGAGGTAGTCCCTAAATGACCATTAATTTTTTTAAATGGTTCAAATTAGTCATTTCATAGAAAGAAAGTATCAATTGTTGCCACTTTGCCCAATAATTATTTGAAATCCGTTTTCTTATGTTATAACCTGTTAGAATATGGGTCAAAAATTAGTAAAACATGTTTTGCACCGGTTTTGAAACAGGTTTTAAACTGGTTGTTTACTTGTATTTTGAATATATTTTTTTTATCATGATTACTTTATAAAACAAAGAATATTGCCCATAAAACTCTTATAATCAAATCTTTACTTTATATATATATATATATATAATTAAATAATAAACTAATCATAAAATAAGTTTAATGTTACCCCAAATTAATCATTATTTTAACAGAACGGCTACCAATGAACAATGTTTTGTCAAAATGTTGATTTTGGTACAATGTTTTGTCAAAATTGTGATTTTGGAATAATTTAAACAGTCAATGGCCTTTTTGGAACTCCACTCACCAATTAATGGGTTCAAAGTTTTTTTGTCACTATTTGGGCCTGACTTTGTAAGAAAGTCACCGGTTTAATAACTTAAGTTTAAAAGGCACCTATTATGGTGAACGGACAAAAATACCCCCCACAGTAATCTTCTTCACCATTTTGTTTTTTTTTTCTTTCAAAATCCTCCATCAATGGACGACGGTGGACCACGACCAAACACAATAGCGACTTTTTTTATGTCCCAGCCTTTGTTAGTTACATCTGAGATACAAACCGTCTTGTTAGTTGCTTTTTTCTTTTTCTTTTTCTTTTTTTCAATTTAAAACACTCTTTTGTAAACCTTAAACAGATTGTACAAAGAAAAAATAAATTATTAAAAAGGCTCGAAAAAGTCTCGGAAAAAGCTTAGAAAGGCTCGGACAGTTCATTAAAAGTTTCGGAGAAGAAATGAAAAGGCTTGGAGAAGTAATGAAAAGGCTCGGATAGTTCATTAAAAGGCTCGGAGAAGTAATGAAAAGGCTCGGATAGTTCATTAAAAGGCTCGGATAAGAAATGAAAAGGCTCGAAGATTCAAAATTAACAAAAAAAAATTGTTGAAAAGTCTCGGAAAAGAAATGAAAAGGCTCGGAGAAGTAATGAAAAGACTCGGATAGTTCATTAAAAGACTCGAAGAAGTAATGAAATTAACAAAAAAAAATTGTTGAAAAGGCTCAGAGAAGAAATGAAAAAGCTCGGAGAAGTAATGAAAAGGTTCGGACAGTTCATTAAAAGGCTCGGAGAAGTAATGAAAAGGCTCGGACAGTTCATTAAAAGGCTCGGAGAAGTAATGAAATTAACAAAAAAAAAATTGTTGAAAAGTCTTGGAGAAGAAATGAAAAGGCTCGGACAATTCATTAAAAGACTCGGAGAAGTAAAAAAAAGTGACAAAAAAAAATTGTTGAAAAGTCTTGGAGAAGAAATGAAAAGGCTCTCATGAAAAGGGAGAAGTAATGAAAAGGCTCGGACAGTTCATTAAAAAAGCTCGGAGAAGTAATGAAATTAACAAAAAAAAAATTGTTGAAAAGTCTCGGAGAAGAAATGAAAAGGCTCGGAATTCATGTAAAAGGCTCAAAATGAAAAGACTCGGACAGTTCATTCGCTCGGAGAAGTAATAATGAACTGTCCGAGCCTTTTCATTTCTTCTCCGAGCCTTTTCATTACTTCTTCGAGCCTTTTGATGAATTGTCCGAGCCTTTTAATGAATTGTCCGAGCCTTTTTATTTCTTCTCCGAGACTTTTCAATTAGATTCAAAATTCATATAACCAGAGAAAGACTTACAAAAGACTCAGATAACAAATGAAAAGGAACTCGGTTAGGGTTTTGAATTGAAAAAAAAAAGCTCTGGGGGCGCTGCCCCCTGCACCCCCGCGAGCTGACCGGGCAGCTCGACCACCGCGAGCTCAGCGGGGAGCTCGACCCCCGAATGCATCTGCGTAGCACTATAAAATTAATTATCCAAAGGAGATGAATTGATAATGTTATGGTGTTCAACCTTCATCCTCCATTGAACGCTTGTTACAGAGGAATATGAAAAGAAAAAATCTCAGAAAACTTTAAAGTAAGAAAGAGAATGTGTAAAATAAGGGCATTTTGGGAAATCACTTACTTTAGTGCCTTTTAAACTTACGTTATTAAACCGGTCACTTTGTCACCAAGTGAGTTGGAAAAGGTGATATTTTTCACCATTTCCTCCCAGTTAATTGTGTATAGTGCTATTTTCTTTAAAATTAATTACTCTTTCTTTACTTAGAAAATTATAGGTAATTACACAATAAAAATTTGAAAATGGTTTCAAAAGTGTAACTTATTTCATTTATTTATACCAACTTAAAATCAAAAGATATTAAAAATTACATTATTTAAAATATGTAATTTTATGCTTGTTTTACTTATAATATTTCCTAAATTTAATTTAAATTGTTTGATTAGACAATTTAAGATTCACTTCATTTTGTTCCGATCGTTAGATTAAACAATTTGACCTACTCATTAACAGTAAATTTGAATAACTTGGAAAATCCATATATATTTATATATATAGTCTTGTTACTGTCGGTTCGAACAGATATAAAATATATCGGTTCCTTACATGTGGGTCATTGGATTTAAAAAATGCGTTGACAAGTGCATGCAGACAAATCAAAACATTTAAATCCAATAGCCAACATGCAAGGAACCGATATATTTACATCAGTTCGTATTGACAATAGAACAACTATATATATATATATATATATTTATATATATTTTTTAACTATTTTTTGTTAAAATTTAGTGAAATACAAATATTTTTCTCAGGTATGAACCAGTTTAGGTAGACTGTTGACCAGTGTAATCTCACTGACCTTGTCTTCTGTGGTCCGAGATATACCTGGAACAATAAAAGGGATGGGAAGAGTAACATCCATGAGAGATTAGATAGGTTTCTTGCCAATGATAAATGGAGGGACGACCATAGAAATACGAAAATGGACAATTTAGGTTTCTATACTTATGATCACATGCCAATTCTTCTTAACAGTAATCCGGATGTCCTTTTCTTGAAAAACTGAGGTGGGCAGTTTCGATTTGAACCTTTTTGGCCCAAAGAGGTGGACTATAGTAATATTGTGAATAACGCATGGAGTGAGGTGGGGTCAAGTGATCTGGCTAGGAACTTATGGGTGAAGTTGAATTGGTGTGCCTCTAAACTGTATGTGTGGAGCAAAGAGAGATTCAACAACTTCAAGAAGCAGATTGAGGAGAAATACAAAGAGATTGACCGCCTATATTCTATGAGTGGCAAACCAGGGGTGATAAACACAATTTATTGTCAATGACATTAGGGCTTTATTTTTGGTTGTTGGAATTTGTAAGTGTCCAGCCTCCTCCCAAAAGGGGAACTCCTTGGCATATAATCTAGCATCGTTAGCCTTCTCCTCTGGAAAGAAGTGTTTGTGGATGGATCCCAGTCCTAGTTTTCTCTTCCTTGCTGTGTAATGGCTGTTTCTTTTATCAAAAAAATAAATAAATAAGTAAATAAATCGGATGGATATTTTGGTGCATCTATTGATTCCAACCGCTAACAATTTTTATAATAATAATAATAAATTAGATCGAATTGGATATTAAATTTCGAAATCCATTTAATCCTATCAAATTTTGAATTTCGTTATAAAAATTTGTCAAATCCGCCAAAATATGAGGTATAATTTAAATTGGGCCAATTTATTTTGTCAAATACAATTTAACATTAAGCAAATTTTTGTTGCTATTATATTTTGTTATGATAAATTGTTATTTTTTTTATTTCAAACTTTTGGTTGATTTTATTTATGTTTGTTTTTAAAATTTATAATTAAAACATATAATTTGTTAAATTTTTTGAACTTTTAAATGTACAATTAAGTAATGTTTTTTTATGTTACTTTTATTTGAATTACTATATGAATTAATTATTGATTTTTTTTTTTAAAAGTATTACGCTATTACATTATAAATTTTGGGTTTTTTAGAAGGGGAATGACTCGAACCTGTAACCTTATAGTTTAGGTATGAGGGGTTTTACCGTTTGACCAACTTCATCTCGTCAATTATTGATTTTGTTAATTTTATGAATGTTTTAGGCTTTTATATATTAAGAATTGTTTTATATGAATCTAATCCATTTTATTGGATGAGATCTAATTGTAATTGGATTGGATTTGATTTGATCGAATTGGATTGTCATTTCTTCAATCCAATCATATCGGATTTGGATCTTGGTAAATTCAATGGATCCAATTCGGAACACAACTCTAAGTAATACTATACGACACAAAATTTAGTCAAAATTGAATTCAAAATGAAATGGTACGTGGGTTGTCATTGCAGTATAAATCATGTGGGATGATATGGTGAAAAACATGGTAAAGACAAATCGATTGTTACATCATTTGAATTGTATTTGAGCGGATCGTTTTGGATTGTCTAACATTAATGATGCTAAGATGCCCAGAAATTTTGTACAGCATACCATTACCCTTCAACAATTAGAGCTAAACAAATAGCAAAGCAACAAAGGATCAACGGAGACTCAGAAAAAATGGTAAAAACTTATAAAAAGAAATAAAGATAGAGGATCTGATTCCATATAACATATAACCAGAGATGCCTTAGCAGTCAGCACATAAAAGCAAAAGAAAATGAAACTTTTTTTTCTGGGATGTTCAAAAGATTCAAAACATCAATCATTGCTTTATGCCTTTATCTACATAAATCGCATCGTTTGGGTCCTAATGTTACTGATGATGTTTGTCTGTGAATTTTTTTAATTTATTTTTATTTCCTGTTAACATTTTGTAAACTACTTTTAATAATTCCTTAATGAGTAATGCCACAACCCACAATATTACAATATTGAGATCTATAATTTTAACAGTTATGGTCAGCTGCTGAATAATAGTTGAAGAATTATTATAGTAATTAGTAGTTGCAAGGATTTTATTAGCAAAAACAAGTAGTTGCAATTTGCCAACCACTGAATATAATCCCACTTCGATCTGTCTTTTTCATAATAAACACAATCATGCCAAAACATGACAATAATGTTTTCTAGTATTTGTCTGTCATTATCAACTATCCTATTATTTTTATTTTTATCATTTTAATTTCATACCACGTGTCATTTAAGTTGGACCTGAGAGGAGATAACATCTCATATTCTCATACGGTCTACTTAATTAAATAAATTTTCTAATCATTAGATTTTTCTAATATTATTAAGATGGAGAATTGTCAAGAAAAAAAAAATAGTTGGATCTTAGATCCAAATCACTGATAAAATATATGTTGTTGGAGAAAATTGGAAATGCAATGCATCATCTTATTAAACAAGATCATGTTATATAATACAAATAATTAAATGGATTTTTTTTAATGTGATTTGATATGATTTCATTGCCAAATGGAACAATATCAGGTGTGCATTGGATTTTCAGCAGACGATCATACACTTTAAAGATAATTAAGTAATGCTGTTGACTATTGTGAAGGATCAGCACAACTACACAAGAAGCTGAGGTTTGAATTTTGAAAGCTTGATAGTGATTAGTGACTAAACAATTTTGGTTCTTTCTTCCAACTGTAAAGTAGTAATTGTGCCACCACTACTTACTGATTTATTGTTCACATTTTCAATCATTGTACTTGTAGTAACTGTTCAAACCTGAGGATGGTGTGGTATGGTATGGAGTATCAGAAATTCAGAATATGATTAATTTTGATTCTTGATAATTATAAGGAGTGGGGTGTCTTTAGCATCCTACTGAGGGCCAACAAGAATGAGTTGCAATCTTGATTAGTATACCAAATGAAACATTGGCTTAGACCAAGCCCGTCAAAAATACCTGATTATCAAAAATATACGGTGTAGAGACTTAAACCTGAGACATTGCCAAACGAATGAGTATCCTTTATCGTTAAGTCATATTAGACTGTGGTCCTGTTTGTCATATTAGTCACCACATTATTCTATTTGCCAAATAGCAGTTACCAATTAATTATACTATAATTAAATATGTTTTTTTTATTTTTGAAATATTATAATAATTCGGGATTTGGAGAAAGGGACAGACTCGAACCCATAACCTCATGGTGTATGTGTGAGAACCAAACCACTAGATCAATCTCATAGTATCTTATAATTAAAGATGTTGTTGTTGGGGCATCTAATAATACTCGATTTATACATGCAATCAATTGAACCAGCTGCAGCTGGAATAATCAATAGATGATGATCACCACCTTAATTACTAAACATCGTTTTATTATTCTAACTATTACAATTCGGGGACATGTTTCCAATCTACAATCTCCTTGATACAAGTGTGAGAAATATACCGTTAGACCAACCTCTTCTTGTCACGTGCAAAACACTGCTATCTACATCAATCTCTACCAAAAAAAGATTGGACTCCCTATGGTGTGTTCACATATATTACCTCTAACAATGAAGTTAAATGAACATGTTACAATAAAATAAGAAAACGGGAAATTGAGAAACACAAACACAATCCTAAATAAAAAAAAATTTCCAAGTGATGTGGGTTGGTGGCAAGATTTGTGAACTGAAGTTGAGAGATTAATAATGGGTGAGAAATTAAGAAGCAGAATGTCAACTCCTAACTGCAGCATTCATCAGAGTCCAATGGGCTCTTTTCTTTTTTGTTTTTTGAAAGAACAGTAGGCTCTTTTCATTCTTAAAAAAAAAAGGGGGCTCTCTTCAGGATCCTCAGTGATGCATTGGGCCTGTTAAAAGTCTAGATAAAAAAAATCTCATGATGTTAGTATAAATGTATAATAACATGTTGTATTCATTTGAAGACTAGTTTGTGGTTTTTATCTTTTAATAGATATCTAACGTTCACACATCACCTCTTAGCAGAACTGATAATGCATCTCTCTTTCATATAAGTTGTGAGAGGTTTAAATCCCACCATACGTATTTTACAAGTATGTGTGGGGAGTTTTTTTCCCGGATTGTGGGAGTAGTTATCTCCCGTTATAGAAGTAGATATCCGGACCTCATATGTATTGTTTGATCTTGACAGGTCCCGATAGTCTTATTGTAATGGTTCTTGTAATACTTTAAAAAAAAATTAAAAAATAAATAAATAAATAAATAAATAAATAAGATATATAACGTTCGAAGCTGTTTGTTTTTTCATTCAAGTCTGAAGTGTCAATACTTTCAACAACAAAAAATTCTGAAGTGGATTTTGATCTCAAGACTTTTTGTAATCTTGGCAACAAAGTAGATAATGCTCGCATCTCTTTTTATAAAGTTGTTGTTTAATAGAGTCGGATAATATTCAAGAAAGACTGTGTTTAAACGTAATTATAGAAGAAGAAAAAAATGTTAGAAGTCTAGATGCATTAGTCCAGTGGGCTCTTTTCAGGATTCTCAGTGATGCATTGGGCCTGTTAAAAGTCTAGATAGCGAGAATACGAGATAAAAAATATCTCATGATCTTATTATAAAGCGTAGATATTTTAACTCCTGAAAAACCGTATGTATACCCTTTTTATATATACACCTCATCAAAAAATTTAAAATATTATAAATCGTAAACACACCCCATATATTACCAAATTTGCCCTTTATCTTTAAAAAAAAATGCCATTTATCTTAATTTTTGGGAAAAAAAATATATTATAAATTAATTAAATGAAATTGAAAAAACAAAAAGTAAATGGCATTTTTTCAAAACTTGGGCATGGATGCATGGAGCACCGGAGCTTTTTCTTCTTTTTTATTTTCTTTTACGTATATTTTCCTTTCTTTTATTCTCTCTTTGGAAGGAATGTTCTGCCAAAGCTTTTTTTATCAATGGTTATGGCATTCATTAAATCCATTTTCATTGGGTTGTCGTCTTGTCGAAAACTTGCCCGAGCTTGTTATTATGTTATAGGTTTCAATTTTTTTAATTTTATATTAGTTTATTTTTAATTAACTTCAATTTACTTAAAATAAATAAATAAAATAAAATAAAAACTTCAATGATTTTCTCTTCTTAATTTTTTATATATAATAGTTACTTAATATTTATAATTTAAAATAATCACTATTTAAATCTTAATCAATAAACAAATAGTAATTTAATCAAAAGAAGTAATTTTTTTTATGTGTAACTAATTATAATATTTATTAAAATATCTAAAATGTATATATTTAATTAATTTGCTGCAAGGGTTATATTTATATTAATCATTTAAATAGTTTTATTTAAGGGTAATATTGGGATTTTTAAAATATGTTGATTTGGGGTGTACATACAAATTTTGAGGGGTGCAAATATCGCCACTCTTTATTATAATAACATGTTGTATTCATTTGAACACTAGTTTGCGGTTTTTATCTTTTAACGGATATCTAGCGTACGCACATTACCTCTTAACAGAGCTAATAATACACCTCTCTTCTACATAAGTGGTGAGGGATTCAAATCTTAACATACGTATTTTACAAGTATATGTGGGGAGTTTTTTTCCTAAGTTGTGAGAGTAGTTATCTCCCGTTATAGAAGTAAATATCCAGGTCGTGCATGTATTGTTTGATCTCAGCAGGTCCCGGCAGTCCTATTATAATAGTTTTTATAATACTTTAAATTAAAAAATAAAAAATAAAAAATAAAAAATAAAAAAAATAAATAAAAAAGATATCTAACTTTCGAAGCTGCTTCTTTTTTCATTATAGGTCTGAAGTGTCAATACCTTCAACAACAAAAAAGTCTGAAGTGGATTTTGATCTCAAGACTTTTTGTAATCTTAGCAACAAAGTAGATAACGCTCGCATCTCTTTATATAAAGTTGTTGTTTAATAGAGTCGGATACTATTGAAGAAAGACTCTGTTTAAAGGTAATTATAGAAAAGAAAAAAAAAAAAAAAAAATGTCGTTCTCTCTTATTCAATTGCAATATTATGCAGAGGGTAACATAAAAAAATGTCGCAAACAGAGGCATAGCGGTAAACGGTTTGGAATTTAGACAAATGACTTCTAAATCAACGGTTCGAATCCTACCAATAACAAAAACTTTTAAAAAAATACATAATCTCGAATTAATTGATATTATAAAATAAAATAAAAAAACATAAAAAAGAGTCGATCCCACATGAAACCTCCTTTATATTAATATATATATTACTACTTTATTTTTTATTTTGACAAGACTACATATTTGTATAAAAAATAAACCCATATTGATAATTTTATCTATAGTGGATTTAAAAAATATTATTAAGTAAAGTACATTATGATTTCTCTAAAAAAGAAAAAGTTGTTTATGATTTATGTAATCCGAAAAAGAAAAAGAAAAGAAGCCTTTTTTATCGAGTGTTATTTATTATTATTATTATTATTTATTTGATAAGTTTACTTGTCAAATATTTCTGAAAAAAGTAACCCAAATAACGTTTTAATCTAAAAAAGTGTTTTTTTTATCCATTTTAACCGCATTCAGCTGCAATAAAATTAGAAATTATTATAGCACTTTCGGCATCAAATTCAAGAATATCCTAATATTTCAATCAGAAAAATTGCACCAAATGTGCTGCTTTTTTATCAGTTAGTAAAATTAATAACAAATGATCTTAAAGAAGATATAAAGGAAGAGCACACCATTATGATTGGGAGAAAATAATAATAAGACACTGCAAACCATTTTATATCCAAACAATTCATGCCTTGATAAATTAATAAATTTTCATAGATATTTTTCGTATGAATGTTGAAGGAAAAAAATATGCTTGGTAAAAAATTTTAAAAATTTTTCGGATACAAGAATTATATTTTTTTCGATATTTCCTATATTTTCTCATTTTTAAATTTTTTTAGCTTAAAATTAAAATTTAGAAAAAATAGCTCCCAAACTCGAAACATATCAAACTTTGTTCATGACTTGATTTTTTTTAGTATTAAAGTATCCAATTTAAACCCTTGTAGATCATTTTATTTATGGTGCATTTGACAACGTATTTTCAATTTTACTCTCTAAAAATGTAATTGAAACATTGTATAATAATTTTGTTATTTTAAAATTTAAAAAACTACCAATCAATTTTTTTCTAAAAAAGCATTCCAAATATTTTTTTTATAAAAAATAAAAAGAATTCTAAAAAGACATAATATGTTTATATAACCATGTATAATTACAAAATAAATATAAAAAATATTCTAAAATTTAATTTGTACATAAGAAAAACCATAAAAAATAATAATAATAATAATTAAAAAAAAAAAATTATCATTTCTAGTTTGGGTGTTGTGGTCAGGATAGAGACACATCTGTCACATGGGGATTTCTGTAGCTTTCTTCTACTGTTAAGTCTGTTAGTTTGATGGTTAGGGGCAGTTAGGTGCAATAACTTGAATGGATATTTTAATTTATTTAAGGGAGCCCCTACCAAACCAAAAAGAAAAAGTCAATTAGATTGACTTTTAATGTATCAAATTAATCCAAATTTAATTATCTAATTAAAAAAAATAGATTAATTAAAGAAGATTATCTTTATCTTAATCAAGGTGACATACTGATATAGTGACATGCATGTGATGACTATCTTTCTCTTATCTGTCTCAACCCATGAAACAATACTTGCTTTATTTCATAACCTCCCACTTTACAATTGGATTATTTTAATCAAGGAGATTAATTAAGATTTAAGATTTTCCAATCAAAACCTAAAAACAATTATGAGGTTTGTAAAGATTCTTGATTATACTTAATTAAAAAATGCAATTCAAAACCAGAAAAATATTTACCATACGTAATCTTGAATAATAAGACATTTGATTTATATATAATAGTTAAAAAATACGATAAATGAACAGTTAGTGGAAAACCATTTTATATATATTATATTGTGTTTATTGACACAAAAATCAGGAATTAATTATTAAGTTTTAGAGGAAAGAAAATTGGAATTAAGGTTCCTTTTTTTTAATGGAATTTAATTTCCTTTTATTTGTTAGTGGGATCATTTTTATCCCAAAGTGCTGGGAAATTAGATAATTTTCTATCCAATATTAATTTCATAGTTCTAACATTGATTCATGTACTTGTCATTGATTTTGGGCGAGGAACACTTTACACTTGGCCAATTAGGCAATGATGTTACATTTTCGCAAGAACTATAAAATAACTGCTTGGCTGTCCCCGCTTGGATTCTCAAATCTAGATTGGATTATTTTAAGTATATGGAGATTGAGATTTAAGATTTGTGGAGATTGAGATTTAAGATTTGTCCAAGAAGACCCGATTTGTTTTGAAGGGTTAGGATGTGATGCTCTCAGTTGTATGATTATTATTTTAGTCATGGATTATGGGTAAAGAATGAAGGTGGACTGGTGATGGATGTGATCCTCTTGATCTTGTGGCCCCGATTTAAGAGAAAAACTTGTATGAGACGGTCTTATTGTCATTCAGTAAGACCATCTAATACAAGTGTGTATGTGGTAATTTTAAATTATAGTTTTATATTTCCTACTTGCATTGTACGGTCTTACCAAGTTGCAATGATACCGTCACATATAAGTTTTTCTCCCAATTTAAAGGAAGATATATATTACCATTAAATTAATTAACCACATCTATAATATTGAAAGAATTTTTGATATCAAATTGTAGGTTCCAATGGGTAGTCTCTTCCGACGCTTTTCTATCAGAAATATTGGGCTACTATTGGACCGGATATTATTTCTGCTTGTCTTGGTATTTTAAATGAAAGAGTGTCAGCTAAGAGCATAAATGGAACTATTATTTCTCTTATTCCGAAATGTCAGTCGCCTAGAGCCGCTACGGACTTCAGGCTTATTAGACTCTGCAACGTTATTTACAAAATCGTTACCAAAGTAATAGCTAGTAGGTTGAGATGCGTTCTTAGGAGTGTGATTGCGAAGACTCAATGTGCCTTCTTACCGGGAAGAATGATTTTAGATAATTCGACTGTCGGGTTTGAATGTCTTCACAGACTGAAACGAAGAAAAAGGAAATTCGGTTCCATAGCAATTAAGTTTGACATGTCGAAAGCGTACGATCACGTGGAGTGGAGATTTATTGTAGAGATGATGCGTAAAATGGACTTTCTTGAAAAATGGGTGAAGCTGATTTTGAATTGTATTTCTTCTGTCTCGTATTCTTTTATGTTAAATTGTGAAGTTTACAGAAATATCAAGCCTTCAAGGGGACTCTGACAGGGAGATCCTATCTCTTCTTTTCTTTTTTTGATTTGCGTCGAAAGCTTTTCTAGCCTGATTGAGAATGCAGTTGGCAGAGGGAATTTGTCAGGTTTTAAATGTAGTCAAAGAGGGCCAGTAATTTCTCACTTATTTTTCGCAAACGACAGCCTTTTCTTTATGAAGGCAAATGAGGCTAACTATGTGACTATCAGAGGTATTCTTAATGTTTATGCAAAAGCTTCTGGGCAGATTGTTAATTTCAATAAGTCTGAGATGTGCATTAGTCTCTCTATGTATATTGTGTAAGGTGAGAGATTAGCCAGTATTATAGGAATTAGTCTTGTGAGCTGCTTGGACAAGTATTTGAGGCTACCCTGTTTTATTGGTAGGAGTAAACGGGAATTTTTTCGAATATTGTAGACAAAGTGCGGAACAAGATCAAAGATTGGGGTGAAAAAATTTTATCAGTTAGAGGGAAAGAGATTTAAATCAAGGCTATAATCTAGGCTATACAGATGTATGCTATTAATATTTTCCGTCTTCCGAAAGGTTTGATTGACGAAATAAATCGCCTTGTGCTCGGTTTTGGTGGAGGGGAGCTCTAATATTAAAAAGAAGATGCACTGGTGTGTGTGGAATCGATTATGCAAGTTTAAGAGGGAGGGAGGCCTTGGTTTTCAAGACTTAGAGATTTTCAACAGAGCTTTGTTAGCTCAGCAATGTTGGAGAGTGTTTAAAACCTCAATTCTTTAGTTTCTAGAGTATTAGCAGGCTGTTATTTCCCTTATTGTAGGTTTTTAGAGGCGCCTAAGATTCCCTCTGCGTCTTTTGTGTGGAAGAATTTGTTTTAGGGTAAAAGTTTGTTGATTGCCGAGTTGTGTTGGAGAGTTGGAACTAGCTCAGCGATTAAAATTTACCAAGATAAGTGGATTCCTAAGTCGACATGTTTTAGAATTCTGTCTCCTCCTTCTCTTGGCTTGGAAGCTTCAGTTGATTAGCTCATTTCTCCGTTTGAAGGGTGGAATCGTCCTTTTATTGACAGTGTATTATCCTGCGAAGATGCCACAGCTATCATGCATATCCCGTTAGGTAGTGTTTTGGCTGATGATTTATTAATTTGGCACTATGATTCCAAAGGTTGCTTCACTATCAAGAGTGCTTACAAGGTGGGGAAAGCTGATGAATCCAATCCTAGCTTCTCTAACAGCTCTCGGTTGCAAGAGTGGTGGACTTATGGAAATTGCCAATTCCTCAAAAGGTTAAAATATTTATCTGGAAGGCTTACTTAGATTGGATTCCTACCATGTCAAACTTGGCTAGTCATGGTATTAAAGTACTTGATTGTTGTCCTCTATGAAACGGTGTTGGAAAGACCACTTTCCACGCCTTGTGGGGTTATAGTAAATTAAAAAAGGCAAGGAGAGAGTGGTTACCACAGGAAGTCAAGGTTAGATGTTGTCATTCTAATTTTTTTGACCTTATTTTGGAATGCTACTCTGTGTTAAATTTAGATGATTTGGGTTTGTTTTGTACTATTGTGTGGAGAATATGGTATCTGCGTAATCTAGTTGTTCATGAAGCCCCCTTTCAGAATGTATGTGATGTGACGCAATGGAGTAAAGTTTATTTAGCTGATTTCTGCAGTAGTGAAGTTAACAAGCAGTTTCCGTCTTTCTGTTTAAACAAGGTTAGGAATTCTTGGAGACTGCCGGATCAGGGGTGTTACAAGATTAATTGTGATGCAGCTATAAACCAGAAGGGAGGTCGAGTTGGACTGGGAATTGTTATTAGAGACTATACAGGCTCTGTTATGGCTTCCTGTTCTGTTTCTATGGATGCTTGTTTTGACGCAAATTTGGCATAGACAATGGCCATACAGAGGGGTCTGATTTTCAGTAGTGAATGTGGCCTAGCTCCTTGTGTGATAGAATCCGACGCAGCAGTGGTGGTAAAATGAATCAAAAAGGACAACCATTGGGATTCTATTAATGGTAATATTCTAGCTGAAATTTCCTCTCTTGTTTCTAGTTTTCAGGTTTCTTCAGTTTAGTCATATTCCTAGATTGGCTAATTCTGTCGCTCACGGCCTGACAAAATATGCTTTAAAGGCTAGTGATGATATGTTTTGGATGGAGGATTATCCTCCTTGTGTTGGGAGAGCTGTTCAATTGGATGCCCCTATTTAGGCTCCAATTGTTTGTTCTACCTTTCTGTTTCTATGTTCCTTTGTTATCAAAAAATAAATAAATAAATAAAAATAAAAATCTTTTTAAGATCGTGCTAAACATTTTGCTGTCGCACTTCTCAATGTAAAACCTTTTAACTAAATCTTTACATTGTGATAAAATTTTGTTGAAAATAAAAATATAATGTATACACCTATTCACTCATGTGAAATTAAAATAAGACTTAATATTCATAGGGCATGGCTCAAGTAAATGGACGAGCTTAAGGTTTGGGCAAATGACTCTCAAGTCAGCGACTCGAATCCTACCAATGGTAAAAAGCTTCAAATAAAAATATCTGATCTAGATAGGTGGATAAATAGATATCGTCAAAAAATAAAAATAAAATAATAAAACTTGTGCTTGTTTGGTTAAGCTTTCTACTGTTTAAAAATGTCTACAAACGTCTATTTGAGTTTTTTAAAGTTGTTTAGTTGAGCTTTTGAGATTGTTTATGAGTAGAGGCTAGTAGAGTTAAAACCTCTGCTGGACAAAAGCTCATAGGGAGGTGTTTCTCTAAATAGACATTTTTTTAAAATAAAAAAAATCTACTAACCAAACAACTCTAATTTTTTTTTTTTCAAAAACTCTGTTTCTAATAGATCGATCTACTATAAATAGATCTTTTACCAACATAGATTTTTTCAAAAGTCTAACCAAACAAGCTCTTAATATATATTTCGTAGTATAAGAATATAACTAAATACAAGAAACTAAATCAAGAAATATAGAATGTAAATTTAATTAAAATTATGAATTTGCTAAAATTTTAAATGAATTATTTTTTTAAAAATATATTATTTATCATCATTTTTCTTCGAATTCTATAATGTCAACATTCCCCCTTTTGTTTTAATTGGTAAATTATATGTTATGAGTATGAAATTTGATTTCTCAATTATTACTTGATAGTTAATTAGTTACTTAAATGATCTAAACAACTTAAGTTTTCTCAATAAATGAATAAATAAAAAAAAGATATTAGCTTTTCGGAAAAATGATTTTTCCACCAAAATAAGGATTAGCATTTAGGGAATGGGGGTAGATATAGGTTTAACTTCTTGGAAAAACGATTTTTCCACCAAAATAGGGATAAAGAATGAGATGGATATAAGTCCCCAATCCCCCCCATAGGGGAGTTTTGGGGGGAGGTCCCTCCATCACCCTCCCCATTTTTTCATTTTCTCCGTTTTTTCCCGTTTTCCCATTTCCCCATTTGGGAAAAATGGGGATAGGGGAGTTTTGGGGGGAGGTCCCCCCATCACCATCCCCATTTTTTCATTTCCTCCGTTTTTCCCCGTTTTTCCGTTTTCTCCATTTCACATGTTTAACAAAAAATTACATGTTAGAAAAACTCAGAATCCATATATATATATATATATACTTAGTAAAATAGAAGAATAAAAATATTAAATATATATATAAATATAAATATATTATATTATATATAATGTTTTGAGGAATTGGGGAAACGGGGATGGGTCCATCCTCATTTATAACCGTTGATTAACGTTACGGTATGAAAAGTAAAAACTACCCCTTATTTTTAGTCTAGGGTTGACAAGGCATGCACACCCACGCGCACGCGGGCGCGCGTGCACACACACACACACACACACAAACAAACAAATTCCCCAATTTTCCCTAAATGGGGATGGGGACGGGGACATGTGGAATTTCGAAGATAAATGCTCATCCCTACACCAAAACCAACAATATGTTTACATTTTATAGAATTTTGTCCAGGTTGTGCTAGTTGAGTCCAACACACACACAAACACACACACACACACACACACACAAATTCCCCAATTTTCCCTAAATGGGGATGGGGATGGGGATGTGTGGATTTCGAAGATAAATGCTCATCCCTACACCAAAACCAACAATATGTTTACATTTTATAGAATTTTGTCCAGGTTGTGCTAGTAGAGTCCAATTCTCTCAGGGATAATTTTCCCTAAATGGGGATGTGGATAGGGATGTGTGGATATCGAAGATAAATGCTCATCCCTACACCAAAACCAACAATATGTTTACATTTTATAGAATTTTATCCAGGTTGTGCTAGTAGAGTCCAGATCTCTCAGGGTCCCAGTAGTTGTTGTACATTCAATATATATATATATATATATATATATTAAATATTCTTTTATGAATTATCTTTGCCATAAGAATTTAATAAATTATATTTAATTATTTAAATTTAACAATGAGATACACTCAAATAGACATAATATAGAACATCCAAGAAAATGTTTTGTTAGATAAATATATAAATATATATATATATATTCAAAACTAGATCAGGTTATAGTCCGGTCTAGCTGATGTGTAGCTCCGTCCATAGTAAGTTCGAATCATATTTCAATTTCTAATTTCTAAATTATTATTTTACAAAAAATAATATTTTTGAAATTTCGGGTGTGACCATACCGATATAACTAGATTTAAGTGTGTTTGAGCGAGAGAGTAGTACTAAGATGAGTAAGGTCTTGTGATGTCCTTGAATTGCACCCATTTTAAAAACAAATGTTTCAAAATTTTGTTTTTTTGAAATTTGCAAATGACTATTTATGAAAGCGTGATCAATTAATTACTTTTTTTTTATTTATTTATTTATTACGACAACAACTATTAGGATCAGGGAGATGGGTCTCTACTAGCACGGTCCAGAACGCAGCTCTCATAAAGGGGAGAGCACATCCACACTAAGGTGGACTAGACCCACACATATGGTGGGATTGTGGGAAAACCTCCCAATACATACCAAAGGCAGTCGAACCATGGTGGTGGGAAAGGCTCTAGATCACCAGGCTATAGGCCCGCTTGTAATTAATTACTTTTTTGTTCTTTTAAGCAAACACCTCACCCCACCTTATCCCAAATTAATTACTCCAATTAATAACTTTTGTTAAGAGTTTTTTATTTTTTAAAGTCTAATTTGACTTAAACAGTCAGGCAGACATTAAATTAAGTAGAAACTAAGGTGTTGAGCTGGATTGATACATTAACTAACACGAGATGTTAAAATTTTAAAGAAATAAAAATAGATTGGTGCTATTGTTATCCCACTATTAAACTATTTATGTCTCACTTTTTAAAATTTTAATTTAATTATATAAAATTAAATTTTTTTTATTAAAAAAAAATTATATTTTCAGGATTACTCTTTTATTTATTTTTCAAACTTAATACATCTCATATCTTTTAAAAAAAAAATTAAAAATAAAAATACATTTCATCTCTAATTTTTATATACAATTTTCTCACATCCATTCATATAACTTGTTTTTTCTTTTATTTCATGGTGAAACCATCCTTATTATATGCCATGTAGTTGATTGGATTGTTGGTGGTAGATTGTCAGTGTGATATTAATCGTTTGATGATTTTTTTTGAGATATGAGTTAGGGTTTTGGTGTGGTTTCGTTTCGTTAAAAATTAGGTTTTCTTGATTGCAATTCTTGATGTCATTTCGTTGTTTTTATTTTTTTTATTTTTATTTTATTTTTTTTTATTTTTAATATTTGTAAATTACATTAAACTAACTTTGGAAGATCGAGAATAAAATCTACAAAAGAATTGATACAAATCATAGTATGTTTGGAAGATTAAAAAGAAAATAACCAAGAAAAAAAAAATAGCAAACATGGATCTAGAATTTGAAAAGAAAAACAAAATAAACACGTGAAATAATAAAATTAAAATATACTACATATGAAAAACACGAGATCAAGATTTGAAAGAAAATATAAACAAAAATAGTAAATATTCAACGATTTGAAATAATCTATGTCATCTGGGTTTTAAAATAAGGAAATTAGGGTTTTATTAGTTTTACTTTGTACAAAATTTTTTCAATAAAAATTGTTTGTCTCTTTATATAATTTGATAAAGGGGAAAAAAATACTAAATAATTTAAAAAGTGGGGTATAAATAGTTCAGTAGTGGATGTGCCAATAGAACCACTCATGAAAATAAGTTCAAACACAATTACAGGTATGGTTATTTAAGAGAAGTGTTACAAAATTAATAAATCATAATAATTTTCTTGTCAAACTGAATAAGCATTATCTACAATCAAACCATATTGAGCGGCAAAAATATTACAACATAATACTGTATATCAAATAATATTTCAATATGTTTGATTTGGTTTTTGCTTTTGAGGCTGAGCTCCTTACCGCTTCTTTAGCCATCAATTATGCATGGAAGTTGGGTTGGCATAGAATCTGGCTCGAGAGTGACTCTTCTTATGTGGTTCAACTTCTTTTTGATGGGTTCGATATGGTTATGTGGCGCGTTCGCCAAGCTTGGCAGCGTTGTATTTATCAGATCTCGCTTATGAAGTTCTAGGTTTCTCACATCTTCAAGGAAGGGAACCAGGTGGCAGATGGTCTCTCTAAGCACGCTTTGGGTGTTTCTTCTGATTTATGATGGTCCTCCACTCCTTTGTTCTGTTCTCGTTTAATTGGTAATGATTGTATGGGTAGAGAATCCTTCGAGTTTTCCTAGTTTTGTTTTTTCTTGTTTGGCATGCGTGCCTTTGAGTTTTTTAGGGTTGTTTCCTCTGGTTTGTTGTGTTTCTTGGATTCTTTTGTTTCTTTTTTCCTTTTTAATATATTTATTGATTATGACTAGGAGTTTTTTAGTATATTATCTCTTATGATGTTTTTCCCTCGTAGGTCAGTCCAATTTCATCAAAAAAAAAAAAAAATTCAATATGTTTTGTATAGTCTTTATTTTGAATCCAAATATATATATATATATATATATATATTTGTATCAATGGGTGTCTAAGCTAGCTTGCGCGCACCTTGACTAATCCCACAAGATTTTGAAAGTAACAGCCGAGTAAACCTCTAGTGTCCCCAAAAGTTGAATCCAAATCTTACGGTAGCTCATAAATATTTCAACAAACTATTATTATGTAGGTAACTATTTTGATTATTCTCAAAGAAACAATTTAGTCGTATAAATCATCTCTTATAGTGTAAACGAAATATTTAAAGATCAATCCCTTTAAATGGATTATTTATTGGAATTTAATTAAATTCGTGTGTTCTAGTCGAGTGATATGTCCTCTTGTTCTCATTTCATGGTAATTTCAAAGTTTCATCTTATTCAATATTAAAAACAAGCGGACAATCTGTGGGAGCGGATATTTGTACATCATATATCGTGTTGAATTTAAAGATAAAAAATGATTTTTTTTTTTAATTTTTAAATTACAAACAATGATTGAGACCAGTGAAATGGGGGCTCTCTAAGCACAGCCCGGAAATGTAACTCCCAAAAAGAGGAGAGTGCACCCACATTAAGGTGGGAAAACCTCCATATACACACCAATGCCAGGATTCGAACCTTGATGGCGAGAGACTCTAGGCCTCCAAGGCATAGGGCCTGTGTATGATAAAAAATGATTTATAAAATGAAAATTATTATTTTAGCTACATATAAATTCGATATAATTACATGAATAGTTACTAGTCATTAGATTCTAATAAAAGAACAAAAAAATCACTATCATAATTCATAATTATAGGGTAACTGTACATACACATTACACAGTAACAAAATCCATCGGACGCGGTTAGTAATCTAGAAGCCCTTTCAAGGGTCGTGTTCCCATACATCGGGCTTATGCAATTACGATTACTTGGACCAATAATGAGGTGTACTGTATTGTCACCAATCGTCAGCCACTACCTCGTCTTCTTTGCTTTGCGGTTTCGTTTTGGGCCCAAAAAAGTCAACAGTTCTATCAAGTTTTATGAATCAGACAGAACTAAGATAACATTTTCTGTGGGGTCCACACGTTTTTCTTCTTCTTTTTTTTTTTTTTTAATAATTTTTTATAATTTTTTTTAAATAAAAATAAAAAATTAATAATAATCAATCATTTTTAATTTATTCCTCCGTATATCTCAGGTTCCCACATAATACTAATTAAAAAAATTATAAAAAAACATTGGTGAGGTGGTGACATGGGCCACACGGATTTGAACACATAGCAAAACCCAAGCCGTAAAGTAAGATCTGACTCAGCATGATTAGAATCTCTAATGTGAACACGTAGGATGGATTAGGCACTGGCCCCCACCTAATATATAAGACTTGATGTTTAATTTGGGATTAAAAATGATCACATTGTAATTAAAAAGGGTTTATTTTATTTTACTAGTCGATGATTTGTTGTTGGGAGAGAAGTGGTGTACAAATTCTACATATACAACTACATAAAAAGTAAGTAGAGATTTGTTGTTCAAATTTCTATGTGTAGGCGCCGGAATGTTTTAACTTTTCTAACTACCACCGCATTTTGGTATTGTCAAATGTCATTGATTTGGAAACATACGTATGAATGTGTATGTATACGTATCCGTATGTATTGTATGCCGTATTTATTTGGAAACATACGTATGATATGACGCCGTTTCTGTGTGGTTTGCAAGTGGTTAAAGTCAAACCAATTTAAAATTCAATTTGTTTGAATTAGTGTGTTGTGGAATATTAAAACTAAAAGAATTAGTAAGTTGAATTTTAATTTATTGATTTTTGATTGGTTTAGTGATCCTTATAGATTGAATTAAATGTAAGGGGTGTAGTTCAGCTGGTAGATGAACGAGTTTGAAGTTTGGGTAAATGACTCTCAAGTTAGTGGCTTGAATCCTACCAATGACGAAATTTTTTTTAAAAAATACCTAGTCCTGAATTAGATGTTGTAAAAAAAAAAAAGGGGGTTGAAAATCCATATCGAACAAAATTAATCACTTTTAAGAAGAAAAAAAATTAAACACTTACTTGATTTACAATTAAAACAGTAAAATCTCTAAACTTCAAAGTTTTATATTTAAATTATTATTTTCCTCTTAAGATCCAATTTATTATTATTATTATTATTATTATTTAAAATTTAACACTAATTGAATAAGAAATATATTGATACATAACGAGATCAACCGCTACAAATATGATATGAATGTTAGTCTCGCTGCTGGAGATTAATCTACCTTCTTTTTATATTTGGTGATTTAATCGGTAAATGTAAAGGGAAGCATATGACCACTTTTCTGCTGAAGTTAATACAATTGAACTAATTACTTTTGTAGAGGTCACATGCAACCATGTATTGGAATTATTATTAGTAATTTATTAAAAAAAAAAAGTAGCTCTTCTTTTAGATAGATGTAAACAACAAACCATTGATGTGACATATTTTTATCTTAATTTCTTCTTTTTCCTAACACAAAGAAGAATAAGGAGTATAATTTATTTTTGTTTAAAAAATAAATATTCTAAAAAAGGAGATATTAGAATGTGATAATACTAGAAAGCTAGCTAGCTGGCATCTTGTAAACTCCTTCAAAGCTCCTCTCTTTTTTTCTTAATCTTTTTGACTTTTGGGTGTCAAATAGTTCCCTAAATTCTCTCCATTTTAAGTGTTTGTTTTCCTTTGCAATTGCATAGAATCATCCTTTATTCCAAAATTCCAATTGCATACTTAGTCAGTCATACAAATATATAAATTTAATACATGATGAAATGATGAGTATACATACATGTGTATTTATATTAATTATCACAACTTGTGACGAAATAGCCAAAAACAAACCAAACTTTAACCTGCCCACCTAAAATTCTAAATTGACCAAATGCATATGGTCTTTTAAGGAAATTTTAAAATAAAAATATCCTGAATTTTATCCGTATAATAAACGTATATAATTATTTTACGAGTGGTTGTACATACATTCAGATAATATGTTAATATTTTAATGATCTGAAGATGACTATTCCTTAGTTAATAATAAAAAACGAAAAAAGAAATAGTAATTAAAATAGTAAAATATTAAAATATTAAATACTCAAGTGGGAATTAATTGTTGAAGAATTACAGAAAAGGCAACGGAATTCTTGAAAGATTAGTGTGAAAAATGGAGTTTTGTAACATGGCATCCCTAAGACCAACATAGAAATCAACTTGTTTTTATTTATTTAAAGTACAAATTTGATATACGAAGACGGGGATAGACTTGAACCCACGATCTCAACGCGTGAAAGATATAACTTAAACTCACAATCTCAACACGTTGAAGATGTGACTTGAACTCATGATCTTAACGTATCGTAGATATACGACTTGAACTCATGACCTTAATGTGTAGGGGATATATGACTTGAAAACGCGATTTCAACGCTTGGGAAATACAACTTGAACTCATGATCTCAACGTGTAGGGGATATACTACTTGAACACGCGATTACGTGGAAAATACAACTTGTACTCACGATCTTAATGTGTGAGGACTTGAACAGGAGATCTCAACACGTGGGATATACAACTTGAACTCACAATCTCAATAACGTGGGGAACCAGAGATACAACTTAAACACATGACTTAGGAAAGACATACCACTAAGTGAATCTCACACTTGCTTTTACCATGATCTTTTTTCACACAATTAATTTTCAAAACCGGTTAACACCGTCACTACCCCACACAAACAACAGAGTCATTAATAATAAAACTCAATAATTAAATAAAAGTACAGAAACAAACAAATAAAATATAATAATCAATTAAAGAATGAAATTCCCAGGCTTCTCTCAGAAGTGCCTTGCAGCCTACGGATCTTCTTCAAGAGATTTCTATCACATCCTCTTTCCTTCAACAGGCTCCTCTATTTAAGCCCTCTTTTCCCTCTTTGTTCTACTTTCTTAATAGCTCTCTCTTATTTTTTTTTCTCTTTCTGCTTCTGTGATTCATCAGACTTTCTTCTTTTTCTTCTGGGTCTGTTTGATTTTGCAGACTCTCTTCTTCTTCTTCTTCTTCTTCTCTGTTAGTACTAGTTTGTGTTTTTATTTTTTATTCCATATATGGAAGAAGCTTCAAATATGAACAACAAAGCGGAGGAGCTCATCGATCTACCACCTGGTTTTAGGTTCCACCCAACAGATGAGGAGATCATAACTTACTATCTCACAGAGAAAGTCATGAAAAGCAGCTTCGATGCATGTGCTATTGGTGAAGTTGATTTGAACAAGTGTGAACCATGGGATTTACCTAGTAAGATCCAAAAATAATCTTCATTAATTTTCTTCCTTTGTTTTTTTTTCTTTCTCAAATTATGGTCTCTGATTGAATATGTCAACAATATAATTTTTTGTTTGTTTGTTTTGTTTTTGCAGAGAAGGCAAAGATGGGTGAGAAAGAATGGTACTTCTTCTGCAACAGAGACAGGAAATATCCGACCGGCATGAGAACTAACCGAGCAACGGAGGCTGGATACTGGAAGGCGACCGGCAAAGACAAAGAGATTTTCAAGGGAAAGAACAGTCTTGTTGGAATGAAGAAGACTCTTGTTTTCTACAAAGGAAGAGCACCAAAAGGAGAGAAAACTAATTGGGTCATGCATGAATACAGATTGGAAGGCAAATTCTCTTACTACAATCTCCCAACCAAAGCTTCAAAGGTAAAAAAAAAAACTAATTAATTACCTTTTTTTTAAAAAAAATTATTTGAATCATTTGATTTCATGATGAGTATCATGTATGATGTATATGTCCTTTTCAATTTTGTATTTTATGTTGGTTGAGAGTTATCTTTCATGGGGGACCTATTTTTTTAATTTTCTCTATAAGCTTCTTCTGGTTTTGTGTGTTGATGAAGAATTTTTTTTTTGTTTGTGTGATAATGGTGGTACAGGA